>CM040797.1:11445000-12045000 GCA_022829025.1 Squalius cephalus | reverse complement strand
AGCGATTTCTGAGAAATACTGTTGATATTTTAAATCAACTAGGAATGCTAACGATTAATCGATGATCGATTTAATCTTATAAACGAATCAACTTATCGATTAAGCAAGGTGGTGCTGCTCAACCACAAAACACTTAAAGCAGACACGAGCGGAGTTGATTGGGACCATTTTTCTTTAAGGCTAGAGTTACACCTTAATGACTGCATGTTTGCTTGTGGAGCCTTGTTGTTTTGTGCAAATGTAAGTTGTATTGTGTTTATTTTGTGTAGGCCTATTAATGGCACCCCTGGTAAATATGATCAAAAATGGCTGTAAAAAATAAATCTGCATTGTTTATCCTTTTGATCTATCAAAAATCTAACCTTTCATTGAAGTAAAAGAATTGAAAGTGCGGGGGAAATCACATTATGAAATAAAGGCTTTTCTCCAAAACACGTTGGCCATAATTATTGGCACACTTTTATTACATGCTTTTTGCAATCTCCTTTTGCCAAGACAACAGCTCTGAGTCTTCTCCTATAATGCCTGATGAGTTTGGAGATCAGAGACCATTCCTCCATACAGAATCTCTCCAGATCCTTCAGATTCACAAGTTCATGTTGGCGCTGCTTCTCTTCAGTTCAGCCCACTCATCTTCTATAGGGTTCAGGTCAGGGACTGAGATGGTCATGGCACATGCTTGGTTTTGTGCTCAGGGACTCATTTTTGTGTTGATTTTGAGTTTGTTTTGGACCGTTGTTCTGATGGAAGATCCAACCACGGCCCATTATAAGATTTCTAGCAGAAGCCGGCAGGGTTCGATTTTTTTTTTCTGTTGGTATTTGATAGAATCCACGATGCCATGTATCTGAACAAGATGTCCAGGACCTCTGGCAGAAAAATAGGCCCACAACATTAAAGATCCAGCGGTATATTTAACCGTGGACATGGAGGACTTTTTATCCCTGTCCATCCCTTGATCCATCTGGTGTGTTTGCTGCCAAAAAGCCCTTTTTTTTTAGTTTGATCTGACCACAGAACCCTGTGCTGTTTGAAGTTCCAGTCGTGTCTGACATCCAAAAACAAACTCCAGCAAATTCAGTTGAGCGAGGAGGATTTTTCTTGAAACCCTCCCAAACAACATGTGGGGATGTAGGGGTTCACCCCAAGACTCAACTAATCTCTGCAATTCTCCATCTGTGATCCTTGAAGAGTCTTTGTCCACTCAAACTTTCATCCTCGCCGTGCATTAAGACAATACAGACATACGTCCTCTTCCTGGCAGATTCGTAACATCTTTAGTTGATTATAACTTCTTAATTATTGCCCTGATGGTCAAAATGGGGATTTTCAATTCTTTAGCTATTTTCTTACAACACTTTCTATTCTGTGAAGCTCAACAATCTTTTGCTGCACATCAGAACTATATTCTGTGGTTTTACTCTTTGTGATGGATGATTAAGGGAATTTGGCCTTTGTGTTTCCTCATATTTAAAGTCCTGTGAAACAAGAAGTCATAGCTGGACAATTTCATGTTCCTAGTCACCCTGGTGTCTTTCTAAAATAAGGTCAATATTAATGGGAATATACTTCAGCGATATTTTACTCGCAAAAAAATCTAGGGGTGCCAATAATTGTGGCCAATGTGTTTTGGAGAAAAACATTATTTGTGATTTTTACTTCAATGAAAAGTTCGATTTTTGCAAATTTTTTGAATTAAAGGTAAAAAGGATAAACAATGCAGATTTATTTTTTACAGCCATCTTTGATCATATTTACCAGGGGTGGCAATAATTCTGACCACAACTGTATATCTGATTGATCTCATATAGGATTTGTTTGGTTGAGAATTAAAGGTGCTCTAAGCGATGTGACGCGTCCACAACATGAGTCACATATTGGATACAGGCGTGTAGTGCTGCTCGGTCCGATCCACTTTCAACATTGTTTCTTACTGTACCTTTAAAGGTACCAAATAAAAAATATGAAAATTATACAAAAAGTGCAATCGTCCTGCAAAAAGATGTGGTTGTTGCAACTACAACAGTTCTTTAGAGAAAAAAAGAAACATTACATAGAACAGGTGAACAGCTCTATTAGTTTGCATTATAATTGCATTATATTTCCTAGACTTAGATATTAGGTGGATAGATAGATAGTTTTACATAGATACATATTCAATTGTATTATTGATCTGCCTGCATTGACACCATTATATGAGAACTGAACTGAGCTGGATGATGACATCATGGATTTGTTAAAGGTGACTTGACTAGATAGATATTTCCTAGCACGGATCTATTTTAGATAGAATACGGAATATTGCCGTATTTATTATAAAATATTATTTTTAAATTCATGTGCCCCCGTATATTTTTTAAGGCCCGTTAACACCAAGGACGATAACTATAATGATAACAATAAAAATATAGTTCAAAAATCATTCTAAATATAAAGGAATAGCAGAGTTCACACCACAACTATAACAATAACAGCACAGAGAAAGACAATGTTGAAATAACTTTCAGAACAATTTTTTGTCACAAAAAGTTGTGACAAAATATTAAACAATTGTGTTACTTTTGCTTATTTTAATTAATTAAATTTAACAAGAGGCAAAAATTAATTTTTTGAGTGTTGGTGTGAATGGGCCATAAATAAAAATAACTTCCCCTTCCTCTCACAGTAACATCTTTTCTATTTCCTGATGACGTGTTTATCTGTCACTCACATGAGATCACAGCAATCGCAAACCACAAGGATCCAATCAATTGGGATGGACAAAATCAAGTCCCGCCCTGCATTTTTACCTTGTTCCAGGTGCCATTGTGGTGACAAATCAGGTCCTCCCTCGAAATCGGGTCTCTGTTTGGACCCCAAGCGATCCCATTGGCTCAAATTACTTTTAATAGGTACTCTCGTTAGCGCCTGATTACAATTCCTACAAAGTCATGTTATGATAAATGCTTTTTGAACTATGTTATAGTGATCATTTATGTCTGTATTAGTTAGCTTACGTGCTAGCATAGCATACAGATACCCAATTAGCCTGATAGCTTAGTTTACACACGCATTTGAACTTAGCCTACATGTATTCACAATCATCTTTAATATAATTACGTGTAATTAGGCTATGTGTTGAATTAAGTGTTAAATGCCTAAATATTTCAGTTATAAAAAGATTACTTAATAGATTATTATTATTTAAGCTGCACATCTCTTCTGGGCACCTTGACTGTAATGCAACTGTTTGCTTTTGCACTTTTATATATTGGACCAATTATATATTATTTAATTTATTTTTTCTTTTCTCACTCTTTATTCTTTTTTTCCCCCTTGTGTGTGTGTGTGTGTGTGTGTGTGTGTGTGTGTGTGTGTGTGTGTGTGTGTAGTCCGAGCCAGTGTTGTTTGTTCTGTGTTTTAACTTGAAAAATCCCTAAAAATTAAGTATTTAAAAAAAAAAAGATTATTATTATTGTTATTATTATTATTATTATTATTATTATTATTAATAAACAATTTATCAAGTGAAAGAAATTATGTTCAATATGTTCACCTATAACCCTTTCCTGTATTTTCTGTTGCATGATGTTGTGATCTGTTTTCCTGCTCCACTCAGGGGTCCTCAATGACAGAACCGTAGGCATTTTCCAGAACCTGGAGCACCTGCGTTTGCGGCGAGCGCACATCCAGTCCTCGCATCTCTCCGCTGAGGCCTTCAGACTGGCTCTCTGCCCTCACAAGCTTCAAGAACTGAATGCTTCACATATACACAGTGACCTCACAATCTCAGAAATTCTCCACAGCATTACCTCCAGCAAAGTGTGCAGACAGGGCCTTCAGACACTGCTGATGAATGGCTTGCGTCTGTATGGGGAAGCAGGTGAGGAGTCCCTGCAGGCCTCCTTCAACACGCTCCGGGGCTTAAAGAAGCTCTCTCTGGCCTGGACGGACCTGGAGGACAGAGGTCTGGAGGATATCTGCACAATGCCCATGCTGGAGAGCTTAGATATCTCCGGTACTAACATCACAGATCTAACACCTCTGTTGAACTGTGAGTCTCGGCTGAGGTCTCTAACTATGCACGGGCTTCAGAAGTTAGTGATGCCGACCTCCAGCCTCATCTTTGTGCTCTCCAAGCTGCAGTTGCTGAGGCACCTGGACATCTCTAATGACAAGCTGGTAATGGATGGAGACAACCTGGTGCAGCAACTGCTCGAGCGCCCAGGGATCCTTCCGCATCTGGTGTCCCTGGATGTGTCGGGCTGGAGAGGTGTCAGCGATGCTACCGTCCAAGCCTTTGTAGAGGGGCGGCCTGGGATGAGGTTCATTGGGTTGCTGGCCACGGGTGCAGGGGGCTCTGAGCTGTGTGGAGATGGACATCTGAAGGTAAGAGTCTTTGTTCACACTGGCTATGTTTACATGCACACCTTTTGTTTCAATTGGACTGAATTCATTCAGATTAATGAATCTGAACGTTGTGTTTACACGATCACTAAATAAAGTGATCGGGTTGATGTGCGCGTTTTATGTCACAAGCTTCAAATCGGAACACTGCCCACTGTGACATGTAGCACAAATATACAGAGTTTCCCGCTGTTTGTGCATAACTATTCTCCTATATTGGTTTTAAACAGCAGACTTAATATCCATCTCTGGTCATAATTTGGAGACAATGAACATGAACCGTTGTGCCGTGCTGCTCATATTTATCACGCAGTACAAATTTCATTCGGATCGAGCTCTATCGGATCGATTAAGGTGTTTATATGAAGGCTTTTCAGTCCGATTACTAACAGATTATTTGGTTGCATGTAAACGTAGCTAATGACTGACTAAAAAAATCTTAAAGGGGCCATGAATTGAGAAATTTAATTTCCCTTGATCTTTTGACATATACGTGGTCATTTTAGAATTAAAAAAACTTGCTTGTTAGTCCAAAACAGCTTTTACTGAAACCAAGCTGTCTCCTCTTGATTACATAATGGATACGAATACATCAGCACAAGACTACCTGCAGAGAGACAGATCAGTATCTACTTCTTCATCTCCTCTTTAGCCCCACCTACTTAGAGATATTAAAACAGGATCACTGGAATAAAAATATCATTACCTCCCTGTGCTTTAATCCAAAAATAAACAAATAACAAATCACAACATAAAGCTCAGGCCTGGTCCTCTCTCGTTCTTCACTGTCGTCAATCCTTCCGGAGCTCCTCCGTGGGACTCGAGACTGGTGTGGCTCGCTCCGTTCCCAAGGCTCTCAGCCTCGCCCTGTTTGCCACATTAACGTTCAACATAAACTTTAATCCAAAAATAAATAACAAAACCAAAGTGCATAACACAACACAACATAAAGTCCAGGGCTCGGTTGCATGAAACTTCTAAAGTGGTTTGACTTAAAGGGATCCTTAGGAGGAGAACATCCCTGAGGCAAGGGATTTCTGTAAGAGCGTTGTGTAATGTATTAGCTCAAAAGAGAAATATTTACATTTACATTTAGTAATTTAGCAGACGCTTTTGTCCAAAGCGACTTACAAATTAGGACTAAATTAAGCGTGTCATCGTGAAGAGGCAAAAACAACGCAAGAAGTGCTCAAAATACGAAGTTCAGGCATTGTTCAGAGTAGCATAAGCCTGATAAGGGGATTAAAGGAAAAGGAAAGAATTTTTTTTCTTAATTTTTTTTATGAGGTTAAGTGCTCACGGAAGAGATGAGTTTTCAGCTGTCTTTTGAATATTGCCAGGGATTCTGCATTCCGGATGAGGCTGGGGAGAGCGTTCCACCAGCATGGAACTGTGAATGAGAATGTTCTGGAAAGTGATTTTGTGGCTCTCTGTGATGGAACCACGAGACGTCGCTCGTTGACCGATCGTAGGCTTCTGGTAGGGATGTAGACTCGTAGGAGCGAGTGAAAGTAGGAGGGAGCTGACCCTGTGATAGATCTGTAAGCAATGCCTTGAACTTGATGCGAGAAGCGAGTGGTAGCCAGTGCAGAGAGATGAACAGAGGAGTGATGTGGGCCCTTTTGGACTCGATGAAGACAAAACGAGCTGCAGCATTCTGAATCGTTTGTAGCGGTTTAGTTGCAAATGATGGAAGTCCAGCCAGAAGAGCATTGCAGTAATCAAGCCTAGAAATGACCAGGGCCTGTACGAGAAGTTGTGTTGCATGCTCAGTTAGGAAAGGCCTGATCTTCCTGATGTTGTGTAGTGCAAACCTGCATGATCGAGCTGTCTTTGAAATGTGGTCTGTGAAGATCAGCTGGTCATCCAGTATTACTCCAAGATTTCTGACCGACCTTGATGGGGTGATTGATGATGAATCTAGCTGGATAGTGAAGTCGTGTTGTAGAGACGGATTGGCAGGGAGGACGAGAAGCTCAGTCTTTGCCAGGTTGAGCTGCAGGTGATGTTCCTTCATCCATGTCGAGATGTCCTCCAGACAGCTTGAGATCTGTGGAGCTACTGTGGGATCATCTGGTTGAAATGAGAGGAAGAGCTGTGTGTCATCAGCATAGCAATGGTAAGAGAAACCATGTGCCTGTATGATGTGTCCCAGTGATGTGGTGTACATGGAGAAGAGCAAGGGTCCAAGAACTGAACCCTGAGGAACCCCTGTGGTCAGTTGCTGTGTTTTGGATACCTCGCCTCTCCATGCGACCCTGAAGGACCTACCTGTGAGATAGGGCTCAAACCAGTGGAGGGAAGTTCCTGTGATGCCCAGAGATGAGAGGGTGGACAGAAGGATCTGATGATTCACAGTGTTGAAGGCAGCAGACAGATCCAGGAGAATGAGAACTGAGGATTTGGAAGCAGCTTTTGCGATCCGTAGGCTTCTGTGACCGACAGTAATGCAGTCTCGGTTGAATGCCCTTTCTTGAAGCCGGATTGGTTGACATCCAGCTGGTTGTTCAGAGACAAGAAGGATGTTACTTGGTTGAAAGCAACTCGTTCAAGTGTTTTCGCAATGAATGGTAGGAGAGAGACCGGTCTGTAATTCTCTACAAATTATGTGTTTAGTGTTGGTTTTTTAAGCAGTGGAGTTACCCGAGCCTGCTTGAATGCAGTAGGGAAAGTGCCAGTCTGGAGGGATGAGTTGATGATGTGTGTGAGTGCTGGTAGAAGTGTGGGAGACATGGCTTGTAGAAGGTGTGAGGGGATGGGGTCTAGAGGGCAGGTAGTAGGATGATTGGAGAGGATAAGTTTAGATACTTCTTCCTCGGTTAGCGGAGAGAAGGAGGAGAGAAGGTTATTGGCTGTGGAAGGGGTCGGTCTGGGTTCTTGTGTGTGTGTGGTGCTGAGAACTGACTGCTGATCGTTGTTGTTTTGTTGGTGAAGAAGTTAGCAAATTTATCAGCAGTTAAAGAGGAGGTGGGTGGTGGTGGAGGTGGACAGAGGAAAGAGTTGAATGTCTTGAAGAGTGATCGTATGTTAGAGGAGCTGTTGATCTTGTTGTGGAAATATGAAGATTTTGCAGAATGAACATCCACAGAAAAGGAAGAGAGGAGAGATTTATACACTACCATTCAAAAGTTTGGGGTCAGTAAGAATTTTAATTTTATTTTTGGGGGAAATAAATAAAATAAATCAATACTTTTATTCATCAAGGATGAGTTAAACTGATCAAAAGTTACAGTAAAGATTTATAATGTTAGAAAATATTCTATTTTAAATAAATGCTGTTCTTTTGAACTTTCTATTCATTAAAGAATTTTGAAAAAAAATTGTACACAACTGTTTTCAATATTGATAATAATAATGAATGTTTCTTGAGCATCAAATCATCATATTAGAATGATTTCTGAAGGATCATGTGACACTGAAGACTGGAGTAATGATGCTGAAAATGCAGCTTTGATCACAGGAATAAATTACAGTTTAAAATATATTAAAATAGAAAACAGTCATTTTAAATTGTCATAATATTTAACAATATTACTGTTTTTTTTTTTTTTTTTTTTTATCAAATAAATGCAGCCTTGGTGAGCAGAGGATACTTCTTTTAAAAACATTAAAAAATCTTACTGACCCCAAACTTTTGAACGCTAGTGTACATACTCAGGTCAGATGTGTTTATTGATTTGCGCCATTTCCTCTCCGCCGCCCTGAGTTCTGTCCGGTGTTCACGAAGAACCTCAGATGACCAGGGGTTAGAGGGAATAGCGCGTGCAGGCCTGGAGGAGAGAGGGCAGATATTGTCTAGAGAAGAAGTTAGAATGGAGCATAAGGTATCTGTTGCGGCATTCACATCCAGAGATGAGAATTGTGAGGGTGAGGGAAGAGAAGATGACACGGCAGAGGAAAGATGGGCGGGAGAAAGTGTGCGCAGGTTTCGTCTGAAAGTGACTGGTAGGGGGGTTGGTGGTGCACAGGTAGGAAGTTGTAGATTGAAAGTAATGAGGAAATGATCTGAAACATGGAGAGGTCTCACCAAAATGTTGTCTGTGATGCAGTTGCGTGTGTAAACCAGGTCCAGTTGGTTGCCTGATTTGTGAGTACCTGTGGTGATGAGTCGTTTGAGATCGAAAGAGGCTAGGAGAGAGTTGAAGTCTGTTGCATACGGCTTCTCGAGATGAATGTTGAAGTCACCAAAGACTACAAGTGGGGTGCCGTCCTCAGGGAAAGTGTAATAGCATGATATTCAAACGAGTTGTTGTTGCATAGAGAAGAGAGCGCTGAGTATTTCCAATTGTTAGAAATGAGAAGCCCTGTACCCCCACCCCTCCCAGAGAAAGAGAAATTGTTAGAGAGAGCAGCAGGGGTTGCTGAGTCTTCTGGACGAATCCAGGTCTCAGTCAAGCCCAAGATACTAAGAGTAGATTGAGATGCAAAGGCTGGAATGAAGTCAACTTTATTGACTGCTGACTGACAATTCCATAGACCCACAGAAAGAGAGAGAGGTGTGTGTGAGGATGAGAGAATGGGACGCAGATTAGCAGTATTGCGCTGCCTCCTGTGCGTGATGAAATAGCGTTGTTGAGAGACAACAGGATGAATATAAATAATTAATCATAACTCCTTATAATTATAAATATTTGGATCAGTTAATCGAATTAAAGGTCCCGTTCTTCGTGATCCCATGTTTCAAACTTTAGTTAGTGTGTAATGTTGTTGTTAGAGTATAAATAATATCTGTAAAATTATAAAGCTCAAAGTTCAATGCCAAGCGAGATATTTTATTTAACAGAAGTCGACTACATCGAACGGCCCGTTTGGACTACATCCCTCTACTTCCTTCTTTAATGACGTCATTAAAACCGTTTTTTGACTAACCTCCGCCCACAGGAATGCTCCCTCAACTCTACCGAAATTCGTTTATGTACTTGCACACTTCTAATAACTTACTGTGTTTACTCGGCTCTTACGGTGATTTTCTGAAGTAAAACTGACGCTTCATCTTTTGTGTGATGTACAATAAACTTTATTAAACTCATCAGTATATGTTTGATCATCATTCACACAGCAGACTTGTAGGCTATTAATAAATAATGGATACATACAAGCAGATGACAAATACGTTATAATAACCGTAATTAAACTACTAAACCATACCTGTTTCATCTCTATACAGCACTCTGACTCTGTAGGCATTATTGTCCGACTCGAAATGAACACCGTTACTGAGAGTTTCTGATATTATCATCATTCCGTGAGATGAAATTGTCCTGAGAGATTGTGCGCAAGCTCGTGAAGCTCCGCCCCCTGTGCCGTCCAGCAGCAGCTTATTTGCATTTAAAGGGCACACACTGAAACAGCGCGTTTTTCTGAGCCCCAAAAAATGACAATTTAAACATGCTGTAAAAAATGATCTGCTGGGTATTTTGAGCTAAAACTTCACATACACACTCTGGGGACATCAGAGACTTATTTTACATCTTGTGAAAAGGGGCATAATACGGGACCTTTAACTTCATGTAACTGAATTATTATTACAATCAATCTGTTCGTCCAGCGAACACTCTATTGATAGTCTACCAACTTTTCAGAAAGGATATTTTCCGTGGCCACAGAAAAATAACTCTTCTTTAGCATGTAGCTGTGATCAGAAACGCTAAATTAACATTGATTTATAAGCAGACCAGAATCACGAATGTGCACAAAAGTTTTATTTAACTAAATCACGAACACATAACTAATCTAAACAAACACACACAATCACGCATACGTAAGTAGAATGGAAAGTGAAAGTGACTGAAAAATCATAACAGAACAGATGAATGAAGCTATGAAAAGAGTCATTTAACCTCCTGGATAAACAATCAGTCCCTTACTACAAAGCTCACAACTTTAGCCAAACAGCGATTTAGTAGATCGTACGATACTTGCATTTGCCTCCGCTGTTGAAGAGCGTCTGGATATACAGTCACTAGGAGAAAGTCTTGATAGTTCTGTCTGATGTTGCTGAAGTTGCAATCGATTTCTTCCGCTTTGAATGAAGAAGCGATGGTGAACTTGCGGAGTTAGTTGACTCTGTTATGGTCGAGGAAGGTACACATGGTTCGGTGTGTGGAGCATGTTCAGGGCATCCTAAAATTCGTCCAATTACGACACCGGGGGATGCTCAAAATCCTGCCGCGCCACTCGGAGTTTACTATTAAATGACATTATATTTGTCCAACTTGTTGTTGTGTTGTACTCCCGCATCAACGCCACTTTGCCTGTTTGGTGATTAGATTCACTGATTGGCGCGTTCGGTGTCCTAGACGCGATGTGGCTTGAGTTTTGTGCACTAACCGGCTTTACTATACTGAAAACAAGAAATCTAAACCAATATGGACCAAGGACAAAAAAAAAGCTATTAATTTGAAAGATGGGAGGAAACACCCAAGCCTGCCGCTATAATCAGTCACACAAGACAAAAGCCTGGCATGAGATAATTAATTCAAGCGCACAGTGGACATTATAAAAATATGAAAACGCTGGTGTTCCATTACATTTTATTTTTGACAATACACACTCTTTCACGTCATACTTTCAACAGGCTTATTTCAATCACTAAAAATGTACATCGGTACTTCCATCCACGTTCATGTTTCAATTCAGCACATCTGGAAACATAAATTAAAACAAAATTCCAATTCAAGACTTTAATCTAATATGTAGTGGCATGATCTGGCAGCTGCTGATAAGAGAGTAGACGGTGAAGCACACATGATCCTCTAGCTTTACTGTTAGCATTTACCCGGAGCATGAACGGCACATAAAAAAATTCTACTTGGGCAGTTCCTGACCAGAATAAGCAGCAAAGTGGGCCAGACTTTATGCTGCTATTCAAAAGTATGAGAGACTAGAAGAAACAACATGATAGCTTGCAGAAAAATTACATTTGAATGCCATCTCATTGAGCATGTGACAAATAATACATAATCTAAAAATCAGAACTAATAGCAGATTTTGCCAGGACCTGCAAATTCTTAGAAGATAAGATATTTGTAAACACATCCAGGTGGCTGGAGAGTCCAATTTGACCCAACTGTGTGAAGCCTTGAGGAGATACAGCGACCGAGAGAGTTTTATGCGGGAGGTTCTCACACATCTTTACAGTCACACCAACAACATGGATGGACCTCAGCCAAACATATTAAAGGTACAAAAAATTCTTCTTTAGCAGTTCTTCTGTTGTCTCATCATCTGTATTTGTGAACAACATATGTTAAGCTGGTTTCTTACTAGGATCAGTAAATAAGATTCAAAAATATCCTTTGAGTTTTGAGGTATCACACCATATCACATTTTACAGCCTGAACCAACATTACCTTGTTATAAAAAGTTCAAATTGAGATTTTAAAGGGATAGTGCACCCAAAAAAAATTATTCTGTCATCATTTACTCACCCTCGTGTCGTTCCAAACCTGTAAGACTTTTGTTCATCTTTGAAAAACAAATGGAGATATTTTTATTGAAATCTGATAGATTTCTGTTCCTCAATTGACAGTCCAAGCAAATACCACTTTGACGTTCCAAAAAGTTCATAAAGGGATCGTAAAACTAATCCATATGAATCGAGCAATTTACTCAATTTTCTGAAGAGACTCAATCGCTTTATATGATGAAAGGATTGAATTTAGACTTTTATTTACATATAAACATTCATCAACCTACACATCAGATATGGTTAATGAAAGTTCATTATCGTGTTACTCAGCACGTTTGAGCTTCAGCAAAAACCAATCAGGTTTGTTCTTGCGTGTCAAGAAAGTACGGTTGAACTTCTGTTCGTTGATCAAGTGTATATATGTGAATAAAAGCCTAAATTCAATCTGTTCATCATGTCCAGTTGACCCAGTCTCTTTAGAAAATTTTGACCAAACCACTCAATTCATATGGATTAGTTTTACGATGATAGTTGTATCTCCCTGAGATTTTTTTACTCGATTCCCCTCATTAAAATTATTTCAGAAATTAATTTTCTGTATAATGATTGAATGATATAGAATATAGACAATTTATGTCATAGAAAAGGTGTGTCATAGAAAAGTCATTGTTATGCATACATTTAATTTTTTTATTTGAATTTTTAAGCGAATGTAAGGGCAGTTTTTTAAGATGGCAGAAATTATGTAATGATATCATAGCATAATAAAAGAAACAATCCCTTAAAACCTCCCTTTACTGTAAAGGGTCTTGACTCATGTTGAAAAACACATTTTTCTAGTGTGCTAAATGACATTTCTAGCCGATGTACATGTGGCTCTTCCTGTTGCAGCTGGTACTGGCTGGAATGCAACACCACACAGATTCTCTCCATGTTCAGCTTGTGGCCACTGCATGCGTGTTTAACCTGACCATACAGGAGCTGGTGCTGGGAATATCCTTACGCCTGGCGGGAACTGTAGTTCAACAGCTTCTTACAGCCATGAAGAACTTCCCAAACCACGAGCAGGTATAAACACACTCAGGCTGCATTCGATATTTATCCTATCCATCGTCCAACGGTTTGTATGATAAAGCACCCAGATAGTATTTTATCCATCCATGCATTGGGGGTTAATGTTGCCCACAGCGTTTTTCTAACAGGTTTTCCCCAAAAGCCCCCTTCCCATCTGCAAGACAGGTAGTCCTGCCCAAGCCATTGATTGCGCCAATGTTGCAGACAGTTTCAGCCTAGTCAAACAGAGCGTGGTTTTAACAGTTTTTACAACCTACATAATGGATTACTTTATAGTTGCTTCTGCTCTGTGTTTTAAACTGGCAAAGTTAAGTTTCCATTTTGCGCCGCCATGTTTCTACAGTAGCTCTAAACGGACAAACTTCTCTACAGAACGCGTTTCGTCACTCTTTTTTGTTTTTCTTCTTCTTCGTTGGTGTTTTTAGAGGCAATTTGTACCGTCACTATGTTGAATTAGCACGAAGTAGTAGTAGTAAAATAAATAAAATATAGTTTTTTTATTTCTTTATATTTTGCCATTAAATATGACCTAAAATTATTCTTTGCAATTTTTGTAAGATTCACCCTTTATTGACTGTCAATGTCTAATTTTTTTCTGCTTTTAGTTGCAGAAGAATTGCCTGCTTACCCTTTGCAGTGACCATATCTTACAGGTTGTCCCATTTGACAGGTCAGTCCATGCACATTTCCTCAGCGCACTTCAGCTTATTGTTGATGTGGCTTAACTTAGTCTTGACCCCTGTTCCTGGATAGATACGAAGCTGCTAAGCTGATAATGATGTTGCTGGGGAATCACGGAGATCAGACGGTGCAAAGAATGGCGGTGGCTATAGTCTCCATACTGGTGTCTAAGGTAATTACATCACCACCAGCATTCTGTTCAATATCTACAACCAGGAGAAGCTTTGATGCTGTGCTGAGCTGTTAAGTTCAGAGATGTTTAGTATTATTAAAGTCGTCATGAAATGGAAGTTGCGCTAGCTATTTTTTCACTGTTGTGAGCTGTGACATATCTGACTGAAACGATTTGTCAAACAAGAAAAAATCTAGGATGGTGCTTGATTTTGTCCATGGGGAGTTGATTGGGTGGTTGGATGGTTGTGGTTTGCTATTGGTGGATCTCATGTAAGTGACAGGTTGTCCCGCCCTTGCACCAGTAAACGCAAACGCAGAAGAGATGTCATTGCAAGGGGGAGGGGAAGTTATTTTAAACTTTATGAACATTTATTTTAAAGACTTTAAAGAAGATATATTATCTTGCTGTGTTTTTAATAATAGTAGATTCAAAAGTAAAATAAAAAAATTAAGGCAGTAAAAAGTAGTGAGTGGCGTATTGAGTGCTTAGGTTCTGGAAGTAAAAACTCCATTCATTTTCTCCATGGTAAAATTGATTTGTAACAATGACTTATAAACTCTTAAAGACAGACCTGTTGTGAGCTCCAAGGTATCGTATGCTTGTTGATGCTATCTGTTGCATTATTTTATATAGTTTATTGTTAAAAGTGCTATATAAATGAAGATGACTTGACTTGACTTTATATTGAGGTACACATTCACTATTAACAAGTTTCTTATTAGCATGCATATTACTAGCATATTATTGACTGTTTATTAGTACTTATACGGCACATATTAATGCCTTATTCTGCATGACCATATTCTAAAACTAAAAGAGTTTTAGAATGGGGAACATATTTAGACATAGAAAGACTTAATTTTTGTGGTGCTACCGCCTTATGAGGCCCATACTGAGCAACGCATGTTAAAATCATAATTCATGTACAACAACTTTACTTACTATCAATAAGCAGTCATTCAGACTTTATTGAGGGAAAACCCTTAATTAATGGTCTGTTAGTTATAGAATATAGTCATGCTGAATAATGCTAGGCTTTTTTTATGACTTTTAAAATCCCTGTTGGAAAAATATAACTGGGAAAAATACGTTTGGAACCACCGCCGCTGAAAAACATTACCATTGATTTTGAGATCTGCTTATATGAACAAAAATCATTATCAAATAATTTTTATCTCTGGGACATTATGAATGTGTAAAAGGTTTTGAGGCTGGAGAATTGAACTCTTTCTCACTTCATTACAGTTGAGCACAGAGGAGATCTCAGAACTGGGTGCAGAGGCATTTATAATGAAGGTAAATGTTTTCCTTCACAGGTGCTTTTATTTGCTGTTGCTGTTTTAAAGACCCCAATTAAATAAAGTTTTGTGGCTTTTGGTCCATTGTTATTAGCTTTGAAGCCATTTATGCGCAATGTACTCCTGGATGTTGGCAATATTGCTTGTAAAATATACAGATTAAAAAAAAAAAATCAGCCTTTCTCATAAGGTTAAATGGATCAAAAATTAAATAGCCCACGAGTCCGCCCCAGAGCCCTCTCCGGCCCACGAGTCCGCCCCAGAGCCCTCTCCAGCCTACGAGTCCACCCCAGAGCCCTCTCCAGCCTACGAGTCCGCCCCAGAGCCCTCTCCAGCCTACGAGTCCACCCCAGAGCCCTCTCCGACCCACGAGTCCGCCCCAGAGCCCTCTCCGGCCCACGAGTCCGCCCCAGAGCCCTCTCCAGCCCATGAGTCCACCCCAGAGCCCTCTCCAGCCTACGAGTCCGCCCCAGAGCCCTCTCCAGCCTACGAGTCCACCCCAGAGCCCTCTCCGACCCACGAGTCCGCCCCAGAGCCCTCTCCGGCCCACGAGTCCGCTCCAGAGCACTCTCCAGCCCACAAGTCCACCCCAGAGCCCTCTCCAGCCTACGAGTCCGCCCCAGAGCCCTCTCCAGCCCACAAGTCCACCCCAGAGCCCACCCCAGAGCCCTCTTCAGCCTACGAGTCCGCCCCAGAGCCCTCTCCAGCCCACGAGTCCGCCCCAGAGCCCTCTCCAGCCCACAAGTCCACCCCAGAGCCCTCTCCTGCCCATGAGTCCGCCCCAGAGCCCTCTCCAGCCCACAAGTCCACCCCAGAGCCCTCTCCAGCCTACGAGTCCACCCCAGAGCCCTCTCCAGCCCACAAGTCCACCCCAGAGCCCTCTCTAGCCCGCGAGTCTACCCCAGAGCCCTCTCTGGCCCACGAGTCTGCTCCAGAGCCCTCTCCAGCCCACAAGTCCACCCCAGAGCCCTCTCCAGCCCACAAGTCTACCCCAGAGCCCTCTCTAGCCCGCGAGTCTACCCCAGAGCCCTCTCCAGCCCACAAGTCCACCCCAGAGCCCTCTCCAGCCCACAAGTCCACCCCAGAGCCCTCTCTAGCCCACAAGTCCACCCCAGAGCCCTCTCTAGCCCGCGAGTCTACCTCAGAGCCCTCTCCAGCCCACGAGTCTACCCCAGAGCCCTCTCTAGCCCGCGAGTCTACCTCAGAGCCCTCTCCAGCCCACGAGTCTACCCCAGAGCCCTCTCCAGCCCACAAGTCCACCCCAGAGCCCTCTCTAGCCCGCGAGTCTACCTCAGAGCCCTCTCCAGCCCACGAGTCTACCCCAGAGCCCTCTCTAGCCCGCGAGTCTACCCCAGAGCCCTCTCCGGTCCGAGTGTGCCCCAGAGTTTGTGCTTATCTAGGAGTCTTCTCCCGAGTCCGTTCCGGCCCTTGAATCTCCAGAATTCGCTCCAACTACAGAGCTTCACCAAGAGTCCAGACCAGTATCCCCTGCATCCTCCAATTTGAACACCACATTGAGCCCCGCAAAGGAGGAGGATAAGGATCCTGAGGGAATTTTTAATCCAGAGGGTTTCTGCACACTCAAGTCAAATGATCTCAGCGCTGTCCAGTCCAGTGGTTTCTGAGCTACTTAACCCAATAGTCTCAACACATCAGAATCAGTTAGGCCCAGAGTTAATGCCACGGTTATGTTCTTTGTCTGTGATGGCAACTGTCTGCTAGTGTGTTAGGCTATCACGAAGTCCCATCACCATCCCAGTCACCTTAGCACACTACATTTCCCAGCATCCCTCCTCTTCCTCACCTGCACTTACTCAGCCATCACCTGCACCTGCACTGATTACTTACCTGAATATTACCGATTCCCAAGTTCCTGTCTCCTTGCTCCTGTTGGGCTGTTTGTCTTCTCCAGCATTCCCTTCAGCATTTCCTCAAGACCTGTATGACAAAGCTCAACAGCAACTGAAGGTGTGTGTGTGGATTCACTCACCTGTTAATTCACGATCTCTATCTTCACTTGCAAAACCTAAAAACTGAAGTTTAATACCCGCCTTCATCATTGAATGACTGTGTTGTCATTACTCACCTGTGTTTGCAATTTGCTCAAATAAAGCACTGTTTTTTCACTGATCCACCTCTCTCGAGTCTGCCATATCCTGACAATAGCAAATAGCAGAACATGTCAGACTGTGATGCAAGCTAAAGTTTGTTAGTTATTAAAAAAGACAGGCCTTTAATATGTCCCACCCCTTCTGTTTCAATAGCAAATACGTCAGCACAGGAAAGACAAATTCTTCATAACATTTAATGGGGTCTTTTACACTAAACATACTGTTCCCCTAAAGTACTATATGATATGTAAATGGCTAAATTCTTAAGCTTCTATTGCAAATGCCTGAATGGACAGATGACTACATGAATAGACCAAAACAATAGATTTTATTTCCCTTTCTGTGGAACTTCAGCAGTTGCTGAGCATCGTTCAACAGAAGGCCTCACTGGGTGTAGTGGATTCAACTCTGAAGTTTGCATTAAGTGCTTTGTGGAACTTGACAGATGAGACGCCCACTGCTTGTCGCCATTTCATTCAGTGCCAAGGACTGGAACTCTACATGGAGTTGCTAGAGGTACACAGACACGCACTCATGCACAACTAACATGCACAGTTGGACACATTTGAAGTCAAGTCACCTTTATTTATATAGCGCTTTATACAATACAGATTGTTTCAAAGCAGCTTTACGGTGATAAACAGGAAAAGGAGTTCAATTCAACTCTAAAGTAAACAACAGTCAGTATTCAGTTGAAATTAGTTCAGTGTTGATTCAGTTTGGTTCAATAACTGTGTAGGTAATTAATTAATCTATAAAGTAGCTCTGGAGAAAACATTGATGTCATCATCCAGTTAGTTCAGCTCTCATTCAATAGTGTCAATGCATTCAAGTCCATAATATTGTTAAATATTATGTATCCACAACTACGCAAACCAGAGGCGACAGTGGCAAGGAACCCAAACTCCCATCATTGAGTGGGTGAAACCAGGCTCAGTTGAGGGGCCAGTTCTCCTCTCGCCAATGAACAAACATGGTGTGGTTTAATTACAGGCTGCATCACAAGTCAGATTATAGATTGATATCATAACAAGTTTGCAACAATGACGTATATTCTTGAACTTAGTAATATTTCTCACAAAAATGAACCTGTGACCATTCTCTCACCCTCATGCTGATCCAATCCAAACTAGTATGACTTTATTTCTTCTGTGAAACACAAAAGAAGATGCTTTAAATAATGTTGATAACCAAACCATTTTGGTTACCATTGACTTCCATTCTATCGACAACAAAACACGGAGACATTTCTCAAAATATCTTATTTTTGTTTTCCACAGAAGACAGAAATTCAAACAGTTTTGGAATGACATAAGTTTGAGTTAATGATGAGTTAAAGAATTTTCATTTTTGGGAGAAAAATGCCTTTTAAATGGTTGTTAATTTTCTGTATCTTCTCATCACTCTCTCCTCTCCTCCACAGTCGTATTATTCTGAGTTCTCCATCCAGCAGAAGCTCCTGGGCCTTTTGGTAAATATATTTTAAATGTCATGTAAAAACTGGTGGAAGTGAATGGATTAATTACAAAGCAAACAGCTCACCCACTCTGACATGATCACTTTTGGTCACACAAAAATCTAAATGAACTCAAAATGATTAATTGCTCAGTGTTTATTTGTTGACTAATGGTCCAAAGAAAAAGAGAATATTAGGAATAATTGCTGAACAACTGTTAACTGTAACAAATAAACCACCATAAACTATTCACAATATGATTTTTACTGTTTTATTGTACATTATACAGTATTTGTGAATATTCTTATATTCTAATATTCTTTTGTCAATATTCTTGAAGTAATTTGAAAAATGTTCAGAAATGCATAAATGTGATTTGGTTTAAATGTATAGTATGTTAATATTATAGCGTTGGCTGCTTGTTGATAGTGTAAAGGGGGTCGCACACCGGACGCGCAGCTCAGCGCCACGTCTTTTAAATTCGAACACATTATTCTCTATGAGAGTACACACACCGGCGGCGCCTTTCGGCGTCTGTCCGCGGCGCCCAGCAACGGCTCAGGACCGTGTTCAAAATCCTGCCGCGCCACAGAGCGCCATTTACATTATTTTATATTAAATTTACATTATGTGTCTCAAATCGTAGTTAATGTATATACGGACTTCACCCCGTGCTGCAATATACATTTAGTTTTATATTTATTTACAGAAATCAGAAAATTGCTGATGCTAACGGATTTTCAGGTGAGAGTTGTCCTAGACGTGGCGCGGCGCGGCGCTGAGCTGCGCGTCCAGTGTGCAACCCACTTCAGTTCATGTTTCATATGCTTTCCTCTGTATATCTTAGTGGGAGATATTGATTCAAACTCCTGTGAGGGATTTTTGATCCATTCTCGAAATTTCTGGCAGGTTTACACTTTATATTACGGTTCTATTCATTATCATTAAGTAACAATGAAAAGTAAAAAGTTATTGATAATTTTTACATTTACAAATACATTTTAAAATGGTGTTCAAATGAAAACACTAGTTAATGTATTATGATTCAAACATGACTTAAAGGAATAGTTCACCCAAAAAATTAAAGTTGTTCCAAACCTGTATGAGTTTCCTCCTTCTGCTGAACACAAAAGATGATGCCCAGCTGGAGTGCCCTTAATCTCCACCAGAGAGCAATCCTTCCTAGTCCATTACCATTGTTTTTCCCATAAACCTTTGCCTGGACTCAATATTGTGTGATTACATCCACCTGTGCATCATTAACTTGTTAATCCGGCTGAATCCGAAGTCTAAACCCTCATTCACTATTCCCTATGTTAGTCCACTAATACTGTTCACTTGAAGGAGTGAATGAAAAGGAGTGAACGAATTTGGACAGCTGTTGAGCATACATCGGTTGTACACTAGTTGTTGCAGTGCAATGTGGGATTGAATAAGTGCACTCAATAACGTCCACTATGGATTCGGACAACACTACAAATGGTCACACTACTTAACACTACTCAAATAACGCCCTATTTGAGGATATAGGGGGCGATTTTGGATTCAGCCTGTGTGTCTTTTAGTCAGGAAGTCAATGAACATCAACTGTTTGATTACTGATTATTGTTCAGCAGAAGTAAAAAATTCATACAGGTTTGGAACAACTTGAGGGTGAGAAAATGATGACAGAATTTTCATTTTTGGGTAAACTATCCCTTAAATAATTAATAACAGTATATTTATAAATTAAAATTAACCTAGACTAGTTGATATCTAATGCATGAACTAATGGTGATGAAATGACCTTTATTAAGTGTTAGCAAGGAAAGTTTGGACTCCTTGAAATCTTTAGAAATGAAATGTCTTCATGCAGTTTGTTAACCTGCAAGGAAAATCAGACCATGTCCTCATTCAACCTTCAGCGTCCCCCATGTGGAATCGTGGGGGTTTTAATATTCTGTTCTAGAAGCTTATCTACTTCAAATGACGAATAGCTTGCTCAACATTGAAATCAGCGAATCTCCTCTGTGCTCCAGAATAATGTAGCAGAGGTGGAGGAGCTGCGGATGGAGCTGATGGATGAGGACCTGGTGGAGCACATTCTCTCACTCTTAATCAACCCAGAGATGGAGGTGGATGTCCGTTACTTTGCTGGAGGGATCCTGGCACATCTCACCTCAGTCAGGGGGCCCGTGTGGGGTCTGGATGCTGAGCTGCACTGCACAGTGCAGGAGAAACTGGTGTGTGTGTGTGTTCTTGTGCATATGGTTTATGAGGACGGAATTGTGTATAATGACACTTCCTGTGTCCTCGTAAACCAACTGGCTTTAAAAACATACTAAACAGTGATTTATTGAAAATAAAATAAAAATGCAGAAAGTTTTCTGTGATGTTTAGGGTTAGGGGATAGAATATTCAGTTTATAAAACTATTACACCTATGGGGAGTCCCTGTAAACCACGTGTGTGTGTGCATTAGTTCAAATGTATGTGTTTTTTATGTGCTCAACTCTGCACCTTGAATCTCTCACTTTTAGCACTCCTCTATCCTATCATGGAGTTCTCCTGAGCGTGCAATGGTTTCCTATCGGTAAGTGTTCTAATATTTACTTTTTTATTGATTATTCTGTATTTATGTAATATTATACAATAATCAGTCAAAAGATAGGACACACCTAAGCATTCCATAATAATAATATTATTATTATTATTATTACTTACCAAATTTCAGAAAAATAGTGCAACTATAATATTACACAAATGGACATTTGTGAAGTGAGCAAAGTTTGAGTTCACCTTTTTAAAAAATTTACATTTTAGTTTTGGAAAGAAATTCATTTGTAGGCACGAGTTATATTTATATGTGTCTACAAGACTAATTTTAAGCTTTTGGGCAGAGGCTCTGATAAAAAGGATCATGAGAAACATAAATTCGGTCTGTGCTTTGGTGAACTATTCACTATGTTCACTATGGTGAACTGGGTTGATTTTCACCAAAACTATTAAAGCACTTGAAAAATAACCAGAGCTGCAATTTCTTTCTTGCTTCCACATTTATTAAAGCACTCAAAAGTGTAAGTCATGATATACAGCAAGCTTTTTGATCAAAAGGGCCATCAAAAGCATAAAACTGTATATTATAAGAAAATGTACTGGCAAGGAGTAGCAAATTCTGCCATCATTTACTCACGCCACCTACTGGACTGGAGTGTGTAGCGCTAAATGGTGCACAGGAAACACAATGGCTGAAGTCACCATTTACATGTACAATTAAGGGATAGTTTGTCCAAAAATGAAAATTCTGTCTTCATTTACTCACTCTCTTGTCCTTCCAACCCTGTATGTATTCATATTTTTTAAATTAACTATCCCTTTAAATATCATGTAGTTTTTCACCAAAACAATAGATGAACTTGAAAAATAATCAGCAAGCCATTTTTATTATTAGTGAGTCGTGATGTGCAGCCATTGTGTTAAATTCACCCAACCAACTATTCATTAAAATCTTATTTTCTATTTCTTTCAAACAAGAAAGACTTTGTCCAGAGGAAAGGAGGAGAAAATCCAAAGAATAAGCTGGTCACTTGTTTCCATGCAAATACACACTGTTTATCGTATATAAAATGGAAAACAGTATAGAAACAGTTTTCAAAATTCAACAGTCATACAAATTTGTAATGGAACTGTTAATTTAACACTGCAGTAGCACAGACAGCTTTTGATGTCTTTCCTTCTCTCTGTCTTCCAGGACGCTCCAGCCCTTCTATCCTTTGCTACACATCTCTCAGTGTTCTGGTGTTCAGCTGTGGGCTCTCTGGGCCATACAGTTTGTCTGCTCTCAGAACGGTAAGAAAAAAGCCAGAGAGACTAATAAATGGCAAGTTCACTGAGATACACAGCAAATCCCTGAAATCCCTTGCTTTTCACAGAAATTAGTTTTTAAAAAAAACAAGGAAAACAAAGAAAAGATAATGGTGTAATGTAGTTTTAGTTTGATTATAGTGACATTCACTACTGGCCCATTATACATATTCAGAGTATATTTACACAAAGTATCTTTCCTTACCAGGCTCCATTCAAACCTGAATTCTGAATTCCTTTAAAATTCCATTTTAATTCCTGAATTTAAATTTATGTTGGAAATTGGAGGTATGTTTGTAATTCTAATTTAAGGAATTAAAGTAAATCCCCACTGGTCCCACCCAGCCTAAAGTTTTCTGTTTTCACAAGTCATTTATGATGTACAAAAAATTTTATTACAGATATTTTGCGGCAATTTCCCTGAAAAAAAGTGATTTTGTTGGGATGGAAACACTATTCACAAATGTTTTATGTGACATTCCAGTTATGTGCATAAGTTAAATTTGCAAGTTTGGATGGAAACATAGCTAATGTTGCTGCTATTGCTTCAGATAGAAAATAAATGAATACATAAAAAGACGGCTGTGCAAATGATTCAGTGAATAGCAGAGAACAGCGTGGTCATTCCGATTAACACACACTGTCTAGCACACACAAATACACTCTCTAGTTGTTTATGTGCCCGCTAGGGTTGGTAGTAGCCCATGTGATGTGGTTGTGTGATGTATGCATGTTTATATGTGTGTATGTTGTATGATTTTGGAATAGGGGAGTGCCTATACACTTTACTCTGTAAGGCAAGAGAGAGAACTTTACTGATCATGTGCTGAATAAATGTCTTCTTAGTGGTGAAATTTCGAGCCACTTACAGAAATGCAGCTCTTGTTCTCTTGTTGTAGCCCCTCAGTACTGCAGTATGCTCCAGACGGAAGGAGGTACAGACTTACTGAGAGTCCTGAGCACCCATCCAGACACCCACAGTGACGTGAAGTGTCTGGTAGAAAACATCCTTAAGATCCTGGAGCGAAACCTTCATCCCGCCAGCCCAGGTTCAAAACGTGCGAACGTCTCTCTGCAGTGAACATGCTCTGTTAATGTTGTCGTTACTTGTGATTTAATCATTTTAGGAATAACTCTTTAAATGTCTGTATTTTCAGAATTTAAAACACTCATGTTCTTCTTGTTTGGTCTGTCTGCTTTTTCTAGTGGAGGATTTTCAGTGACACCACAAAAACAAAAAACCCAATGGATTTAACATGGTAATGCACTGAAGGATTCAAAAAGGGATGTACCACTATGTACCCTTTTAAGAAGACATTTCAGAACTCTAATACAAATGAGATTCAACAGAAGAGCACAAGCACTTATCTGGTGATTGAAGATAAAAAATATATATATATATATTTTTTTTTCTGCCTAAACTAAGTGTTTTTTTATAGTTTGTTATAAAAGTGTTTAATTTATGAACTTGTGAAACGCATAATCCCACCCCAAAACTCACACCATTGGTGGAGCCAGTCTTGCTGTGTAGGTTGACCTGGATGCTCAAACAACCAGCATATGAAAAGCAAAACATATATTTGATACACAAGTTGTACTGTTGGTTTAAACTTCTTCAATTCTTTAAAATTCATGTTTCTGGATGAAAAACAACACTACCATAATCTATGTATACGCAGATGCCTCATTAGTGACCGTTTCTATGGGCCGCTATAAGCCATCCCCCATATTGGAATGGTTAACACTGGTTAGTGAGCACTTAAACCGTAATACAAAAAAAATATAAACACAAGCAAAATAAAATCAAGCAGAGATTGGTTTATACGGTTTCAAATTATTATGCAAGTGATTTAAGTGATTTAAGACATTCAGATTTTAGTTTTTGTTTTATTTCTCATATCTTGTTTAGATAACTGGTATTAGTCTCAGACAAGTTTGAGTAGTTTGCCGGGTCTTCTTAGATAATGGAAAACCTACTTAAAAAGGTTGTTCCACATTATTAAGCAAGTCACATTTCTCATGCAATATGGAGAGGAAGAAAGATCTTTCTGAAGATGAAAAGAATGAAATAATGCAGTCTTGCAAAAGGCATGAAAACTATGTTGCAAAAACTGAATAGAGATGATAAAACTGTCAAAAGATTTGTGAGTGATTTAGAGCACAGAAGAACTCAGTGAGCCTAAGAACAAATTAATTGTATAAAAAATGGGCAGCTTTAAAAATAAAGTGTCTCTGGAGACCCAAGAATCTCTCCTTGCAGGCTGCAGTTGAATAAAGTTGCATTTCAGCCACCTCTAACCAAAGAGAAACATTTTTATGTATTGATTTAAAAATCATCTCGTATGCCTGTATATAAGTAACATATCTGCAGCTTTTGATCTGACCAAATGAAATGCAAATGCTTTTAAATCAATTATGTTACTGACGTTTAGATCTAGCAATTGCTCAGTCAGATCACACATTACAGATTGGCTAGCAAATTGTCGCTTTCTGTTTTTGACTGCAGGCTCTCCATAGTTTGAGGTTTCTTGGTTTTGGCAACAGGCGATTCACCAGAAGTCAACGACGATTGCCGTTAAGACCTTTCCAGATAAAAAAGCAGACATCTAGATGACAAGTTTAAATTCTAAGCAGCTGAATCTTCAGATTATGGCATATTGTAGCCAGGTCATCTTTCTGTTTACGGATGAGATGTAACCACGCAAAGACAAATGATGTCAAGTTGATTTTTCCCACGACCTGACAGCATGGTCGCTCATTTGGTGCTCCAAACAGCCCAGATTCTTCCTTCTTCCCAAAAATAGAAGGCAGTATCCTGGCAAGGTTGCAAATCATCAAGCACAGTCGAAGGACGTGTCAATTTGAAGGATCCTTGGTAGGCAGGCTTCGTTTTCGCTTCCTTCATTTGTGTATTTTGAAGAACGCATCAAGTATTAAAACTTCTAGGACTATAGATAAGTCCAATGAAGGAAAGTTCTCAGCCATCTCATCCCTCGCATGAAATGAGAAAATATTTTTTTCATCAACGTGGAAAGTGTCATTAAAAAACATTTTGAACAAAAATCTTAAGAAAATCACATTTTTGTTAAACACTTTGTCTGGATCAAATTCAGAACGATGACCAAAACGTAGCTTGCACACTCCTGTATCTCTTTGTGGGTTCAACATTTCATTTGGTAACGCTGGGAAGTTTTGATTTTTATGCTGTTGAATGTTTGTGTGAATGTTGAGCTTAATTGTGCGAAAGCTCCTTCTGGTTTATGCAGATCATTTTCTTCACTTGGTTTTGAATGCTGCACTATTTCAAAGATCTGTAGCAGTGCCCCTACTGTATAACAGTGAAAACATGAAAGCTGGAAAAACTTGTCAATCATGAGGAAGTGTTGTGTCATAAATTACAAAAAATCTGGCAGGCAAAGTGCTTAAAGCATAGAGCCTCCTTGTAGGAGGAGCTCTTGCATTCAAAATGGTCACTGTATCTAGAACTAATCAAAGAGGCCCCAGACCAAAGGTGTTCTGGCCAGGGATGCCACACGGAGCCCTAAGCCTGGAAAGTAGATTTACTCTGATCGGGAACTTGATCGGGACACCTGATCTGATAACCAAATGTTGGAAGGCCAAAACAGTGCAAAGACACACACTGACTTCACACTCTCTTGCAAGTACTGCCGGAAACAAAATTGTCGAATTATAAGCATATAAGGCATAGAGCGTCTATCCCAGAGGTGATGGATGAGACAAATCAGACCCAAGGTGCCTTGAGAGAAGATCTGCTCCCAGATTCAATCGACCTGGGATGTACACCGCCCTTAGTGACATAAGTTTGTTCTGCACCCAAAGCAAAATGAGCCACACTAACTTCCATATGGGGCGTAATCGCATTCCCCCCCTGGTGTGCAAGACAACTGATATGGTGTCTGCTCTGATGCGCCTAAAAATGTCTTGAAGTAAGTCAAAGAAATACAACCATCATCTCCAGGCAATTTATATGACCCTCCAGTCTTCATAGGCTTGGAGTCCTTCAAAAACTGTGCTCTAAAATGCAGTGACATACTCCACCCTATGAAACACCCAGAGTTAAAAACGGGGGTTATATCTATTGTAACGGAGTTCAACAGCATCTGTAGCCCTTAAGCAGTGAGGTTGCAGACGGACAAATTCCTCAGCTGTTGACCCACCAGTGAAGCCACTGCCAACACACCTACAGGTAGTGTTGGATGCTTTCAACCACTGTTTCATGACCATCCAGGGGTGTGTTTCCTGAAACCATCTCTAGCCAACTATGTTCGCAAGTTCCGTCATTATCAGCAAAGTTCAACGAGTCGGTGTTTCCTGAAACCATCATTACAACAAACATTCACAAACAGTATCACAAAGTTTTGTGTTTGAAACGACAGCTCTCAACCCGTGGTTAGACGTATAGTTTTTTGTTTGAATGACGTGGAATTAATAAATCCTTACCTGGAGCAAAATAAGCAAGCTGAAATTTGGTACAATTAGGGCTGGGCGATATATCGCATGACATTGTTAGGCGCATCTCGTCAGTAAAGCCAGTTCCTTGATTAGTAGTAAATCACCATCACCTGCTTTCAGATTGAGCGGCATTTACTACACAGAGCCGTAGTTCACTGACAAGCTGAGCCATATCGCATTAATTATCGCGGACGTATCGCCTGTGTAGTAAATGCCGCTCCATCTGAAAGCAGGTGATGGCGATTTACTACTAATCAAGGAAGCGGCTTTACTGACGAGATGCGCATAACAATGTCATGCGATATATCGCCCAGCCCTAAGTACAATCTGTATCTTCTATTTCGAATATATATATAAAAAAAAAATTATTTCCATCTGTTTGTCAAGAGATTTAAAGCGTCATTTTTGAAGAGTGCGCATGTGCGAACATGCTCTAGTACACAAGAACGAGCTTATGATTGAATAACGTAACATTGGTACCTACGTTAAAAAGGAAGTAGCGTATGGTAGTCATGTTACGGCAGAGTGAATAGCGAATCGTGTTTCTCCACATGGCGTGGAGATGAAGTGGTTCATGCAGAGCGAGGGACGCAGTGTTAATATTTATTTTGTGGGTTTACTGACTGTTTATGGATGACAGTCTCATGTATTTCTATTTTCCAATTTCTCTGGTCGAACGATCCATAAGCATGCAAGCCTGGAGGAAGGTTAGGTGGCGGAGCTGAGGTTTAAGCCAGGGCCGGAAAAGCCTCGGGATCATCCACATTTGGGAACAGAAACACCTCCACCCTGTCAGAGTCATAAAAACAAAAAGGCCTCTGGTAGCACCCAAAACACTAAATCCACAGGTGACTTTTCCAGCCATGCTTGTGCCGTTGGGCCAAGATAGCAAGCTGGTGGTAAAAGTGCCGTTGATGCGGTCCACCAACCCATTGCTTTGGGGGTGCAGGGGTTTAATGCAGGCTCTCTTGATCGAACACCTTGTTGCTACGCAGCTCGTCTCCTCCACCAGCTTCCCATCTGTTATTCCCCTTGGATGGATATTTGACACGTTACCGTCTGCATAGGACGGGGTAAACTACAGCTGACAGCAGAACCTCACAACCAGTCCCAGTGTTATCAAGACAAGTGTCATGAATGAATTGTCATGAAAACGGAAAAATATTTCTGGATCAACACTGCTATGAAAGCAGGTATTAATGTGACTCGTGTATAACGCTGCTAAGGACAAATCCAACAAATGTATATAGAAAAGGGTTATTATTCAGAGTATGGTACAGATAGTCTTAATTTACCAATTTTCCTGAATGCATTGACAGAACAAGTGATCCTGCAGACATTTGCTGATATTCTCGGTACCAGACAAACAGGTAACAGAGAGACAAAAGCAGAGCATTGACAAACCGGAAGCATGGACTCAAACATAGTGTCGTCTTCCATTTTATTGTCCCTCCTACGAATACAGAGTACATCGGCCATCACACTTTGAGGTCTTGCTATTTCACATACACAAAGAAGCTGGTTCCAACTTTTCTTTTGCAGCACACTGTTGTCCCACCCTGAATTACACATTTTTCAGAAAATGCAAGCAGTAGTGCCATCATAGTAATAATTAAAAATAAACACACAGCAAAGATCACAGAAGGAATAAAAACAAAACAAATGGTACTGATGCAAAAAGACCACGTGCTTAGTAGCTATATTTCAAATGTCACCAAAAATCTAAGTGCAAGATATGTCAACAACCTTAGCTAGAGAAAACTCACTAAAGTCAAACGAAACTTCATGTTAAGAACATGACTTGCTGAAACTTACCATCCAAGCTCAGGAAAATAAACTTATGGCAGATGAAATAAAACAGGTTATCTTTCTCTCATACACACGCACAACACATCACGATAGTGGTCCTAAGGTTTCTAAGAGATGAACTTGTATGACTTGAGGACCAGCCTGGATCTACATTGAGCCCTGGGTGATTTAACAAGATAAGGAAGTAATCTCTCTGAGGAACAAAGACAACTATGCATACTAATATCACAGGTCCAGCAAAGGACGACAAAACACCAAAGCAAGATCAAGACGACGCGTTTGCTTCTTGCTACCGGTCAAGAAAATAAAATAAAAAATCCAAATAACAAGAGGGTAGCTTGACCTTGGAGCTTTCTTTCAAAACATTTAAAATAGTCAATATACATTACTCATGTATATGTTAATAGTAAAATCATCACTACAAGTCTTGTATTCTCACTTAGTAGTGAGAGATGGAGAGAGAGAGAAAAAAAAAGAAGAAAAATCTGCTTTTGGT
Source organism: Squalius cephalus (assembly GCA_022829025.1). Classification (NCBI taxonomy): domain Eukaryota; kingdom Metazoa; phylum Chordata; class Actinopteri; order Cypriniformes; family Leuciscidae; genus Squalius; species Squalius cephalus. The sequence continues at coordinate 12,015,788 of CM040797.1, read as the reverse complement.
AGAGCCATTGAGAGAGTGAGTGCACTCAATTACACGCAGACACCGCCGTGTCCCGAGGGAAGCTTAAGCGTTCACAACACACTTCAACTTCTATCTTGAAAATGCATACATTCAAGCAGCAATAAAAAAATATTTATGGCGAATGCATAATCTCTGGAAAAAAGGGAAAAAAATACTGTATGAACATCCCTGCTATCATGTCTCTAAATACAAAACCTCTACCCATAATTTGCTTCAGTGTAACAAGAAGTCCTTTTTGTGTTTTTCCGCAGGTAAAAGTCAGTTCTCAGTGTATGTATGGATGACAGTCTCATGTATTTCTATTTCCCGGTTTCTATGGTCGAACGATCCATAAGCATGCAAGCGTCAAAGAGGAGGGGAGCCTGGAGGAAGGTTAGCTGGCGGAGCTGAGGTTTAAGCCAGGGCCGGAAAAGCCTCGGGATCATCCACATTGGGAACAGAAACACCTCCACCCTGTCAAATTCAAAAGCAACACACTTCAGGACTACACAGCAATAAGGAGAAACAATCATTTATTAATAGTAGTACATGTATTGTTCTTTTTCCTGCAAATCAAACACCGACTAAATTAGTGATATCTGGAAAATATGTGTAACTCAAGCATTCAGCATCTTGTGCCATATTCAACTTTCCAAAGTCTGTGACGGACACCTGATGCTTGCTGGGCTCGTTTAAACGTCTCTGGAAGTGTTGTATGATGGCATTGTTTTGGCACAAACATTTATATAGGACAATTCCGTTTTTTTTATATTTGTTGGTATACATTTATATTATACTTTATGATTGTTGTTTTCATTTGGTTTCCCTTATTATTGTGTAAATAATACAGAAGGACTCCGATATCTATACTTTCATTTTTAGTACTTTCCAAGACCGAGTACCGATGTATTTGTGAAATATCACAATTTTCAGGTACAGAAATCGACAGAAGTAATCAAATGTAAAATAAGTATTCACTGTATAAATCTAGATTTATCTTTGGTAAAATGACAAGAGTCATTTCTTTTCTTGCTATATTAACATTGAGGATGAAAACAGCAGCTGGTTTATTAGGCTGCTGCCCCTTTAAGAGCTGCACGTATCCAATATACTGTTACACACGTTTTCTTTCTCGAATGTTTCACAAGCGCGCAAGTTAACGTTAGTAATATGCTCCTTGTTTAACCCTCTGGGGTCTGAGGGGTTTTTGGGGTCCTTGAGATGTTCTGACATGCCCTGACATTTGTGCTTTTTTCAGTTGCTTATAAACATATTAATGGCAAAGGTGTAAATTCACTCTATTTAGCACAAACAGGGCTACCATAATATGTGAACAACTTGCATGTACATGTTTGTATTTTTGATAGAATAATGTTTATGCATGGTTTTTTCAAAAACAAAAAACTAAAGTTTCTGAAATAAGGCCATAAAACACATTCTAAATATATGTAAATAAGACTATTGACTAATGGATGACGTTGCCTAGAATTTTTTCTTCAAAATTATGTGAAAATCATCCTGCCTAATCATTCACATAACACAATACATTGATTTAAATCTTGTAAAACACTTTTTGTTTGGAAAGGCCATATGCGGGTGGGCGTGATTCACACCTGCGGAGACAATGGGGCCCGCATAATGAGGCTGCATACGTAATGAGCCTTTCATTCAGGTGTGTGACTGAGCCACAAGAATGCAAGGACAATATATAACTGGTTTGTTGTTTTTTTCCACAAATTTTGCTTGCAAATTGTACAATATCCAAGGTAAACATTTCTAGTAATTGTGCAGTTAATTGTTCTCATACTGTATTTTCAGATTTGGAATATATTCTCTTCCCAAATGTGTCACTAATAAAGCATAATACAATTATTTAAAGAGAAGGCTTATAATGACCTTTTAAGATTTTGTTTACATCTATCCTTATATATTTTTTTTAAGGTTATACAATTACAACAACATTTAAAATTGTAACAATATTTCCAGTGTAATCTTTCTTTGTATTCGCGATTCATATTAAAGGGGTGATGAACTGAGAAATCAAATTTTCCTTGAGCTTTTGACATATAAGAGATCATCATACTATAATAATATCCTGTAAGTTTCAGAACTGAAAACTAACTTGTTAGTCCAATAAAAGCTTTTATAGACATCAGGCTCAGCAAACGACTCGTTTTTCAAAGTGGGGAACAATGACGTCAAAGAGGATAAAACACCGCCTCCACAAAACAAGATCAACGCCTACTTCAACACGGCCTGTTTAGCCCCGCCCACCGAATCGCCCAAACATGCTAAATAACATAGGACGACATGATAATTGCTACCGGATCGAGCTACTTACAAGCAATAAACATGATGTTTACTAAATATTGTGCAGTGCCTGTTTGTGGAAGAAGACCGTCTGCATAAGCTTCCTTCGGATTCCAGCATGGTTAAACTTTATTAAATCAGTCAATCACAATTTCCCGACACGGATCTGCCAGCAACATGTAAGTAACCATGTGTATTCTAATGCCTGATCTGCGATCAGTGATTTCTGATGTGTAATTATTCAAGTTCAGATATCTTTCTCTTAAAATCGTTCAATACTGTTTATGCATCAGTGACTAAACGATCAACTTCACATAATTTCTCGTAGTATTATGAAAAAAATAATAACTAATTATTAAATTATATACAGAAAGCGATCAAAGAACGATCCCTTTCCAATCGTCCAAGATGTCAATCAAACAGCACAGCGCGAGCCGCGAGAGCTTATCTGGACACTTGCCAAACTCGTGATGAAATAATGACACTGTTACACTACACAACGAAGCTCTTACTGTGTACTCACATCGTGTTTGCATTGTGAGTTGGAGTAAGCATTTGTGAGAGTGCAAAAATTGCGTTGCAATGATAAGATCTTTATTCACGTGATCAACAAACTGTCTGTCATCTGCTCAGTGCTCATCATGCTGCAACCTTTCATGTGATGGAATAGATTTAAATATAATGCTTTAAACGATACTTTTCATGATGTGTTAATCTCGATAGCTGTAATAGTAAAAACGTAGTCAAAGTTTTCGAGAGAGTTCATGTAATAATAGCTATTTCATATGCAAGCATGTCAGCCAATCACAGCAGTGGGCGTTTGCACTGCAGTCTCACAGCAGACACGCCCCTTAAAACGGAGCGTTCAGATCTGAAGCTGAAATCAGGCTTGGAAAAATGGCTTTTATTTATAAATTACTACAATTTTTGATGTAAAAATCATACTAACATTATAAGGGCACCCCAGGCAACATTATAAAATAATAAAACAATCCAGTTCATGACCCCTTTAAAACAGTATTTTTGCCAGCTGTAGTAGCTCCACAACAGCGCGCATCTGTGCGTTCATTCATTCATAGAAACGCGATTTATATTTAAACAGTATTTTTGCCAGCTGTAGTAGCTCCACAACAGCACGCATCTGTGCGTTCGTTCATTCCGATTAGAACAAAGCAAATAGAACTGACCTATTCCTCAGCAGGATCCGTTTGCTCCTCGAAATGATACTTCCAGAACTTCTGAGGTAAATTTTTGCAGGATTATTATCAAGATAGTCTTATTCCTCACAGCATCGTAAAGTACATAAGTCTGAAAGTGAACTCGCGGTGTGTGTTATCCAGCTGATGTGGGCGTTTCACAGGTTTGTTTGGATCGCCTCACATTTGCGTTTGAATAGCGCGCGCTCTCCGTGGGCGGAGCACATTAAAACTTAATTAGCTGAGATGAGAACGACTGACATCTCTCTCTTTGCATACATATTACATAAACTGTGAATATTTGTTTTTTATAAAAATTACTTCATTTAAAATAAGAGAATTCAAGCTTCATGCCTGTGTGACTGTATGCCTGTTTGACTGAGTATTCGCTGAGTTACAGTTCATTTTCGGACGCGTTTCAGAATTGACCACTGACGGAGAGTAGGCAGAACTCGCATCATGTTTATTTTTCTTTATTTGGCGAAAAGCACAACACTTTGTTTTTATTATGAGCATACACAAAAAAAAATACACACTAAACAGGATCGATTGATGTATAACACAAGCATATAAGATAAAAAATATTTTTTTTTTTTTTTTTTGCACTCATACGAAAAAAACGAGCCTATCGCGCCGGCGCGATAGCCGACCTCAGGGGGTTAACTGTCTTTGCCATTGACATATCCGACCGAACTACAAACTTTCCAGCGATGTCTGTGTCTGTTTCGCTTAGCAGCTATTGCGTGAATATTTCATTTGTTTAATGTTAATTAGATACATTTACTTCATATACATCCTTCTCTATTATATACCCATTCCATTCTGCTCTCTATTTGCGCTGTTGCTGGTGTTTCTTTGTCACAAGCACTGTACTGTACACATGCTGCGTGGTATCGGTTGTCGTATCGGAGTATTTTACAGGTAAGCGAGCGCAATATTGGGCCCCATACCAACACTGGTATCAGCGCATCCCTAGTTTAAAGCATAATAGTAACAATATAAAGTTTTGTAGCTCTTTGTTGGGGTATAAGTGAATTGAGTTCATTTAAAAACAATGTATTTTCTAAGTAAAACATGAATATAATGCATAGTGATAATGCCATCGGGGCAGACTAGTTTTATTTGATATAAGCTGTATCTGTAACAAAAGTACATGTCTTAGTTCTTTACCTTCTCAGATCTGCCTCCGCCTCGGCTTGGGCGTCCGCCACTGCTGCCACCTCCTCCTCCTCCTCCACCTCCTCCACCACCACCACCTCCTCCTCCACCACGGCCTCCACGTCCTCCACGAGAACCTCCACGACCACGTCCTGGTCGACCCAAGTCTCCGAAGTTGATCTCCAGCTGGGATGTGATGTCATTGGCTGGCTTACGGAAGTGGTGTTCTCCACCTTCTTCAGCCTTAAAGAAAAAAATATTACAGGAAACAAATCTATCATTCCCAATTTCACATGATGAGAACTTCAGCAAAGAAACTATGACCACAGAGCTGACCCCTCAATCCAGCTTGAAGAACTAATATTAGTGCTGTCAAAATTAACGCAAGCAATACATTTTTCCTTTCAACTCATTTACAATATTTAACAATATTAACGCAGCACTGTTTTTTTTTGTCATCCTTTGGCTAATCTACAGTATGTGATCCCGCTATCATTCATTCTAGTGCTAATAAACCATTCATGCGTGATAAGACGCAAAAAAGAACTGAAATCTTTACCGGCACAAAATGGTCTTAAAGTGACAGCAGCCTAATAACCCCACTGCTGTCTGATTAATGCTAATCAAAGAACAAGAGAGAAAACCACTCACTGCTCGACTGAATAATGTCTTATTCAGGATTAATCAATATTTAATTTATAATTTATGCAGTGAAAACTGTAGTGTTTGATAACTGTATTCAATTTCTGTTTATTTCTTAAAATCTTAAAGCACTGTTTACAAGGTCACATGGGTCAAAAACAACAAAAACTATATTCTTTTGTGCAACCCTGATATTTATCCCTGTGTTGAACCCTGATATATTAAAGGCACAGCTAAATGTGACAATTTGGTGAAGATTGTTTTAAGTTCACACATATTAAATGTTAAAATCGATAGCTTTTAATTATACTATAACGTTAAATGGGTGTAAATAATGGCTAAAATTGAACAATCCCAGCAATAGAGACAACTGTATTGGTATCAGTGATGCATTCGTATTTTTTAGTAAGAAGATGCCATTAAACTAGTATTTAAAATAATACTGTGTGTTGTTTCTACATTATTTTGGAGATATTACTTAAGTATTACAACATAAAAATATATTAAAAACTTTAATGTTAGGTGTGATTAATCGCGATTAATTACAGAACAATATGTGATTAATTTAACATGCTGTCATCAGGGAAGGCAAACTAAATTAACAGGAGCGGTTGGGAAGAAAATCACTGTCAGGGTTTTTCCTGCATTGAAAATGTTTTGGCGGCCACCAAAGCGAATTTCTGTCCCGCCAAAGCCTTATTTGATCGGTGAGTGACGTAGATCAGGGGTTCCCAACCTTTTTTGTGCCAGGGACCAGCATATTCATAAAAAAAATTCCAGGGACCAGTTGTCAATTTTAAGATGCATCGTTTGGAACATATCACTGTGTAAAACAGTAACAGCCTATCATTTATTTGCATATAATGAACTAGGTGGCAACAAAGGCTACTTGTATGAATATACCAATCTTTTTAAACTTTCAGACCAGTTCACAAAATGTTTCCCTTTTCTGCCATACAATTAGGTCTACTTCAAAAGCAACTCACACAGCACTCACTCACTAGCAGGTGGCAGTAATGGCAAATTGTATGAAAATACCAGTCCATTTCACCTGTCAAATCTCTCCAGAACTACTAAAGACAATCACTTCAACAGAAACTTAGTGTTTTCACACACCAACAGGTGACAACAAAGGCTAATTGTATGAAAATAAGAGCCAGTTTCAACAGTCAGACAGTTTCAGAATACAATAGCAAACACATAACTTAGTGATTTCAGCCAATCATTTTTAAAAGTATAAAATTAGAGATTAAGCTTTAACCTTTAACAAAAAATACCAGATCAGACCAATGAGAACAAAACTATTTTAATGTGAGCATGAACTGCTTTATTGATATTACTATATTTGTAGCTGTGCACGAGACAAGCTGTTCTTCCTGAGCATCCATAAAAAACATATGCATCCAAAACAATGCACACAAATTCCAGGATACAATAAAACGAAATTTAAAAAGGTCTGCTTCACAAATATGAACGAAAACCAGCTTACAGTTTTTCACCACAAATAACACACAACGGATTTGGCGCCAAGGAATCGCCTGTTGTCGTAAATCCATACCTAATGTATGAGGTATTGTATTTATGAAGCTTGACTTTTCTCTCTCTCTCTCTCTCTCTCTATTTTCGAGTTGGTCATCGCCTTTCCTTTTACCAGAACTGTCCGCAATGAAATTAGCCATTGAAAAAAATATATGGCGGCCCGCTCATCTCTCCACTTCCCTGTCACTTCAGGTGCAGCGCGCTTATTTGCAGTCCGTTCAGATATGACGCGTTGCTAAGCAATCGCAAGGCGCTCAAAGAAACACATTTTAATCTATTTATTGTTTAGGTTTTGGATTAAATAACATGACGTCATAGCACTTAAAAAGCATTTAAAAAAGACAATTATTATTATTATAAAAAAAGAAAAAAAAAGAAACATTATTCTGGGAATATTTCAAGGCCCGGTACTAACGGGTCCACGGACCGGCACCGGTCCGGGGACCGGGGGTTGGGAATCACTGACGTAGATGACTGCTGCGCTTGTGACAGAGAGAGCCCCGGCCGCGCGCGCACTCCCACCGTCTGCACACTAAGTGCTGTCTAGCTCTCTCTCTCTCTCTTATCTTCTCTGAAAAGCATTCACATAAACCACACTTTCAATAAATGAAAAAACCAATCCAGTGATGAGATGTTTACTGTGTTGACACAAATCTTGTGCGATGTCCTAACTGCCGGGATAATCACACAACGTCCACCAATGACACGTCCAATTCGCAAACTATGACTCCTTTGAACCGATTCACTTTAATGAATGGTTAAAACAACTGATCTATCCAACACTGAACTCACGAGACGTCTGAATCAAATCGGTAACACTTTACAATAAGGTTCCATTTATTAAACTCTAGTTAACTACATTAGTTAACATTTACTATTAATAAATTGAACTTCTACAGCATTTATTAATCTTTGTTAATGTTAATTTTTACCAGTAGCCTACATTATTGAGGCTACAATGAACAGCTGTATTTTTTATTAACTAAGATTAACAGATTAATAAATACTGTAATAAATGTATTGCTCATGGTTAGTTCATGTTAGTTAGCCTAATACATTAACTAATGTTAACAAATCAAACCATATCGTAAAGTGTTACAAACAAATCACTTACTCAGAACACCTCTTAAAATGAGAATGTAAGTGTGCTTACCACATTTTTTTAGTAAGAGTGGTTAGCAAGATAACCTTAATGAACTCCAGTTTTTTCACGTTATTTATATGACAATGTGTAGAAACATTACCAAAAAAATCATTTACTTTAGACTGGAGTGAGGTGAAACCAGAAAAAAAAGTGCAAAGCAAGTTGTTGTTAGCTAGCTGCTAATTGTCTTCAATTGTATATGGTAGAAAATTAAGACTATTAGTTAAAATAACATTTTTAATGCTGCTTTTTTATTCTACTTTTTGATATTGATATGATATTATATACCAAAATAATTATCAGTTCTAGCAAAGAAGGATTTTATCTTAAAAAGCTATGAAATCCAGTGGTAAAATCACAGCTTTTTTTTTTAAAGGAGGGCAAGAAAGGATGACAGTGCCTGTCGGACCCCACCGAAGACCAATTTTGACCCAGGAAAAACCCTGACTGTAAGCACAGAGTTAGTAAACCGGGAAGAGGATGACTGAGGAACAGAAGCTTGCAAGAGAGGGATTTTTTGGTTTTAAAAAGTCAGCATGTCATTGAGTGTACATGGCCATAGACTCTTGAATTCTGGCGATGTACTATTTTAACTGAACTTCAGTTTAGAATAACCATCTACAAACTGTAAAACAACTTTAAAAGGTGACCAAGAGGGTGACCACCAGAGTGCCTGAATAGTAAAAAACAAAACAATCCAAACACAAATTTAGACAAATACCTTGTGGAACGAGTCGGGATCAACATCTCCAGCTTCAATCACAGCTCCAGCGTGCCGCTGGAAACACACAAAAGCAGAAATGAGTCTTGGAACCATTAAAAGACTGACATTTACAAGACTAGAAAATTGGCTAACTGAACCTACCGTGCCAACTTCCTCACTCTTTGACTTGTGCAGTACGTAGCCCTTCTTCCACTGACCATCGTTACCTTCGTTGGGTTTGCGGATGTTGAATTCAACTTTGGACCGTTCTTTGTCTTGCATGGCCTTCCATTCATCCAGTGTCATCTCCTTAGGACCTTCCTCCTTCACCTCCTCTACTTCATTCTCCCTACACACACAACCATCCAATGGCATGCTCTTAGTACGTGAAGCATTTTCATTTCTTCATATCAGCTTATGGAGAACAGAATTGCACTCACTTGTTTTCGGAGTCGACAGGGGCGTGTTCTTCACCTTCAGGAACAGGCTCAGGTGCAGCGGACTGATCAAGCTCACTGTCAAATCAGACACTTATCAGATCTGGAGAACCCTTGAGATGATCAAACTAAACCTTTTAAACATTTCAGAAATGTACCTTGAATTTGGCAGTGTTAATTAAATAAACACTATGGTAATGATCAGATTCATACTATGGTAATGATTAGGTGTTACTCGTATCTAGAGCACAAGCGGGACAAGTTTCATGTCAAAATGTTATACTTGGGGTTGAATAAATAAAAATGATTTATTTGCCTTACCAAACACCCCTAATTAGAATAAGAGTCACATCACATAAGCGGTTCAGGTATTTTAGACGATCTACAACAGGGGTCGGCAACAGGCGGCCCGCGGGCCAAAACTGGCCAATGCCAGCGATCATATCTGGCCCGCGCCCACAGCCAGATTAATTTGATATCGCCTGGTTCTGAAATAGATCTGTCAAGAGAGCAACAGTAAATTACAATCACTTCGTCTTTAGTGATTTTGCCTTCAAAATAAAAGTACGAGAACGTTTTTGCAGCAATGTTTTATTTTGAGATGAATTGAGAGCTTTTAATTTGAAAATGTTTGAAAGACATTCAAAAGAGTCTGTGGATCGCTTCGTTGCAGATAAGAGACACTGGCTTTGCATTCACAAAACTAGGTAGGATGAACGCATAGTTGTCTTTCCATTCTTCTTTATATGCCCTATTTTCGTATTAAAATGATACACACACAGTCTGTGTTGCAAGCTGGTGAATGAAGATACTTGCCAGATTACGTGTCACTACTGCTTTATTAATTTACCCAGTGTAAAACCCAGAGTACCAGCTCATTACCAGTTACAAAAGACACTGTAACAGTCTGTCACAGGCAATTCTAGTTGCATTTTTCATCAATTCATTTCTTAAATGATCCTTTGACTATGTTCTGGCCTGCCATCTAGTGGCAAATTTTATTTTTTGGACCCGATGCCAAACTTACTTGCCGACCCCTGATCTACAATATTTCTGTATGACACACTGGACGAGCTTGAAAGTCAAGTTCCCAAATAAGCTGCCACAACCCCAAGCCTCAAATATTTCCCATCTACAATCCTACCTGGCTTCTTCCTTCACATTGCCCCAGTTGTGCGGGCCACTCCCACCGCGCTTCTCCTCTCCTTTCTGTCGACTAAGACATGAAGAACATTCCAGTGAGACTAATGCAACAAGACCCCTTTAAGCATTTGTTATCGCTGGCTTCTCACACTCACGATTTGTCATTGCCGCTGTGTCTATCAAAGTCACGTTTGCCCCGGGAATCAAAACCATCTCCGCGTCCCATGCCTCGTCCACGGCCCCCTCTGGCCCCGCGTCCTCCTCCGCGCCCTCGAGACGGCTTATCCCCGACTGGCCTGAGGACAACATTTAGAACATTTTATGACAAAGACAACTGGCAATCTTGAGCTACAAATAAAGTAAAAAGATGCTTAGATGTAGCTATTCATCACATGGGGTATCAGTGGATTTATTTACCATGGTTGTTAAACAACTTTTTGAGAATCTGAACCAGACAGACACTGCAACACTGGCTCGACCAATGGCATGAGTTTGACTTCCTGTCTGCCTAACCAATGGCAGATGCAGGACTTACAGACATTATTTTAAAAATCTGTTTGGTGATATCAGTTGTTTTAAAGGTTTTTTTAGGCTTATTTTTTTTCTAAATGAAATAACCCTCACTCAGCTAGAACAATCTCTCAACTAATATTGTAAACTACACAGGGAACCCAGTCTTTCAGTACATTACTATAATATTAAAGTTTAAAATGAACAAAAGCGTCCAAATTTAAATGCTTAGAAGTTTACTTCTTATTTAAGCTTAATTATATAATTGTTTCTAATCCAACTTATTGTTTTCATGACAAAATTATTCAAACATACAATGAATAAGACATTACTAACAAATTAAGCGAAAGTTGTTGTTTTTCCACGCTGACTAATGAGCAATTGCTATTGAATGTCTATCCTGAAGTAAATGTTGCCTGACAGTGTTTACAAGCTTCACTGATGTCTTTCTGCGGTCGAAACACTGATTGAGGGACTACATAAAACATGATTCATTTCAGTAAGTTGTACGGTTTCTTTCAACATACCTTCTGATGTTCATTCATGTTTTTCATGCTATAACTAGTAGTAAAGTGGAGGAGATGATAGGTTCTTGAACTGAGGTTGCTACAGTGATCTGTCACGCCACATTAAAGAACTTCATAATTAGTAATCAACCGATAATCAGTTTTACCAATATTTTAACTTGTAAATTTGACATAACAGCCATTAATGCACAAATGAGATGTTAAATGCATGATATGTAGTTTAAACTTGGCACTACATAATAGAGACAAACTCACAGAGTCACGTAATTCATCAAGTCATGTCCCAATAAAGTCTTTAATCTTTATTGGGACATGACTTGATGAATTACATGAGTCTGTCTTGTGATTTTCAAGAATTAAGCAAAATGTTTTTTATTCAGGATGTTTTTTGTGTGTGTGTTTATTTCACATGCTATATTTGTTATCTGTTTGTTAACCTGATCAAAGCTTTCATTTAAAAGAGACACAATGTGTTTTTTATTTTTTGCACTCTTTTTGCAGACCCCTTTATTTATTGATGTAGAAGTGTAAAGTTTTGTTATAAATGCAAGGAGAGAGTGAAATTACAGTATAAAAGAGTGTTAAAACAGTTTTGTTCAGTACAATTATAAATGTCAAAAACAGAAATAATAAAAATATATCAGTTCTGTATTCAGTTATCGTGTACATAAACATGCATATAATCAGTATTAGATACAAAGTCAATATCAGTCGATCTCTATTCAAAATGGCATTAACTCTTTAAATTTCAGGATAAAATTAATAGAATTTGAAAGCTGAGACTTTGTTTTATATCAAAAGTAACAAAGCTTATTGGGAATATTGGACGGAAGGCAAGCTACAAACAAATGTTTAGTGAAGTTTTGTTCTCGCATCAACTGAAAACAGCACACACTAAGAGACTGATTCAAGAATATACTTATATACATTTTGAACATTTTGAACAATACCTGTTCTTGTCTTAGGACCATTTTTTATGAACCTACTGTATATAGGTTCAATAAAAAATGATGATAGACGATATAGTCCACCCAGACCTAGTGCCACCAGTTACATTGTTATGATTATAACAAAACTCACTTGTCCACAGAGAACTCGCCCCCCTCTGGCTTTTCATCAGCTGGTTTATCGAAGCGTCGCTCACGAGGAGGACGTCTCTCTGGCCGCCGGTCACCGGGTCGACCCTCTCCTTGACCTCCTTGACCTCCGGGGTGCTGGGAGCTGGCCGGACCCTGCTGACCCTCCGGCCTCCGCCCAACTCTCCTCATTCCTAAAACAGAGATTCAGACATTCATTAAACACGGGTGAAAAAGGCCAACACTAAGAACCTGTGAATTTGATTTTGAACAACTCATCCTTCAGTCAGAGAAAATGAGAACTGATTTTATGAAATATGTTTTTTGATCTGACTGCTGCATGTGGCGGCCAAAAGTAATCCATACATCTATTTCTGAAGCTCTATTAGTAATTAAACAGCACACAATTATTTAAGCATATAGTGCGCAAGTTGTGGGCTGGCGGGGACCATGAAAGTAGTCTACGAGTTTACTTCCACTGTATGTAAAAAAATAAAAACACCAACCATTACATGCGAGCACACAAGGGTGATCAAATGATAAAGGAATAGTTCAACCAAAAATGTAAATTCTGTCATCATTTACTCGCCCTCAAGTTGTTCCAAACCTGTATGGGTTTCATTCTTCTGATGAACACAAAAGAAGATATTTTAAAGAATGTCAGTAAACGGTAGCCTTCGACTTCCGTAGAATTTTTTTTTTCATACTATGGAAGTCAGTGGCTACCAACATACTTTAAACTATCTTCCTTTGTGTTCAAGAAGAAAAACCCGTACAGGTTCGGAACAACTTGAGGTTGAGTGAGTAATGACAAAATGTTAATTTTTGTTTGAACTATCCCTATACAATTTGGGTGAGCTAACTGTTACTCATTTTAGTGTTTTGCACGAGGTCACAATTGTTCACGAATCAATCCTAGTGATGTTTGAAGACACATTTTCACATACTAGCTCAGATCTTACAGCACTAGGGTACAAATATTGTCATTTCAAGAAGAAAGAATAAAATAAAATAAAAACTTAAACATGACAATATGAAATGACACATCAGACTGGTGAACACTAGCCTAAATTTGTCATCATGAATGAGTTCCTGCATAGATCTTCGTTACAGTCACGACACACCTTACGATATAAAAGTGAAAGTCCTGCTCATACATTTTTGCATGAGATCAAAACACGCCGACATTTTCTCCATGTGCACATCAGCACGCTGTGAAGTAAACCATCATCACATTATATATTTACATACGGCTAGCACATTAGCATGTAGCTAAGGCAGCTACGCAGTTATAAATAAAGTGAGGATGATCAAATCACAAACAAATAGAGATGTTGACATGTCAGAGGAAGAACACATGTGAAAGACACGTATGCTGAACCTCACTGGGGGCATTTCGCTCTCAAAATATGGTGTTAGTGCACATCAAATGTCGACAATAACACCACCAGCAGCAGCTCCATGTTGACTTCTCTGCTGTGTTTATATGCACACGAGCAAGCGTCAGTCGCCCTGTCCCATAACCCACTGAGCTGCCTAACGTTACCTAGACAGCATTTTTTGGGCACCACATGTGCGTTACGAACTCATTTATGGCGCGTTTGAGAGGTTCGCGTCAGCATTTTTCAGGCGCGTTGCGACTCGGCAGCGTTTTGTTGTTTGGAGCGTGTCTTTAATATCCAGATATGTTGTTTAGGCTCATTCGGTTTTGAGATATTTAGTTCTGAAACTTCTACATACCCTCCTTCTTAAGTGGCACAGGGGCCTGGATGTCTTCTTTCTTCTCCTGCGTTGTGTTTTTCCTGTCTTTCTGGGACTCTTTCTTCAGCTGTTTAGCGGCTTGAGCTGCCGTCTTCGAGCCGCCCGACGCGGCCGCATCTTTCTTCTTGTTTTCGGCCGCCTTTAAAATCTCGAACGGGTCGGATTCGTCGTCCAATAGCTGGTCGAACCGATTGGTAACGACACAGCCGAAGCCTTCTTGCAGATGCCCGGGCATGATGGCGCCCCAACAACGGGATTCTCCTCCGATTCTTCGAGCAAACGGCTCACGGTGGACAACCACAAGATGGCCAAGGAAGACACACACACCTGCTTCTCTTCCGGCGCTCTCAGTATCCGGGACATTACGGCTCGCGCGACACATGGGGGGTGTAGTTCTACATGTGTACTACTGATGTCTGTGCACTGTGCAGTTCACTCATGCAGAATTGTCAAGCATTTAGTGATTATGGTTATTTTGAACCGAACTGAATCAACACTGAACTGCAACTTTGTTGCATTATTTGCTTGTTATCACTGTAAAGCTGCTTTGAAACAATCTGTATTGTAAAAAGTGCTTCAGCTGAATAATGGCAATTTTGTCTTTTTTTTTTTTTTTTTTTTGAGCTGCATAACAGTAGAATTGAACTCTGTTTGCATCATTGATCATTATTTTCCTGTTTATCACTGTAAAGCTGCTTTGAAACAATCTGTATTGTTAAAAGCACTATGAATCAAGATGACTTTTACTTGATAATATGTCAAATGTAGCCAATCATAATAGAAGTTTAATTTTGGACAAAAATTGAGTTTTGGACTGGTGAAGAAAACACAATTTGATGTTCCAAATCTTGTCACAGGTTTCAAATCATAGGCTGCTTCTGAAATCTCATTCTTCCCTACTACTGTATAGGCAAAAGAAGTAGGTGGCAAAAGAAGTAGGCTATGTCCAAATTCAGAGTAGGTCTACTCCTAAAAGAGTAGCCTAGGCAAAAAGTACCAGATGACCAACTTCTTCCAGTGAGATTCTGAAGTGTGTTTATGATGAACACTTTACTATCCCATGAGGCCACAGGAGAGGATTTATGAACGGCAGTGAAGCGACGTAACTGATGCTGGTAGGTCATATGAAACGGACAACCTGGCGAATGTATGTCTAGATTACATTCATACCACACACATTCATATACTATATAGAACATACTTTTTTTAGCGGCCGGGAAGTAATTATTAAAAAATAAGAACCTACCCAAGAGAGTAGGCTACAATATGTGATTTGGGACGCAGCCGTAAATGTGTATTGTTATGGGGCCTCCAGGAAAAGGATTATGCTGAACTGAATTTTGAACTTGCAGATCATTAAATTAAAAATTAGCTAGTGTCACAAGATGACATTAGTTTTAAGCAAGCTACTCAAAAATGTAGCTAGCTAAAATACAATCAACTACTTCTCAAAAAATAGCTTAAGAGAAGAGCTACGCTGCAAGACATGTTTGCTACATTTAAGCTAACCCTTTATTTATTTTTTAAAAAATACAAAAGCAAAAGAGTAGCTGTAATTAGATTGAATACACGATTGTCAAAATAAGCATGTAAAAATGTAAGAACAAAACTGGAAAACTTGTGTATGCAAACCTGTGGGGATCAAATATTCTTACAAAGAAAACCTGAAATCGACAACAATACTGAGCACAGAAATTGAGTGGTTAAAAAAACAATACAAGATACATAATGTCAAAGAAGTGTCCCAAGAACATTTTCTCAAAAATACCTTTAAAAAACAGCCTATGTTTTTTATCAGATGGTTTTACCATGATATACATTAATAAAGTGTTTCTCAGTCCTCATGACCGACCTCCCAGAATGTCTAGTCTATTCAACGCACTAAGAAGCAGATGAGCTGAATCAGGTGTTTTATTTAATTTCAGTGCAATGGGATGTCATCATAATGTGAGCGACACTGAGGAGAATGAAGAACCTCTGCTGAAAACAACACAGGTGAGGTTGCATCAGCGAAAGAAGCTCCACCTTCTGTGGACGGAGGACATTTTGTTGGAGGTTGCTTTACTCACTATTTAGGGGTAGCCTATGTTTACACGACAACAATGTATTAAAAACAGGCGACAACGTTTAGCTGCAGCCTGGAGATCTCCAAAACAGGGTGTGGCTTCCTCCTATTGACAGACACATGATACTCATGTGTGTTTTTCCCCTCAAACCAGTTCAGTGCAAACTCCCTGCAGCGGATTCTAAGGAATGCCAATCACAGCGGCAAATATTGAAGGTGTACAGCGTCCTTCACACCTAAACACCCTCATGGTAACACACATGACAGAAAAGTAATGCATTAAACATTTATTTAACATCAGCTATAACAGAAAACCCTAATGTACAATACAATAATTAAGAAACATGGTTATTTCAATGAAAATACATGTGAAGTGTCACGCAGGGAATTCTGGGAATGTATTTTTTTTTTTTCACTGTAAATTATACAATGACTTTTTTTTTTTTTTACAAAAAATTGTAAATTCAACAGTATTTTATTTAACAGTATTTTACTGTAAATGTAGGATTAGATCCAATACATTTTCTATATTTAGTAAGGAAACTTACTGTTAACCAATTAACAGGTTTTTACTGTTTTTACATTCACTTATGACATATATTTACTAGGATACTTGCCGAGACTGGAATTTTTTTTTATAATTTTTGCGATACACAATATTATACACACTTATTCAACTGAGCGATATTACTTACTAATTCATTGATCAGAATTTCTTGTTAGTAAATAGTAGTTACTAGAGTGTTAAAAATGCTTTACTCATTTGTTCCTGTGTAGTTATTCATTAATGACAGAACAGTGTAGGAAACTCAGAATCGAAGACCAGGAGCCTTGGTTCTTTCTTCAGCAGGATTCTTTATTGAGAACACGAGCTGTCGTAGCTGCAGTCATCAAGTCTAACTAACATAACTTTAAATGGTATCTTATAGGCATTCAGTGGGCAGTCCTTAAAGGTGCTGACCTTACACACAGCCTTAGGGATGACCACTAGATCGAATCATCTAAAGACAATAGAGGCAAAAGACAATAGAGGCATTACCCCCAACTGGAGATAACGGTATTCCCCAAATTGTATAAACAACACACACAGTCACGAGAACTAAGACTATGTAAACATTCACACATAGTTCAACTCTCAGTAGGAGGCTCAAAGACTAACAAACCCCTTCAATGAAAACTACAATATTATACAGTTGACTTAAAGCTGACTTGCATTAAAGAGGAGATAACTTGATTAGAAGAGAAAAGAAAAACACAAATGGTTAATTGTTAATACAGTGTGTTTCAAAACAAATATCCCCACAACAGTATTCTAAAGTGTTACCTTTATTATTATTATAATTTTTATGTGACATTTGTTCTGTATGGTTGTACAAATGTATTTATATTTATTCATTTTGCAGACGCTTTTATCCAAAGCGACTTACAAATGAGGAATGCAGCAAGCGATTCATCGTGAAGAGGCAAACTAACACAAGAAGTGTTCAAATACAGTTTAAGACATTGCTTAGCATAAGCTAGAATAGGGAGGGATTAAAGGAAAGTGAAAGCATAGATTTTTTTTATGGGGTTAAGTGCTCACATAAGAGACATGTTTTCAGCTGTGTTCTGAGTATTGTCAGGGATTTGCATTCCGGATGAAAGCGGGGAGATCGTTCCACCAGCAAGGAACAGTGAACGAAAATGTTCTGGAGAGTGATTTTGTGGCTCTCTGTGATGGTGCCACGAGACGTCGCTCGTTGACCGATCGTAGGCTTCTGGTAGGGATGTAGACTCGTAGGAGTGAGTGGAAATAGGAGGGAGCTGAGCCTGTGATAGATCTGTAAGCAAGCGTCAATGCCTTGAACTTGATGCGAGCAGCGAGTGGTAGCCAGTGCAGAGAGATGAAGAGAGGTGTGACGTGGGCCCGTTTGGACTCGATGAAGGCAAGATATGCTGCGGCGTTCTGAATCATTTGTAGAATTTTGATTGCACACGATGGAAGTCCAGCCAGAAGAGCATTGCAGTAATGCTCATGTTCAAACTGTTTTTTATTGTTGTTGTTGTTGTTTTTGTATAATGTTACAGCAACGAGGGAAAGGGTTAGAACATTACTTTCTTACTCCTCACCATTTTTAGATTTGGCCTGGAACTGCAGGCCTATCCATTGTATATGGATGAACCTCAAAGATCAGTGCAATGTGAGCAACACTGAGGAGAATGAAGAACCTCACAGCTTTACAGCTTTACTTACTATTTAATCACACAAAATGTGTTTAATTCGTTAATTCCTTGTTGCAGTGGTGATTCATGAATTATAAAAGTGAGCAAATGTGTCACAAAAAAGTTCAAAGACTTAATGAGCCATTTGTGTCATTAGTTGAATCATTTTAAATGCCATCTAAAAGTTGAGACATGCAGAAGATTTGAATTGCAGGTGTGTCAGTGACTTAAAGAACCCAGACTATTAAGACACATAGGCCTAAATATGGTACAATTGCTCTCTCCTAAATACATAGTTAGAAATACATAAAATATTTTCGTTATTTAAAAAATCCTCACAGTGTTTTACAGAATTTGAACTACGAAGGCAGCCATTATTTTTGCTAGCGCAATGCATTCTGGGTCGATGACGTGTATAGGTTGTGTCGGTTGTGTTCAGAACAGAGAGAGGTGAGCTAATGGCGCTAAATTTAACTGTAGCTACATCCTAAAAGTGAATATAATGCCACATTGTGCAGCGTTTGGTTGTAATTTCCAGTCCAAAGGCAACAAGGGGAGTGATGTAAGCCTCCACTGCTTTCCAAAGGAGAAGAAAATAAGAAAAGAGTGGGAAGTTGCTTGTGGACGAGTACAACTCCATAAAGACCCAAGGCTGTGTTCCCGTCACTTCAGCCCTGATGCATTTGAGGCATTTAGTCGGCTAAAAGAGCTCACAGGTGCAGCTGGTTACAAGCGAAGACTAAAACCAAATGCCGTGCCTTCAATTTTCCCCCACAAGGAGCCTAAATGTCCGCGCATAGCGAGTGAAAGCCGCGCTAACAAATGTCAAAGGCAAGAGACTCTGGACACTCTTCTGCTAGGATGTAAACAACCCGCTCCTACAGTTGCAGTCGTGGAAGACGAATCATCGGACACTACGCCGATCATGGAGGTAACCGACAATCCACCAGATGCTGTTAATGAATCCATAACTGTAGGCCTACAGTGTTCTCCAAGTATGACCGATGCAGCAACGCAGACGGATCTTGAGCAGGCCTATCATCTTCCGCGTTATTCTCCTGATTTAAGCCTACGATGCACTCGGGTTCAAACTGAAAAGGCTGAACGGCAGACGTGTTCATCTCCACTACTGTCAAAACTTAGCTAGCTAGCCGGTACGTTTGAAAAACAATAAATGAAGCTGCTACAACGGCTAGGTTACAACCGGCTACAACCTATACACGTCACTACCCAGAATGCATTGAGACGTAAATAACTATGGCGGCCTACGAGTGAACGGGTTTTCGGCTTTTTTGAATAAAAACAAAAACATTTGGAGTGTTTTTGTATCACCACGTTAATCTTATAAGGCCAACATACCGCACTAGTCGGGGTTCCTTTTAATAGAACAGTTTGTCATGTATGTGTGGTTTTGACATGTACAAATACTGTATAAACAGTATGCATGCATATTCAGTATATATTTACACTATAAACAGAATTCAAAGTAATCAATCTGGTATGATCCCTGACTGTGTCTCCTGTGTCTGTTGTCATAAACTCTTATTTTTAAGTTTTGTGTTTCCATTGTTGCTTTGTTCAGATCGTGTTTCCCTGCTGCTCTGTTCCCCTGTTTGTTGCCATGGACACACATTTGACCACACCCATCTACTTATCAGTTTCCATGGTAACTCATTAGTTCATTGTTTCTGCTCAGCATTTGGCTACAGAGCTTGACCGACCATGGATTGCAGCATGCCGTACACTGAGGGTCGCGAGCCTAGTGTTTGTAGGGACTTCTACGCCAGAGCCTCTTCACAACATGGTCACCTTAACAGAGCTTCTAGCCGTCATAAATGTCACGGCAAAATCTTCAGCCTTCACGGATGCCACACCAGTGTTCTCGGTCGTCATGAACATCGCACTTGAAGACACCCAGGCATTTCAAGGGCATCTGAGGCTGATCTCCTGAGGCTAATTTCAGCAAGAGTGGCTGGCATCCCAAGGCCTGAACCCTCAAGCCTGTCACCTGCAGCGCTGTCAGTCTCAGAGGCTGTACCTCTATCTTCAGTGCTCCCTGTTTGGGCTACACACACACACACTGACAAGGCTCTCATCGAGGCAGTGGTACCAGCTCCAGAACCTGTTCCAGTCCATGATTCCGCTCCAGAGCCTGCTCAAGTACACGAGTCAACTCCAGAGCCCTCTTTAGTCCACGAGTCAACTCCAGAGCCGGAACTATTTTGACAACGTTTCATCTGTACAGAGGTAAAGGGAAGGAGAAGGGGGCCTTCACAGGGGAGGGACTAATGGACACTTCAGGACTGAATTATAAAAGTCTATAATGTGTTATGTGTATGCTAAGTCAAAGAGATGTGTCTTTAGTCTAGCTTTGAACTGACAGAGTGTGTCTGCTTCCCAGACAATGTTAGGAAGACTGTTCCAAAGTTTTGGGGCTAATTAGGAAAAGGATCTACCGCCAGCAGTCGATTTTGAAATTCTAGGTATTATCAACTGGCCAGAATTTTGAGATCGCAGTAGACGTCAGGCACTATGATGCATTAAGAGCTCGCTCAACTACTGGGGAGCTAAACCATTTAGTGCTTTGCAAGTAATCAGCAATATTTAAAAATGTATACAATGTTTAATAGGCAGCCAATGCAGTGTTGATAGAACCGGGCTAATATGGTCATACTTCCTGGTTCTAGTAAGAACTCTAGCTGCTGCATTTTGGACCAGCTGTTGTTTATTTATTAAGTGTGCAGTCAACTCCAGTACATGAGTCAACTCCAGAGCCCTCTCCAGTCCATGAATCCACTCCAGAGCCTGCTCCAGTACATGAGTCAACTCAAGAGCCTGTTTCAGTCTATGAATCAGCTCCAGAGCCCACTCCAGTCTATGAGTTCGCTCCAGTGTTTAGTCAAGAACCCGCTCCAACCCCTGAACACAGTCCTGTGTCGACTCCAGTCTGTCCTGTTATGACGGTCATGCCTTGCTAGTCCGGTTATGACTGTGGATGTCGTTTCTGAGTATCCTGCCAGTCCTGCTATGACTCTGGATGTCATTTCCGAATGCCCTACCAGTCCTGTTCCGAAAGTGAATGCCAGTTCTGAACTCTTTGAGTGTTCTGTTATTTCCTCAGGTACCATCCATGAGGGTCCTGCCTGCCCTGCCTCTGCTCTGTTGAGATGGTCACCAGCTCAGTCTGCTCTAGCCAGGAAGTCTTCAGCTCCATTAACTCTGCTGTGGCCTTCTGCACCGCCATGGAGGTCTTCAGTCCCGTCAACTCAGCTGTGGTGGTCTCAAGCTCTGCTGAGGAGGTCTTCTATCCAGCCTGCGCCACCCTGGCTACCTGCACTACCTCTGTCTCCTGTCCTTCCTCCACTCCATGGATCTGGCCCTCCTTCCTTCCCCCTGATCTGTCTTTGCTCCCCCACTCTCCTGCACTGCATGTTAGGAGTGTCTGGAAGCCATTCCTTAGGAGGGGAGCTATGTCACAATCCCTATCTGTGTCTCTTGTATCAGTTGTCATTAGGAGTTGCACAACTACTGATTTCTGCTAGTTGATTTCTTATCAAAACAATACTCGAGTTACTCGACTACTTGTGGTTCATGCAACTGTAAATGAAAAGACATGAAATAGTTCTTATCAATAAATGTTTATTGATTTATAGCCTAATGCAACATAAGTAAACTCTCATTATAACATTATAATTATGACATTACATATTTTAATTTTCATGTAACAGAGTAAAGTCAAATGAATAGCCGTTCTTGCCTTTCATTTCAGATTCAATGTCCGCTTTTAGGGGCCATTCACATATCACGTCTTTTGCGCGCTCAAGTTTGTTATTTCAAATGTAGGCTTTTAACTTTATTTCAAAGTTGAGATGAGAACATCTCAACTTTTCAGAATGCCGCAAGCGCAGCGCAGGTCATGTGACCAAAACCAAGCGATCAGCTTCGGTATTTCCGTAACAACATCAAAAGCTCGGCCGAACAGCTGATCATAGCTGTACAGGGCGGGTTTTTATTTCTCATCTCCATAAATATATCTAGTAGTAAAGCTAATGCAAGGGCTAGAAATCAATGAATCCTTTGCTGATACTTCCTCGTCATCATGGAGAGCGCAGTTCATGGTTGCATAGCAATGACAGACGCCATGGGAGTGCAAACACTTGTGGAAAGAAGTAGAAAGCAGTGCAGCCACGCGTTTTTAGACGTTTGTGAACTGCCCCTTACAGACTTGGCAAATTATGGGATTTTTGTTATCCTTGATGAAATACTTCCACACATCTGATGTGTGGTGTCTGTTAGTGACGATCGCCATTTTGAATTCATTTATGGTTGATGGCATGCAAGCTCGAGTAGTCGATTGTTTCCGACAGCGCGGACGGTTGAAGTAGTCAATCTCTCGACTACTCATCTAGTCTGTGCAAGCCTTAGTTGTAATGGACTTTTATCTTGAAGTTCTGTATTTCCATTGTTGCTTTGTTCACCTCATGTTTCCCGGCTCCTCTGTTCCCTTGTTTGTTGCCATGGACACCTTTGAACTTTGTTGCCATGGACTCATTTGACCATTGACCAAAAATTTTATTATTATTTCCTAAAAAGTATTGTTGTTGGATGAATCTCACAAAAATATATCCATGTTATGTTTCGCCGCAACATCAGAAGAAAAAAGGCATGAAATCGTTTGTTTTAATGAAGAATATGGAGCCCATTTTAAGACTTAATCCTGTCATTTTCAGAAATGCTCGGGAGACTAAGAAACAAGGCAGAGCAACCAGCTTAACATTAACGACGACAGACAACTGAACAGGACAAAACACAGGGCTCAAATACACAGGAAAACAAGAGGAACTAATGAGACTAATTAACGACACACCTGAAAACAAGGAACCTAATTAATTAGTAACCAAGGAGACAAACAGGTAGGGAACAGAGAACTGATCAACCGACTAGAAGATTAACAAAGACACTCAAACATTCACTGAACAGAAAAGCAGGACAAAAACAACCTCTAAACATGACTAAATAAACCCAAAAATGTGACAAAAACTCCTGAAATTAATACTTGCCCTAGAACTCCTGACACATATTAAACTGTTTTCATCATCTACACATAATTACATACAAACACATCAGGAATATGACAGTCCTACAGCGATGAAAGGAAGAAGCGCAGCCACAGAGCTCTCACTCACTCTCTCTCTCGCTCACTCACTCTCTTTCTCACTCACTCTCTTTCTTACTCGCATACTCTAGGGAGACATTAGTGGGTCTTGTTTTCTCTGTGGAGGTTCTTTGGCGTATCCATAACCTGGGAAGGCTTCATGAAGCTCGCAGCCACAGCATGCGTATCCGAACCCAGATATTGCTTGTGCTTTTAGTGCATGCGGTGTCCTCGATCCCTTCTGGCTGCCCAGAGCGCTGTGTGTGTGATGACCAGCATGTTGTCCAGTGCGCTGAACAAGATCTCCGCAGATTCCCAACAAGACTCCCGCTGACCACCCGCCAGCTTATCCTGTCCAACAACCGAATCTCTGATTTACCTGCGCTCGAGCTCAATTTCCTGTCAGACCTTATGTATCTGGACTGCAGCAATAACTCTCTCACACACATATCAGAATCCACGTTTGGAAACCTGAGGAAGTTGGCATATCTGGACCTGTCCTTCAATTCCTTCGGTAAGATTGAAGAGCAGACCTTCAGAGCGCTGGAGAGCTTGGTGATGTTGAGACTGACGGATAACCCCCGGCTGTCAGAATTTCACCCTCATGCATTCTCGCACGCTAGTGCTCTTCAGGTGCTGGACATCAGCAGGAACAACCTGAGCAGACTCAATGTGAGCTCCCTCATGGCACTCGGCGGGCTCAGGTCTCTCGGGCTGAGCGGGAACCCGTGGCTGTGCGCCTGCGACACGGAAGAGCTCTGCTTATGGATGCAGACGGACACCGTTAAATTTCAAGGTAGACTATAGACTTAGGTTACAGTTTGGGTCTAGGGTTTGTCGTTTTGCCTGTTTAGGCACATTGGGTTTTAAATTTTCACATTTTATTTTAAATAACTTTATTTGGTAGCACTTTAAATAAGGTTAATTAGATAACATTAGTTAATATATTAAATTAACTACCATGAACTAACCATGAGCAAAACATTTGTTACTGTATTTGTTAATCTTTGTAAACGTTGGTTAATAAAAATACAGCTCTTCATTGTTTATTGATGTTAGTTCACTGTGCATTAACTAATGTTAACAAGATTTGAATAAAGTATTAGTAAATGTTGAAATTAAAAAAGAAACATTAAAAAAGATTTATAAATGCGGTGTAAGTGCAGCTAACTAATGTAGTTAACCAATGTTAACTAATGAACCTTATTGTAAAGTGTTACCCTTTATTTAATAGTGTTGCTCAAGAATAGATTACTATAACAACATTATATAAAACTTAACAGATTTGTATCCGATTTATTCAGGGAGATGGGCAGTGCTTGAACTTGGTTTTGTTTTAGCATCTATTACTCACTGATTATGTGCATTATGTGTGTGTGTGTGTGTGAGTGTTAGTCACACACAGATTTATAATACTGTCACCCAGGAAAGCAGTGGTCATGTCAGCCCTGTAGTTAATTTATGATGTTAAAACTCATCGCCTGTTAAAACACTCCTCAGTCTCCTACATTCAAATATATTATATGTAGTTATAGATGGATAAATCATCCAGGCTGATTAATCTGCTGAATTTGAGATATATGCACTTGGCAGATTTTATAGTTTGGGCACTTGATTTAAAATGAATTGCTGTACGGCTAGCTGATACCTTTTAATCCAGCAAATATTTCTTAAAAACTTAGTTACGGACAGTGTTGGGGAAAGTTACTTTTAATATTACTATATTGAGTTACTCCCAAAAAAGTAACTAATTGCATTACTTAAAGCTGCAGTCCGTAACTTTTTTGGGTTAAAAAGCAAGTACATAACCAGCCAGTGTTCAAAACGATCTGTTTAGCTCGATTCAAAACAGTAAGCTTGTAATAATGTTTTTAATTACAGTGGTACTGGTGGATTTCTGTGGGAAATTCTAGCATGTCTTTGCATCATTACCTCACATCTGTACACATATAGAAGGAGTCTCGGCTAGAAGGCTATATTGCGTGTGAGGATGTTGGAGGTGGAGATTTATAGCCTTTTCTCACAGCACTTGATATAATTAAACTTAATAATTTGATGGAAGATCCAGAAAGGTTCAAACGACAATCACCAGTGACAACTGGAGATTCAGCCGTTGTAAAACGCGAAAGACTTCAGAAGACAAGCAGTGGCTACAGAAAAAAAGAGACTGCAACCAGGCCCATGCGAAAACAAGGATCATTTCGGAAGGGCATTAAATGTAGTCACGCAATGCTGATGTTGTTAACATTAACAATTTGAGAACAAAGTATAATTTGCACGGTTTGACGTGATATGATAAGCGATCGTTAGATTTAATCAGCGCAATTTACTGCAATGCTTTTGTTCCCTTAGTTTGTCAGAACAAAAGTGGATGTTACTTGTTCAGATTACATTTTCTGGTGAAAATTCTTATGTTGGTCATACTTCCAAAAAGTAATTTTATTTAATCTGTGATTGCGAATGACAGTATCCACACCGGCGGCGACTGACAGCCGCACATTCTCCTCAAAACATTGGATTCATCCGCGCTGTGCCGTGCCGAGGCACAACCCACATAAAGTTGATAATTCCGCGAATAACTGCAATTGCAGATTTCGAACAGAGATGGCGATAAAGAGGAAAAACTACGGACTGCAGATTTAATTAAAGTAATTACGTCACTTTTGCGTTACTTTTTCTCACCTGGGCTTGCTTGTAACCATCAAACAAGCACACACAACGTTTGTTGCACATTTAAAAGTAAATCATTACTTTAGTTACTTGAAAAATTTGTCTGATTACGTAACTTGCGCTACTTATAATGTGTTACCCCAACACTGGTTCCTGACATATAGATTTTGTGCCAACTTTCCATATGTGTGGATTATCAGTTGACCACAAGAAAAAAAAAAGTTCCATGACATTTCTACACCATGATGTACTAATCTGCTATTTGTTAATGTTTGTAATTCTTGCTTGTTATTGGACACTATTTTAGATTTAGGGCACAGTAGCACACTGCTAACAATAAATGCCTCACCAGTGCTGTTCTGTCTTCAGGGCTTGATGAAGAGTGGAAAATAGACTAACAGCTGGCAATGGATTTGTAAAGGCCATCTGATTGATATGCAAGAATGTGATGCTTAGAGGATGGATGGATGACTAGATAGAGACATAGAGATAGACATATTTAGACATATATATATATACACACACACACACACACACACACACACACACACACATCTGTGCATATATATATATAGTATATGCAGTGTATATACATACATTCTATACTTTATCTGCAGATCATTGTTTAAGCTAATCTTCAAATTCATCTTTTTGGAATGTTCATAGAGTCCAGTTATATCCAGTTATGTTTAGGCTAAGTGCCTCTAGTGTCAAAGCCACACTGAACACTCAGACATACACAAACACACATAGTGTGAGGAATAATACAGAGACATCTCCTGCTTTTAATTGGCACAGATGTATTCCCTCAAGTGCTGCTAATTATTTTGAATTAAAATGAACATGCAACTATTCACAAACAAAATCTCTCCCTCTGCTGTAAGCTTCTCTAGCCCCATATATGCTGGCCTATTTTTTACCTTTTACTGGCTTTGTAGGGGCTTATTCATAGGGGCCATTGTAACGTAAACTCAGTTGTTCTCAAAGCATGGGGTGCGCCTACCAGGCATAGGTAGCATTATTATACATACAGCTGTCAATGCACATTGGCTCAAGAGTCAATATTGAGCTTTTTATCTTAAAGGGCTCGTTACATAAGCATATCAACTATTTGAATATTTATTTCAATGAAAGTGAAAAGCTTTGAAGACATATTCAAAGAGTGAGGATAAGAAAATATGGGCAAGTACAAAGGGTATTGGATGAGAGAAAGATAAAGGAAGAGACAGACCATACAAGTACTGCACATCAGATGAGTTGTGGGTATTCAGTCACCATAACTAAGGAGAAAGTAATTGCAAGGATGGAGACAGTGGAAAATGGTGAGATTACTGTAAGGAGGTACATTATATTCCTCTTGCATTTCTTTCCTCATATTCCTCATTTATTAGTGGTGTTTGTTAAGGAGGGAAATCACTACTATTTGACAATGAAGTTATAATGAAGGTAAAATAAAGAGAGAATTGGAGCAGAAGACGACGTGTCTCCTTACAAAAGCATAAGTACAAAGACTAAATGACTCAGCCAGAGCAGAGGCCAACCATGGGTTTGAATTATTCAGTGTGTCAGTGTGTACGGTAACATAATATCCATGTATGAAAGGATGCCAAAAGGCACTGCTTTAATTTACACCTAAATCGGCATTGCTCATTTCCAGTGCTACTCATGAAGTTAACCTTAAAGGAAGACATTAAATCTCATGTATAGTGCATGGAACTGACTTGTATTTTAAAATACCTGCATGTAATTACACTATTGACTCTTCCCTTATCTTTTAACCCAACCTTAAACCTACCCATACCACCAAACCTGTGCCCAGCCATTAAACATCACAGCAGACATTTATCACTCAGTTTAGTGCTTTCAAATATAACAATTTAGGGAGAAGGGAACAGTGAGCGCTGCTATGGTCAAGGGTGCTTCTCAATACTCAAATAGATGCTTCCTCGTTTCCTCGCTCCTCTGTCCTCTAGCCCAGTGGTTCTCAACTCCAGTCCTCGGGACCCGTTGCTCTGCACATTTTGTATGTCTCTCTTATCTGACACACTCAGTTCAGTTCATGGAGTCTCTCTTAACGAGCTGATGATCTGATTCAGGTGTGTTAAATAAGGGAGACATACAAAATGTGCAGAGCAGCTGGTCCCGAGGACTGGAGTTGAGAACCACTGCTCTAGCCTGTGACCCGGAAACCGTTTAAAGTTAGCCATCTTGAAGAACATCTTATTTCTATAACTGCACCATTAGGAAGCGAGAAAGGAGGAGTGAGGAAGATTCCTGAGGAGATATGATGGGATAGGATGCACAGTTGTATCATATGTGGAAGTCTTTATTGTCGAATTTTACACACTTAATAATAACTTAATACCTTCACCCGTTCTATCGGATGCTGCCTTTGGATCTAGATGTGCTTACACCATCAGAGAAGAGATGTGTCACGGTTGGTTTTGTTCATGTTCTTGTTTTCAGGTCTTTTATTTTGAAGTTTAGTCATGGTCATGTTTCCTGGTTTGTTATGTGATTCCCTTGCCCTCATGTGACTCCTTGCTTCATGTGTTATGTTCTCATTGGTCAAGTCACCTTTATTTATATAGCGTTTTTTGCAATACAGATTGTTTCTGTAAGCCCGCGCTCAATCGGCCCAATCTAGGCATCCGGTCAGCGGGGAAGGTCTCTGCGTGTTACTGTCTTTTCTCGTGGCAAAGTATGAAATACATTAATGAAATTAAACGAACGATTAAATTAAATACATTTTCTCATATGTATTTTCTCGTTATTTTATCTGACTCCATAAATGAAAAGGTTTTAATGATATCTGTGCATCATTAAATGTGAGCGAATGTTTTCATGCCAATTTCAGAATCAGTTCAAAGATAATAGATACAAAACATCAAATCCTCTGGAATAAAGAGAGAAGATGCACATTGTAAAATACATGATGTGAAGTGTTTTGCTTGCACTTCGCATCACGGGCTGATCTGGGTTACAGAATCGCCCTGATCCTCTAGCTGCATTTCATTATATAGACAGAAACTTATTTCACATGGAAACATCTGCTAACAATGGGAATTTACATTCAGAGTTGACACCTTTTGGGTGTAGAAGACCATTTTCCTAGAGACCTTCCTTTGTGTGCCAGTTATCTCTAAACTCTTAAAAACCTTATATACCTTTTGTTTTACTTATTTGGGAATGAGACCTTTGGACCAGTCACAGTGAGACATTTCAAATTATACAAAACATGTATAATACTCGATGATAATCATTCACATTAAACCATATGGATTTTTGCGTGATTTTCATGTGATCTCAGCATGACAGAGGGGGAGTGGGGGAAGAGGGGAAGAAATGTAGATTAGGATTGCTTAGGTGAGACTTGCATCTCGAATGATGATTGAGAGAGTTCAAATTAATTTCCAGAAAAGTCCTTTGTCCTCTCAGGGAGTGGGCGTTCCTCATCTAATTTCTCAAGTCTTACATCGCCCGTGATGCAGAGAGCCACCGGGACTCTCAGCATCATGTATTTCCTAATGTCGGGTTTGCATCTCTTCTCTTTATTCCACAACATTTGATGTTTTGTATCTATTATCTTTGAACTGATTCTGAAATCGGTATGATGTATTGCATTTAATCAAAAATACTTTGCCACGAGAAAAGACCTTCCCCGCTGACCGGATGCCTCCATTGGGCCGATTGAGCGTGGGCTTACATTTCAAAACAGCTTTACAGTGATAACTGTAAAATATTGAAACAAAGTTTGTTTTTCGCCTGTACAGCAGATACATAGCATAGAAGAAAATAGCATCATAGTCCAGTTTAAGTAAGTTCAGTGATGGTTCATTGTTGTTATTAATTTAAAAAGTTATTAATTTTGTTCATTTATATATATATAGTCAATCTGGAAAATCGTGATGTCATCGTCCAGCTCAGTTCAGTTCTCATAATGGTGTCAATGCAGGCAGATCAATAATTTTGTTGAATATTAAAGGAACCGTATGTAAGATTGTGGCCAAAACTGGTACTGCAATCACTTTCAAATTACTGTAGAGCGGTGTATCCCCTCCCCCTCCCCCCTGACTCGAGGTTGCCAGATAGGCTGCAGGATCCAGCAGGAACGTTTGTAGCTGCAGTTGTGGTAACTAGAGCAGAGCTGGCAACCCGGATGCTGAAACACTACTGACTTTGTGATTGGTAGATAGGTGGAGGGTGGAGCATCAGGCCAAAACACAACAACATCAACATCAGTTGAGGGCTGCAACTTCACATTTAAATGACAATATCCTGGCCGGACTACTGTTGTCAG
The DNA here is from genome assembly GCA_022829025.1 of Squalius cephalus. Classification (NCBI taxonomy): domain Eukaryota; kingdom Metazoa; phylum Chordata; class Actinopteri; order Cypriniformes; family Leuciscidae; genus Squalius; species Squalius cephalus. Next base: position 11,985,250 of record CM040797.1, on the reverse strand, counting down.
TGATATAAGTATTTGAAATGAACATGATTTCTTAATGTCTAGTGACATATCAGGGCCATTTTATGATTAATTGAAATACATTTCTTACATACGGTTCCTTTAAGTGTCCCAAACTAAGCAAACCAAAACTCCATCAGGTAATGGGAGAAAACCTTGGGAGAAACCAGTCTCAGCAGAGTTCGTCACATGAAGTTTAGAAAATGAAACAAAAGATAAACTGAAACTACCCCGTAGGAGAAAAACACCAAGGTAGAGTAGGGCTTGAGCACATGGCTGGGCACAGGACAAGGCAAGGCTGGGAACAGGATAGCACACATGGAGTATGACAGTGAAGAAAACACAGGACAGAAAACACAGAGAGAATAAATAGGAGAGCACATTAGGAGGGTAATGAGGAAGAACAGGTGGGGCAAATAACCAATAATCAGATTTTCATAAGAAGGACGGAGTTAAGACAATAGACAGGAGACAAACATGACACAAGAACGCCTGGCAAACGAAAACATACCAGGCAGGCGCTCTAAAAACCACACAAGACAAGAGCGCATGGGAGACTAGACAGGAGTGCTGGGATCTGAGCACCATGCTCCGCACATGAAACAAAGCACGCGGACACTCGAAGCCGCACACTCACACAAAGATAGTGTCAGGGCTCTGTCACAAAACTAAGAATAGACCAGACTGAAGTTACAGAACCATGACAGTATTCTAGGTGTGTGCTCTAGATTTACACTGCACATTTTAGGAAATGTATCTTGGTGTTTTAAACATGAAGAAAATGCTTGTTTTGTGCATAGTATGCATACTATAAAAGTAGTCAAAGTCCCTTTAAGACAAGTCAGTTCACTCGGTGGCCATCTTTGAAATGCCTTTCCGGCATGCAAGTGCATCTCTTTGAATGGGGAAACATCATATATTCCAAAACTGTTCGCCAAGCTTACGATTGAATTGCATATTTGAAATCACCAATGAAATCTGACAACAACTGTATCATAAATTTTGTTTCTACATGCTCGGGTCATGACAGAAAATGACATTTTTCAGGTTGGATCGAGCTAATGCGCAGTGGAATCCAGTAGCACCTCATTTCAGTACACGAGATCCAGGGGGCGGAGTTGGATCCAGATTTAAGGGGTGGAGATTGGTGGGTTTAGGGATCATGGGGTGGAGAAGGGTAGGTTTAGGTATATGTAAGGTGTGAGTATGTAAGGTCCCCCTGGATTTCGTGTTCTGCAGTGAGGACCATCTCGTGGAATCGCGCATCTGACTGTTTATATGGGAACCAGAGCATTTAACGGCAGCTGCAGTGATGCGATGACTTTATTAATCGGCGATTGGCTCTTATTTAGAAGGTGGGACTTAATCCGCCATATTGAGCGTTGCACTTTTCCCCATTCAAAACTATACGAATGACGCGTCTTGTGTTAGTGTTATTCTATAGTCTTTGAAGTAGTGTGCTCCCAACAATGCCATACTTCTAAAATTGTTTTACTTCTGACAAAATCTTATTTGTGCAATTTTGTGTCTGTGGTTATCATGTTAGACTGTCATGTTTATTAAGTTGCTAAATATATACCAACAATACAAATGTTTATGGAGTTAATGGAATCTTTTTTTTATCTTGTGTTTTATGTGACTAGAAGAGGGACAGACAGTGTGTGAAGGTCCTTCATTCTTACGGGGGCAGCATCTCTCGGGGTTGGGCCTTTGGCTGAGAAGACATTGCCATCCAGGACTGGGTCACCAGGACTACCTGTTCTTTGTGGCCATTGGTTTTGTCATTTTTGGAGTAGGCATTGTACTGGCTTGGGTCGCCGGCATGGTGATAGTGCTCTGCCAACGCTGTGTCAGATGGAGGAAGGCTAGACCAAATGTTGAAGCGAACGAAGGGGAAAATAAAGGTGGCATAACAGGGAAAAGTGGTTAAGGGGACTTGAGAAATACCTGAACTAGCATAAACATGAGTCCGGTCTTGTCACGAGTGTTGACTGGGAACATTATGACAGAAAGTTTTGCTCATGATTATGAGCCAGTTGACATAGGGCTGTGTGTGAAAGCTGAAGTAAAAGTAGAAAAGGAAGGCATCAAGGCACATCCGTCATCCTGTCTACTGAAATACCTTCATCTCCTGGATTTCTGAAGGCAGCATAGATGTATCCTTCATTGCCTTTGATATCCCAAAATTCTGTGCTTTCGATTCCGTGACAGGAGAGCTAAAAAATAAAATGGCGTCTAAAAGTTGCGGATGGTGGTCAATTTGTGTGTAAATGTTTTTGAACTTTTTTTAACATTTCATTTCAGCTCTAATGAGAAATTAGTATTGTAGAAATTAAAAATTTGTTTAGTTATCTGAAAAAAGCTTTCTCTATTTTGTTGTAGATAATTAGCCCTCTGGGCTTCTTCGTGCAAAAATGCACGAAAACGTTTACGTTTTGAATTTTTACATTTTTTTGTTTCATCAGAGGGGGATGAAACTTGGTGACTTTTGTTATATTACCTATGTGAACACACAAAAAAATCAAGGAGATGATTCAGATATGTTACAGGGTCGTAAAAAAAAAAGTCACACTTAGCTTCCTTCATGCAAAAATGCACGACCATAGGAAATGAATGGGAAATGGGGGGGGGATAAAGGAATCAAAAGTTACAGCATTTGGAACAGAGATAGCCTTTTTGTACAGTCTTTGACGCCCCCTCATGGGCAATTGTTTCTCCATGAAGAATATCTTGTCATAAAAGCAATAGATTATGTTAATTCTGGGCTCATTTTAATTGTAATAATATGCAGTAAAAAATGAAGTGCCATTTTCAATGATCTGTGAATGTTTCATGAGCTGTATGATGTTTTTGACACATTGCAGTACATTATTTTATAGATTATGAAAAAAAGAAATTCTATTTATCAGCAAATAACTCAGCAATACTTAAGATTTTTTCAAAGTGGATACATTCACTGTAAAGTTCAGACTAAGCTTTCAAATGACATCAACTTTGTGTTAATCAAGGCAACATTTTTGAAAAATATGGTAATGAATATTTTCGCAGCTAGGTGGCGCCTGCTGGCGGTACACTCGGTTTTAGAGGGATTACTCAGCACTCGTTAGGAGTTAATAAATGCTAAGATAATAAGCTGAGATCCTAAGCTCTAAAATGATATATAATTTGTGTTGTTCCATTCAGTGGTTGCTTAGTAATTTGATTTTTTTCTTTCCGAATGGGAATAAAAAAAAATAAATAAATAAATAAAAAAAAAAAAAAAAAAAAGCTATAGGCAGTTACAGGACATTACACACATTTATATATTTTTAAAGCCACTAAATGGCGCTCTTCTCACTTGAACATTTTTTTTTTTAGGCCTGCACTCTATTTTGATGTGAAATGTTGCATTTATTGAAAAATAAATAAATAAATAAATAAAATAAACATATATATATATTAATTCTAATGGAAAAAATAGCTCAAAAAAATTATATAATTAATGCAAAGTATCATAAAAATCTTTAAAAATTCTAAATAATAATAAAAAAATATTATTGAGCAAAAATATATTTCATTGTTTTTCCTGGGGGAAAAAAAAAGTTACATTTTAAGGCTTTGTACGTTTTTGCACGAAAGGAAGCCAAGTGTAACACATTAATGAAGAAGCCCAGAGGGTTAGACAGTTACCTTAAAAGCCTGTCTGAAATCAGCTTTCTTTGTACGCAAACACTACCTGCAAAGTAATTGTCTGATAGGATAGCAAGGCAGCTGGCAAAACTTCGGGCACAGCTATTGCAAAATATTAATTTATGGGCCATTCTACAGAATTGGTGCAAACTGCTGTCTCACAACCAAAAAAAAAAAAAAAAAAAAAAAAAAAAAAAAAAACATTTAAAAAGCATTTAACTACTCAAATCGTAGATGTTTAAAAACAAACTTCTATTATCTATTGAAACCCACAATAATATTTAAAATATCAGTAAGCTTAATATATATAAAATCATAATTTATTGGGTACTTTCAATTGGGAGGTGGCTGTCCCAAAACCTAACCCCTAAATTTCAACTTGAGAAAATGATATTGAAATAATTGTTGCAATTTTTTCCATTGTTGTTTTTAAAAATATCTTTTTTGATTTTTGAAGTTCAAAAGAAATTATTTATTTTATATTTTCTTTGTAAATCATGAAACTTTATGTAAAAACATGTGTCCTGCATTTTCATGTCACTACCTGTTAAGACATTACAGGTCTATTTTGTGATATTTTGTGTTTATATAAACTGTCCTTGTGTGTGTATACTGTCTCTCTCTCTGTGTGTAGACAGGTTTGTGTTTCAGATGGGCGTTACCTCTGTTAACCTGTGGAAGACTCTGATTGGTCCTGCTAAGCACCTGACCTGGATATAAGGACCGCCCCCTAACCCTCAATGGAGGCCCCTTGAGCCTCGTTGACTTTGTGCTTCGTGTTCGTTCTAATTGATTGTGTTTCTCCTCAGCTTTGTTCGTTTCGTCATCATTTAATTAAGAGTGTCGTGCCAGAGAGATTGTTAGTGTTTAGTGAAACTGTGAGTGTGTGTTTGTTGATTGTAATCTTACTTCTGATATTTTCTTTTATCTGACAATTACCTGGTTGACTACGCCTTGAATTCCGAATTCTTGAAATTCTGATTTGTCGCCACAAGACTTTGTAAATAAGTGTGTAAATATTCTTGTAAACAGATTTTGCCAGATTAAGGGATGTTGGGGGTTTGACGCCAATTTATTTGTACCTCTTTTTCATTTTGTTTATGGTTAAGGGAGTTAACCTGTATTTTTGTTTTCTTTATCTTTCGTTTGAGGTCATTTAGGTTCTAAAAGAAGATTGTTTTGTTTGTTATTTTGGCCTTGTCTGCCCCTGACGCTAACCCTTTATTGTAAATAAAGCTCCTGTTATTTGTCATCTCTCTGGTAGTGTGACTCTTTTTCTTTTTCCTGTTGCGGCTGACCCCTAGATGGTCGTAACACTACCGAAACAGTGTATGTTTTAGTCCATTGGCTGAGACGGATTTTAACCACACCTGTCTGGGATCTGTCTTTATTTACATTATCTCTACTTCGAAAGTGGAGGAAGAGGAAGATATGTGCTGTTTTACTGTCCACTGTTCGTCCAGAGTCCCTTTGGTGTGGCCCAGACAATCATCCCAGAGCCATTGATGTCCCAGACACAGAGGCCATCCCTGAGTCGTCTGCACTACTTGTCAGGGCCAAAAAAGGTCATTCTTGCCAGTAATGTCATGCCCACAGAGGTCGTCCCAGAACAGCCCTCTCTCCCTGTAATGTCCATGGAGGTCATTCCTGAGCAGCCTGCTGTCACTGCCATAGAGTCCTCTCCAGCCACAGAACAGTCAGAGCCCGTTCAGCCCCAGAGCCACCAGAATCATCAATGATTGTTGGTCTTATTATGGCAACACAGGCTGTTCCCAATGTAACTTTAGTCTTCAAATCTTCTGAACCATTTTCCAGTCAAGGCAACAGAGTTTGTCCCCAAGTCTGCTCCAGAGTCTACTCTATTAACTCCGGAAGGCATCCTCCGAGGGCATTTCTGAGTCTGTTCCTGCGGCCCCGAAGGGCATTCCTGAATTTAATTCTTTAGCCAACAAATATGTTCCAGAGTCAGTCCCTGAGTTTGTTCCATCAGCCCATGAGGACTCTTCTGAATTTAATTATGCAGCGCCCAAGGGCCTTCCAGAGTCCACTCAAGTAGCCCAGGAGGGTCCTCCCAAGCCTACCTTTTTTAGCCCCCGAGGGCATTCCAATGTCTGTTCCTGAGACATTCACCTTCCCTGCCAGTGCAGTCATGGCTCCTGAATTCATTCCTAAGTCCCTCTCTAGTCAAGAGTTAGTTCCTGAGCTAGCCCCCAGCCCAAGAGTTACTCATGTTGGTCATGTTTCTCAAGCCAGAGCTGGTGCCCTGCCACCATCCAAGTTTGGTCCGGTAGATACTGCACCAATCCGATACCAGTAGCCCTACCTTCAGCACGAGCAGGCATTTATGGCTTTTCCACCACGTCAACTACAGTTGTCTCCGCCAGGATGACAAATGACATATGCCCCTGGACCTATCCCCACCCTTCCTATCCCGTCCTCTGTGTTTTCTGGCAACTATGGACCCTCAAATCTAACAATTCCCCTGCCCTTCCAGTTGGTACCCCCTTGGTCCCCTGCTGTGTCAGTGCTCTCTTATCTAGATTGGATGCCAGGAGGCGTCCGTTGGGGGGAGGGTACTGTCAGGGCTCTGTCTTTGTTTAATGTTTCCATGTTTGTTTTGGGCTTGAGCACATGGCTTTGTCTTTGTTCATGTTGGCCATGTGCTCCCCTTGTCTTGCCTCCTAGTTTCCCCTTACCACGCCCTCTCATTTAGTCCTCGTTTCACAAATTTTGCACACCTGGTCCTCATGTGCTCTACTCCCTTTATATTGTGCTTCCTTGCCTCATGTCTTTGCTGGATTGTTGTGTTGTGTTCATGTCTTAGACCTTTCTGTAGTATCGTGTTTATGCCAAGGTTTGATTGTCCAGAGTAATGATGGGAAGTTCGGATCATTTTACTGACACTCTTGTTCGATCTCGTTCATCAAAATGAACAAATCTTTATTTGAGACATTTCGTTAATTTAAGTTGCTTTAAATATTATACTTTTAAGAGCCAAATTGCCTGAACACATCCACATACGCAATCTTGATCAAATTCTGAATTAAGAAATCATTATAATGTAGTCAAAAATAATTTACAGGGAACATAAATAATTACTTTACCTTCTGAGTCTTTCGTTCATTTGTCAAGGGACAGACGCAATGAACAGATTGTTCATGAATGACCTATCACTAGTCCAGAGTTCTCTTCTTGTATCCTTGCAATTTTTTCTTTGGGGGTTTTATTATGCCGAGTTCACACTGATTTTATTATTTAGCCTGGGATTTCACTTATCTAATACCTAGCTTTCTCCTGTCGTGGACTTGTTTTGCTTAAGTTATTTACTTCAGTGTTTTGTTTAGTTTTCTTTCCTATATGTATAGCTTTAGTTCCCTTTCGAGTCGGTCCCTCGACACTGCGTCACTGTTAGGTGGCGCTACGGGGTTATCCCTCCTTCTCTGAATCTACTGAAGCCAACGGCGTTCAAGCGCATGAAATAGAGGCAGGCTCCCCCGCACTATAGGGCGGCGCTGAGTGCCATTGCCTTAGAATCTTTTCCTTCAACTACAAGAAGCCAGCTCTCCGTTGACTTACGCACTCCTCAGGGTCGGAGCCCAAAAGGATTGCTGCTCCCCTGTAGCGTTCCATCGTGTTTGACATATTTTCTTCAAGATGCCTCCTGGACCGCGGCGCTTCTGCCTGGACGATGCCCTTCAGGAGCAGTGCTGAACAAATGACAGGAAACCTTCAGGACAATACTGTGTTGCTTGCCCTGCCTTAGAGCAGCACTGAGCCGTGGTCTATACCTGGTATGGCCTGCCAATATCGGTCGGTCATGTAAGGAGGACAAAATTACAGCCACTCGTGAGATGAATACCCTCCTGTCTCAGTGCAGTGGTCAGTCGCGGACGTACGGACCAGCTCTTCGTGTGCTGCCTACGGTGGCTGACTTTACTAAGGGACGTTCAATATGCCGCCATAAATCACGTCTCAACAAGTGCTTTTGGTGAGTGATTAACCTCGCTTATCTCCTAGTCTTGCTGTTGACTACATGGGCTCACAGTTGTCGCCGCTACGCCTGCTGACGCTGTGCTCATGTACATACTGATATGTGATTATGCTGTTATGTTGCCCTGTATCCTTCAGTGCAACTGGCTATTCTGATCTGACTGCGTCTATTCACAGTTGTTGTCGCTACGGTTGCTGACGCTGTGCTCATGTACATACTGATATATGATCACTGCTGTTATGTTGCCCTTTATCCTTCAGTGAAACTAGCTATTCTGATCTAACTGCGTTTGCTCACAGTTGTTGTCACTTCGGGCTGCTGACGCTGTGCTCATGAGTTCTTTTAGCTAGGTTAGCTTGGCTTGCTGTCGATCTGGACCTTCGCTATCAACACGGCGGGATTTTATAGGTCCCCGTAGCACCACCTAACGGTGACACAGTGTCGAGAGACCGACTCGAAAGGGAATGTCTCACTGCGTGCACTGCTGTGTTACATATCTCAGAGTCTTTGTCAGCTGCGCTCTCCTTCAGTCCAAGATTCTGAGGCAATGGCACTCGGCGCCGCCCTATAATGCGGGGGAGCCCGCCTTTATTTTGTGCACTTGAACGCCATTGGCGGGCGTATTCTCGCCCGCGAGATTTCATAAAGCTTCAGTAGATTCGGAGAAGGCGAGATAACCCCATAGCGACACCTAACAGTGACGCAGTGTGTAACTTTAAGGAACATCACTACCAAACAACCTTTTTCTGCAATTAAACTTTTTTGGGTGTCAAAAAAAATATATATTTTTTTATGTGTGTACAACTGTTCAGAACTGTGCTAGCTAACCATGTGCAGATTAGCATCTGTTGGCTAGGCTCAAAAGTTTCTAAAATTGTCACTAACGAAACAGTCAGGACCAAAAATGGTGTGAAGTTTCGGTTGTGACAACATTGTTTTGGTAGAGACAAAAAGGAACACATAATCCTTTCTTTGGGGGAAATAAACAAATAAACAAAATTATAGTACAGTTATGCAAATCATTCATATTTTAGTATGTTTTAGTGTTCTATTATGTGAGTTAAAATTCTGTAATGTGATATGGTCGCTCCCAAAACATTACTGTCACTAACGAAAATGTGCAGTCACAACTGAAACATGGGATGTTTTGTCAAACATAAAGTACATTGATTTATACTTATAGTCTTTGAGTTGTTTTTAGAGCGGAGAGAGAGAGGGTTGTTGTCGAATCACACACAATGACCAGCCACGAGACAGAATGTAAAATGAAGCGGCAATATTCAACATTTGACCAGTTGATTTATAGAAAACATTTCACTTTCAAGGAAACACGTGTGTGTGTTTACTTTTACTTTTAAGTAAACTTTTGTGTGTGTGTGTTTTCAGTGTTCTTATCAGCAAACATGAATAGAAAGTTACATAGTGTTTTGAAATATTTACAATGTCATTGATGTTTTAAGGTTTATTAATGCTTTTACCTGAAATGCAGAACAGAATAATTTTTCTTCCTTTTTGCATGTTAAAAAAGTACAAGATTATCCTACTAAAATAGTTTATTATAATTAACTGATTACAATTCCCAAGTAACCCAGATAGCAGACCGATGTCGATTCAACGTTGATTTTTAGTTGTAAAGGTTAGTATCAGTCGTCGATCAAATTTCAACGTTGAATCAACGTTCACTATTTGGTCGGTATATCAGAACGTTATTACGTTGAAAATAAAACATCGATTCAACGTTGAAATGCGGTTGATTCGTCAACATATACTGCCCCGACGCATTTGGTCGAAATCATAACGTACTTGGTGAGTTATCGATCAACTGAATAAAGAGATCATGTTTTGAAAGAATGTAACCGTGTTACCAGTGTGATCATTTTAGTTTGTGTACTAAGAGATTTAATGTAGGCTATACCAAAACGAATAATAAAAAAATAAATAACCTGTAATTATGTAAACATACTGCTCTCGCTGATATTCGTGTTTGTGTGAGTCACATCTGCAATATGCTGGCAATATGAATGATATCCAGGATCTTTTAAAGTCAATCAGTAATATGTCACTTTACTGTGGCGCAAATGCAAAAAGGGTAGCCTACAACGTCTTCTTCATTAAAGGAGAAGAAATGTAGGAGAAATTAAATTTATTTTGAAATGAGAATATTATGCTATTGAGTTAATTTTGAGTTTCCAGGATTTTTCTAGGATATAGCCTTAGAAAAGAAAAGTCAGAAAAGAGAAAAATGTTAAATTTGCAGTTTCTCCCTCAGCATATAGCACAGGGTTCACCAATCTCGGTCCTGGAGGGCCGCTGTCCTGCAGAGTTTAGCTCCAACCCCAATTAAACACACCTGAACCAGCTAATCAAGGTCTCACTAGGCATAGAAACTTTCAAACAGGTGTGTTGGAGCTGGCTGGAGCTAAACTCTGCAGGACAGCGGCCCTCCAGGACCGAGATTGGTGAACCCTGATATAGCATCTATTAAACCCCATTGTAGCAGTAAAGCTTTTCTTTTTTCTGACACTTGCATATTCCATATCAACAGTGGAAAATCTTTAGTCAGAGGAAACTCTAAACAATACATTTAGGCCTACTTAGTTTACATAGTGTCCATCTCTTCTACATTAAATTAGCTGAGTTAACATAATTAGTTAATGAAATTAAGATGTTAAACATAGTTCTATATACCATTGCTTGTTCCACCACACAAACAGGACTGATTTTAAGGTTGACAATCCATTAGACCCTTCCGGAACCCAGAAACATGGACCCCCAGTGTTTTTTTTTTTTTTTTTCCTCTTCTCAGTAATTCATCTTATGAAATAAATGTGATCTGTTGTCAAGGTTTAAGTCTGCTGTATGCAGAATGATCAAACAGGAAAACAATTTTCTGTTATGAAATTTATTTCTTTTGTGTCTCTGTGTGTGCACAGTAGCCTACTATAACTTTAAATTCTGCGATTTCTGAGAGCAGTAGGCAAGGAATCTCAAGTGACAGCTTTCATTTTTTTTTTTGGGTTTCTGAGTTGGTTGTTTAGGCCTACATCACCAAATCTAACTTTATCTTACCTGAATCACTGTCTTGTTTGCTAAAACATAGCACCTTTTTTCTAAACATGTCAGCAACGTTCCCAGAACTGGTTATTTTTGATTAACTGAGTTGCAGGAATTCAGCATAAGGGATATGTAAACGAGTTGAGATTAATAAATTGATAAAGCACGCAAACCGTTCGTCACAGCAGCCGAAAACAAGCCAAATTTGAGGTGCACAAACTTTCTACAGGCCTCCAGAGAAATCAAGTGTTTGCACAATTTAAAGATTTAAATTGTGTTAAAAATATTTACCCAAACTGATCAGTTAGTTTCACAAGCCAGAGAAAAAATTACGCCAGCATTATCAGGCAGCAGAGGGCACAATGTTGTTAGTGTTTAGTTGTAAGAATTTTCCGGGAAGGCCCCAAAAACTGCATTCAGGTCTTGATTCTTGAAGCAAATTACTAGACAACTGACAAATTGAATCCAGTTAGATTAGGCAATAGCGTTGGAAACACTTACAAGCACATTATCAATACCACCTGACGATGATTTACTATCCACATGTGCAGAATCATGTTGTGATTAGTCAGTATTTAACCACTGATACTTTACAATTCACTTTTCCCCCCCATCATCTAATAATTGTAAAATGAGTGGAATTGGTTGCAAGATTGTAGTACCACACACGGTGTCTGAAAGGCAATCTCTTTGAAAGGTCTCTCAAAAGCAAAAGACGAGACATATCCCAGCTGACATTTTAACGTCGAGTCACTGTTGAATCAACGTCAGGTGCCAGTGTTGGATAACCATTGAATTTTGTTTAGATTTTGCAAATCTAATCAACGTTGAAATAGCAACGTCTTTCCAACGTCACGTTTCTCAACATAAGTGAATTCGTCAACATTGAATCAATAGATTTTAGTTTAGATTTTGCAAATCCAATCAACGTTGAAATTTCAACATCACTATAAAGTCTTGCTTTTCAACAGTTTATTTTGTTAAACTGTTTTCACTAAAGTATTGATGTGTTCAACAGTAACAGCAAACACCTTAAAATGGATACATAAACACTAAGTTTGCGGACACAGAGTCAGCTAGGAAGAAGCCAATTGGTCAAAGCAAGACCAGGAGCCGGTTGCATAAACAAAGCCATTATGTTAAGACAGTGTCTTAAGTTCAAATATGACCCAATAGCAGTTAATCAAGGGCAGTCAGTCTTAGTTTTTGCTATCAAATTAGGCTAATCTACATTTTTATGTAAATGATTTAAAAAAGATATGAACAGTCTTAAAGAAAATAAATAGATGTCTAAGTTGTAAGACTGTCTTAGAGCTTTATGCAACCGGCCCAATAAAGATCAATAAAGAAGATCAATAAAGACATTTCACTGACGTAAGAAACATTCTTTATTACACGGCTGCAAGTGTGCCAACATTTCACACAACAATTTTACGTGTCGAACTTTAACCTTTAGAAAAACGGCCCAACCATTGGGCAACATTGAACACGGCTGGTTAAAATCTTCTCTTCTAGTTACTTCTTTCTACCACCTCTCCTATACTCCTCTGGTGCATATTTCAAGAATTTGGCCATGTATTCGTTTACTTTTGTTGTAGTTGTATCAAATGAGCTCAAGACAGTGTCTGATGAGGGGGAAAAAAACAGATCAGTATTAGCAAACGTTAACCTCTTAAAGGGGTGGTTCAGGATTTTTGACATCGGTCCTCATTCACACGTTAGCCTGGGTGTTATTTATCAGTGGAGACAGTTTTCAAAAAATTTCACCCAGTCCTTCCAGTTGCATAGTTCGCTGGTGGTCAACAGTATCCTCTAGCCTGCCATTAAAAACAGTTTTACCCACTCCACAGTACACCAAAATAAAATAAATTATAACGCCAGACTATCGATGTAAATGTCTGTTGAGAGAATAAATAATAACCGTTGATAAATAACACACAGGCTAATTTGTAAATGAGGTCCGATGTCCAAAATTCTGAACCACCCCTTTAAATTAAAATATTTTTCAAATATCAACTTCTGTGGCTTTGCCAATGTTTCAAGTATATAAATTAGTATTTATCAATGTGCAAGGTCATTGATATTCATGTGCTTGGGCGAGCAACAAAAGGCAGTTGGTAGTAACCAGTGCTGCCGGTTAGTCTAGAGCCCAGAATGGAGTATTATATATTAGAGCATGCTCTGTAGAGTCCTCCAACTAAAATGATTATTATTCTGCTTACTATATTCAATTTTTTAAAACATTGTTACAAAACTACTAGGTTAAAGCAAACTCACCACAGATTATCTTGTAGAGACGGGTCTTCATGAAGGCAACCTTCCCACTTTTTCCTCTGAGGCTCATTATGGTCATCATTTTATTTGTCATAGTTCTGCCATGGTAAAACAGATTTATATTAGAATATTATATTGCAATCGAGTTCATTATGAAAATGTAGCAGAGAGCGAGTAAGTGGGTGTGTGGGGGGAGTGCATGACAGTATATGCCAGGGAACATCACTGTAAACTAATGCAAAAAAGGAACAATGTTACTTGCGCAGCCATTGACTTCACATGGTCTGCAGCATCAACGCCTCCAAACCTCTTCAGATGTTTACTCTGAAAAGGAGCAACAAGAAATTAAAAATATAACCAGAAAAGTGGTCAGTAGAGTCCAGACCTCCACAAAGCAGGCACATGATGAGGACGAGGAGTTTGTAGTGGTCACCAAGGTGAACAAGCCAATTGTTAATGAAACTTTGCCAGCACTTTACAAGATTAATTATTTAACCCTTTTGTTGTCTTCGTTTTTTTATGGGCCTTTCACACAGGACGCGGTATGCGCGGCACTGCGCTATAAAACCCATTCATATCAATGGCTTGCGCCGCGCAAGGATGTTTTGTTGCTGCGTCGATCAAAGCGCAAGCGCAGCGGTGCGCATCATTGGCGTGCTCACGCGCACGCCGCGGTCAAAGTTCAAAATAGTTCAACTTTTGCCGCTGCGCTCTGTGACGATTACCAGCGCGGCCAATAGAAACAGGGGATCCAAACAAGCACGGAAATCAAAATGGATGATCGTCTCATAGACAGACAGATTTACATTAAAAATAGTTGTGTTTTAACAGTCAGGCAACTTGTAGGTAGGCAATGTGTGTAAACAGGTTTTTAATATGTGTCCCCATATAGGTTTTTAAAACTCCGCCTACGTCATAGCGCAGCGCAAATCGCGTTGTATCTGAAGGGCAACGCTGAACCCAGCGGCAAGCCCCGCGCATACCGCGTCCTGTGTGAAAGGCCCATTAGAGCACTTGTCCTCCAGGGTACATTAGCTACAACTAGCATAACACACACCTCAGAAGTGAATGAAGCCGGAAAAGGCACTTCCTGCTGTAAAGACCCGGATGAAAACATACTGTGCACGCTCTATAGGCCCCATGCTCCTATAAGACGTGCACACCTCTTCGTCTTGTCTGTCTCTGTTGTTGTCTCTGATCAAAAGGTGAAGCTGTACTTATTAGATCAGTTTGAGTGTTTGTCTTGTACCCAATCAGCGAGAGGCATAAGAATATCTCTACAAATCTTTAGCATTGAAATTCAGGGCTTAAAGCAAGAAAAGATTTGAGGTCTGAAAAGTTGTCCGGGAGGAAATGTGCACAATGTATTGAATTAATTTAAAAGTGCTCTTTGCCTGAAATCAGGAATGGTGCCTGAGAACTTTAAGCCCTGTACATTCGCCCCATGCACATTAGAGTTGTGAAACCATGTGTCACTAGCCTGATACGCAGACCCCAATAGAGTTCCGAAGTTATGACGTCACTTTTGTAGGCCAAAACGCGGAAGTGAGTTAGCATTTTAGCACTTCCGGTTCCCTCGCCCTAAAAGTCTATGGGTTTTTTGAATGGGTTTTTGCTAAATCGCCTGAAATAAGGTCTGTGGTTAAAGCCTCTTAATATTTTCACGTTTTGATCTATGACATAAAACACACCAGTTATAACCTGCTTGGCATTTGGTAAAGAAAATGTTAACAAAATGAGTATATATGGTTTATTTAGGGAACATATATGGTTTAATTCTAATATATTATAATAAGCATTTGTTGATGCTATTGGACAATTCTCTTTAATTTCAACATATATAATACAACTATTATATTAAATTATATTATGTTATATTATATTATGTTATATTATATTTATTATAATACAACTATTATATTAAATTATATTATGCCTATTATATTAAATGTTTGGAATTTAACTGGTTTGGTGTTATGCTTGTTCAGAGATTATTTGTATAGTTATCTTAAATACATAGAACATTTATAACTCCTCTATCTCTCCCTAGTTTTACTTACCGAGACTCGATAAACCTTGTCCCTCATGCTGGCCCGTACAATACCGGCAAGTAAACCAGCATCTAAGCTGCACTGTTCTACATGTCCAGATTTATAGTGGTTCTCTCCTCGATCTATGGTTTTTCTAGCGTCTAAGAAAAAGGACATAAGATTGGAAAATGATACGGCCATAGCTAATGTTAGTGCTTCTGAGATGGTAAAAGCGCGTTTTTTTTTTCTGGCGAATTAGCAAATGGTATGCAAACATACAATCAAACATAATACAGTGCAAGATAACCTTTAAAGTTTATTTTGGGGCACAATGATCAGGCATAATAATCTTAATCACAAAGAAAATAATATTAAGGTTTATATAAACTAACAAAATAACAAACGATTTTTAATCCAAAAAAAGATCTCAGAGAGGCACGCATAAACAAAAATAGTTTCTAACATTTTTGGAAAAAACGATAGGGCAATATTTCTCATGAAAAAGTGGATAAGTGTTCATACACAGCGCAGATCATGAGCGAAAATAAAGAAAACTTACCAGTTCTGCTCCCTCATTCTTGTCCTCCAGGTGATTCTCTAAAGCTTCGAGCTCTTCTTCAGTGTTTGCCGGCTTCACTTCATAACTTGTTCCAGCAGATGAGGTGGCAACGTGAATTGTATCCTTGATTTTGACAAGGAGCTGAAGAACTCTCTTCTGGAATTCTAGCCAAAAAAGAAGCGACCAATTATTATTTTTATGGACAGACACTCTTGGCCAGGGCTGAATGATCTGGTTTAAAAATAAAATAAAGAAGGGAAATTGCTACAGCAGGTATTACAAATGAAGTATAATTCTAAGTAGTGGGAATGATCAAGAGTTTTGCTGATATTTCTTCAATTTGCCTTGAGGACAGCCTACACCCTCTCGGTCCCTGTTTTAGAAAGTTCAGCAATCGTCTGACAACCCCTAGGGCAGACAACATGCATATTGTCCAGCACAAACGTTTGTATGCACTGCAAGCCTGCAGCGATCAAGGGTGAACAACCAGTCATCTTCTGTTCTTGCATCAATCTTCTCCTGTGACTGGTAGTTGAATACAACCCTGTTATGTAACACCAAGAGCAGCTCATCAACCAATGTGCGTGTTGCCTTATTTTTTACAGCCCATTTTGCCATATCACTTCTTAGATCACTTGATTCCTCCTCGGACAAAGTTCCAATTTCTGAATCACTTTCACCATCACTGTCTGAACATATAAAAACTAAATATTTTTAAGCCTAAATGTTTTATAAATAAAATCATTAAAAATTGAAAATAAGTCATAAACATTCAATCAAATGAGGTAGGCTGTGCTCATTTTTTTTAAATATTATCTTCCACATCAACCTGTATTTACATTTTACAAAAATGTAAATGATTTTAGTTTTAAGGGTAACAGTTACTTTCCGATTCAAATAGATGGTTGGGTTAGGTATGGGGACAACTCACCGTTGAAGGACGTGTTCTTCCAAATCTCTGGAAAAGAGAAGGAAGAAGAATGAAATCTCAACCTTATTTTAAAAGTTTGTGGATGGAAAGTGTGTCAATGTACCACCATGGCCTAATGGTTAGAGAGTCAGACTTGTAACCCGAATTAATAGCCAGGGCCCATCCGTAGTTGTTGAAACATGGGTTTCCTGTTTTCAAACATTACAGGGTGTGCGCGCATACCAGAGGCAGAAAGCCAGATTGGTGAGCTACTGCAACAAACTTAAGTATTGAAGCTTTCCTTATTGTTTGTATATAACTGCTGACTCAATAAAACGTGATTTTAGTCGGATCTCATTGTCTGTCTTTAATTTTGCAGTGTTACTGTGATGTGTGAATTAATACTGTACTGTAAATCAAAGATTTGATCATGGATTATGTGGGAAGCCTTAGTAGGCTACCTCCAACTGTGCTGATTATTCATTCGGTTCACATCACGTCACTGTAGCTTTGCGCCGCCATCACGGTCTCAGTAATGCCTGCAATATGTTGTGCAGTTGGCTGCAACAACAGCTGAAAGAGGAACCCTGAACTGGTATTTTATTCTATACCAAAAGAAAAGGATAGAAGAGAGAATCATTTATTTAAAAGACTTGAAGTCTCATGTTGGTTTGTGGTTAATTATATTTCCATTATACTCTCAGTGCCCAACATTATACAGACAGATTTCGACAGATAATGTTTTTTCTTCATTTTATTTGTTGGATCTGTTTAAATGGTAAAGCACTTTATCATGGAAAGTTAGTAAGATTTGGAGTTGTTTTGAATATAACTGTCTGTCTGTCTGTTAGTTAATACTTACCTAAATCTAATAAATATTTTTCTGAAGTTCATAAAGATATTGTCTTCGTCACATGCACTTTAGATGTTATTTTGTGTGAGTAACGTTAGCTCTGCAGACACATAATCTCAGCCTTGAAATGCATATTAAAGGACTAGTTCTTCCAAAAATGATAATTCTGCCGTCATTTACTCACCTTCATGTGCAAATCCATAAGTTTACTTTCCGTGGAAGACAAAGGGACTTTTTTGAATATATAGCGTAATGGAGACTCTTCTTGTCGATGTAATGATGGTCCCGCTCTCTTTTCAGGGAGAAGTAGTTCTCACTCAGCTCTCTATATTGTCTTTCGAGTCAGGGGAAAGCTCATCTAAAGGAGAGAGAGAGAGAGAGAGAGACAGACACACACACACACACGCACACTTTACTAAGGAAAGGCAAACACATTGTGTAACAAACTAACAGTGTCAGTTTATGAATTCATCAAAATTAGGAGTTTGGCAAACCTGCAGCTGATTCCAGATCAGGCATGACACTAGGTCTCTCATCGGGAGCTACCTACAACAAACAGCAGAGGAAGGCATATCAACATTAAAATATCAGCAAACTAGAAGCATAAACAATCTAGGCTGCTTTCGAGAGAAAACAACATATACAGGCAGGACACAGAAACTGGCAGAAAAAAAAAAACTGTCAAACAAATGAGGTCAAAATATTTATGGTAAAAAATAATGGTAATGGTAAAATAATAACAACAACAACAACAACAAAAAACATACAGACCTTGACACCTTTCTAGCACTGTCTCTGGTGATGCTGATATGAGGGAAAATGGAGGTGTGAACAAGTGTGCTTGATGTCCTTGCATGTTTCTGTTCATTCTAAAACCTGTAGAAATTTCCCGCACATATTGTTAATGTATAAATAAATAAAAGTATCCTTAAAAAAAAAAAAAATGCAGGATTCCTGTAGGTTATTTTTCTAAGGAAAACAGTTTAATTCACACCTAATTAACATATATGGATGCATCTTGTACTTCTCTTACATGTTTGATTTACTTTCAATTCTTAAGATAGATTTCAAAACTGCATTTTCAAAATTATAAAGCTCCTTTAACAAAACAAATGTGCAAACGCGTTAGTCAGCTCTGGGGAAAACGCTCACAATCCCACAAATTATCATACTATGATAAAAGCATACATTTCCACATATTATTCCATATACTACTTACCTCTCTCAACCATTTGTACATCAAAACAGAATGCTGCCAGCCACCATAAAGGATGCCACGCGTTGATAGTAAACTCGTGTCTGTGACTCGCATGGTTCTTCGCTTGTATGCATGCTTATTGGTAACTCGCATATGATCGCCACCTATGGGTTGTTGAATATGTATTATGTTATGTATGTTTCCCTTCCAGGTAACCCAACACTGACTGCACAACCGATTCATTTTAATTGTTAATTAATTTTGTAAATCTAGCTTAGTTAACATATTTATATTCTAAAGTTTATATATAATTATATTTATTAAATTATTGTGGTATATCACTTTCTTGACAAGGTAACGCAAGGTATCATTATAAAAATGTACATTAAAAAAAAAATAAAAAAAATAATATACATTTGTGAGCGTGCCAAGCCCGCGAAACCTGGCAGCGGGCATATATAAGAAGGGGTTGTGACCACCGCGCGCAGAACCCGGTTTTCATTCCAAGTGGACATCCATATTCAACTACATTTCTGAGGTAAAGTACTTTTTACTTAACCGATGTAGGTAAATTACTTTTAAAACATACAAACCCCATACAAAGGTAAATGACACTTAAAACTTTGAAGAAAGTAAATAATAAAATCTAATTATAGCACATAGGCTACTGTAGGCCCCTACTCAGGGTATACAGATAAGTAAGTAAGATAAATAACGGCCGCTTTCACCTAATAAACATTTTTAATTGTCACAAAATGTATTAACTGTGTTTTCCAGTAAATGTACCACTACTTTTCACATAAACAATGGTTTTCCGGTTGTTTTCCCGTCCGCTATAAATGCCGTTACGTCTGTGACGTCATTTGGGATAGAGAAAATCCGCTCATATTGAAATTTACTTTTTTGAGTTTTTTTTTTTTTTTGTCTGTGATGTTATCGTTACTGTAAAATAAATCAATTATACAATTATTAATAATACTATCTTTACGTTGTATGGAAAGCGCGTTATTGTGGCTTGGCTGCGAGCGCTGGTGGTGTACGCGCAGCGCTCACGCGCTTGCAGCCAAGCCTATGAGAGCGAGAGACGTGCATGGCTTATAAAGATGAGGTCAGATTTGCCATCCGTCTGTCTGTCATATTATTAATACCACTACATCTAATAATATTTATAAATATAAACATTGTTAAATAAATATTGTTTTATTAATAACAATAATTATTATTGTATTTTATTAATAATACATTAATAATAATATTTTATTTAAATTATTATTGTCACCGTGTTAATAATATTATTATTTTCTTTTTTTCAGTATATATTGCAGTCTGATTATTGTAAGTGATAAATCTAGCAGTCATCCAGATTAGTCAAAAATCATTGCATTAATTCGTACAGATATCTCTCTCTCATATTCAGACATGTTTCTTCTTTCTCTTCCCTTTCCTTGTGTCAACAGCAGCTACAACACCCCCAAAGGCTCTTTTAAGAGCCCTAGCACACAGCGACTTTGTATTTTGTAAGTATGTTTTGAATGCCTACCAGATATTTAAGTTATAAGTCAGATACTGGCCTGACTCATATAGATTTCATGATTCAATTTGATTCACAAGCTCATGCAGTTTCTGATCTCTTTTTCGATTCATGATACAAATGCATTCACCTAAACCAACCCAATGATTATCTTTTTTTATTTATTAGATTTTACATCGTTCCTCCTGCCCTCCTCCATTATCATACATCAGAGTCACCAGTAATGCCTTTACAAATTAAACGGATATCTTAGAAAACAATCTACTGTAGCATTATTTCCGATTTAAAATGTTCACAATGATCATTAATGAATAAACAATCCATGTCAATTCATACAGTATGCAGTGTCTGACTACTAATGTTTTTGTTTTTTTAAACTTTGTTTATGTGTCATCAGCAGCACCCCAACTCTCAACTACTGTCAACCCAACGACTCTTTTGGCATCTTTGGCTTTTTTTCTTGTGAGTATATTTTTTGACTGAGTATCAGATACTTTTAGTATTTGTATTTAGTTCAAACAGATACATCATGCAGCAATAATAATTTGTCTTAAGGATTTAAATAACTTGTTTTTTATAATTATAGTATATTATTATATTATACAATTTTATATACATATTCATTTTTTTTATTCAAAAATTAATTAATTTAATTAATTAGCAATAAATCATATTGATGTTTATTTGATTTTATTTACTGATTTTTAAACAAATATTTGCAATAGGCTTGCCACGATATAATACCGGTTATGAGGAACAAAATCGACAGAGATGGGAGCAAGTAACGCATGTTAAAGTCAAAACAAAAGTCCTTACTATCAAGTCTCAAGTCCCAGTGTACAAAAAATGCAGTTCCTGCTAAGGATCAAGTCAAGTCACAGTACCAATAAGTTTGCGGGCACTTCCGAGCTTATGTTTGTTTATATTATTTAATGTGCTTATTTTGCTTGCAATTTTGCAAATGAAAGGTTTGTTGTATTCTTCATACAGCACTAAATAAGTGTCTTTATACAATTAAAATAATGTATATTGTGGGAAATACACTTGTCCCTTCATTTTATGTCTAAACGTCTGGAAACTTGACCTATGTCTTCAATATTGGGATATAAAAAAGTTACATATTTAATTATAATCGTCACACAACTTTATCCGTAAACATGTTTTATTAAACTGTATTGTCAGTACCCTACATTAAAAATTAATTCAGGCTTTTGTTTGTCATTAAAAATAATGGAGACCGATTAAAAAAAAGTTTTACAAGTGATTTCTTATACTTTTGCTCCATCTAATGGACAAAATGAGTACTATAGACTTAATACGGCTAATAGTTTGTAATTATAATTATTATAATATTGCTGTTAGCCCAAACAGAACAAAACAAGTTGAGATAAATAAAGATATTAAATATAAAAATTTAATAAAAAATGATTGGCAGCATTTTTAATCTAATCTTTTGGATATATATCAGGTACAGTACATGCGTGTTTTTTCTCTAAAAAAAAGACAAACAAAGGAAAAAGGTTTGACATTAATTGCACTGAACTACACAATATTAACAATTATTTTTATCTATCTCTTATTTTTGTTTTTCAGGAGCATTTTCCAAAATCATCATTTTTATCAAACAATAACAATATACCTGTACATATAAATCTTTATATAACCAAATACATAATATATAATACTGACAATAACACACACATACCACAATGTCTTACTGGACTAAAAGGAGAAAGACTATGGCCAGTGTACAAGAGATAGAAAGAGATATTTTAGATGAATACAAAACACAAACTGAAAACACTGAGGAATCTGTTCATGGTCACAAATGTCAAGACTCTGAAAGTATAGATCTCACATCTTCTTGTAATATAGTTTCCTCTCTTTTGTCCCCACATGAGAACTCATGTGATCTGGAAAAAAACACAGATGCTGATTTCTTCTGTGATTCTGACAATCTCTCTGATCCTGGTAGTATCCAATCAAATGAATCTGATAGCAGTAGCAACAATTCACTTAATCAGTTGCAAACTAAACTGCAAACATGGGCAGCATCTTTTTTCATCCCTCTAGTAGCTCTAACAGCACTATTGGCAATCCTAAGATCAGAATTTCCTGATTTGCCCAAGGATGCAAGGACTCTTCTTGGTACACAGACAAAGGTACCCGTAGTAAAGATTTGCAATGGTGAATATTACCATTTTGGACTGGTAAATGGCTTGCAAAACATATTAGGTAGGATCTCCAATATTGCTGAAAATTTAAAAACTCTTGCTTTGCAGTTTAACATTGATGGCATCCCCCTGTTTAAAAGCTCCAGAACACAATTTTGGCCAATTCTTGCAACAGTTGACTGTGATGAAACACGATCTCCATTTGTAGTTGGTTTGTTCTGTGGCAGTAGTAAACCGAGCTCACTCAGGGAGTATTTGAAAGATTTTATTGCCGAATTAAAATTTGTTTTGCAAGAAGGCATTGTAAAGAATGGTACTCATTTTAAAGTTGTTGTCTCCTCCTTTATTTGCGATGCCCCTGCACGAGCATTCATCAAAAATGTCAAGTCTCACAATGGCTATTTTGGTTGTGACAAATGTTCCCAGACTGGAGTATGGTGTAATAAAATGACATATCCTGAAACAGATGCTCCACTGCGTACTGACATGGATTATGAAATGATGACAAATGAAGAACACCATTTGAACAGTAGTTTAAGCCCTTTACACGAACTAGTAAAAATGGTAACCCAATTCCCGTTAGACTACATGCACACCTGCTGTCTTGGAGTAATGAGGAGGTTAATTCAAATGTGGATGAAAGGGAAAAAGCTTAGAACAAGGTTGTCATCACAGCGTATAGCAGAGATTTCTGACAGACTTGTTGCTCTCCGTTCTTTTATGCCTCAAGAGTTTGCCAGGAAACCTCGTTCTTTGACAGATGTGGATAGATGGAAGGCCACAGAGTTCCGCCAGTTCATGATATACACTGGTCCCGTTGTGTTAAAAGGATGTGTTGAATCCGCAATTTATGACAACTTTCTTCTCTTTTCTATTGGCATGTTTCTGCTGCTTAGTCCCGGCCTCTCTGATTCAATGATTGAATTTGCTAAAAAGGCTCTGTTGTCATTTGTAACACATTACATCAGATTGTATGGCACAGACGAAGTAGTTTTCAATGTCCACCAGGTTATCCATCTTGCAGACGAGTATAAAGCATTCGGCCCTCTTGATAATATAGCGGCATTTCCATATGAAAATTACCTGGGTGAACTGAAACGATTGGTTAGAAAACCAGATTGTCCTTTACAGCAGGTTGTCAAAAGACTTTCAGAAATGCTTCCAAAAGAATCTCATCAATCTAATCTGTCATCAAGTTCAAAAGAGCTAAAAAAGGTGCATTTCTCAGATTTTGTTTTGTCACCCAAACAAGGAGACAACTGTATCAAAATCGACACAGACATAGCCATAATTAAGGATATAATCAAACAGAATGAAAGCGTTCATATAGTGTGTCAGAGGTTCCAAAAAACAGAATCATTTTACACTTATCCATGCGACTCCTCTGCACTTGGATGTTATAGAGTCTCTGTCTTGCAAGAAAAGACTGAAATAGTACCTTTGTCCAGTGTAAAACACAAGTACGTACTTCTTCCTGAAAATGATAATGGGTTTTTTGCAATACCCCTTCTCCATTGCAGATAGTGTTTGTTCAGCAGAGTGAGCACAGATGTAGTGTCAGGCTTTTGGAAATTATTTTAAATTTAAATAAACATAAAATATTGAAAAAGTTGAAATAAATCCTATAGGGTTATAGGATTCTATCATCATTTACTCACTCTCATGCTCCAAACCCATACGACTTTTGTTCATCTTCATAACACATATTAAGATATTTTTTTAACGAAATCTGAGAGATTTGGGTCACTCCATTGACAGTCCAGATAACCAAATCTTTCTAGATCCAAAAATGTCATAACATAGATTACACCTCTCAATTCAATTTGTGTTTGTAAAAGTAACTTCAAACACACTGGAACAATCCTCATTGGTGGGTTACGCACAAATACAAGCACTTGGGTGTATGCAATGCACTGTACATCTGTTTTAATCAATGTCTATTATGGCTAAATTAAATCTGTCCATCATATATAGCATTTAAGTCTTTTCAGAAGACTTAGATTAAACCTCTTGATTCATACTGATTCGTTTTTAATAGTACGATGACATTTTTTGATCTAGAAAGTTTTGGTTATCTGTACTGTCATTGGAGTGACCAAAATCTCTCAAATTTCATTAAAAAATATCTAAATATGTGTTTCTAAGATGAAAGTGAGTAAATCATGACAAGATTTTCGGGTAAACCCTTTGAAAGTTTGTTGAGGTGAGGTGACATTGTGAGAGAAGGGAATATCACTCATTTTCTTCCTGCTCATTAAAATAAAAAGATACTTTAATTTAACACACCCACTCTTTCTGTTATTTTCACTGCATACAAATAAGTACATTGCATTACATACAAATAAATTAATTCATGCCTGACTTACTCCACTGTGATTGGTATGGGTAAGGGAGCTGAACACGCAGCAACCCAGAACTAATCACAGCTGGGGTCAACATTTCTCAAATTTCTTATCTTTCCCAGACAATAATGGATAAAGTGAATCAGTATACATTAATAGAATTTCCTGACAAAAGCACAGATGTTGTCCCAGACAATTGGCTTTTTGGACAAAAGTGCTACTGGCCAAAATACACTCAAGAAAAATTAAAGGTGGCAGTAAAGAGACAAGAGCCTGTACAAGCTGGATGGAAACTATTTGAGCCTGTGCGATTGCTTAAAAAGTGTGGTAAGAATGTTTTTCTTTTTTTTTATATTATTTATTTTATTATCTCAATGCACTGATAACTATACATGCTTTGCTCAATCGTATATATTATTTATATCTATATTACTAGAAACACTAGAAAAAGCACAGAAGATGCTTAAAAAGTATGTGGACTGTGATATCCACACGTCGGAAATAACTTCTGACGAAGAGGGCCATAATGAAAGAATAAAAAGAAAGAAAAGGTAATTTAAGGTTTAATGATAATAAATATCAAAGACTTTTATAGGTGTTGTCGGTAACGCTTTAGATTACAGCCCGGAAAGTACTGCGGAATTAAGACAAATTTACAGCGTATATACTTACTTTATAGGTCCACTATAATTACCGAAAGTTACATTGTAAAATCGCTTTAATTACGCAGTACTTTCCGGGCTGTAATCTAAAGCGTTACCGTGTTGTCTTATTGAGAAATAATTTTACTGTTTCCCTTTACAGGCCTAATCCACGCTTCCTAAACTTCACAGAGAATGATTCTGACCAGGATGTTAATGCACCAAAAAAATCACGGCTCCCAGCTGCCCCCGTAATTGACATTCCAGGTATTATGGAAGTCTAATTAAACTGTTTTTGTAGTTAATTTTAAGAAAAAACTCTTCATGATCATATGTCCCTGAATTTCAAGGCGATTCAAATCTTTAAAAAAAAAAAAAAAAAAACTTTAAAAGTAAATTCCCAT
Organism: Squalius cephalus; assembly: GCA_022829025.1. NCBI lineage: Eukaryota > Metazoa > Chordata > Actinopteri > Cypriniformes > Leuciscidae > Squalius > Squalius cephalus. Next base: position 11,959,623 of record CM040797.1, on the reverse strand, counting down.
TGAATTTAATTTGAAATGCACTGAACCTGTCATAAAATTGGATGGACATATACAGTATATATGGGTTTGTGAAATGGAGCGGCCTTACGGGATGCTGGTCAGGGGCTGTAGCCGACACTGGATGCTGGTCAGGGGCTGTAGCCGACACTGGATGCTGGTCAGGGGCTGTAGCCGACACTGGATGCTGGTCAGGGGCTGTAGCCGACACTGGATGCTGGTCAGGGGCTGTAGCCGACACTGGATGCTGGTCAGGGGCTGTAGCCGACACTGGATGCTGGTCAGGGGCTGTAGCCGACACTGGATGCTGGTCAGGGGCTGTAGCGGTCACTGGATGCTGGTCAGGGGCTGTAGCGGTCACTGGATGCTGGTCAGGGGCTGTAGCCGACACTGGATGCTGGTCAGGGGCTGTAGCGGTCACTGGATGCTGGTCAGGGGCTGTAGCGGTCACTGAATGCTGGTCAGGGGCTGTAGCCGACACTGGATGCTGGTCAGGGGCTGGAGCCCCTGTAAAAAACTCACAGTAAATGATGAGCAGCTCAGCATAGTCTATATATTGGGCCAGAGAAAACTGTATTCTTTTCTCAGGCATCCTTGAACGAACGGTTAATTTAACCCGTTTCGAAGTGTCCTTAACAGCAACATCATTGAAATCCACTAATTGAGAAAGTTCACAAAAGTCCGCCTTTATTGATTATCAAACATGACTGAATGAATTCAAAGCACACAATTGTATTACGCAAAACCCTGCTGTTAATTTAACTTGATCATAATTATTTCAGAAAGTCACATGATCTTTGAGACCAGTCCAGCTGTCTCAAGCCTCTATTCACTAGGTATGTGTTGCAATGTTATTCTTTAAAAAAAATGTTTTGCCTCTTTTACATTGTATCACAGCTGTTATAATTGCACTTCCAGATCCACAAATCCTGTAATATCCTTTTAGAAATTTATTTAGTCTATAAATAAACTGCACATTTTTCTCAGAAAATCCACACAGGGTACACCAGGGCGGACACCAGGGATCACACCAAAACACGAACACCGAAGCACACCTGGACACACACTACGGCGGACACCAGGGATCACACCAAAACACACACAACGTAGGACTCCTGGGGACACACTACGACAGACACCAGGGATCACACCAAAACACGAACAACGGAGGACACCTGGGCACACACTACGACGGACACCAGGGATCACACCAAAACACGAACAACGGAGGACACCTGGGCACACACTACGACGGACACCAGGGATCACACCAAAACACGAACAACGGAGGACACCTGGGCACACACTACGGCGGACACCAAGACGCAAACCACGGAGCACACCGGGGCACACTGACTGAACTGGTCAATGGTAATGATCAAAGCTATTTTTTCTATTTTGAAAACAGTTATTTGAAACTTTTTATTAGACCATTAAGTTTCCTAGGGGGGAGATTTATGTTGATTTTATGTTCTTTCTTAATTTTGGAAGACATTATTCTTTTAGGTGGGACTTACAGGCTAAATGTAGGCTACTTATTCACTATAAATGTTGACATCCATCCTAACTTTTCCTGCAATGTCACTTTTTTTTTTAAAGAGAGATACATGAACCACAACTCCAGTCCGACTGTCTCAGACATCTTTTCAGGTGATTCTTCAAACTGCTAACCTCTTTAAGACTAATTGTTTTACAGGTGAGTTTTAAGTGTATGAAAAAAACTGTTGTGTTGTTTTCTTCAGAAAATCCAAGTAGAGCACAACAAACACAGAATGAACATACCAACGGTAATAAATCAAAAACAAAAATTCCATTCCAATTTAAACAGTAAACCTGTTCTGCTGATGGTGATTATTAATGAACTAGTAGAGTTTCTCTCTCTTAATACAAATAAAGTATTAATATATTTATTTACTTTATTTGTAGAGTTGTCTCCTTTCAAGAGGAATGTGTTAAAAGCTCTCCTGGAAATTAAGGCAGAGCTGAAAGAGCAGAGGGCAATGATCCAAAAATTACAGGGAGTCCCTCTACCTCAACCAGAAATAGGATGCAGCTTAGGTTTACCTTTACAGTCTCTAGAAGATTTTGATGCTTTGGAGAGGTTGGACGAGACAGAAAAAAACAGATTGGTAAATCTTGTAATGCAATTACACTTAACCTACGCTGTTTGGGAAATATGGAATTTGATTTAATATCCAGGTCTTGATAAGTATGGAAAAAAGAAAACAAAGATTATTGTTTCCAGACGATTGCCCATATTCAGTTTTCATTAAAACAGAAACCATTAGAGATGACTGTACTATACCAAACATAATGCTGAAAATAATGCTGTAGAAACATTTACACTGATATGGTTACTGTAGACTTTGTCAGTTTGAACGAGTCAGGCCATTCTCTGTTGATCTCTCACCTATAGAACTTCACTGGATGTTTTAATTTTTTGGCACCAATCTGAGTAAATGCTAGAGACACTTGTCTGTAAAAATCCCAGGAAATCCACAGAAATAGAAATACTCAAACTAGCATTTGACACCGGAAGCAATCATTTATGTTTGCAAAAAAACAAAACACACACACACAAACACACACACGCACGCACGCACACACACACACACACAAACACAGTCTAGAGTCTGTGGATGGAAATACTTTGATGAGAGATTCACAGAGAATGGCAAAAAAAATTGGGAAATGGGAATTAATGTGAACACTGATCTCTTTTTTATTAGTTTTTCCAGCTGTCACTTCTGGGTGGTCATAAACTGGAAGACACAGTAAGGAAAATGTTGAGCCACATTTTGACAAACAATCTGGCTTCATCATTTAACTGGGCAGGACGTGGACAAAAGAGGAGCTTCGAGACCTCAAATCTCTCGAAGATAATGTTCCGTAAGTAATAGACTAACTACTAAAAGAGCTTTTCACACTATCTTTGTTTAACAGTTTTGCCAAATCATTTAGGAAACTCCCCTGCAGTCAATAATTGTATCTCTTAAAACTCATCTTTGATCACCAAAAAGAAAAGGCAAAAGTCAAAGCCCTATGCTGCAATGCGAGTTTAATTTTGTTCCATAATGTTTCAGGTGCATTGAGAAGTACAGCACAAGGTAAAGAGGCTTCCAAGGCAGACTTTTCTGAGGCAGTCAAAAAATGGTTGCGTTACGCTCCAGACAGAGATGGTGGCAGTGGCAGAAGATCATCTGTTATTTAATTGTTAATTTTTTTGTGTCAATCTAAATTAATTACAGTTATTATTATATAGTATATAGTATTGTTATATAGTTTAGGTAATAATTTGTGTATCTAATATCTGTAATTACGGTGACGCATTGCTGCCACTTACATAATATTATTTTTTCCCCTCAATTATGTCGTAATAACGAGATCTTATGTCGTTTTAACGACATCTTTTCTCGTAATAACGAGATCTTATGTCGTTAAAACGACATCTTTTTCTCGTAATAACGAGATGTTATGTCATTAAAACGACATCTTTTTCTCGTAATAACGAGATGTTATGTCGTTAAAACGACATCTTTTTCTCGTAATAACGAGATGTTATGTCGTTAAAACGACATCTTTTTTTGCCCTTTTTTTGCCCTTATAAGGACATGTGTAGTCATGTACAAAATATGCATTTATCCACATAAAATTGATCACACGTTCAAAAAGCTTAAGCAAATAGTAGCAGCCCCCAATCATGCAAAATTAATCAATAAGGCCCTTTTTTGAAAATATATTTTAAATAGGCCTATAAGTTTTTTTATATATATATTATATAAGATTTATTTTTGTTAATAGGCTATATCTTCATTCATTACCTAGAGATATAATTAACCAAAAAGTAGTCAAAACACATCTAACAGAAAATTTTACAACATTGTGTTCTTATTTTGTTTAATTAACGAAATGTCAATCTTCGTCTTTATAACAGAAGATACAATACAATACAAAAATCTTCTAGATACAGCCTACAATCTTCACATGTATAATGGATTGTCACCTTAAACAGTCCTTTGTGTGGTGGAATAAGCAATGATATATATAAATATATGGTTAGTATCTTAATTTAAATTTAAATTTTATTTTATTATTTTATTAGTTTATTAATTATGCTAACTCAACTAATTAAATGTGAAGAGCTGGATACTAGTTACTAATGAAATAATGTCAGATATTAAATGTAGGCTATTGATTAGAGTTGCCATAGACTAAAGGATTTTTCTAGACTAGTAGTCATTCATTTAAGCAATTAGAACTAATCGCACGTTTATATTCAATGCTGGGTGCATGTACGCTATAGCCTATATTCCGCGCTCAAGCGCATGCATAAAACTTGCCGCAAAGCGCCGGCAAAAGTATGCTAATGATATGATAAATGTATCTGAAAAAAAAATAACGAAGCATTTTAATTGTTTATTAATGAACTATTATTTTCTAAATCAGTGTAGGCTGCCTGCATACGTATCTCCATACATCTCCGCTGTAATGTATGAGCCTTTCATACGGACAGGATTACATAATCAGATGGTAGTCTATAGCCTACCGTATATGCTTTCGATTGGATTTTTTTTCGTTGGTGGACATTTTTTTGTATAAACTTTATAGTTATATTTCTCATGTTTGTGACTGTGAGGCTTGTCTATACACTGTTTTCCAGTTCATTTTTGAGGCGCGCTCCAATTCACAGAGATCATGAAAGCGTGCCCTGTTCGTTTTATTTTATTTTACAAAAGCACACCGTTTTCTTGTTGTTGTGAGTTTACCCAAATAAAAGTAGTTGCGACTTATGTATTATTATTTTCTGTATGACCAGAAATGGAGTATTTTAAGTTGTTTCCACTGTTGATGGGAAAATGCGAGTGATGCCACCGGCGCCTCCATCCATGTCATATTGCGCGCTCCACACTCCGCACAAACACTTGGATATGCGCTTCATAACAGCAAACATTTATCTAGGTTAACGTTAGAGCGAGCGGCCATGCCAGACGGATAATCCTCTTCATGTTTAACTAATCAAATTCTGTTGCATTTTATTGCGCCAGTTTGAAAAGGGCGGCTGAAACACTTAGCCTATACAGATAAATGCCCAACGCTGGTGTTTTTCTTTAAACAAATTCGTTTAGGCTTTAAAATAAATATTGTTTATGGGCTAATTAATGCCACAATAATTTGTTTATTTTATTGGCTACTTGTATTTTTCATTTTTGTTTTGCATTGAATACCATTGAATATTTGCATTGAATGCATTGAATATTTGCTGTGCACCGCAATGCCATCCTCCCATAGAAAGACACGTTAAGAGCCACCTATTTTCTTTATAATAAAGGGTTTCTGTGGAAGGACAACATATTCTTTATTACTGAAGCTTTTTCTTTATTATAAGGGTGTATTATTCCATTAAAAAAGTACTGTTTATAAGGTGACAATCCGTTATACATCTTGAAGATTTTTGTATTGTATTGTAGGCTATCTTCTGTTATAAAGACGAAGATTGACATTTCGTTAATTAAACAAAATAAGAACACAATGTTGTAAAAAATAAACAACTTAGGCTATGTTCTGTTAGATGTGTTTTGACTACTTTTTGTTTAATTATATCTCTATGTAATGAAGATGAAGATATAGCCTATTAACAAAAATAAATCTTATTAGGCCTATATAATATATCATATTAAAAAAAACATATAAAATATAAAAAAGCCTATATAAAATATATTTTCAAAAAAGGGCCTCATTGATTAATTTCATGATTGGGGGCTGCTACTATTTGCTTAAGCTTTTTGAACGTGTGATAAAGGCGCGATAGGCTGTCAATTTTATGTGGATAAAGGCATATTTTGTACATGACTACACATGTCCTTATAAGGGCAAAAAAGATGTCGTTTTAACGACATAACATCTCGTTATTACGAGAAAAATATGTCGTTTTAACGACATAAGATCTCGTTATTACGAGAAAAAGATGTCGTTTTAACGACATAAGATCTCGTTATTACGAGAAAAGATGTCGTTTTAACGACATAAGATCTCGTTATTACGAGAAAAAGATGTCGTTTTAACGACATAAGATCTCGTTATTACGACATAATTGGGGGAAAAAAATAATATGTATGTGGCAGCAATGCGTCACCGTATGTAATAACTAATCTGTATAGGCCAACATGTTTCTCAATTGTTAAAATACTGATAAATTGTGTATACTTTGAGTTGTTAAATTAATTATAAGTATATTATATGTTTATTGAAATTATATTAAAAATATTATATGTAATATTACAGTATAACACTCTTGGCTTTTTACTGAAATATTTAAGGTTTAAACATTTTTAAATTACCCCAGGCTGTTTCAGTGAGAAAAGTTCTATAGGGTAAATAATCAACTAAATGAGGTAGGCTACAAATATAATGTTACATTGCTTGTAGTTATAATTGTTTGAACTATTATGCTAACAGATATTGTGGTCAACAATATATTTTATTTATTCATTTTATTTCTCTAGGTCTATTTTTAGGTATTTGCCAGCAATGAGACTGACACCATACAGCAGAGTTATTCGTTCCACTTAAAGGTATTTATGCATGCATGTATATCTATACTTGTTTACTTATTAATGCTAAATGGTTCAGGGGCTCAACAACTTTAGGCATGCAAGTTTTTTTTAAACAAAAATCTCATTTTAACCCACTACCTATTATACATGCATAGCAGCAAATATAAATAACGACAAAAGCAAAAGCCTACTTTGTGTGAAAAAACAACAACTTTTCAACCATTGTGGTTTACCTGACCGTTTTTTCTTTGTGAGGAAAAACTGTGTCTTTGTACTTTGCAGGATTTATAGGTTGATTATATCTCAAAAGCTCATCACTCACTTGACCAGTGGATTTGGATTTCAGCCGTGCAGGTCGTAGGAATAGACGAGATGGTGGAAGACAACTGAGAGTTCGTAGGAAGCGTCATAGGAAGCATAGGAACTCGAACTTGAGGTAGGCTATTCTAGACAAAACATACACATTTTTTTTAAACAAAAATCTCATTTTAACCCACTACATATTATACATGCATAGCAGCAAATATAAATAACGACAAAAGCAATAGCCTACTTTGTGTGAAAAAACAACAACTTTTCAACCGTTGTGGTTTACCTGACCGTTTTTTCTTTGTGAGGAAAAACTGTGTCTTTGTACTTTGCAGGATTTATAGGTTGATTATATCTCGAAAGCTCATCACTCACTTGACCAGTGGATTTGGATTTCAGCCGTGCAGGTCGTAGGAATAGACGAGATGGTGGAAGACAACTGAGAGTTCGTAGGAAGCGTCATAGGAAGCATAGGAACTCGAACTTGAGGTAGGCTATTCTAGACAAAACATACACGCTGATTGGTCGTTCTTAAATGAGCGCGGGCTGAATGAACCAATGACGCTTATCTATTTTTATTTTATTTGATATTCTCCAGCTGAATGCAGATCTCCAGATGCTGACCTGGAACTACAGATGTAGCCTACTACTGTACACCACACCAACCTCTCTGCTTTTGCAGATGGCTTATTACTATCATGTTAAGGTATTATAATAGCAAAACTGAGCACCTGTGACAGTTTTTTTTTTTTTTTTTTTTTGGAATTGCAAACTTTTTTCTCTTTTTGTCTCCAACAACACAAGTTACACCTTTTTGGACAAATTTTGCATATATAGATTGCTTGGAATACAAACAATATTGCATGTCCGATTGAAATGCGAAAAGATTTAGCAAGTGTGAACTGCAAAAAAAACAAAAACAAAAATACATTAAATACGAATTTTACAAATCCGTTTGTGGTTCCTACTCGAATCGCATTTCTCAAAATCTTCTGAGTCTGACTGCTCTGGCCTTAGCTCTCTACGTGCAAGATTACGGAAATCCCAAAAATGCACTTAACATTAACGCGCGAGAACACTACGTGCTACTTAAGAGTCGCTGTCCATTTGCGAAGTCCTGAAAATGATATAATCGTATCCGTGAACGTTTAACCTAATAATCGTCATCAGATGTGTATTAGCAATCAAGACAAGTGTATATAAAGCACTACATGATTTACTATTACTCCAGAGCACTCGTAGATCTACGATGATTTACGATGATTTTGCGAAACAGACATATTAGTAATATATTAAAGGATTAGTTCAGTTTCAAATAAAAAATTCCTGACAATTTACTCACCCCCATGTCATCCAAGATGTCCATGTCTTTCTTTCAAGGTTTTTGAGGAAAACATTACAGGATTTCTCACCATATAATGGAGCAAATGTTATACCACGTACTGGACATTGAAGTACGCCACCCACGTACTAAGTATTTATTCACGTGAAATTTCTCGGTACTAACAACACATATGAGATCATTAAACGACAAATTAAACCCAATGTACTAATCGATTGCTGTACACGGTATTTAATTATTATTTGTTATTTAACACATATATCTACAAACTCCACTGTCAACGGTTTTGCTATAATAATACATCATAGGCTATAATACTGTATGTAATTATAAATGTCAAGGACATTTTGTACATTGAATTGCATTTGGTTGAGGCTTAGAAAGAATGCCTGAATGTGGAATGTCTGTGTATTTTGAGTGTAAATGCTTTTTTCTATATTACTCTTAGGGTTTGTATACAGAAGATTTAAAAATGTATTTGTAAATGTATATTTTGTATAAATAATAAAGCAATGTTAACTGAATGTGACGTGTGTTTAATAAATGATTACCTATACAGACTAATTTATCAAATAAGTGATAGATTTTTAAAACAAGTAGAAAATGTGTTTATAATAACGCAATTTACACAATTGAAATCAACATCCTTTTAACGTTAGGTAAGCAAACCAATTAGATCGATTTTATGTTGATTCTATAACGTAATTTCAACAACTTGAAATCAACATCGTTTCAACGTTAGGAAAGCAAACCAATTGCGTTGATTTTCCGTTAGTTTTGAATGGCGTGTCTGACGTTGATTCAACGTTAATTCGATGAGCAAAGTGATGCCGGATCAACGTCGGAGATCAACGTTGTTTCGATGTCACGAGAAACGTCGTTTCCACGTTGATTCAATGTCAGTTTGCTATCTGGGAATCTACCCCGCATTGAATGTAATGCCCTGGAATGGTTGGCTCGTCCTCTTTTGATTTTGAATAAATCTCTGGAACTTCCATGACCTCATGCTTACCAGGACTAAAACATTACAAATATTATGTAAGGGATAATGTAGAGCGAGGCGGTTGTTACAACCCCGACAGGCAGATCAGGATCCGGACGCGAAGCGGAGGGGTCTCGAATCAACCTGAAGGGGTTGTATTCGCTATAACAACCGCCTCGTTCTACATTATCCCGCTTATTACATGGCTACCTACCAAATAAATCAATAATTTGACACAAAATATTGATTTAAAAAGGAGTTTATTGATTTAAAAACGGTTGTATTGCTTCCGCTAAAGAAAATAATCCGTTCCGTCTCTAGAATCCTGCGTCCATAGCAACGCTCTGTTTTTCATGGCAACGGTGTGTTATACTTAGCAGCGGTCTGTTATCAAGAAATAACACACCGCATTCTGCATTAGAATTCAGCCATGTAATAAGCCATGTAATAAGTAAGGGATAATGTATAGTGAGCCGGTTGTTATAGTGAATAACAACCCCGACAGGCTGAACGGGATCCCGACGCGAAGCGGAGGGATCTTGAATCAGCCTGAAGGGGTTGTTATTCACTATAACAACCGGCTCACTATACATTATCCCGCTTATTACATGGCTACCTACAAAATAAATAAATAATTTGACACAAATTATTTATTCAAAAAGGAGTTTATTGATTTAAAAACGATTGTATTGCTTCCGCCAAAGAAAATAGTCCATTCCGCGTCCATAGCAACGCGCTGTTTTTCATGGCAACGGTCTGTTATACTTCGCAGCGGTCTGTTATAAAGAAATAACAGACCGCATTCTACATTGGAATTCAGCCAAGCCATGTAATAACATGTTATAATGTCTCATATATTTCATTCACATCACTTATGCAGAGGTGCTTGAAACTATTGTCCAGTGGAATGGATAAGTTCCTGGTTTCTGAAGGGGATGCAATTTGTAGGGATGTTCCAAATGTTTTAAAAACTTTAGTATAAAAATGTATATTTATTTACAGCAATATTAACAGCGATAACAATAAATTACTGTTGTCACAGCGCTGCGTGTCATGGTAAGAATCCAGGTGAAGATAATGAGGAAACTGCGTTGTCTTTCATTGCTCTCTTTTCCCAAACGCCTTCATTGTGACACATAAGTGCTCTGCCCTGAAACAAATACTAACACCTCATGTTAACTTAAACCCTAAGCATAACCTTAGTATAGATTTGGAAGCACATCCTGATAGATAGCGGGATCGGGTCCATACATGACTTTTCTCAGCTGTGAACTGAATCCATGGAGTCTGAACTTTTGTTGTCTGAATTTTTGGTGACTAAATAACTGTTGACCAATAAAACCGGTGGTGGGGGGGGGATTTGTGCTTAATCTAACCATCTAACTGCTGCAGAGCCAATGGGTGGAGCTTGACATCCAGCTCCTCCTCTCTGGATGTAAAGGTGGAGTTTGAAGGTCTGGCCTCACTTTTGGTATGAACATGTTAGCCTTACTGTTATCTATAACCAAATTTGCGTTTAGAAGATAAGCATTCAAAACATACAGTCTCTCACTTCCACCAATATGGATCAATGATTTTGATGACATCACTCTGCACTTCACCAACTTTTTTTCTGTCCAATTAAATGCTCTCTAGAATCTGAGGCCCCGCCCCCTACATTATAAGTAGACACTGAAGCTGCGGCTGAAATCTGTCACTAGTTCACACATTTACTATTTTACATGGTGAATGGCACATAATGGTGACCAGACCACCCGTCCCGCTTTGCGCTGTACCACACAGCATTTTCACCCCTTGTCCCGCACGTCGCATATTGTGAAAATGTCCCGCATTTTGATCAGTCTATTGGTTTTTAATGATCATATTAAGAAAACGTGCATGCATTCTTTTGCCTTTTTAAGAAAACATTTTATTTGTTCTTTTTGTGGCGTAGTTTTTCACCTATATTTAACAGCGCTTCGTCAGAACTACAAATACAACAGCTGTTTTTTAAATCCTATCCAATGGTTGAAAAGAAAGGAGTAAACACGGTCACTAGGTTGTGACGGCTGTCAATCAAAATGTGGAGCGGTGATTTGTTCCATGTGTTCCCTGTCAGAAAACAAAAAAGATAATTCGGTCAATTAAAATATCAATTTAACAGAATTTATCAACTTGTTGCCTGATGTGGTTGTTTTAATTCACATCCTTTCTAAAAAAATATGAGTTTTTGGTGTAATATATTCTTAATATATAATACTGTCAATGATCTAATTTCATGTTGTTTTATATTTTATTTGTTCATTGTTTATTTTGTTGGATTTTAGTTGGACTTGGTCAGAACTGTTTCAGAAATAGTTATCTGCATGATGCCTGCTGCCTTTGGGCTCAGTGATGTTGAAATTAAATAACATTTAAGAATGACATGGTGTTTTCTGGAAGGAACTAAAAAAGTATTTTTATCAGCTGAAAGGCAGAATAATGTTTTTATTAAGTTAGATAGACATAACAGTTTCAGGTTATGCTTTAGTGGTAACACGTCCCACATTGTCCCACACAAACTTATAATCGTCCCACATTTGGTTTGTTTAATGGTGGTCACCCTAATGGCACACAGTGCACTATATAGGGGATAGGGAACGATTCAGACAGTGTAAATGTACTTTCCATTGGGGCGAATGAAGTCTGGTTTCATGTTAGTGTCACGTGAACCTCCGCAGCTCGCACAGTCTGCTCCGGTCCAGAGACACGAAAGCAGAGAGTGGATCATACGCGCAAACCAGAAAACATATCGGACCCACTTGAATTCTGCAGAATACTGTATTTTGTTATGGAATATGCACATTTTTCCATTATAAATATGCCTTTTTGTGTATGAAGCACTTATGTATTGGAGTCAACCTGGTAACCTTATATAATGAAAGTGTTGTTATAAAGCAAGACACCAGAAGTTGTTGTTAATTGATATATTGAGAAGATGGTTTATAAAGAAAAACACTGCAATAGTTTTTGTAAAATAATTTATTGAGAAAATGGTTTATAAAGAAAAACATACATATGAAACACATATGAAACATTCATAAATTGAAAATATATTAGAAAGAGCTTTGCTAAAGAAAAAAGAAGAATGCAATCATTACCGTCTATGTGTTACGGACGAGACACAGACTGCAACAAGAAGAGGTCCGAAGAAGGAGGACGAAGAGGCGGGGGGGTTCCAGGAGGGGATTACCAATGAACAAGTTTTAGGGAGTTTCCAGGAGGGGATTTCTGAAGATGTCAGAAAGTTGATGGACTTTAAAGGTGCTCTAAGCGATGTCACAGGTTTTTAGGCCAAAACTTTTTTTGTCACATACAGCAAACATCTCCTCACTATCTGCTAGCTGCCTGTCCCCTGAACACGCTGTAAAAAAACGCGGTCTCTGTAGACAGCCCAGGCTCCACAAACGGCAAGAAAAACAAACTGGCCCAGCCTGGACCACAAAACATAACAAACTGTTCCAGCCAATAACCGACAAGAAGGATTTGGGGGTGGGGTTTGGGGAGTTAGTGCATAGACAGTATAAGAAGTGGACAGAGCCATCTCATTGGATCTCAATTGAGACAAGTGAAGCCCATTTTTAGCGATTTCTTAGCACTTCCTTTCCTGACGCGCAGACTCAAACAGAGCTTGACGACGTAGATGTCACGTGAGCAACCCGTCTGTCTTCTAGTGGCTGTGGCACGAGAAATCTGAATCATTCCCTTCCGAAACTTGCAGAGACGGAGAGTGTGAGTATGAGCTGTCAATGATTTTGGAGCAGGAGAAACTTTTGCTAGGTATTATGATTAATTATTTTGTCATTTCGTCTCCTCGTCTCCCCGATTGCCCGCGAGCTTCTCCTCCTGTCCATACGGTAATCTCTCTACTGTGCGACAGAGAGTCGCGTGGTTATGACGCAATCGTTAGCCTACTTTTACAAAAACTGCTTCTACGGGGCCATAACATAAGCTACAAGGTAATGGAGCATTTTATACATTGTCGTGTTTCTTTAGAAATAAATAATGGACAAATGGAGTCTTCAAACGCCTCAGATGTAAAGTTATTCGCTGTCAAAGTGACGCCAAAATGAATGGGAGTCAATGGGATGCTAACAGCAGGTGAAGTTCTGCTACAAGATGGTGGCACGCGGCCGGCTTCAACTTCCGGTCGACTTCCTTCCCGCTTGAGTTAGCGTGCGGATGAGGAGGAGGGAGGGTCGAGCTAGCCTCCATTTTGTTTGACAATACTTTAAACGTCAACAAGAAGTGACGTCACCCAACATCACTTAGAGCACCTTTAAAAAGAGCTGGAATGACATGTCCAGTCAGACGCTGATTCACCAAGGATGGTCTCTCCGGTGTTAGATGCCTTGCCATTGTGCCTCATGAAGTTAAAAGCTTGTAAATTATTTGGTTTAGATTTACTTTTATTTTATATATTAGTACCTTTTATGTAAACTAGTTAACCTGTATTTAATAAAAAATATAAAGAATTGAAATTAAGAAGCTCGCCTGTCATAAGTCTCTGTTTAACAAAAGATTGAGCTGAACTGACCATGGAGAAGTCTTCTGTGATCTAAATATTGTAAGTATGGAACAGATTTGACTTACTTTACCTAACCTAAGGTAAAGGTGTTTAAAATGATGCACCATAAAACAATTTTAAAGTGATATGGAGGAGATTGGGAGGAGAAATGGTTAGAGAATAGGAGGAAACTGTGGCTTTACCGAGCTCAACGGCTCTGGCCAAGCTGTGATATAAACCAAACGCTATTGGCTATTTTAAAAAAAAAGGGAAGCTGGACGTCATGTTGGCTCAGTGAGCAGCTTCAGGCCAGAGGTGCATACTGATATATGATTATACATTATAAATCTGTGGTGCAGACCTACAGGCCGGAAGTGTTACGTGCAACGGAACAAGCTTGACAGGGAATACAGTGAACTAACTTATCATTTAAGTGTTTATCTTTCACATCTTTCTCATTTCACTATTGAAGCTTCAATTTGTTTTCTTTATTGTTCAGAATTTTTTATTTTCCTGTATTCAGTTTGATTACTTTTTTTTAGATTAGATTTTTTTAAATGGGCTTTGCAATGAAGTCACTCTATGTTGGTGTAACCCAGGTCACTAAAGAGATTCTGTTGACGTAAGGAGAGAGAGAAAAAAAAAGAGACTAACACTTGTGAATATATAAAACAGTTATTTTATTCATATCTGTGGGGAAAGAAAAAAAAAAAAATAAAGTTTAAGATTCTAAGAGAAAATAAGAAAATGCATAAACTAAAATCATAAAACTCATTTAGAAAATTTATCCAATTTAGCAAGACAAAGATTGGTTCAATTCAACGAGTGGGAGTTAGCCCCGCCTTAATAGGTGGACTCAGGGCAAGGGTGATGCAACACTTTTGACGAGACAGTGAAGCGGCTAGTTCAAGTTAGAGAAGCTGCTGGTGCTATCCTAAAGAAAGAAACGAGAGAGAATTAGAACGAACAAACCAAGAGTGAAATCAGAGAAACACTAGAGAGACTTTTAGATTAAAGTGCGGATTGAGTTTCATCGGTCAAACGTTACGAGTGAACGTGTTATTGACTGCTACGAAGAGAGTACATATCCAAAGTTGGGAGTTTTGCCCTTCATAGCCGAGAATTGAGTTCTCTTGGTTGGGTTTTTTCTTTCTTTCCTTTTTCCCTTTTTTCTTGTTTTTTTCTTCTTCTTTTCTACTTTTTGTCATTTCTGAGTCGGATGCTGCACATTTCCTGGACACCGGACGATTTTGAAGAAGAATTGTATGTGAATTGTCCCTGCTTGCTTCACATCGGAAAAAAACCGTTGCGAGCGGGAACTGGCGAGCCATTTGCCCAATGCCCATATAAGGAAGGACCGAGCTTGTGAATCAAGGAACGAACGGAGTGGTATGATTGTGCACACATCTTCTGAATTGAACTGTGTTGATCTGAGATACATTGCGGAAGAAGGATCTCGTGGGAGCGGCATTCGAACTGGAACTGAGAATTAGTGTGTATATATATATATTATATACATATATAAAAAGAGGAATCTGAATTGTATTGAGTTTGAGACTGCTAATTAAGCAGTACATTTTGACCTGTGATTTTATTTTCTCTACTGTTATTTTTTTTTTCCTTTCAAATTCTATTGTATTTCATTTTATTTCATTTTGATTTTATATTTTATTTTATTTATTTTTTCTTGGAGAACGAGAGTAAAAGGTATTCTTAAAGGGTTATCATTTGGAAGGATTGTATTTGAATTTAAAACGTTTACTTAACCTTAAATAAGCCAATTAGAAACAAATTGAATAAATAGGTAAACAAATAAATTATAGATATATATTAATAGAATAAGGGTAAATTAAATTTATTAGCTTGAAACTAAATAGGTCATAAAAAAGAGAGACAATAATTATTATGAACTAAATAGGAAATATAAATTAGGGTTATATTAAGGTTACATTTATTTGTTCCACGGCAAATCCTTGCTGTTCTCCTGGTCATTATATATTAGATATATATTTTTTTCTTTCCCTCCTGTGTGATGTGATGTTTTAAATTTCACTGCTTTATTATTTAAAATTCCTTAAATACATCATACTAAATTTTCTAACCAAAGAGTGTTTGTCACAAATTCTTTCTCCCCTTGCTGTTGACGCAGTCTCTTGAGCGAATCTGGTCTTCTGGTCACTGGTCCAAATTTTGAAGCGGTGCACTTCACGCTCATTTGCATATTTCACTGTTTGTAAGTGAGGGTTGCACTGTCGCCGCGACGCAGGTTACAGAAAGTTGGCGAGCCAGCCAGGAGACTGTTGCTTAGCAACAAGGATAGTAGTAGGAAACAAGTAACCAAGTAATTAGTAACCGAATTTTTCTCAGAAGCGTTGATCTTGCGTTGTGACAATGGAAATCATTGAGAGAGAGAGTGTGGACGTAGCAAATGCGCTTCTTGTCAAAGGTCTCACGTTGACCGAAACAGATGATGAGCTGAGTACTTTCTTGCAAAGGTATGGCTCAGTTAAACGTAATTTGATAATTGACGATCAAACGTCTGAGTTCCATCAGCATGCCATTGTAGAATATGCTCACAGCTCTGCAATGCTGGACTTAGCGCCAATGTTACCCATAACTTTGGGAAGTCTTTCGAATCCAAGTGTCATGTTTCAAGTACGAGTATTGGCTAGCGTCTGTAACCAGACGGCCAGTGAGAAACCTCTTTCAAATGTGTTTCAGGAGGAGTTGAATGAACTCCAGGAAGTTCACTCTACCAACTGTACTCCAGAGAGAGCGCGAAATGTGAGCTGTGATGATTCCAGTAAAGCAGAAACAGTAGGAATGCGAGATTTAGAATTCAAAAACCCAATCAAGAGACAGACGAGCCCTATGGCCTTTCCAGAAACCACTGTTGATGGTGTTACAGTGACTACTCGTTCTGGTTTCCCCATGAACGTTGTAGACCCACCAGGTATTCAGAAGATGGTTGTAGAGCACATAGTGAAGTCAGCTGATGCTGCGATGTTACAGCAAACTTCAGTCCGTCTTAGGAATTTCTCAGGGAGGTGCCCGCGTCCTCCAAATGAACCTGACTTTGACACTTGGCGAGTAAGTGTAGAACTCCTGCTAAGTGATCCGGCTATTTCCGATTTGCAAAGAGTACGTAGGATCCTAGATAGCTTGTTGTCTCCTGCCGCAGACGTAGTGAAGCACGTGCGACCTCCAGCTTTGCCTGCGGTGTACCTTGAGTTGCTAGAATCAGTGTATGGTTCCGTAGAGGATGGTGATGAACTGTTGGCCAAGTTTATGGGCACTTTACAGAACCAAGGTGAAAAGTCATCAGATTTCTTGCACCGGTTGCAAGTTCTTCTGAGTTCAACGATTAAGAGGGGAGGTATCGCGGAGAAAGATCATGATCGTTGTCTTTTGAAGCAGTTTATGAGGGGATGTTGGGATAATGGTCTCATTGACAGCCTTCAGTTAGGGAAGAGCGGAACCCAGCCACTCACTTTCGCTGAGTTGGTTGTGTTAATTCGAACAGAAGAGAATAAACGTACTTCCAAAGAAGAGAGAATGAAAAAGCACCTTGGGTTGCCAAAAACTCCTGTTGGTTACCCGAAACCTCGAGCTGCCACCCAGCAAGTGTCAGTGTATTCTCAAGAAACACCAAATGCTAGTAGTTCTGAAACAGATTCTCTGAGAAAGCAACTTGCAGAAGCTCAGGCTCAACTTGCTACTTTAGGTAGAAATTCAGATCAGAAACGCCAGAGCGGATGTTCTGAGAAAACAGAATTTGATGCTTTGAGAAAAGTAGTGGAAGAGTTGCGCGCTCAGATAGCCGCTATGCAAGTTTCCATGACTCGAGAAGCAAAACGTGAAGATTCAGATAGCTTAGAAGTCGCTAACCTACGACGACAGGTAGCTGAACTGCAAGCTCAGAATGTTGCTCAGAGAAATTTTAGAGATCACTCCCATGTGACTGCTGGTCCTCGAGTTTTTCCGCCTCAGAATTTGATAGAGACAGATACTGGTCGAGATGTTAGGAGGGCCCAACCAATGGCCAATCGGCCTCGTCCCGGATATTGTTTCCGATGCGGAGAGAACGGTCATTTGGCCGTTGCCTGTGATAATCCAGCAAACCCCTTGAGAGTTGAAGAAAAGCGTCGTAAGCTGAGAGAGCAGCAGGCCCAGTGGGACTCTCTGCATGGGAATTCTTCCTTGTCTTTAAACTAAGGGAAGTTTCTGTAGCGGGGCATACAGAGACGAGGTGTAACTTTAACCGCCCTAAGTGTTATAGACAAGCGGCCATCGCGAGTAATCAGAATAGATCACCCTTAAAGAACCTGCCAGAGGGGTTAGTAGGAGTAAAGTGCACAGCGCATATTGTTATTGGGGGTAAAGAAATTAGTTGTCTCCTAGACACAGGATCTCAGGTTACTACCATTCCCCAGTCGTTTTACGAGTCGCACCTGTCTGATCATCCGTTGAAGTCATTGGGAAACCTACTAGAGGTAGAAGGAGCCAATGGACAAGCAGTTCCATATCTAGGGTACATAGAGTTGGTCTTGAAGTTTCCGAAAGAGTTTGTGGGTGCAGAAGTTGAAATCCCTACCTTAGCTTTGGTAGTTCCGGACCTCAATAGTCTGTCGCAAGTTCTAGTAGGTACCAACTCCTTGGATGTGCTTTATGGTCACTGTATCAACGAGAAACAGAATAATCCTTGTTCGAATCTTCATGGGTATCAGGCAGTGCTTAAAGTCCTTGAAGCGAGATGGAGGCAAGCTAGCAGTGAACCATTAGGACATGTGAAATTGATGGGGAGTATCCCTGAGGTTGTGCCTGCCGGAAATACAGTAGTCTTGAATGGCTATGTTCAGCTTCGGGAACCTTGCTTAGAGAAATTGATAGCTCTTGAACCGCCTTCAACCCCAGCGTTCAGCGGTCTTTCGGTGGCGAGTTGTGTACACACTTTGCCATCCAGACGATCCTCTCAGCTGTCAGTTCTGCTTAAGAATGACACTCGGACTGATATAACAATTCCTCCTAAAGCTATACTTGCGGAGATTTACGCTGTAGAGGAAGTGATAGAGAGAACCAAGAGTTCTTGCGGAGTAGAGTCATCAGCACCTACCTCTGCCAACCTTACAGATCTGGCCTTTAAAAACGCGCGTTTTCTCCCGCGGCATTCGGCAATTCGTCTCGTAGAGTCTCGCAGAATTCTGCAAGTGCTTCGGGGGGGGCCTACTTAAAAAAATCCCTCAATGTGTTTCGCTTCACAGAATATCCACCAGGTGGCGCATAAAAAACAACTTTACATTAGATTTTTTATTTTACTTCACATTACGTCATGATTGTGAGAAAACATCCACAATAAAATATAAATTATAAATAGTAATAGACACAAATATTTACAGTAGGCTACTGTATTATACAAACATTTGAAAATATTTGTAAATGCAAAAGGTTCATTAAGACAAGAAGGGGTATTGGACAACGTTTACGAATTTTTATATGCTTTGTCATTGCTGTGGTTTCCAGGAGATGAGTGCATGCAGAATATTTAACATTGCTTTTATTAAAACAGCAAAGTGACGTTCTTGCCAGCGCATAACTTTTTTGTACAACTATTAAGATGATTGTGCATGCAATGCGCATTTATACTAAGCGCAACAGAGAATTTAGTGTGAGCATAATGCACGTGGCTCTGCCTGTAAAAACCCAGCAGTATTTTTTTATATATATATACACAAAATCATCCTAACATAATGCAAGGCTTAAATAATGCGACTTACCCAGATTCTTAATTCGTACAGATATTTCTTGTGTGATTGTTCTTGGGCAGATATTTCTTGTGAGGTAATGTCGCAGCACAACGCGTAGCATACGTTGGGCGCATCTGATTTGCCATTAAATTATTAATAAATATTTTAATTAAACTGTCTTAATGTATTAAGCATAAAGATTTTTCCACGTTAGTCTCAGAATGTCCGGGGTTGGCTTGAGGTCTTGCCGACAGTTTGTAAATATTCTAAATATTCATATTCACAAAATCCATATAAAGGGTGATCAACAGTTATGACTTCTAAAATAAAATAAAAATGACCAGATAAGAGGTATCTGATTGACAGTTTGACAGATGTTGTTTTAAAATAATAATTACAACCATGGCCGTAGCCAGCTATGAGGACACCGAGGTCCGGACCTCGGTCATTTTTTTATATTCAAAAATAAAATTTCAAGCTCTCTGAATGATTAATTAGCCGTTTAAACCGCGTCATATGTGTGTTTGCAATTTATGTTGCTGCGAGAAGGTAGATCAGTGAACGGGGCTTGAGAGCGTGTTGTGAGCATGTAAAAAATGCGGCAGAGCGCTTTATGTCACTTTATTATAATTTATAAATAAAGCGCAAAAGAAACTACAAGCATGATGCAACAGCATCTTAGTTGATGTCAATTTGTAAGTCATGAAATGACCAAAAAGTGCCAATAAACTTTTTTTTCTTTTACATTTCCGATAATGGCGCGTATAATTTGCACTAAGTGCCTGTCTTTTCAGCAAAAAAAGACACCCACTACTAAATAGCTACAGTGGCATGGGTCGTTGGGCGTGCGTGAGGTGCTTGAAACTAATTAGCTTTTGACGCGTTCGAATCCGCCTTTTGCCGAACTCGCTCTTCTCCCTCTTCTCCCTTTTCCCCCTTTTCCCAATACACATGAGATGTAAAATGTAGGCTATAGCCTAACATAAAGGTCTCTAGCGTTATATTTTGCCAACGAACTAATATCGAAACCGTGATATGGTTTTGTGCTTTATAAAACAGCACAAGACTTTAAGTATCCTATAGGCATATGTTTGTGCTGCGTGATTTAAAGAAAAGTGCGCACTTTGCTCACGCGATCAAAGGGTTTATTTCTTGCAAGTGAAGACATTAGGACAAAAGTATTGTAATTTTCCTATAGTGTAATGTAAAATATACTTTTGAAATATTCATTTTCATTTATTAGGCTATATGGATTTTATGTCATAATTATAGAAATCATTATTATATTATTATACTAATTGTTTGGCATACTAAAACACCAGTTATAATGTAATGTAGACTGAAACTCCATATCATAACTAAAAAATATGTTTGAGCCCCCTTTAATGTCCAGGTACAAGTCAATGTTTTTTCTTTGTGCACAGTTCATGGGTTGAAGCCCGTTGAAGCTCTTAATTTTGAGCTCTCAAAGAGCACCAGATTGATGCATTTAACCTTCAAAAAAAAAAAACCCTAGAGGGACAGAGGTTTACCCAATATAGTTTTACAAAATCCTATGGGAAAGATCGATCATTTATGAACTTTACTCCAGCATAGTACAAC
Organism: Squalius cephalus; assembly: GCA_022829025.1. Lineage (NCBI taxonomy): Eukaryota > Metazoa > Chordata > Actinopteri > Cypriniformes > Leuciscidae > Squalius > Squalius cephalus. The sequence goes on along the minus strand of CM040797.1, from coordinate 11,938,568 downwards.
AAAGTTCCTTTTAAGTCAGTAAACTAAAACTCTTAATGCAAAATTAAAATGTCCTTGGACAAACTATACATTTGGCCTGCCTAAGGGGGGGGCCTACAAGACATTGATTGTGCCCAGGGGCCTCTGAATTCTTAATCCGGCCCTGCACCTCACCCCGGACCTCACTAATTTTCAAACCCTGGTTACGGCCTTGATTACAACATTATGGGGAAGTGGTATTAAATATTCGGTAACACATAGCCTAATACAATTATTTTAATTATGCATTTTGTTCAGTTTTGCTTTTACAAAATGTTCCCTGTTTTTTATAATTAATTTAACCTGAGATGTGCGTTATATCGCTTTTGGATCATTCTTTGTGTTGTCGAATTTTGACACGGTTTCATTACTTGTTCATAATAATTTGATTCATAATTATTTATTTCTAAAAGTAAAAAAACTAAAAGTTTTTCTAAAAGCAATATTCTAAAGAGATACAAAGACAGTGTACGTGTACCCACCAGATTTCGTCATGAGTCATTTTGTACCCACTACTTTTAACTTCCGTTGACCGTTTTGGTTATGAGGAGCAATATGAGAGAAAAATTTTGTAATCATTGTCTGACACACAAAAAAATATATATATATATATATAATATTCATTTTATTTTAGTTTTCGTGTTCGCATTTATGAGGGAAAAAACAACGTGTCAGTTTACGGTTATGGACGTGAGCGCACTAAAGCGGCACTAAAAGACTGCTTTAAAACTTTCACAGAGACCTCAAACAGAACAGCTGCCTTTCTTTAAATCGAATTTCGTTTTGTATTAATTATGTCTTAATTTTAATCAGTGTTTCGTGAACCAATTGCCTGGATTTAAGAAGTAAATATAGCAGACAATCACGACATTGGAGGCCCCGGCGATATCTCATAAATGAACCGAAACTCAGCGTGTAATGAACATTCACATTTACAGTGTATTTAGACACATTTAGACGCATTCATAATCATTACTTTTACCGGTTCTTTGTGGCAAGCTTTATGCGTGCGGTCGTGCGCTTGAGTGCGGCTATATTATAGTAAATGCTCATTACTTAAAACAAAGCATAAGCCTCTTCCTGGCATGCAATGGAATCTACAATGTCAGTTGGTTATATCAACATATGTCAAATTAAGTTACGCGATATCAACAAATTAAGCTATAAACATTAATTTGAAATAACTTAAAGCGTATAGATTTGCTTAAATAGCATTTAAACAAAGGAACTGCAAGGGATTAAAACCCCGCCCCCACGCTGGTGAAAACTGGAAAAACCGGTTTTCTTTTGATTCCCTGAGAGGAGATCGATTAGCATTGGGGGTTGAATCGGCAGACCTGGGGGGTGGGTGGTTGTACTTTCTTGACTCTGTGCAATTGTTAGCAGCTAAAACAAGCAGCTAAAACAAAGACTGTGCAATTAATTACATTTTGGAAATAACTTTCTTAATGTCGTTTTATTTAGCCTATACACTGCAAAAAAAAAATTTTTTTTTTTTTTTTTTTTTTAATTTGTAAGTATTAAATATGTTTTACAAACAATTGGTTTACAAACTCTTGGAGGTTTGTGGTTACCATCATTCAGAAGAGTGGTGCTTGTGTTTAGACTTATGTTTTACGTGATTAAATCAGGAAGATTATATTGGTTTTTGTCCACGAAAACGCATTTAAGACTATTTAATCAGGAAATGGAGGCACCGGCGCGATATAACTTGCATTGCTCGTGAACTGAGCTCGTCTCATAAATGAACCGAAACTCAGAAATGTATCTAGAAAGCTTGAAATGTCCACTTTTAAACAAAACAATTCAAAACGAAAAGAAACAGACAACTCTCTTATGTAAGTGTGCATTTCTCTCTATAGGCACGTTCACAATATCTGCGAAGATGACGAGTCAGCATTGTCAACATCTTTGACTGACACATAAAACACTAGATTATTAGTAAACAATTAAAATGTCTCCTTGCTATACTTGACACATGATTACTTTTGCCAGTTCTTTGTGGCAAGCTTTGCATCCGTTAACTATCGAATATCGTGACTCATATTTTGTACCAGACCATTTATGGTTGTTCATATTGTTCAACAAAGTTCTTGATAAAAAAAGAAAAGAAAAAAAGAAGCTACTGTGCCTAATATTATTGTTGTATAGCGCGCAAGGTTTATGCGCATGTTTTAAGTCTTCTCCGTTTTTAGTATACTGTGGCAGAATTACAGTGCCTGGTCTGGTATGTATAGCCTACTAGGCTACATCGTTTTAAAATCGGTTTCAGTGGTTTCGTGTGTACGCAGATATTTCTTGAGACGACGCCATGTTTTTATGTTTTTATGCACTTTTACTCTTTTAGTTTTGTTGCAATTTCACCAAAAGCTTATAATTAGGAAATACACACAACACGCTAAACTTATATTCTCTATTATGTTAAAAATGTTGTAAAAAATACGTATTATTCTTATATAATAAGAATAACAGTAATGTACATTTATATTATGGAAATATGGATATGGAAAGAGGAATTCTTCTCAACTACCACCAATAAAGTTTTAAAATTCTTCTTTAGAAAATATTATATTTTGATGATTCTGCAAGTTCAGCAGACAGTGAGGTTCGGGTTTGTTCCGATCAGGGGTGCGTTTCCCGAAAGCATCGTTGGCCAACTATGGTCGCAAGTTCATCGCAATGTCCATTGAACTCTATTGGTAACGACGGAACTTGCGACCATAGTTGGCCAACGATGCTTTCGGGAAACGCACCCCAGAGCTCGTGAGTGGAGAGCGCATTTCTGAATATTCCGCTCCGCTATTCATTCCGGTCGCTCGCTCAACACAGATGTCATGTTGCCTGGTTCGAAAATATGTGGAATAAGGGCTGCTTTCGACTAAAAGGTTTTTTTTTTTTTGTTTTTTTTTCTAGTCGACTAATATACTAGGCTAGTTGTTCATTTAAGTAATTCATGGACAAATCGCCCCTTTATATTAATTTAATTAGCCTACTTATATGGATCATGAGTGTTTACGTAATATAGCCGCACTGCGCACGACCGCACGCATAAAGCTTGCCACAAAGAACCGGTAAAAGTAATGATTATGAATGCATCTAAATGTGTCTAAATACACTGTAAATGTGAATGTTCATTACACGCTGAGTTTCGGTTCATTTATGAGATATCGCCGGGGCCTCCAATGTCGTGATTGTCTGCTATATTTACTTCTTAAATCCAGGCAAATGGTTCATGAAACACTGATTAAAATTAAGATATAATTAATACAAAACGAAATTCAATTTAAAGAAAGGCAGCTGTTCTGTTTGAGGTCTCTGTGAAAGTTTTAAAGCAGTCTTTTAGTGCCGCTTTTAGAGCGCTCACGTCCATAACCGTAAACTGACACGTTGTTTTTTCCCCTCATAAATGCGAACACGAAAATTAAAATAAAATGGATATTATATATTTTTTTTTGTTGTGTCAGACAATACAAAAAATTCTCTCTCATATTGCTCCTCATAACCACTGAAAACGGTCAACGGAAGTTAAAAGTAGTGGGTACAAAATGACTCATGACGAAATCTGGTGGCGTACACTGTCTTTGTATCTCTTTAGAATATTGCTTTTAGAAAAGTTTTTTTTTACTTTTAGAAAAAAATGACATAATTATGAATCAAATTATTATGAACATATAATGAAACTGTGTCAAAAATCGACAACACGAATGATCAAAAGGCGATATAACGCACATCTCAGGTTAAATTAATTAAGCTCCTCATAACCACTGAAAACGGTCAATAGAACCCAAAGTCAAATTATTATGGACTGAAGTTAAAAGTGGTGGGTACAAAATGACTCATGACGAAATCTGGTGGGTGCATACCCACCGTCCCCACCGAAATCGACGCCTATAAGGGAAACATGATAATATAAAAAGTACTGTACAGTAATGCAGAAAAGCGCATTACAACCATGTTAAAACTATTTAAAACGTTAAGATGCAAAAATGAACTGAATGTAAAATTAGATAATGATAATGCGCAAATGATCTCGGTCTCTTCAAAGGTCTTCGCAAATTATTGTGTTATAAGACTCAGTTATCATAGCCTACATCACGTCTCTTCTACTGTAAGTACACAGAAAAAAAATAAGACAAATGATGCGCGTTTGAGTCAGATTTTTATGAAGAATATGTGACTGTTTATGTAACTGGCAAAAGAAAACATTGTATTCGTCATACTTCGTCAACTCAGTATGGCCACATGAAACTCGACTGCCATCTACAGGTTTTATTATTTCCTGCGTCCAACATCTAATCCCCCTTCTGCACGATCCCGCAGAATTTCGGAAGTGCTCGCAGCATTCTTCTCTCTGAGACGCGCATTTTTAAAGGCCACATCTGTACCTTTGACTTTGGAGATTCTCCTTTGCCTTCACATTGGAAAGAGCAAATTTCGAACCGGCTAAATTCCATGCCTGAAGTTTTCTCTTTGCATGATCTTGACTTTGGTTGTACTAGTCAAGTGAAGCACCAGATTAGATTGGCAGATGAGACACCCTTTAAGCATAGGGCGCGTCCAATTCACCCTCAAGACATTGATGCCGTTCGAAAGCATCTTCAGGAATTGATTTCTGCCGGAGTCATTCGCGAGTCCGAGTCTTCCTTTTCTTCGCCCATAGTGGTGGTCCGGAAGAAAGATGGTTCGGTTCGGCTCTGCATCAACTTTCGGAAGTTGAACTCTCAAACGATTAAGGATGCTTACGCGCTACCAAATTTAGAGGAGGTCTTTTCTGTGCTTACTGGTTCCAAATGGTTCTCGGTACTTGATCTGAAGTCTGGATTCTACCAGATCGAAATGGATGAAGCTGATAAGTGCAAGACTGCTTTCGTATGTCCCCTAGGCTTCTGGGAATTCAATAGGATGCCTCAGGGAATCACAAATGCACCAAGTACATTCCAGAGGTTAATGGAGCGGTGTATGGGTGATCTTCACAGGAAGCAGGTCTTGGTTTTCATTGATGACTTGATTGTCTTTTCAAAGACTTTAGAAGAACATGAGTCACGGTTAGTCCAGGTCCTAAACCGGCTTAAGGAGTACGGGTTGAAGCTAGCGCCTGAAAAATGCCGTTTCTTTCAGATATCAGTCAAGTATTTGGGGCATGTTGTTTCAAAGGACGGAGTAAAGACTGACCCGGTTAAGATTGAAGCTCTAAAAACTTGGCCGAGGCCCACCAATTTAAAAGAGTTGAGAGCTTTCTTAGGCTTTGCGGGGTACTATAGGAGGTTCGTGCGTGACTACTCGAAAATGGTCAAGCCTCTCACGGGACTCACTGTAGGGTACCCTCCACTGCGCAGGGGCCGCAGTGGGAAGCGAGAGGGGAGCGAGTATTTTAACACGAAAGAGCAGTTTGGTGATCGATGGACTGATGCATGTCAGAATGCGTTTGATGATGTTATTTCAAAGTTGACCTCTGCTCCTGTCCTGGGCTTTGCTGACCCCAGACTTCCGTATACGCTCCACACTGATGCTAGTACTACGGGGCTGGGTGCGGCATTGTACCAGGAGCAGGAAGGGCAGATGCGAGTGGTAGCGTTCGCCAGTAGGGGATTGACAAAAAGTGAGGCGAAATATCCGGCACATAAGTTGGAATTTCTTGCATTGAAGTGGGCTGTCACAGCTAAGTTTAGTGATTATTTGTATGGTACAGACTTCACTGTTGTAACAGACAGTAATCCCTTGACGTACGTTTTAACATCTGCGAAACTTGATGCTACCAGCTACCGTTGGCTGTCTAGTTTGTCAACCTACACTTTCAAGCTCCAATATAGGGCTGGGAGTCAGAATCAGGATGCGGACGGTCTTTCCCGGCGTCCACATGGTGAGCCTTTTGATGATTTGGTCTCTCAGAAAGAACGGGAAAGAATTGAGAAGTTTGCACTTCATCACCTTGCGGAGCCTGGAAACGAATCTGATTTTCTCATGGCAGATGTTGTGAAAGCCATTTGTGAGAGACATGAGGTGATTAGTTTACCTGAAAGTCTCAGTTTGACACACCCTTCTATTACATTGGTCGAGTCTGTGTTGATGCCTTGCCGAATGAGTTGCAGCACGAGGCTGAGCATGGTCTACCTGATCTCCCAAATCTCTCTAAGGCAGCATTGGCAGAATGGCAAGAGAAAGATCCAGAGCTCAAGGTGATTGTTGAGTGGATGAGAAATGGAACTAAGCCAGGTACCCTGAGGGGTCAGCCATCTGATTTAGCATTGTGGTTGAGAGAATGGAGTCGATTTGAGTTGAAGAACGGAGTGTTGTATAGAAAGAAGCAAGAGAACGGAGTCTCTCACTATCAGTTAGTGTTGCCAGTTGGACTAAGGGTGTATTCACACCTGCCTCGTTTGGTTCGATTGAATCGAACTCTAGTTCGTTTCCCCCCTTGGTGCGGACCTTTTGGGCAGGTGTGAATACAGCAATCGAACTCGGGTGCGGACCAAACAATCGAACCGAGACCCAGCTGAAGAGGTGGTCTCGGTACGGTTCCAAACGAACTCTGGTACGGTTCGTTTACGGTGTGAACATGAACCGACCCAATTGCAGAAAACTGCGCCTTTTTATTTGACTGCTCTTATGAGGATACTTAACAAAACGGACATTTTGGCATAATGGTGTGTGTTATTGTTCGTTCAAGCGTGAAAGAGAAAGAGAATTCCGGCACGCTGTCTGTGCTCACGATACTGTTGCGCGTCTTTTTGCGCGTCGTGTGTGCATCAGGACATTCACAGACAGAGCGTTCTCTTTTGTCTTATCGCGCTTAAATAGTTTAAAAGCATGTTCTTTCCGCCGGAACCGTCTTGCAGCACATCGTCGTCTTCTCAAAATCCTAATTACAACATCGTATAGATGACATTGTGTCATATGATGCTCAATAGTTTCTTCATATTGCGTTTGTAGAGAATAACACCAAATCAGTAAAAGAACAAATATTGCATTACGAAATATCTCCATCCTGAGCCTGTTTTTGCACTTCCTGCTTTTCCCTGCTTGAGAATTCTTTTTTTATTTTTATTTCTTTATTTAAAAGAGGCAGATCACATTAATCAACATGAGGACAAAGTCCAAAATGTAAATGTGCCAGATTTAGCCATACAGGCTAATTTTCATCTGCAGTCTCTAGGTTGATGGTTAAGAGAAAACAATACACTACAACAATACAATAAATACATATCAATAAGAAAGCCTTGGATATAGATAAGTAAGAATAACACCACTATTCCTGATCAGGACAACTGGCAGGTTGATGAAAAAAAAAAAAAAAAAATTCCTGTCCAATGATTGTACGACCTTAGCACACGTGTGGTTTTGTTTACAAATTTTGGTTCACTTGCAAAAAGAGCAGTGTGAAAGCGAACCGTACCAAACTAAAAAAATCAACATTGTATTTGGTCCGGACCAAAGCAAGTGAACTATCGGACTTTCCTGGTGTGAATACACCCTAAGAGACATGGTGTTGCGTAGTCTTCACGATGATATGGGGCACTTAGGTATTGAGAGGACTTTAGACTTGGTGAGGTCCAGATTCTTTTGGCCAAGAATGTCCCAAGCCGTGGAGAAGAAGATCAAGACGTGTGAACGTTGCGTGCGTAGAAAAAGACCTCCAGACAGAGCTGCTCCCCTGGTTAACATTCAAACCAGTAGACCCTTGGAGTTGGTCTGTATGGACTTCTTGTCATTAGAGCCAGACCGCAGTAATACCAGTAACATATTGGTTATTACGGATCATTTCACGAAATACGCCGTAGCAGTACCGACCCAGAATCAAACGGCTCGTACAGTTGCGAAGAGTTTGTGGGAAAACTTCCTGGTACATTATGGGTTTCCCGAAAAGCTACATAGTGACCAAGGACCTGATTTTGAATCCCGTACAATAAAAGAGTTGTGTCATGTAGCGGGTATTCACAAGATTCGTACTACGCCTTATCACCCCAGGGGTAACCCGGTAGAGCGTTTTAACCGGACGCTTCTCCAAATGTTGGGAACGCTAGAGAATGAGAAGAAGTCTAGGTGGAAGGAGTTTGTAAAGCCCTTGGTACATGCATACAATTGTACGCGCAATGATACAACAGGGTATGCTCCTTATGAGCTTATGTTTGGACGTCTTCCTCGGTTGCCTGTAGATTTAGCTTTTGGATTGCCAGCAGAATCTCCAGCTAAATCTCACTCTCAGTACGTTAAAGATTTGAAAGAACGGTTGCGAGAGAGCTATGAAATAGCTAAGAAGAATTCTGCTAAGATAGCAAAGCGCAACAAGGGAAGGTTTGATAAACGTGTGGTTGATTCAACTTTGGAAGAGGGTGACAGAGTTCTTGTGCGCAATGTTAGGTTGCGAGGAAAGCACAAGCTCGCAGACAAGTGGGAGCAAGGAATTCAAGAAGTGGTTAGGAGAGCGGGCGATTTACCGGTGTACACTGTCCGACCAGTTGGGCAGAGTGGTCCCCTCAGGACATTACATCGTGACATGTTGTTACCTTGTGGATTTTTGCAGCCGAGTCAACATGAGAAACAGCCAAAGCAAAGGGGTCGCAGGCCCAGAACTAGAGCCTGTGCAGATGATAATGATTCACAAGAACCAGAATCTGAGTGTGAATATGAGTCTGACACTGATCGATTCATTAATCCTGCATTTAGGGATACATTGGATTTTGAAACCCGAGTTTTGGTGAGCCCCGAGCACTTACCTTGTCGAAATCCTTGGAATGTCCCTGTTGACTTACCTGTGGATGAACCTGTGAGAGAGAACTTACCTGAATCTGTAGAAGCGGAAGCTCCTCCTGTTGGGATGGAATCTGTTCGTGTTGATTTAGAGATTCCAGTGAGAGGAGAACCAGAAATTGATCCCCGCTCTGAGTTTCCTTCTCAGGAAGCTGAAACTGAAATTGGTTGTGAAGGTGAAAACAGAAATGAAGAGAATCCAGTTCTGAGTGAAGCTAAAGATACTGAAATTGATCAAAGTGAACGAGAGAATGACACAGAGTCTGAAGAGGGAGTTATTCCCAGACGTTCGCAAAGAGAGCGAAGACCTGCAAAAAGGTTTGAGTATCCCCAGTTAGGGAATCCACTTACCGTAGTGATTCAATCTCTGTTGCAAGGTCTAAGTATGGCATTCAGTACTTCTTTGGAGGAGGTGAATGCTTCTACTATTGATGATGTGCCTGTAGTTGTGGCTCAACCCAAAAAATATGCAGATGCAGCGAGGACGTGCATGTATTCAGGAGGGGAGGGTGTAACCCAGGTCACTAAAGAGATTCTGTTGACGTAAGGAGAGAGAGAAAAAAAAAAGACTAACACTTGTGAATATATAAAACAGTTATTTTATTCATATCTGTGGGGAAAGAAAAAAAAATAAAGTTTAAGATTCTAAGAGAAAATAAGAAAATGCATAAACTAAAATCATAAAACTCATTTAGAAAATGTATCCAATTTAGCAAGACAAAGATTGGTTCAATTCAACGAGTGGGAGTTAGCCCCGCCTTAATAGGTGGACTCAGGGCAAGGGTGATGCAACACTTTTGACGAGACAGTGAAGCGGCTAGTTCAAGTTAGAGAAGCTGCTGGTGCTATCCTAAAGAAAGAAACGAGAGAGAATTAGAACGAACAAACCAAGAGTGAAATCAGAGAAACACTAGAGAGACTTTTAGATTAAAGTGCGGATTGAGTTTCATCGGTCAAACGTTACGAGTGAACGTGTTATTGACTGCTACGAAGAGAGTACGTATCCAAAGTTGGGAGTTTTGGCCTTCATAGCCGAGAATTGAGTTCTCTTGGTTGGGTTTTTTCTTTCTTTCCTTTTTCCCTTTTTTCTTTCTTTCCTTTTTCCCTTTTTTCTTGTTTTTTTTCTTCTTCTTTTCTACTTTTTGTCATTTCTGAGTCGGATGCTGCACATTTCCTGGACACCGGACGATTTTGAAGAAGAATTGTATGTGAATTGTCCCTGCTTGCTTCACATCGGAAAAAAACCGTTGCGAGCGGGAACTGGCGAGCCATTTGCCCAATGCCCATATAAGGAAGGACCGAGCTTGTGAATCAAGGAACGAACGGAGTGGTATGATTGTGCACACATCTTCTGAATTGAACTGTGTTGATCTGAGATACATTGCGGAAGAAGGATCTCGTGGGAGCGGCATTCGAACTGGAACTGAGAATTAGTGTGTATATATATATATATTATATACATATATAAAAAGAGGAATCTGAATTGTATTGAGTTTGAGACTGCTAATTAAGCAGTACATTTTGACCTGTGATTTTATTTTCTCTACTGTTATTTTTTTTTTCCTTTCAAATTCTATTGTATTTCATTTTATTTCATTTTGATTTTATATTTTATTTTATTTATTTTTTCTTGGAGAACGAGAGTAAAAGGTATTCTTAAAGGGTTATCATTTGGAAGGATTGTATTTGAATTTAAAACGTTTACTTAACCTTAAATAAGCCAATTAGAAACAAATTGAATAAATAGGTAAACAAATAAATTATAGATATATATTAAAAGAATAAGGGTAAATTAAATTTATTAGCTTGAAACTAAATAGGTCATAAAAAAGAGAGACAATAATTATTATGAACTAAATAGGAAATATAAATTAGGGTTATATAAGGTTACATTTATTTGTTCCACGGCAAATCCTTGCTGTTCTCCTGGTCATTATATATTAGATATATATTTTTTTCTTTCCCTCCTGTGTGATGTGATGTTTTAAATTTCACTGCTTTATTATTTAAAATTCCTTAAATACATCATACTAAATTTTCTAACCAAAGAGTGTTTGTCACAAATTCTTTCTCTCCTTGCTGTTGACGCAGTCTCTTGAGCGAATCTGGTCTTCTGGTCACTGGTCCAAATTTTGAAGCGGTGCACTTCACGCTCATTTGCATATTTCGCTGTTTGTAAGTGAGGGTTACTGTCGCCGCGACGCAGGTTACATTTGGTATTGATTATTTATGAATATAAGCTATGAGAACTCTATAAGAATTTTTTTTTCCATTTGTCAAAGTAGTATTATTAGCAGTAGCCTATGTAAAGCATATTATTAATAGATATTAATTTAATTTTCAGGGATGACATTGAGGTCTTTGTGCAGGAATGTCATGATAACATTGGCTTAAGAGCAGACCTTATTCACAAATATGATCGTTAATTGTAATATCAGTTCAAACAAAATCCACGTAAAAATAGATAATCTAATAAAAGGAAATGACGCTTCCTAAAATAAATTGAACGATTAATGAACAGAAGCTCTTCCGGTCTGTGGCTGCTGGACTGAAACTGCACAAATCACGCGTGTAGATGTAGGACAGAGGGCAGGGAAGGGAAACTCGCTTCCGATTGGGATTGGTGTATTAGTGGGAGTGTCTTGTCTTCCTCACAGCCCTCCTGTGGACACACACATTCACAAGTGCACCTCAGAGGACGACGCATCGAGTGTTTTATAAACTTCAGGTGAGAAGGAGAATCCTAATGGAGAAAACCATTCAACTAGCATATTCTCAAGATCGCAGTAAATATAAGACATCATATGCATGTAGTATAATCAAACTCGTGTTCATAGTATATAAGTTTGAATAATTGCAGCCGTTATTGTTTCCTGATTCATCGTAAGCGACTCTGACATGTTTTACTTTAGCTGAGGTTCAAATTTGTTATTTTATTATATCGCGTTTGTTATTGTATCGTTTCAGTGAGACGTCACGACATTAAGTCACTATAAATTGTGATTTAGATTTTATTGTCGCGAATAAGGTGTTGGATCTGTTCACAAACATCGCGTGAAATGAACCGAAAACAAAACTAAATTCTACTAGTGAAAATAACTGAACTAGGTGGACAGAATGTGGATTTATTTCCGTGTTTGATCTACAGCTTTAAATAACCTTTAAAAAAAAAAAAAAAAAAACTTCTTTACTTAATTGTACTTATACATAATCATTTTAAAAACCACGAAAACACCTTTAAAAAGAGCCCGCCACATTGCTATTGAGTGTGCAGAGAACGAAAGTACGAAAATTAACCATATTTATTATAAAAGAATAGAAAGCACGTTTTATTGGTGGGTTATCATTTTTATAACCAATTTTAATATAAATACCATGGTTAAACTATGGCTAGTATAGCAAAACCATGGCTAATTTGTGGTTACCATAGTTTAACTACAATAACCATTTGGTTTCATGTAGTAAAACCGTAGTGGGTGGATTGCCATGTTTACTATGTTTTACAACGAAACATTTGTGACAAGCTTGTCTGTCTTTCTCCAGAGCAGAAATGAGCGATCCTCTCCTTAACCCACTGACCGTCATATGTGCAGGATCCTGCTTTGCCTTCTCTGGACTGTTTTATAAACTGTACTCCGAAAAAAGACAAGAAATACAGAAGCTGAAGGTAATGATTTCCCCTTCACGGCTTGCTAAATAACAGAACTAATAAACACTGTTGTAGTGTAGCCTAGATCCCAAAAGCTCTCATTGTGTCTTTGTTGAAGACACATATCCTCAGTTTGCTCTTTATATGAAAGTTTCCTGCAAGTCACTTTGGCTGAAAGTGGAACAGAATGAGTCAGCTAAATTGTAATATTTTTCTAAAAGCTTGCTCGTCGAAACATTGGCCCGTTTCCTCCACTTTGCAGGAGATTCCAAACTTTCAAGCAGACCATCACCTGCTCAGGATTCTGAAGGCATCGTCCAACAAGAGACTTAATTATGTTGCTGTAGAAGGTAGATACAATACTAAACAACACCTCATACTTTGAAAAGTCTTCATTTATACATGTTTCTTTTGCCTCCATTGCAGGATTGGTGCAGGCCATCGGAGAGCCCATTTCCAGCAGGAACGTGCCACGGTGTTATGGTGTCGTTCAAAAGATAACCGTGCAGGAGCACTGGAAATACTGGAACTCTGTTCTCAAGTCATGGTAAATGCTTCACTGCCAATCATTTGGCTTGTTTGGAGGATTAGTTCACTTCAGAATTAATATTTCCTGATATTTTACTCACCCCCACGTCATCCAAGATGTTCAAGTCTTTCTTTCTTCAGTTGAAAATAGATGAAGGTTTTTGAGGAAAACATTCCAGGATCCTTCTCCATATAGTGACTTCAATGGGCTGAAGGTCCAAATGTGAGTTTCAGTGCAGCTTCAAAGTCTCGACACGATCCAGCCGAGGAATAAGAGTCTTATCTAGACAAACCATTGTTCATTCTCTAAAAAAATAAAGATTTCTATACTTTTTAACCTCAAATGCTCATCTTGCACTAGCTGCGATGCACCACGCATTACGTAATCACGTTGAAAGGTCCCGCGTGACGTAGGCGGAAGTACCGACCCAGTGTTTACAAAGCAAACGTGCAAAGACTAAGTTAAACGCCATTAACAAAATAAATAAATAAAAGGTAAAAAAAAAAACGATGTTGGACGATTTTCAAGTTGGAGGAGAAAATGAGATTAAGTTTTTCGCCCTACGTCAGGTTACCGCCTGACCTTTTCAACGTGATTACGTAATGCGTGAAGTCGTGGACGTGCAAGATGAGCATTTGTGGTTAAAGTATATAAATATTTATTTTTTTATAAAATGGCCGATGGTTTGTGTAGATAAGACTCTTATTCCTCGGCTGGGATCGTGTCGAGACTTTGAAGCTGCACTGAAACTCACATTTGAACCTTCAACCGGTTGGACCCCATTGAAGACACTGTTTTCCTCAAAAACCTTAATTTCTTTTCGACTGAAGAAAGAAAGACATGAACATCTTATTATTATCAGGAAATTATCAGGAAATTTTAATTCTGAAGTGAACTAATCCTTTAAGCATTTGGTCATGAGAAGCCAAGCTGCATTGCGAGTTGAACCAAGGCTGTAAGGCACGTTAATAAAGTGACTTATCTGTAAATAGCAGATATAGTCCCTGGCATATACATTTGAAGTGGATCAAAACCTTTTATCAAAGTTATACATGAATTTTGAACAATACCCGTTCTTGTCTTTGGACAACTTTGAAGAACTCTTTTGATCCACTTGTTGAATGTTGACTACTGTAGTAGTGACTACTCTTCATACTGTAACTGTTAAGGTCCTTGCACACTAAGTCTGAAATTTTCTCCAAAGGGTCTCCAAAAATGTGAACAAGAAGCAGACCACCAACACGGTGCCCTTCAGCCTGATCCAGCCCGGGTCCTACACCAGTGAGGTTTCGGTGCGCGTGGACTCGCCTCTGGAGGCGTCCGGTGATTACCTGGAGCAGGTGCACAAGCGCCTCAGGACTGCCAAAGAGGGGCTGGTGGACGTCGTCCTGAATGAACTGAGCGGGGAGAAGCCCGTGGCCCAGGAGGAGCGCGAGGAGCTGCTGCGTGTGGGGACGTCCCTCACGGGATTCGGGGAGCTTGTGCTGGAGCAGGATAATATCATGAGGTTACAGACACCCAGAGATGGACGCAGCTTTGTCCTGATCCCCGGAGATCACAGGAGCTTCATGCAGAGACACGAGAACAGCGCTAGCATGTGGAAATGGCTGACGGCTGTGTTTGGAATAACGGGGACTACATTATTAGCGGGGTTTATCCATAGTAGTCTTAAGGATAAAAAGAACTAGCGCACTGTGTTATGAAACAAAATCAGGCACATAATTATAAAACTAAATCATGCTACTGTCTTTGATTTTATTTCAGAGTTTTGCTAGTGAAAATATTTTTTCAAGCTAGTGCACTCCAAGTGATTCAAACTCTCCTTAAATCAGCGTTTCTCTTTTTATATGAATCTAATATTTCAGATACCTTGTGTTTGACTGTGTCACCAATATTAAACGCTATTCACAACTCACGGGTGATCATGTTGACTTTAATCACTATAATTCTGTTGTGGACGATGAGGTCCAATGAGTTTGTTCTTAAAAATACCTTCCGAAGAAGAAGAATGCATGAGGGTAAATAACAGTATGTAAATTTTCACTTTCGGCAGCAAAACAAGTCATCACATGGAGAAGATACCATGACGTGTAGGTTTGTAAAGTGTATGAGTCACACTCGTGATGGTTTACGTTCATTCATCTTCCTCTGAAGACTCCTCAGCCTCCTCAAGCCACTGAATGAACTTCAAGAGCTGTGGAGAGACGAGACATAAGCACAACTCAAACAGAGACTCCAGTCAATTACCAGAAACACCAGAAACCTTCACATCTTTCCCACGTTCTGTGCTTTCATTCACACATCATTGATGGTTTCATAAAGAGGTAACACTTTACAATAAGGTTCATTAATTAACTACCTTGGTTAACATGAACTAAGAATGAACAATACTTCAGGTATTTGATGGTAATTTCAACATTTACTAATACGTTATTAAAATCAAAGGTGGTTTTTGCTAACATTAGTTTATGCACTGTGAACTAACATGAACAGCTGTATTTTTATTAACTAACATTTACAGATTAATAAATACTGCAACAAATGTATTGCTCATTGTTAGTTAACACATTAGCTAATGAACCTTAAAGTGTTACCCATAAAGACAACTATGCGCCATCTAATGAAGACCTTGTCAAGAAGCTCCGGCTCTGTTCACACATGGGATTAATCCCATCCCAGTAATATTACTAGGGCCTGATACTGGGATTGTATTTTCCGGCATTCTGGCTCTGGTTTGTGTTCATGCACACAGCTTTCCGGCAATTTGAAAGCAATTTTCACGAATCGATGTGCAGTAGCTACAGTATCAGTTTCATTTTACAGCAGATAAAGCTTAGAGAATCCCACCCCTTGATTCTGGCGGAGCTGTTGGCTCTTCTCTGAGGCGGCACCCTGAGTGAACCAGCGCATGATGACGTCCTCCTCCAAGATCTCCAGCTGGTACATGCTCATCAGCACCTGAAGTGGACAGACAGCACACACCATCAGCCAGCAACAGACAGAACGTGTGTTGTGGTCGACTGCAGAAAGAGAGGCGGCTCACTTTGACCATAACTGCCCAATGAGTGTCACATTCAAGGAAAACCTCCTCCATGGAAGTCAGACAGTCCATCTGGTCTTGAGCTCTCTTCACGTAGTTCTTGAAGACTGGCGCCCACTTCTTTAACAACTGTGAGGAAAAAACACAGGCACTGTTTTCAGTATCGTCTGGTATAGTCAAATAACTGAATGTACAGGAGAAGCATCTGATTTAAGATTATGCACATCCAGAGATTAAAGTTCTCCATGAATTGGATTGCAGAGAAGCCATGTGTGAGATCAGTGCAGATCTAGATTGGATATTAACAGGGGCTTGTGGTGAAAGTGCCCCCCAAACTAATTCTTACCATGTCTATGTATGAATATGACAAGAACATGACATACCCCCCCCCCCCCCTCCCAACACACACAAACCTTTTAATTTTTTTTATATTATTTAACATTAAAAAAATCCTTATTAAAATATCAAGGGCAGTAATGTAAAAATGTATATCATGGCCAAAAATTAACTATTTGTCCCCACGACTTACTAATACGTCAGCATGTTTTACTAATTAGTTCAACGTGGCCACGATTTAGTAAAATGAGGGAACAAATTAAGACATGGGAACAAATTTTTAACCCATGATTTAACAAAAACTTTCTTAATTCGTGGCCAAGATTTAACGGCAACGAGAACAAATTAATTCGAGGCCACGATTTAACAAAATCGAGAATGAATTCTTAATTCAAGCCACAATTTAATGGAACATTTACGATTTAACCAAAACAAATTCCTAATTCGAGGCCACGATTTAACAAATTCTTAAATTTAACAAAAACAAATTCTTAATTCGTGGTCACAATATATATTTCTGTCTGCAGAGCGTAAATGGCTGATAATTTGTATAACTAAAGCGTGTCAAGCATTGCACACAAAAGTATCAGGTTTATTTAATAGATTAAAAACAGCTTTGAAATGATGCAAACAGGCAATTGAATAGCTGTTCTAAAACATCATCTTCCATTAAAATGTTATTGGTCACAAGTATTTAAATTGATGGTTAAAGGAATGTGATGCAGCCTGAAAAAAAAAAGTTCTCAGTCAGAATAATTTTTTTTTTTTTTTTTTTAAATGTAATCCCTGTCCATATCAAACAGACATACTCACAGGGAGCAGGTGTGATGAATACTGGGCTGTGCTGATATGTGCCCCCTGCTGGTGGAACGGAAACTCAAGCACAACTCTCATCAAGATCTGCATTACTTCCTTCAGAGTAATGTTGTAGGCATACCTGAGAAGTGACAATGACATTTAACCTATTGCAGAGCATCTCCTCTCGTGTGCCATAGAGAAATTATCAGCATTTGATTTGCAACACGGGATCAGTCATTTATCTCTTCATTTTTGGGTGAACAAAGTGTTAATAAATAACTGGATCTTGGTAACTTTAACTTACTTGAGTGAGTTAATCTCAAGAACCAGATTGTCGCAGCCTATGTTCTCATCCAACCCTCTCTGTAACGTACCCTGAACCTCGTTCTGAAACACTGAGGGCAAAAGAAAGGCTGGTATAAAACTGGGACTTCTGGAAAATATGCATGCAACATATGGATTCAACAGTGGTATTTCACGTTTACAATTCTCACCTGTGACATCATCCAATTCAGGTGACGCAGTGTGGCTTCCCAGGTCATGTGATCCCTCACTGACCTCACTTTCGCTGTCACTCTCTGGGTCGGGATTCAACACTAGGCCTGGAAACATGACATCACCATCAATGCCTGCATTATCCCCTTTTTTAAACGAAAGTTCACCCAAAACTTATTCAGGCTCTCACCCCAAATGCCATCCGCAAGCTCATCTTCCTCGGTGTCATCAAGACTGCTGGTTTTCCATCGGTATCCTTTACCCTCTGAACCCACCTCTGCTGGGTTAAACACTGACAAAACACAGTTTGCTCATGTCAGTCACGCATTGAATATTTTTATGAATGTATTGAAATTTTTAGTGGCAATAACGTTCCTTGTCAATATAGAATGACATCTTTGTTACCCTAAGAATATAAGAACACACTTTATTGTCATGTGTCTTTGTTACGGTGTAATCAAGAACTGAGTAATATTAACAAAATGCACGTTCAGTGTTAGCTGCTTGTAATTATGCATAATTTGCTGTTACTGCTATAATAAATACATGTTACATATGACAAGGACACATTCAAATAAAATGATGATAAACCCACAAAGTACGATCATCCCAGTGACCTCCGGCATTTAAAATCACTGTCAATGTGAACGACAGTCACAGTTATTAGCGTTTCACAGAACTTGTCTACTGTCCACATAAGGAAATAAAAAAACACGGACCTTTCTGTTTGATTTTGTCTTTATTGTAGCCAACATCATGGTCATCACTCAAGAACTCATCATCATCTTCCTCATCCTCTTCATCTGGATGGTGCATGGACAGAACTGTGCCTTCTTGAAGAGTAATATCTGGACCCACCACAACCTGCATATCAACAATTGCTTAGAAAACAAGACAAAAGCTGATTCGTTTTATACACACAAGATGGAGAATATTCAGCCTCTGTAAAATGAACTAGGATCAAGTCAGGTGTAGAGACCAAATACTCATTTAAAAATGTGACCTCATTTATCTTCAATAAGTGTATACACTGGCCGGCCAAAATAAGTCGCTGTTTGGATTTAAATAGGCAAATGCTTAAAGGAGAACTCCGGTCAATTTTAACATTGAGCTCATTTTTTTGTACATTTGGAGTGCTGTCAATACAGAGAACTACGACAAAAAACGGTGTTGCCTACACCGAGTTATTCTATTTTTAAAATTTGCACCCTGTTGACTTCAATAGGGCAAGTAGTAAGCCTGCTTTTTAGCCTTTTAACATCCTTTAAGTGTCATTACAAGTGCACAGAAAATGTGAGTGATTCCTTCCGAGTGAACACGGGTGGATCTGACTGCAGTAGATGTTAGAGATATTAATAAAAACGAAGTTAATTCAGCCAGCGCTCATACCTTTGTTTACATCCTGTTTTCGGTGGAACGCCATAGTAATCGATTGTCGAGTTCACGCGCGTGATCATTGGTAACTAAACCTATGCGCGTGAACTCGACAATCGATTACTATGGCCTTCCACCGAAAACAGAATGTAAACAAAGGTATGAGCGCTGGCTGAATTAACTTCGTTTTTATTAATATCTCTAACATCTACTGCAGTCAGATCCACCCGTGTTCACTCGGAAGGAATCACTCACATTTTCTGTGCACTTGTAATGACACTTAAAGGATGTTAAGAGGCTAAAAAGCAGGCTTACTACTTGCCCTATTGAAGTCAACAGGGTGCAAATTTTAAAAATAGAATAACTCGGTGTAGGCAACACCGATTTTTGTCGTTGTTCTCTGTATTGACAGCACTCCAAATGTACAAAAAAATGAGCTCAATGTTAAAATTGACCGGAGTTCTCCTTTAAGAGTCTATAGGCGCGTTTCCATTTCAGATTTGCGCAAAACTTTTGAGATTTTTTCTGTCGACAAAAAACTATTGCGAAATGATGGCGTTTCCATTAAGCGATGTTATGCGACTAAAACTTAATTTGATGAAGTTTCCTTCTCGCGATAAGTCATTCCAAAAATCATGGCAACGGACGTTGGTAGGTTTATGTATATCCCAGCCACTGCACTGGCCATTATTATTAATCAAAGGAGACGTATGTGTGTTATCCAATCATTAATGGCAAGGAAAGACCCTTATATTTGAGAGGCTCATATGAGGAGTTTCTGGGTGTTTCTCCCTCATATCTGCTTCGAGGTCTTGATTGTGGCATTTCTTTGAGGTTTAGAATCCATTATTCCTGTATTTCTTCTGAATTTTATTAATTTAATAAAGAACTCTGTCTCGTCTTCTGTCCAAGCATAACGCGTCATCTAAGTCAGGTGACCTGTAAAAGCGCAAAAACTGTTTCCATTGTAGTTTTGCGAAATATTTCTTTTTCGAATTGCCTGAAAAACCACCTCATGCGAGCGTAAAAACTTTTTTGCGATAAATGGGAGTTTTTGTGAAATTGACTTGTTTCCATTGGGCGTATTTTCAATTTGAATTTTGCGTAATTTGAAGGGTAATGGAAACGCGGCTTATGACTGGATCATTATTGCAGTGATTATTCTGTTTCTAGCATGTTACATGTTTGGCAACAGTTCTTCTAACCCTAACTGATGGAGTGTGTAGCTTTTCATTTCTTAAACAAACATGTAGGAAGACACATCATGGCCATATTCCAGGATGACTATGTCCAGATTCGTCAGGCTCAAACAGTGAAAGAATGGTTGTGAGGAGCATGGAGAATAATTTTCACACATGAATCTGCTCCTCTGAGGCCAGATCTTAAATTCACTGAAAGTCTTTGGGATGTGCTGGAGGAGACTTTACAGAGCGCTGGACTCTTGCACGGACAACACAAGATCTGGACCAAATATTGATGCACCTCTTGATGGAAATAACATTTATGTTCTCCCTACATGGTTGATTAAGAAATGAAAAGCTACACACCATCAATTAGGGTTAGAAGAACTGTTGCCAAACATATTACATGCTAGAAACACAATAATCACAGCAATAATGATCCAGTCATACACTCTTAAGCATTTGCATATTTAAATCCAAACAGTGACTTTTTTGGGGCAGGCAGTGTATATTAAATATATATAACGCAACAAATGAGTGGTTTCTTACGTTGTAGGCGAGCACACACTGATCATTCAAAACGACTCCATGTTTCACCTCCACACAATCACAGATAACAGACTGCTTGACCTTCACATCGTTGGCTATGTGGACTTTATTCCATATGTACGCTCTTTCCAGAGTCACATTGTCTCCTAAGCAGACAAAACAGCAGTTAGCAGGGTGTCAATCAAATAGATTTTCACATTGTCACATGGTATTTCCAACATTTTCAACTATAAAGACAGTACCGATGACACAGTTTGCTCCAATCACAGTGTTTGATATGGTGCAGTTTGCTCCAATCACTGTATTTCGGCCAATAAGGACGTTTTCCTCCATCTGGCTGCCATGACCCAGACTGACCCCGGGCTCACGGTACACGTTGTGTCGAGAGTGTGTACAGCTCTGGCCTTCTTGGTCTACAAAGTTGGCCTCAGGTGTGATGGGATAGATCCAGCGTCGGATCATGTCAGAGGAGACCGTGTCGTACATGAGGAGGTTGGACACACGAGCCCCATATCCATCTTTAGTGACATGCATGTGGATCTGGTTTCCCAGGATCTATGGAAAAAGAAACCCTTGATAAGATCATATACGAATTCTTAAATAAGCAAGTCATTTGATTGGGTGTTTCATACCTCTTCATTGACTAGAAGCCCACGGACAAAGTCGTTTTTTGTCTGGTAGTCAAAGTTGTCTGTGAAAAGCTCCGCAACCTATGTTACACAATATTCATCAGGCAATACGTTTATGAGTTAAACAAACAAACACAGCTGTAAAAACAAAAAGCCACACTCACCTGTGGAGAACAGATGCTAATGTGACAATCCAAAAGATCAAACCTAATTTCAAATTCGTCACTTCCACTATGGAAAATATTCTGTGTGAAAAGAAAGAACAACTTTCACAACAAAGAACAAGAGTCAATACACACCAATGCTACATTTTTCTAAATGTCATAATCATTTGTTAACAAACATTTATTCATTACTTCGATGAGCCTTAAATTAATACATTGTTTAAATGAATACATTATTAGCTAACCGTGTAATTTGTTTATGTACATTTCTGAGATACATAACTAAGAGAGTTACCTCTAATAACAGATCACTCTAAATTGTAATGTAGAAAGCTGAAAAGGTGCTTTGAGACAAGTATTGTAAAAAGCGCTATACAAATAAATGTGAATTGAATCGAACAACTACAGTAATCAACATTTGAAGTGGATCAAAACCTTTCATCAAAGTTATACATGAATTTTGAACAATACCCGTTCTTGTCTTGTCGAGCTGACTGAGAATGTATTCATACATTATAGTTTTATTTTTTGGACTGCCCGACTTTCATTGAGAACGAGTATTACAAACTCAAAAGTAAAACAGGAGTAGTGCTAACAGACTTGTAGCAAGTACGCAACCAAAACACCCTAGCAATCATTTAGACCTCATGAAGCCCCTGCCTGTCCCAGACGAAAGATGGCCAGTCGGTGGGCGATTTCAGTCTTAATGGCTCCTAAACGCTGGTCCTACTGTACATCATACAGTGAAAGAGGTTTAAAGATGGCCGTTGTCACGGTCTTACAACTAAAGATAGCCTGTGATAATATTCAACCTACGTCTAATGACTAGCCAATAAAAATGGAAAATGAAATGGCATAATGATCAACACGGCATGACGCTAAAACTGAAAACTACTAACCTCAAACTCCATTTGCTAAATTGCCATGCGAAGTTGTCATCTTTTCACTAGCCATGACCGCATATTCTCCTCTGTCGCTTCCTCCTCTTTTTTTCAGCGCACATAAAAACCAAAACTGCCAAAGTTCATATTTCTCTATTTGTTTACCACTAGCACATGCTAATGACGTTTTATTCCTCTACACTAACTTGCGTCGTAGCCTACGATTCAATAGGTGTCATTATCGTACAGTCTACATAGATGTCGTACCCACATTTATTAGATCCATGTCGTACGGTGTGATTTGTAATGATCTTATAGGATTGCCGAGATCACACAGTCTGTAGCAGGAATTAGCAACTACCAGACAACGCCCTAGAAACCAACCACAACACTCTAGCAAAAGAGTAACAATGCCTTGGCAAACACCCACAACACCCCTCGTGTTGGCGAGTTCTACACAGGAACGCCATATTACATATAAATATATTATAATAAATATAAATATTTGTAGTGGATGCGATGCTTTTGAACACTTTTCCTGTGGCAAGCTGTGTTTTAATGTTTTAACTACAGTGAGTTAAAAAATATAAATCAATTAAGAATATTATTTGGCCAGAGGAAAAGATTGAGAAAAACTTTCTCTGAAATGTATTTTATACTATTAGATTTATTTATTCAAAAACAAGGCAAGGATAACTTTTAGCAATGTAATATGACGGCACGTCCGTATCTCAAATCTTCCTAATGTCTTGTACCGTTAAACGTGGTATCACGTGGATGAATATGCATATGTAAATGACATGCAGATGAGGATATGCATAGTAAAACTAGGCGTTGTAAGCTCCATACATGGTTATTTCGGGGAGGAGACGTATGTGCGCACAAACTTCCGCTGACTGGGATTTATAAAGGGAATTCTGCGCAGGTTCTGGCGTACGCACGGTTTTATAAGTCTGAATATTTTTTGGTGTAGGCCATTTATGGCTTCCAGGCGCACGTACACTTTTAGTAAGGATCCTACGTACAGTGTTATAAATGAGAGCCCAGGAGATTCACCCGCAGCACTGAATGAAAGCCTCTCACCATAGGGAACTGAAGTCTCTTTAGCGCCTGAGCTCTCTGGTAATGGAGAATACGCTTGCTCTTGCTGTCCATGGCCACTATAACGTCATCGTCTTCAGAGCGAGTCTTGTGGCCGGGCGAGGACTCTTTGAAGATCATGGTCATCACGGAGACGTTCTTGTCCATTTTGCGCCGCTGTCTTTAAAAAAACAACAACAACAACACAGGTTTAATGATCTATAAATGCGAAACGATGGGCTGTTTCCTGTGGAGAGAAGACACTCACCTGTGTTCCTGTAAAGCCTGGGAAACATCAATGTTGGACACCACGTCCCCATAAACCAGCAGAAAGTCAGAGCGGACTAGAGATTTGGCGTCCACGTCCCTTAAAACATCTCCGAGGGACCGGTACAGATCAGAGGTGATGATGTGGACCATATTGGGAGATGTGGGGCGACACCATTTCGACTTTCTGTAAAACAAGACAGCAAATGCAAAAACTGAGTCTTCAGGATCACAGTCATTCTCCAATATCAACATACAATGACACGGTGTCTCACTGTAAGTGTTCCTTGATTTTGCTGGACATCCAACAACAGAAGACAAACGTCTCTTGCACTCCAGTGGATGTCAGAAACTCTAGTGTGTAGTCGATCATGGAGACGTTAGCCAGAGGCAGAAGGGCCTGAAGAGTGGAAAGTTAGTCTAGAAATCAACGTGGCAACATCTCTTCAGAATCTAAAATCATCTGGTGATACCATGGTGCTAATAGCATGGTACTTTTATACATTCAGTGTTACTAAATGATTACCATATTCACAATCTGAATTAAGCAGGAAATATTAACATACTGTTTATTTTATTTTGTTATCTTTTTTTATATTGACATGACAAAAACACACACAACCGCATCTGTGTGAATGATTTAAAAGCTTGATTACATTTTCAATTGATGTACTTTTTGAGACTTTCAATGAATGGAAAACAATTATGACATAATATAAAAAAATTCTCAAACAAAACTATTAGAAATATTTGTGATAATATCTTGTACAAAGAAAAAAAATCACATATTTAAAATTTGCTATTCTCAAAACAATCCATTTAAAAAATGTAAATAAAGGCAAAGATTTGGATCTGAAGCCAGTAGATATTAATTTTATGACAACATTGACATTTCTTACATCATTATAATTTATCTTTTGATAGAATGCATACAGATATCAATGTTTATGGACTTGTTATGAACAATTACAACGACTTTCTTATTAACATCCTTATTCTGGTCAAAACACGAATCAGTATCTTTCTTGAAGGTGAAACCTAGGTTGTCTATTTCACAGAGTTTATTTCTAATACGTTATGAAAAATAAAAACGCAATACTTTTCAGGAGTATTTCAACATGATCGACAGAAAAACACTGATCCTTCTGTTCTAATGCAAAGATGCATCTACTTGTTTCCATGTTAATTATTTTTGTACATGACAAGTTGTTTAATAAAAAACAAATCAAATTTAAAGTAAATATTGCATGCTTATACATACTATTATCAGAGCCCTTTCTATTATCGTAGTGCATGTGTCCACAAACATTGTTATCAATATGGCAACATGGTTTTTTTTTGTACCAATTATCTATTTCTTGTAGAATGTGTTTGTACAGTATTGTGATGAGTTAGCAGGACAGAACTGGAGCGAGCCACACACACACACACACACACATGTACATGTGCTCGCGGTGATGTTGACTTCTCTCACCCGCGGCTGGTCTTTGCTGATGGGGAAGAACCTGCGGTTGAAGCTGTCGGCTATGAGAACAGCCTGTAACGGCTGCTCCTCTTCATCCTTCTCCGACACTGCCTTTCTGGGCCGATTCTGTTTCCCTGCTTTGCCTGCCATGTTTGTGTCAGCTGGGTCTGCAGTGTGTGTGTGTGTGTGTGTGTGTGTGTCTGTCAAGGAAACGCAATACAACGGCAACAAGCTTGAGTTTAGTGACCCGGAAGTTGTCTCTAGTAAGTCGGTATAATGTTTCTAATATTAATTTGCTTCAGTTTTAATCCTTAACTGCGTAACATTAGTTTAATGTCATAGTTACAGTTTGTCAGTGTCATTACTCAGTTTTAAATTGTTATCCAGATAGATAACGGCTGAAGAGCAACGTAAACGGCGTTGTCACGTGACACAAGTTACTTTTCTCAGCGATGGTTCAGAATGACTGGACCAATCACAAGCTAAGATTTTCTTCTTCTTCTTCTTTTTTTTTTTTTTTTTTTTTAAATAAATTGATACTTTATTTAGCAAGGATACATTTAATTGATTTAAAAAAAAATACGGTAACACTTTACAATCGGGTTCGTTAGTTAACATGAACTAATAATGAACAAAAATTAATCTTTGTTAATGTTATTCAACATTTACTAATACTTTATTAAAATCTTGTTAACATTACTTAATGCACCGTGAACAAACAATGAACAGCTGTATTTGTATTAACCAACGTTAACAAAGATTAACAAACACAGTAACAAATGTATTCCTCATGGTTAGTTCATGTTAGCTATATGTTACTAATGAACCTTATTGTAAAGTGTTACCAAAAATACATTGTGATTTTCATTGTGAAAGACATACTATTTGTGATTTTCAGTGTTATAGCCTTGGTGATGTTAAGGTTTCAGTGTGGGACAAAAATTCTGTCTGCCATGTCCTGTTGCCCCTAAGGTTAAAGTACACCAGTAACTAGCGGTAGTGCTCTCCGTGGAGGAGACGAGGGAGACAGGAGCCACAGTGATGTGTCCATGACCATTCCTAGTCTATGCCACTGAATGGGTGACATTTTTGTCCCCAGAACTTCATATGTATAAAATTGCATGAAAATTAACTCTAAAATACATTTTATTATTAAGCGAAATGTCCTGCATATTAAGCTAACTACACATTTTTAAAATTTATAATTAAAAACATTAATAAAAACTACATAGAACACAAAAAAATAGCATTTTCTGCATGTCCCCACTCTCTGTCTCTAAACTTTGCCATGAAATATAATGATTAAAATCCTTCAGAAATCTTAAGTTTTGGGGATTGTTGTGTGACTTTATATCCAATCTATTTAAAATGTTTGTTTGTTTTTATGAGAAAAAAATATTTGATCTAATATTTTAGATAAAATACACATTTTAGTCATGTCCCCGGGTTTTCACTCAGTCCTGTTACCCTAAAACATTCCCCCTCTGAAAAACTTGGAATATTCCACAAGACACATTTTCAACAGGAAGTTGCATCATCTTGATCTTCTTAAGGCAATGGGAAGACCATAAGTAAGTCTTCTCATTTTAATTTCTGTATATTTGATGAAATTGTAACTATGACTGAGAAGGTCAATCTCAACATACTTTACTGTTACCTAAATGATTTCTTAGAATTTATTTGTTTATTTTAAAAATATTAACTTTTGTTAAGTTACTACAATTTGGTCAGTGTCCTCATGCTATGTGGCCATATGTCATGTATTTGATAACTTTTTGCTTAAACTCAATCCTGTTACTTATATGAAAGATAACAGGAGTGAGTTAAAGTAACAGGAGTGAATAGAGTCCTCTGTTTTGTCGATTTAATACTGTAAATATTAGTTGATATAATACTATTCACCTGAATTATGAGTTTTAAGGTTGCAATTACTTATATTGTAGACAATAGCATTAGTTTTACAATGTGAACACCGTACTTCCAGGAAGCCAGTCCACCACAAAGTGACTTGAACGTTTTGTCTTTGTCTTCCTTATATTTTGTAGAAGACGGAGAAAACCCATACTCTGCAGGTGCCAGAAACACCCACCTATGGCATATTGCAATGGAAGGAGCAAAACACACCCGCAACCCTCTCTTTTCTCCCTTTTTTGTCTTACCTTCCCTCTTTCTCCCTCCCTCTCTCTTCTTCTCTCTCTCCTTATTTCTCTTTCCATCTCCTTTGCTGTGACACACAGTCATGTACACCCTCTCTCGTGCACACACACATATGGACACTCATTCCTGTTTCCTGTTCCTCATTCCTGTTATGAAATAGTTCATTCCTGTTACTATTATTTATTTATTTTCTAAAAAAATAAAGTTAAACCGCTGTTTTTATCAGTTTTGTTTTGTCCATCATTTATACAATTGTTTAATAAATTAAATTATAAAAAAATATATCAACTTGAGGCTTCTTTAAAATGAAAGCATGGCTTTGTGTTTTTTATTAAAATACACTTTGCCTTAATATATAGTGATTTTTTTGTCAGAAATATCAGTTATTTGCACATATAACCAACAATTTCTTTAAAATAAACACTTTCTTGTGGGGAAAACAAAGGAATTAATTGACATGCTTTTTAAATGGCACATGAGTTTCGGTAACAGGACTGAGAAAACATGCGTCCATCTTCTGCTTAGAAACCTTGAAAAAATTAAATAAATTTGCCTGAGATTGACCAATACACATTTTGAATAGTTAAATATTTGAGTATTCGATTCAGTTGTGAAAAAAAAAAAGTTTAATTTTGAAGAGTTACAACAAGCAAATGTCACCCATTCAGTGGAATGGCCCTAATTTATAATTAACCCTCATCCTTCCCTCGCACTTTGTAACACATCTTTCCCTCGTGGGTCAAAATGACCTGAAGCCCTAAAATGATTTATTTTGTTTCATTTTGATAATATTTTTCTATTTTTTAATGCAATTTACCTTTAAATTACTAGATTTTATCAATAAATAATAAATAAATAGTAATTTCAGCACATTCCTCACATTCTTTCATCTTAAATTCAAAATAACTTACTATTTCATGCATAACCCATTTAATTCAGCTCATAATATCTTACATTGGGTGTCTTTGCCGACCTCTTGTGGAAAAATAATAATAATATTACATGATATTTCATGGCTCTTGCCACTAGGTGGCCTTATAGCTCTATATGGAGCAAATGAGCTGTTTCCGCTTGGTCCTAAAGTCATTTCTCTTCAGTATGCACTCAGATACACATGTAGACATTATAAAATAATTTTTTGGTAAAGTTTTAGCATTTTTAGTTTGAATTTTGAGCTTTTTTAGGGTTTTCTTCGTGTACTGAAGCATCCCTTGCATTCTATTCAGCAGCCACATCACCCTGTAGCCCAAGACTGGTCGCCCACTGAAGCTAAGCAGGGCTGAGCCGGGTCAGTACCTGGATGGGAGACCTCTGCTGGAGGAGATGTTAGTGAGGCCAGCAGGGGGTACGGCTCACCCTGTGGTCTGTGTGGGTCTTAATGCCCCAGTGTAGTGACGGGACACTATACTGTAACAAGCACCGTCCTCCAGATGAGACGTTAAACCGAGGTCCTGACTCTCTGCGGTCATTTAAAATCCCATGGCACTTCTCGTAAAGAGTAGGGGTGTAACCCCGGCGTCCTGGCCACATTCCACCCATTGGCCTCCTAATCACCCCCATCCACTGAACTGGCTCTATCCCTCTCTCTCCTCTCCACCTATAGCTGGTGTGTGTGTGAGCGCACTGTCTCCACCTACAGCGTGTGTGTGTGTGAGCGCACTGTCTCCACCTATAGCGTGGAGACGCATCATCCCAGTGGATGCTCACACTGGTGGTGTTGAGGAGAGATCCCCTGATATGATTGTAAAGTGCTTTGGGTGTACAGTGGTACATATGAAAGCGCTATATAAATGCCTCAATCATTCATTCATTCCTATGGGGGGTCAATTTGACCCGTGAGGGAAGGATTTGTTACTTTTTTAAAATTTAAACCACAAAACTCCTCAAATCCATTCAATTTGATTTGTGTGTATTCATGGTTCAAGTGCGAGAAAAGTCCTGGGATCCCCTTTGATGAACACTCAATTTTTCAAAATGACCCAAGGGAAGGATGAGGGTAAAACATGCTATTGAATGCCAAATAAATAACAGGTTTGATATATAACCTGTATTGTATAGCCTACTATTGATTTATATAGGTTTTCATTATGTACAGTGTAATATATAAAACCAAAGATAAAATGCATTATTTGTAGATTCCTTGTTGCATCTCAAACTGGTAGTTTATCATGTTGGTGCAACAATAAACAGATAAGTATTATAATGTATGTGGTAACAATTATCCATGATACTATATAAAGAAAAGACTTCAAGTTACCATTTGTAAGTTATAGCACCACTGGATTCTCTCTCTCTCTCTCACACACACACACCTTTTTCATGTCTGTAAACTAAAGTATATATCCCATATGTCATGATTATTAGCCATTCACATTTGAAATGCATTACGTCTGACACCAACTCTACATTATAAACTGTACTGTGTTTCAGGTCAGCTTGAGTTGTGAAGGCACCACCTGACAAAACATCAGAAACGATTAAACCAGGTAGGTAAGAACAGGTAAAACACACTCAGGCGATAGATAAAGATATGTTTATTGACACATATCCATCAGTGCGGCCTCCAATGCAATTTAACATGCAATACATCCACATCAAAACAGATCATTGTTCCAGTGCTTATTTTACTGAACACATTTGTAAAAACCATGTTGGATTATTGAGGAGGTATTCATCATCTTGATTCATGAGTATGTACACTGACGGAAACCGCTTTGACGGGGAGCTGGGGATGTTAACGGTCTTTTTTTTTATTGATATTATAAAAGAAAAAAAGCAGGACATGTTGCCTTCATCATGGTTCCACATGCAGAACTTCTGAACTTTGGTTGACAACATTGAAGACATGCAATAGATGGTCCGCTCTGTTTCAAACCCTTTAGGTTCTGGTAAAAATCACACTGTAATAGATATGTTTGTTTTCAAAGTATGATAATAGTAAAGATTTGTTTGGAGAGGAGCGCAAACAGATATGGCAGTAAAATTGTTATCCAAAAGGCACTAGGTGAGCCAAACGCTACAGATGTTTAGTTCTACAAATAAATTACAATTCAAACAGTGCAGTTACATTTGTTAACTTAATGTTTTCCTTTTTGAAACATTTATCTATGAATCAAATGTAAGGCAACACATTACAAAAAAAATAAACAAAAGAATATTACAGAAACAATGTACCCAATGAACACACACACAGACACAATTTATTTTCAATGGTTTCTGTGACATTTTATGTCTCCTGATGCCATTTTGATGGTATCCTATGGCTTGGAGCCTCCAAAAACAATAATGATGATAATGACAATTATGATAATATTATGCATAGACTGTAATGATCTTCCATGCTCCAGAAAAAAACCTCAAAATCTCCCCTCAGAAACTCTCAGTACCCAATACTTTGCAACCAAACCCAATTCATTTTGAGGCATAGAATAAGGCAACCAGAGTCCATCAGAAGGAGGCATCAAAGTGGATCGAAGTGGAAATGGTTTGCAAACAAAAAGACCCTTTTACGGTTAATTCCCCAAATTTCCCCATTTCCAGAGGTTTCAGAGTCCAAACAGAAAGACATGGCCATGAGAACAGCCTATAGTTTCCTTCCCAAGCTGTGAAAAGATGTCAAAGCTTTCCTCTGGACAGTAGGATATATGGTGTGGAATAAATGGGGAGAAGAGGGCAGAAAAAGATGATGCCAAAAAGTCTCCATGATGCCTTGCGGTAGGTAAATCCTGAATTTCAGCACCAATTACTGTCTGTTTTTTCAGTTGTGAAATGCAACTTTAAAAAGGTTAATTACATGTTTGTTACAGAATTTGTGTATACTTTTTTTTTCTTTTTTTTTTTTCTTAGAGAGGAAAGTACAAAAATCCCAATTTAATCCAGAGGTTCAGATGGTTAGCTGGAAGAAAGAAGAAAAGAAAATGTCCAGTGTTTGAAATGAAGTTTAAATGTTGGATCACTCTTACTGAAATTCCATGTTAAACAGAACTTTTCAGTCATCATCATAACATGATACACACACATCTCTCGACGTGGGTGAATCGAACAAAAAACCACAACATTTGACTGCAGAAACCAGAGAACAACAACAGTAGTAACTTTTAGAAGTTATATTTTGCATGAAGGAAATACAGCCTGAAGATATTTGTATGCATTATGAATGCATATTTATCCTTAATATTACTACAAAGCATCTGGATGTTATATTGAAATCTCTATGGTAATTCTTATTGTTTATTTTAAATTACAGTAATAAGAATAGCTAACTGTCATCACAATACAGTGGCCACGATATGTATTGCAATATACAGTGCCCTCCACAATTATTGAACCCCCTGGTAAATATGATCAAAATTGGCTGTAAAAAATAAATCTGCATCGATTATCCTTGTGATCTTTCATTCAAAAAATGTGCAAAATTCTAACCTTTCATTGAAGTAAAAGAATTGAAAGTGGGGGGAAAATCACATTATGAAATAAATGTTTTTCTCCAAAACACGTTGGCCACAATTATTGAAACCCTTTTATTAAATACTTTTTGCAATCTCCTTTTGCCAAGATAACAGCTCTGAGTCTTCTCCTATAATGCCTGATGAGTTTGGAGAATAACTGACAAGAGATCAGAGACCATTCCTCCACACAGAATCTCTCCAGATCCTTCAGATTCCCAGATCCATGTTGGTGCTTCTCCTCTTCAGTTCAGCCCACTCATCAGGTCAGGGGACTGAGACGGTCATGGCAGAAGCTTCATTTTGTGCTCCACAACAAATTTTTGTTTTGATTTTGATGTTTGTTTTGGATCGTTGTCCTGATGGAAGATCCAACCATGGCCCATTATAAGATTTCTAGCAGAAACAGTCAGGTTTTGATTTTTTATCTGTTGATATTTGATAGAATCCACAATGCCATGTATCTGAACAAGAAGTCCAGGACCTCCAGCAGAAAAATAGGCCCACAACATTAAAGATCCAATGGTATATTAAATTGTACACATGGGGTACTTTTTATCCTTGTGTTCACCAAACCCATCTAGTGTGTTTGCTGCCAAAAAGCTCTGTTTTAGTCTCATCTGACCACAGAACCCTGTGTTGTTTGAAGATCCAGTCGTGTCTGACAATTAAATTTGCTGGAATTTGTTTTTGGATGAGCGAGGAGGTTTTTTTTTAAACCCTCCCAAACAACATGTGGGGATGTAGGGGTTGTTTGATAATTTTTTTTTTAGGCTTTCTGACCCTAAGACTCAACTAATCTCTGCAATTCTCCATCTGTGATCCTTGGAGAGTCTTTGGCCACTCAAACTTTCATACTCGCCGTGCATTAAGACAATATAGACACACGTCCTTTTCCTGGCAGATTCATAACATCTTTAGTTGGTTATAACTTCTTAATTATTGCCCTGATGGTCAAAATGGGGATTTTCAATTCTTTAGCTATTGTCTTACAGCCACTTTCTAGTTTGTGATGCTCAACAATCTTTTGCTACGCATCAGAACTGTATTCTGTGGTTTTACTCATTGTGATGGATGATTCAGGGGATTTGGCCTTTGTGTTTCCTCATATTTAAACTCCTGTGAAACACGAAGTCATAGCTGGACAGTTTCATGTTCCTAGTCACCCTGGTGTACTAAAAAAGGTAAATATTAATGGGAATATACTTCAGAGATATTTTACTCGTAAAAAATTCTAGGGGTTTCAATAATTGTGGCCAACGTGTTTTGGAGAAAAACATTTATTTCATAATGTGATTTTCCCCCCACTTTCAATTCTTTTACTTCAATGAAAGGTTAGAATTTTGCACATTTTTTGAATGAAAGATCACAAGGATAATCGATGCAGATTTATTTTTTACAGCCAATTTTGATCATATTTACCAGGGGGTTCAATAATTGTGGAGGGCACTGTATGTGAGTTAAGTGTAACAGCTGGTTACTGAACACTGTATAACAGTACAGGTAGTGGTGTAGGAGTACATCAACATTCTGCGATGTTTGTCTTCAATACAGACACAGAAGCAGCTTTAGTGATAATGTCAATTATGCGACAATACAAAAAACATCCTAAAAATAAGCTTCATCTTCTTCAAGCAAAATATAATCACTTCCTTTGTCAGGTTTTGTGTGATTGACATTTTGTTACCATCATAGAAATTTAAAGAACAGAAAAACGACATCCAGTTCCCCCTCTCTGGACATTATGGGTGTCCACAAAGCTTAGTATTGTCAAAAATACCGACTTTGGTACCAAGTCGGTACTGAAATTTACAAAATGTGACGATACCAGCATTTCCCTCTAGCATTTTGATTGCTGTTGAAACAGATTCTTAAACACCTCTGATTGGCCATTGTGTTCACGCAGTCTACATATGTGTCTCTGATTGGCCATTGTGTTCACGGGCTCAACATATGTGTCTCTGATTGGCCATTGTGTTAACGCAGTCAACATATATGTTTCTGATTTGCCATTGTGTTCACGCAGTCTACATATGTGTCTCTGATTGGCCATTGTGTTAACGCAGTCTACATATGTGTCTCTGATTGGCCATTGTGTTAACGCAGTCAACATATATGTTTCTGATTTGCCATTGTTCACGCAGTCTACATATGTGTCTCTGATTGGCCATTGTGTTCACGGGCTCAACATATGTGTCTCTGATTGGCCATTGTGTTAACGCAGTCTACATATGTGTCTCTGATTGGCCATTGTGTTAACGCAGTCAACATATATGTTTCTGATTTGCCATTGTTCACGCAGTCTACATGTGTCTCTGATTGGCCATTGTGTTCACGGGCTCAACATATGTGTCTCTGATTGGCCATTGTGTTAACGCAGTCAACATATATGTTTCTGATTGGCCATTGTGTTCACGCAGTCTACATATGTGTCTCTGATTGGCCATTGTGTTCACAGGCTCAACATATGTGTGATTGGCCATTGTGTTCATGTGCTCAACATTTGTGTCTCTGATTGGCCATTGTGTTCACAGTCAACATGTGTGTCTCTGATTGGCCATTGTGTTCATGTGCTCAACATATGTGTCTCTGATTGGCCATTGTGTTCACAGTCAACATGTGTGTCTCTGATTGGCCATTGTGTTCATGTGCTCAACATTTGTGTCTCTGATTGGCCATTGCATTCACACAGTCAACATATGTGTCTCTGATTGGCCATTGTGTTCATGCACTCAACATACATTATATTGCCAAAAGTTTTGGGACGCCTGCCTTTACATTGCACATGAACTTTAATGACATCCCATCTTTAATTTGGAGTTGGCCCACCCTTTACAGCTATAACAGCTTAAACTCTTCTGGGAAGGCTTTCCACAAGGTTTAGGAGTGTGTTTTATGGGAATTTTTGACTATTCTTCTAGAAGCGCATCTGTGAGGTCAGGCACTGATGTTGGACGAGAAGGCCTGGCTCGCAGTCTCCTCTCTAATTCATCCCAAAGCTGTTCTCCCAGGTTGAGGTCCAGAGCAGGCCAGTCAAGTTCCTTCACACCAAACTCGCTCATCCATGTCTTTATGGACCTTGCTATGTGCACTGGTGCTAATGTTAATTTTGTCAGCTATTTACATTTAGTCTTAGTCCTGTGTCAAATGTACTTTTTAGTTTTTATCATATTTAGTCAACCTTGCCCTGTTTTCATTCAGTAAAGTTTTAGTCGACTAAAAGCCTGGGCATCAATGAAAACGTAGTCATATTTTCGTCATGCTGCATAATGATTAAATTTATAATAGGCTAAAGATTATTTCATGGGGGTCATGAAATGAGAAATCTAAATTCCCTTGATCTTTTAACATATAAGAGGTCATAAAAGTACTATAAAAACATCCTGTAAGTTTCAGAACTCAAAACTTTCTTGTTAATCTAAAAACAGCTTATATTGAAGCCAATCCATCTGAGCGCATGAACACAATGGCCAATCAGAGACATAAATGTTGGGCATGTGAACGCAATGGCCAATCAGAGGTGTTTAAGAATCCGTTCAACACCGCTCAAAATGCTAGAGGGAAATGCTGGTATAGTCACATTTTTAACAAATACCAGTACCAACTTGGTACCGAAGTCGGTTTTGACAACAGCAGTTGGGTTATGTTAAGTGATAGAGCTATGGGTGTGGTTGGACCGTCTAGCTCAGGGGTGTCCAAACTCGGTCCTGGAGGGCCACTGTCCTGCAGCGTTTAGCTCCAGCTTGCCTCAATAAGTTTCTAGTATGCCTAGTGAGACCTTGATTAGCTGGTTCAGGTGTGTTTGATTGGGGTTGGAGCTGAACTCTGCAGGACAGTGGCCCGCAGGAGCAGGACTGGACACCCCTGGTCTAGATGCACCCATTACTCCCAGCGAGGGGGAGCTGGACGTCAATCTTCACCCATTGTCTCCTGCAGTGGATACAAGATACAAATGGCAGAATATAGGGGGAAATTTCAAGTTTTAAAGCCAAGACCGTAGAGAGCCTCTGTCCAGATAAAGGAAATTCCCTTTTAATTGGTTAAGTTTGTAACAGAAAGAATTTGCCATTCTTGTAAACAAAAACCCAGAGTAAACAGAAAAGGACAGGCCTCTAAAGAGCAACTGTCCACGGTTAACCTCGACCTTTAAAGCTGTGAATGAAGGCACTGAACAAACACAGGAGCAGTGGACTACACCATTAGACATGTAAGGTGTGGAGAAGCTGTATGATGTTGTCAGCATGTACTGGATGTTGTGTCTGCCGCATGGAGACTGGACTGCGCCCTGCTACAAGACAACAGCAAATAAACAGCCCGTCACGAGACTACCCTGCCTCTACAGCCAGGAACTTATGGCCTTCATTAGCAATAATTACAGATCTTTATATCTCAATCTTATAAAAACATGTCCCAGTCACATTTCACCCCAAATGTAGTATATATTAAAAAAAATTATGTTAACATGAAGTTTATTTTTAGGACCATAGGGTTTTTTGAACTAAGACATTATTTAAATGACAATCAAGCACTTCCCTCACCCATTTTAAATACCATACTGTATCTCAAGTCAAGTTTATTTATATAATGCTTTATAAAATACGGATTGCTTTAAAAGCTGCTTTACAGTAGCAACCACAAAAACAGCATCATAAACGTTTAAAGCAATCATGTCAGCTTGGTGTGTGTGTGTGTGTGTGTGGGGGGGGGGGTGGCAACAGTTTGAAACACAACGTAACTGATGAGTTTAAGCTACAGCATAAGTCAATGTTTTGTCATTACATTTTCTTATCTACCTGTTTTATTTTATTTACCATTATTTCCTACAATGAAGAACAAATTTTTTTTTTTATATCAGCATAAAGTCAGTACCGCAAATACTATGAAATAAATACATTTTAAATACATATTGTTTAACGCTACAATAAAGTTATTTTTGTATTATTGTTACAATACCAAAATAGTGGTCTTTAACAATACGATTAAACACTCCTTTTAACCGTTTAACTGCATGAGATATTTATTTATACAAATTTACTTAAAGCAGAGATGCATGTCAATCAACAGAGTTCAGTATTTTTCTTTTTCTCTCAGCATTAGCATTATTTCTTTTTGATTGTTATTAATGATAGCACAGACAATGTGCACAGGATGTGACGGTGGCAATTTCTTTCTTTTCTTTTCCTTTTTAAAAATAAATAAACACTGCTGTGGCGAAGGTGTTTGGGGGTGGTGTGCACTTTGAGAGGGCTGGGGGAAACGGGCAGGACAGAACCACCCTCAAACACTATAGAATAACACAAGACGCCTCACTCGTATTGTGCAACGCTCAATATGGGGGGATTTTCCAGCCTCCGTTAGAAGCTCCGATTTCTATAGAAACAGTCAGATTTTGTTTTCTGTCATGAATCGAGCGTTTAGAAACAAAATTTATGAGAGAGTTTTTGTCAGATTTCATTGGTGATTTCAAATATGAAATTTAATCGTAAGCTTGGCGAACAGATTTGGAGAATTTGATGTTTCCCCATTCAAAGAGATAGGAGCTGCACTTGCATGCCCGAGAGGTGTTTCAAAATGGTCGCCGAGTGAAATGACTTGTCTTAACGGCACTTTGATAGGACATAGGAATGATCACTACTAAATGGAACGACCAGAATCTGCCAGTGCTGCAGAAAGATTATTGCATCATGTTTTCTATTTCATCACTACATTACAGTAATAAGAAATGTGTGCTTTTTATTGTCCTGAAGACATTTTATTATTTCTTTTGGAGTGAAATATGACTTGCAATCAAATCCAGAGAGAATGCTTTCTGGTTAAAACTATGCTGCACTGAAAATCCTATTCTCTGCTCCAAATGCATAATGTGCTTTAAGATTGGTGTGACACTGTATGGTTGTAGTTACCTTGGCTTTCCTGGCATGTTTTTGGGGTTCTTGCGGAAGGACTGGTTTGCTACGGAGCGAGTGGACATTGTGCGTGGAGACGCCCTTGAGAAGGTAGAAGGAGGGGTCTTGGGAATCTTCTTGCCGAGATGACCAATCCATTTCTTCTGCTCATCTTGGGACAAGGCCAGAAGCAACATGTCTCGAGCTGATGTCACATCATAATTAACTGAGGGACAAGAACAAAATGAGTGTTGCTGTGAGATGCCTTGTCATTAGCCATTTTCACAATACAGTCTTTGCTGTAGATTAAATGTAACTTTCTGATTAGAGGGCCCGTTACCTACATTTTTTTAAATCAGCATTTACAGGTAAAATTCACTGTCAATCAAACAAGAAGTGCAACAGAAGGGGCAAACAACATCTCCCGCATCGCCAAGTTCTGCCACCGTTCGATCCAAGATATCGGTCACGTTATGAAAACCGTAGAGGCTGACAACCAGGTCTTGCGAAACTCTGATTTGCCGGCATTTGAAACGAATTACGTTACCGCTAATATCAAGCCCACCTTTGGACCAGCATCACTGATTTCAACTATGGAGGTGAAGTCGTCCAGTGAGATGTAGAATGGGAAGCGGACTGGCCACAGCGACATACCAGCTGAGATCTGGAAGATGATTGGAGAGTGTGAAGCAGCAGTTTTGAGGTACTCATTCGAGTCATAGCTGAGAACAAGCCCCCAACACCTGAACAACCAGCACAACTGTGCCATTCAGGAAAGGTAAGGGCAACTACCACCCAAATTCGATTGTTCAAAAGGTATTTCAGCGGGTACTGGACCAACACCTCCAAAACATCACTGCCATCACATCCAAACAGTGTGGCTTCATCAAAGGATGTGGCCCTATTCTTGCCATCTGGTTGCTGACGGAGAAGCACCTGGAGAAGAACGGTACACACAGCATTCCTGGACCTGGAAAAGGCATTTGACTGAGTTTCACGCAACCTTATCTAGCGAGGACTGCAATCTCATGACATCCCTGAGGTGTATGTGGTCTAATTTCTTTACTGTAATGTCACAAGCATGGTTTGATGCCCAGTTGGGATTTCATCACCTTTCAACATCACTGACGGTGTTCACCAAGGCTCAGCCCTCTCGCCCCTTCTGTTCATCCTTTGCATAGACACAGTGACAGCAGACTTCCAATCACCACACCCCTGGACACTCTTGTACGCAAAGCATTGCTTTTGCAGGAGACCTGCTCTGTGCTTCAACATCCAACGGCTTAGTGAAAGCAGAATGCGGCTAAACATTCAAAAGATTGAGTACCTGGAGTTTGGCCCCCCAAACCAATGGCACCATCAACATTGATGGACAGGATTTGAAGAAGATCATCTAGTTTAAATACCTCGCGACACTATCCTCGATGCCCGGGGAAGAATCGATGCAGCATCGCTCAAGTGGAGACTAGTCAAAATCTATAAGACCGTAGTGCATTCAGTGGCCCTTTATGGGGCAGAGTGTTGGGCCACCACAAAGCAGCACGAGCAAGTCCTCCACACCAAGGATATGAATGTGCTCCAGGGGACACTTGGCCTGACCCGTCTCAAAGGCTTGGAATCACCTCGATCATGGAGAATATGCGGGAAGCATTGTATACGGCTATATAATGAGCAGTAACAAGAGCTCTGTGGCAAAAACAGCCCTCTTTTTCAACCCAGGAGGCCACTGACAGCATGGAAGTCCAAAGAAACAGTGGATAGACAGTGTTCCAGTATATATGTGGGCCGTGGACCTTGCCCAGAAGATGCTAAGGACTGGGCCAAATGGAGAAGATAAAGCTGAATTGCAAAAACCTTGTAAAACTATGGGATAAACTGTAGCAAAGAGAGATACATCATAAAACTAATTTACACTGTGTGAGAATAATAGTAAGTTTGTTGTATATATAAAATCAAGATCAGTATGTGCTGGAAATTATTTTTATTTTTATTAATCAAAGAAACAAGTAAGAGATTAACTCAATATCAAAACAGTTGATAGTTCATGTTTGCATATTGTAATCAATACTTGGTTTCAGTCAAACCATATAAATGTAAAAAATATAATAATAAAAGGGTAAACACACAGAGGCATCTGCTTGTGGCTCACCTTTGCAAGGGGCAATAACGTCCTCCTTCTTGTCCAGATGGTCCTTGTGGCACTTGACGTGGCAGCGGCGGCACTCCAGGGCTGGCGGCGGCTTGAACACGTGCCACAGGGGTTTGGAGCACGCCTCACAGTTAGAGGGGAAATGGTAGAGGGTGGGGATGAACTCATGGCCTTTGTGGGGCAAGCAGTTGGCCTTGTCACCCTGAGGAACACTTTCCATGTCCGCTTCCTTCCTACACTCACCCTCATTAGCATAAAGTATCTGAAGAACAAAAACATATTTTTCAAATTGTACATTTAAGTAAAAGTTAGAGGGTCATGAAACATTTTTGAGACATTAACATACATGCATATTGCACAATGTATCACACATTTTTTCTAAAAGCAAAAACTGCTACAGCTGCTTTACACAGAATCCTGCCAATCGCATCAATTTTATGATTTGGGCTTTTGTACAAAAAATTTATTTCTGTGTAAACTGTAAACGTCTCTGGTTACTTGCGCGGGTTCTCCGCCTATATAAAGCAGTGCCGAATTCCAGTTCTCATAAATTCAAGAATTAGAAACGCAGCCAGCTTACGCAATATCATGTTCCTTCATCTCAGGGAATCGAGGATATGCATGTAGCATAGACGTTCCCTTTCCATTTTGGTTTACTTGACATTGCGTCAGTAACTGATACTATGGGGAACTGTAGTTAACTAGTTATTTGATGCAGCAGCATGTTCTACATTCTCTTAACAGCATGCACATATCGGCTTGTATTGTTCATCTTCAACAGAGTTTTTCACACTGCAATTAACCCCGGGTTATCGTTGTACTAAATCTTTTAACTCCGGGTAAAGAAACGTTTCACACGTGTAATTTAGAAGCAGGGTTAACACTTCTTATCTGGAGGTGTTAACCCTGCATTGATACGGTGTAAGAATGATGTGGCTGGAGGCTTAGCAGAGGACACCCAATCACGTGTCTTATATTCACATGCTTTGGTTAGTCACAGAATTGCTGTGTTGTATAAAAAGTAGGTTATGTTTCAGCAAATGGTGACAGAAAACGTGACATTTACAGTCTGGAAAGTCCACTCAGTATAAACTTGATAGTACAGTCGTCAATATATTATACAAGGATGCACAATGCTAGAGCCTTTTCTGCAAACAGTTCGTGTGCTGTGTTCGTCCAATCAAAGACATTTCACACATGCAAATAAGGACATTATCCGAGGTTTTAGGAAAGTACAGTGTGAAACGTCAGCTTATGAATAGCCAGCACAGTTTTTGAACTATGTCTATTTATGCACACAGCATTGATACAGTGATACGTCATTACAGGGAATTTCATGACTATTTTTAAATAGAATCTCTGTGCAAAACATTGAAAATAACTGACCTGGAATATTCGTGGAATTTCATCCGTCTCAGCTCGATAAACGTCGCCTTGTGTGACAGGACGTACATGGAAAAGTTTGCTGTTTTGAAATAATATATTTTTGTTATTTAGCAGAAAGTGTAATCATTCAATTTTACATACACGAATGAATCAAGTGGCCAGTTAACATGGATATTTCGATCCATGGATAGTTATTCATCAGAATACTTACTCAATATCTAGTACCATAGAGGGGTTGGACTGCTCTTTGTCTTGCTCATCATTGTAAAAGAGAATCTTTTTACTGCTCACCACAACATACTGAGGGAAACAAAAACAAATATCGAAAAGGGGGGAAAAGAGCAGGTCATGCACGTCTAAATTCATGGACAATAATAGTTTAATACATAATTCTTCATGCAAGTCTTACCTGCTTTTTCCAGCCATATCTTTTTATATTAACCCTATTAGGTATTGCGAGCCAGCCTTCGAGCCTTGATTCTGAAAACAAATAAATTCCATTATATCCGAGTCAGAATTTAAACAAGCAATAGAAATAGACATGCTGTAAAACTGGGAACACAAACCAAGGTTGTGACACAATCTACAAAAACCGACTGGCTTTTACTAACATGCGTAAACCAGGTACACTTTAAAACAACTGCCCACATCACAGGGTTGTAGTTGCTGTTTTGTTAAGTGAAACTAACAAGGAAAAAAGGGCAGGCCTTTATTTTATCGATCAGGGATTAGTAAGATGGTGAAAATGAGATGTCCCATACCTAAACAGATCCTGATGTTATTGTGAATGTGAGAAAACAATGGCTAAATAGACATTTGACTCATTACCCAATCAATATTGACTATAATAGCTCACATGGACCACAGCCTTAGTGATGTCAGTGGAAGAGGAACACCAAGTTATTACATTTTCATTAACAATTATAAAGAATTGCATTTCTATTTGGAATAACGGGCACGATCGCTAAAAACAACAGCAGCTACAGTACTAGCTCTCTGGCTTGATTAACATGAACAAATAGGCCAATAGGAGATGCTAATTTATTACAGTGCTACATC
Organism: Squalius cephalus; assembly: GCA_022829025.1. Lineage (NCBI taxonomy): Eukaryota > Metazoa > Chordata > Actinopteri > Cypriniformes > Leuciscidae > Squalius > Squalius cephalus. Next base: position 11,896,284 of record CM040797.1, on the reverse strand, counting down.
TGTATGTTTTTCTGAAATTTTGCATAATAAACCCAGGAATGTGTATCACGTTTATAGCAGTATTAGTAACTGGCTCAATACAGCAGTTTGTTACAAAGTACATTTTTATCATCAAAGCATGTAATTCTGCCCCTTTTCTGGAAATGTCAACCGAACTAAGATGCAATTAAATTAAAATGTTACTGGTTTAAAGGCATATGTTCACGCAGTGGTTGTGAGGAAGACAGGTAGGTCACATAAGAATTGTTTTAAAAACTCATGCAAAAACTGTGTGACCACAACTGAGTGTGAATGCTTAATGTCATTCATTCTGTAGTGAGCATGCTTCCAGTGCAATAGATAAACCAACATACAGGAACACGTGTGCTTCACAGGGCTGGGTATTGACACGGAATTCCCAATGTGATTAGATAGATTCATTCTTCTTAAATTTTCAGGTCACTTTGGATCAATTTTATGGTTGGATAACTTAAATCATTTGGATAAATTAAAGGGGTCATGACATGAGATCAAATTTCCCTTGATCTTTTGACATATAAGAGGTCTTTCTACCATTAAAACATCCAACAAGCTTCAGAGCTTAAGATATTGCCCTCATTATAAACTAGGCATTTAGCAAGCTCTTTTTTTTGCAGTCTCTCGAGGGTTTTTCTGAACCTGCCTTCTCAGAAATCTGGTTGCAGCCGTTGATAGCTTCCTTTTTCTGCCCTGTCCAGGTAGAGTAACCACTGTTCCTTAACTTTGAACTCACAAACTATGCTTCCAACTGTGTCTCTAGGAACATTTAGTGCCTTCGCTATCTTTTTGTATTTTGTATGATTAGTCGCATCAGGTTTGCTTGAGACAACACTTGTTTTGCAGATGTGTGCTTTCAAGAGGGATTCGATTCAGGAGGTTGAATCATTTTGAAACTGCAGAAGTCATTAAAAGTTGCATTTTCAGTAAAATTTTGGCAAACCACTTGAAACATTGCAAACAGCTGAAAGTCTGAATATTTAGCCAATATTTTGAATAATTTCAATTGCAACTGTATATATTTTTTTGTGTGCACAAAAACCTTTATTAACATTGTAAGTGATCCCCAAGGAACACATTAAAATATATAAAAATATAAAGAAAAAAACCATGTCATGACCACTTTAAGGGTTTTCAAACTTTACAGAGCAAGGGAGGGAAAAGCCATGCTAAATGAATAAACTTTTCTTTTGTGCATAACTTGCAATTTGAAGGCAACGCCAAGTTCTATATCACATTCATATATTTAAATTTTAACCCAGGCCAATAGGAAAACAAAGAATAAAGCTATTACACACACACACACACACACATTAAAAGAGTGTGACTTGACCTAAAACACCTCTGAAAGGTGCTCAGAGCAGGTTAGTCTAAAAAGATTTTAATAAGCAAAATATGTTTCATTGATTTCAGCAATTTAGTTTCATAAGTCTATTTTAGCATTGCTCTATCTGTAAAGTCACTCTGAGTAGCTTATTTCTGAGGCATCACCAAAACACATTTGACATTCAGTAAGATGCGTTCATTAAAATAAAAATAAAAAAGTAATAAGAGACAAAATGCCACCCAATAGCACAATCCAGGCATAACGGGATCCCAATCTTAAGGTTACTCACAGAGGAAAAAGAATAGAAGATACACAGATAAGGAGAGCAAGAAGAACTGACTATATATGAGGGAGAACAAGAGATTAGACTTTAAACACAGACATTGGAAGATGATGATTATGTACACCACCTGGCAACATGAAGCATCATCACCTTCATCCTATCATCACAACATTACATGTGTGTGCTAAATCTAATTAACATCATAAATACAGTCCTGATAAATATACCCTAACAAAACTACATTCATTAGCCAAATAATATAGTCAAGATCAAGGATTTCTTTTCTGAAATGGCTGACTAATATAAACAGAATACAGGCATAATCACTTTTTAAAAAATATTTTAAAAAATGCATTCCAAAGTATCCCCTCTCTCCAAGTCTTTTTTCCTGAAATGCTGACCAGCATTGTGGTAATAAATGAAAATTTTCAATTTGTCTATACTGTCGATTTTACTTTCATAGTTTTAGAAGAGTTTTACCACTGGCTTTCATATTCATTTTGCATTATAGCATGCAGTTCTGTGTAGTGATGGAAGTTGGAACAATATGAATGACTTTTGCCTATAGGTGTCATAACTGCTTTCAGAGAATGAAATCAAACTCAGTTTGAGGTATTGGGATTAAGGGTGTGTTCACACATGTAGTTCGATTCTCTTGGTTCTTTTGGTCCGGACCAAAAAAGAAAATTATACATCTAGTCCTGGTTCGCTTAGCGTTCGTTCACACTGTCATTTTGTTTCTAAATATAGAAGGAAAACCCCCAACTGCTTTTATGGTGTATATTTTGCAACAAAACTTAACGAACATCCAAAACAATGCTGTGTGCTGGACTAAACGCGCTCGTTGTGTGTGCCATATGATGGTATTTTTATCAGCTGAGAACTTGAGGAGCTTATAAAAACTGCACAGGAGTCAAAACAGCGTCAGGATTTGCTCCATTGCACACAAACGCAGATCTGCTGCGAGGAGACGCGGTTTCAACGCCTGTACTGAACTGTGATCAGCAACACAAGTCCTATGATGAGAAAAACCAGGTGTGCTTGAGCATTCTGTCCTTTTTAAGGTCCGATCTTGTGACATAACGTCCTGTCTTTGGTCTGTGTTGCGTTCATAAATCTCAGCCACCATATCGGTATCAGCCGATACATGTATACTTTTAATGTTATTGTTATCGGCCCAATAACAAAACTGGGCTGATATATTAAAGCCGATAAATAATGGATTATTTCCTTCAGTTGACACATTTCAGATGTGCACTGTTCAACATGATGCTTTTGAATTGCTTGAAATATGATTGAAACCACTTCAAATAAGGAAAATATGGTTAAGTGCAACATGTCCAGCACAAATCTGTTATATAGACTACATAAAATTTAATGAGAAATTGTGTGCTTGGGAAATGGATTTTAAATGGTAATTTTGTTTTTGTAATCAGGCTTTAAAAAATTATATAAAAAAAATATTTGGATTTAGATTTATCGGTCAATATATCGGTTATCGGTTTTCAAATATAAAGAATTATCGGTAATCGGTATCAGCCAAAATGTTCACACCGGTGCATCCCTAGTTTCAGCTGGAAAAAACAAAACAATCGTATGTATGCGTCCATAGTTTTGGATGTTTGGTAAGTTTCGTTGCAAAATATACATTATAAAAGCAATATTTGCATCTTTAAAGGGACACTCCACCCATTTGCATTAAGCTTTGCATTGTTAGAAACCCAGTCATACTATTGAATGGTCATGCAACATTTTTTCATTTTCCCCCGAGACGAGAGAAATCTGTATTTACCTCTTTACACTTCCTCCTACAATGACGCAAAAATCGTCATTTTGCGTCATTGTAGGAGGAAGTGTAAGAGGGGGGGATTTCTGTTAAGACTACAAGCACTAGATCCACCCTTTCAAACCCGCCCATAGGGGGTTGGACCTAATGCGCTAACAGACCTATCACAGATCAGTGCGAGTGCGTTTGATTTCAACGGCAGAAACCTGCAGAAAACATGGACGAAGAAAGCTGAGTAGTAGGGGTTACCATACTCTATTTCCCGGACATGTCCGGCCGTCGAGATCGACAAAAATGTCCGGGATTCAGCTTTTGCTTTCTGCGGTCGCCATCCATTGTTTACATGCTCACCTTTTGTTTCAATCTAACTGAATTCACCCCGATTGGTGAATCTGAATGTAATGTTTACATGAATGCTAAACAAGTGATCGGTTGATTTGCGTTTTAACATTGCTAAGAAAATACCCACACCTCCGTGAGAGATAGCCCATGAGACCGGTGCATCTCACAGGCGCGCTCATCAGTAATCACAGTAATACAGGGAGCAGGACGAGGCTAGCGCCGCGGGAGAAAGACGCGAGGCCGGTGGCGTGATCGGTTGAAAGACGCGAGGCCGGTGGCGTGATCGGTTGATGTGTGTTTTACCATTGCTAAGAAAATACCTGCTCCTCCGTGCGAGATACGAGAACAGTGCCTCACAGGTGTCGGTCGTCAGTAATCACGCCACCGGCCTCGCGCCGTTCTCCCGCGCCCCTCAGCCTCGTCCTGCTCGCCACAGTAAACATGATGAATGGCGACTGTAGAACGCAAAAGCCGAATCCCGGACATTTTGGGCAAACTCGTCACGGAGACTCACTCGTAGCCTAGCCTTGCCTTGATGTTTTTGTTTTCAACTGCGCTGTCTTACCGGTAGGCGTGGCTTGGGAGTGGCCTTGTAGGGCAGCGAAGCAAGTGCATTCTGGGAGTTGTTGTCTTTCATCCACATAAGCCAAAAATACATTTTCTGGCTTTTCTCAGTCTAGAAAGCTCCAAATTCAAAAATAATTTCACATTTCTTCTACATAAATGACCCACTTTCAATACACATTCATGTCTCCACGGGTGAAATGACCCTTTAAGTTCGGTCTTAAAAATAACAACGCCAAGCGAATCAGGGCAAAATGTATAATTTTCTTTTAGGCCACACCCTTAGTCACACCAAACTTGATGCGAACAGGCCCGTACGGTGGCATTATGATAACAAAGGCAAGTTTGCTTACTGTTAGTTACCTATTCTAGTGTTGCATTTTAACAGTGTCGCATGCTGATTGATGAAATACAAATGGGCATAGAGAAATTTGGGTAAATTGCTTCTAATTTTTTTGCACTTCATTTGCTCTGCGTGTTTTTTTTTTTCCAATGAAACAATTTTAAATCCATTCCTAGCAGACTTTCAAACATGGACAGGGATGATAGCAAGACATGTAGTCAAAGCTTCAGAATGATCTGGCTATTGTGGGCTTTCCAATCACTACAAATGCAAACCAAATGACCTAAAACTCTATTCCTTAATTGACCTGACATTTATATAACAGAAATATTCATGCTTCGTGAACGTTCCCTTACCAGCAATGTTACTGTCCAGCTCGTCCGTCTGCAGGCTGGTGACGCTGGAGTTTTCCACGCGGAGCTGCAAGTCGTTCAGCTTCTCGCGGAGTTGCTCGATGTCACTTTCTTTGCTGTCCAGTTGCATCTGCAGCTCATTGCGATACGTGCACTCCTCAGCCCATTGCTGCAAATACACACAACATCATTATCATGCTGATGTGGCTTCCTGGAGTGTGCAGTCATGAAACTTAATACATTTTCATGAGGCAATCCTTCACTAGAACAGTCTTGTTGAAACTGATTTAGAGAATCATCAGATTCCACTGATATTGGCATCAGGTTTGTCCCTGTGAAAACGATTAAACATGAACTTGCCGCTTGCATCTCGTTGAGCTCCTTCTGGTACTTGATGGCCATGTGGTTGAACTTCTCCTTCTCCTGGTTCAGCTCCAGCTGCAGTTTGCGATTCTCCTTCTCTTTCTTGCGCAGGTCAGTGGTGCTGCCTCTCTTCTTCTGGTCCAACTTCATGTCCTTCCGGTTCATAATCTCAGCCAGCTTATTCACCGCCTGCAGGGACATGATGAGGCGTCAAAGTTTGAGCAAAGAGCAAAAGATTCTTTTCCTTTCAGACATGTCATATCAAACAAGTCTGGCTGTAAACCGAGTGAACTGCTGTGCTGTCAGCTGCCTACACACAGAAACCTAATTAAAATGGATCCTCATAATTGAATGATAAGGAACGCTCTTTATAGGCACCACGCATATAGAGACAAAGCACATCATTGATTTTGATGTTAATATTAGGGCTGTCGATTTAATGCTTTACTCTGATTAATTAGTTATGGAGGAAAAATAACACGTTAAAATTATTAACGCATTTAGCGCAGCAGCTCCGCAGCCCAGAGCTACGAAGGTCATCTTAGATTTCATCCAGTTGATGGATGATGATAAAATTGAGATTTTTGGGTGAACTATACCTTTACTGGGTTTTTTATTAAATATAAAATATTTATATGTTTATATGTGAGCATGAAGCATCACTGTGTGATGGAGCCTATAGAATGCAGTTATAATGGCCCTTAAATTCAATATATTAGGGCAACAACGCAAAAATTATGTCTCATATTTATATTATTTGATATAGTTAAGCAATTTCTCACGTGTAACAAGCGCAATATCACACGAGTGCTGTTTTGTTTCAAATAGCACGAGTGCAAATGTGATATTAATTTCATACAACAGTTCAATAAATAATAAGTTGATATTGTGTTATATTTTAGACACAATATGGTCTAATTTTAGCTCGATTTTGCCAACGAAAATATCAATGAAAATACTACCTGCAGAGCCAGAGCAGAAATGTTGAGCGTCTCTGAGAAAACACACAGCGGTGTTTCGTTCTGAATGAATCTGTGTTTTGAGCGAATAAATCGTGTGAACCAATGATTCAATGACTCATTCATAAAGAGAGCCATTTACTTCATTCCTGAATGAATCAGCTGTTTGAGCGAATCGAATGAATCGAACTCCATGACTTCGTCACTAAGCATTTACCATCACCTACTGGTAGTTTTAGATTCTTATTGAGAGTATCATTTCATTCAAAAAATATTTTATATTTCCATATTAATAAAAAACCCAGTAAAGGTATAGTTCACCCAAAAATCTAAATTTTATCATAATTTACTCACCCTCACAGCTGTTGAGGCCTAAATGTTTGTGTAATTAATTCTTTTGAATAAAAAAATATATATATTTTTAAAGCTAATTTTTGAAATAAATTTTTCTCAAACTAATTTTTGAGCTAATTCATGCTTTTTTCATTTAACACAATAATGACTTGGGGGTTAATTTCTCAGCCAAATTTGATGTGCGATTAATTTGAAATCAATTATATTAATGAATTGCCACATTGTGTAATTAACTAATTAAAAATGTTAATCTCTTGACAACCCTAGATAATATATTAGTTTAACGACCTGATATTCTAATAACAATAAAATTACACATATACCATATAAATATTAGGTAAAATTGCATTGATTAATTAGGTTAAATTTGAAAAGATTGTAATGTTTCTAATAATGAATTTTTAATATGCTTTAAGTCAACACCTTATGAATTTTATTCAGTATTTTCTTCCTAAAACTGCAGCGAACCAAAGACAGTCTCAAAAACTCGGTTTGAAATCGCTGGTGTTTCTGACGTCACAAACTACCTTGTACCTTGATCAGATCAACGTGTGATCGTCAACAAGTGGATCTCTGAGCTGCTGTGAGTGAGTGGAGGCGGGCTAATTTTCATATTCATATTCATTCATATAGATGAGTCAAGGGTGTAGAGTTACATTCAAGCTATTTTAATGCATGACGAATTATTTTCAAGGAATTCTTTTTTTAAATATGTCATTTTGGTGATCAAAGAGTTTTATAGAATACAAATATTGACTACAGGGGGACTTTAAATTTAGTCTATGTTTGCATTTGACTCTCAAAAGACAATATGAGAACTCAAAAAGTCTTTTGAGAGTCAAATGCAAACATAGACTAAATTTAAAGTCCCCCTGTAGTCAATATTTGTATTCTATAAAACTGAATACAAATATTGTATAAAGTGGCTTTTTCACTATTAGAACATACATTATTTATGCAAAGTTGCCATACCTGGATCTTCAGAGTTCTTTCTATATTAAGGATCTTCTCGTAGTTCACCTTTACTGAGTTTTCCACCTCCTCCTTCTCTGCTGCAAACTCTACAGGAAGACATTAGAAAAGTCGTGTTAATGCGTAAAGATAAACTGTAGTTAACCACTTGGAATTAAGATTACCTTCTTCTTGAGCTCGGAGCCTTTTATCCAACTCGGTCTTCTCCTTACTGAGGATCTCCACATCTTTGGTAAGGGTTTTAATGGATTCCTCAAGCTAAACGAAAATGCATTATACTCCAATTAAAAGCCACTAATATAAACACAAAGTTGACAATAATGACAGAGTAAAATTGCAGGTGGCATATAGAGTTCTAATCCTGAAAAGTGCTGGAAGACAAACGGACTATATAAATGAAATGGTTAGACTGAGAGAAGGACGCCTGTCCTTCGCTAACAACAGACCTGTGTGATGCTGGAGTCTTTCTCTGAGATCTCCAGTTTGTAACGTGAGACAGCCTTCTTGTTCTCCTGAGAGAGTTCAAAATACTGTTCTTCCTGAAGCGCACGGGCCAACTGCTCCGACTCTGCTTTCGTCATGGTGAGGTCCAACTGAGCAGAGAGCGACTCCCTACAAAAAACATTTCAGGAGGAGGAGTTCACAAGAACGTTCACCGGTATTTCTAAGTCACAAGACACTCTTTAGTTCCTTTAACCCTCAGGGGTCTGAGATCACGCCGGCGTGATCTGCTCGATTTTTTTCCTTATGAGTTGATTGAGACCCGAAATTCTCTTTTGACTTTGATTTTACAAAACAAGTTTCATACATCAATCGATTCTGTTAAATGTGTATTATTTTTGTGTATACTCACAATAAAAACAAAGTGTTGTGCTTTTTGCCAAATAAAGAAAAATAAACACGAAGCGAGTTCTGCCTTCTCTCTGTCCGTGTAGTCCATTCTGAAACGCGTCCGAAAATGAACTGTAGCTTAGCGAATACTCAGTCAAACAGGCATTCAGACACACAGGCATGAAGCTTGAATTCTCTACTTTTTAATGAAGTAATTTATATAAAAAACAAATATTCTCATCTTGTGAAATCTGTATTAAAAGAGAGCGATTCCAGTCGACCTCATTAGAGCTAATTCAAATGTAATGTGACTCCGCCCACAGAGAGCGCGTGCTATTCAAACGCAAATGGCTGAGGCAATCCACGCAATCCTGTGAACGCCCCTATCATCAGCACAAGAAAACCAAAACACCAGTTTATTCAGAACATTACTTGTTTACAACGCAGCGCTGTGAGGAATAATGATGAATACGAGGAATACGAGCTGAGGAATACTAGTAAGTTTTTCCTTCTCAGGTTTCTGTTTATGAATGAATGAACGGCATAGATGCGCGCTGTTTACCACAGCTGGCAAAAAACAATATTACGTGACAGTTGACTTTCAAACATTCACAGATACCTCAAAACAGAAAGTACAAATCCTTTCTTTAAAACGAATTTCGTTTTGTATCAATTGTATCTTAATTTTAATAATTTTTTCATTAACAAATTTCCTATATTTAAAGTAAATATAGGCTAGCAATCACAACATAAGGTGCTTGAACTGGAGATCATCAACCAGACCGTAGCCTACTCGCCTCACATGTCTAAAAAATGTGAAATATATTTACATTTACAGCTGGTTCTAAACAAAACCATCCAAAACAAAAAAACTATGTAGCCTAATAAATGTCCGTTTCTCCGGTGCGTTCACTAGCCTACTGCGAAGATCGCGAGTCAATAGCCTATCGTATTTTTTTTTTTTTTTTATTTATTTATTGCACAAGTCATACATAAATTCATTCATTCATTCATTCATTCATTCATTATTACATGCATGAACGAATAAAAGAATAGAAAAAAAGGAACATGGAGAAGAAAATCTTATGATACCTGTCGCTTATTTGTGCACATCAGAAAAATAAATAAAAAACAGCTACTTTATAAATGGATCAACCCCAATCCTCACCCCAAACACCAAATATTTTCAGTAATACCTATCTTTACACTTAATTATCATCATTTTAAGCGTGTGTAAGCGTATTTCATGAAAACAACGTTACAGTCAGGTGAAATATGAAAGACAACATTTTGTTTAGTAGATTTGGGTACAGTTTTTACTGTAGAATATACTGCCTCGTCAAATAAGCTTTTGTTTAGCAATTTCTATATATAAAATAGCCTACTATTTTTGTCAAAAATAAAGTCATCAACTAAGATGTTAGCTGTTCCAATGCTGGCTATATTCAAAGTAATGAATACATAGATAAAATGTAGGCCTATAATCTTTTTTTTACAAAGAAAGAGTACACTTGAAATATTGTTGAAATTGTAATTATTGTTGTAATTGTAACCTTTTTAATAAAATAGCAAAACATATTTACAAGATAGATGTAAGCAAAATCTTAAATGGTCCTTGTATTGTGGCTCAGCCAGTTTCACACCTGTGTGAATGGCTCATCATTATGCAGAGTGGGTGGTAATTCAGGTGAAAACCACTCCTCGTTCACGCCCCCCTCGCATATTGGCTTTCCAAGCAAAACCTGTTTTACATCAATTTAAATCAATGTATGGTTTTATGTGAACGATAAAGCAAGACTATTTTCACATAATTTTGAAGAAAAAACTATAGGCGATGATATCCTTTAGTCAAAAGTCTTATTGCCACATATTTAGTATGTGTTTTGTGGCCTTATTTCTGCAACTTTCATTTTTATTTTTTCCAATAACCACGCATAAACATTATTCTCTTAAAAATTCAAACATATACATGCATGTTGATCAGATATTTTGGTAGCCCTGTTTGTGCTATATAGAGTGAATTTACACCTTTGCCATTAACATGTTTATAAATAACTGAAAAAAGCACAAATGTCAGAGCATGTCAGAACACCTCCAGGGCCCAGAAAACAGCTCAGACTCCAGAGGGTTAACACATTTTTCTAAAAGCTACAAATTCATGAAGAGGACTTTTACTTCTCTGAGTACATGTCCTGGACTTTTTTGAGAGCGTCTTGAGTTTGTCGATTCCTCTCCTCTATCTCCTCCTTTAGCTCCTTCACCTGAGTTTTATAGAGTGTCTGAAAACAGGAAAAATGGCTTGAGAATATATCAACAATGCTGATTTCCTCTCATGGAAAATATGATCACACACAAGAACATAACATCCTGACATGGCCGTAACTCATTAAACTTGGCCTTATACCATGGCATTGTCGATTATTATTTGTTTGAAAAATGTTAGGTAATAACAATTTCCATATCACTTTGCCAAACTCCATCAATTCCTTCCTAAGCCTAAGCCAAGTTAATCAAAAGAGTGGCTTCAGGCCAAAACCCTGACAAATGTATTGAGAGAAATGTAGTATATGCACATCTGTAATTGTGGTAAAAGCAGAATAATTAACTCTGCACCACTTAATTGCAGTGGTGATCCTCTGTGTATTAGGAGTTAGAGGTTTTTAATTAAGGAGATGAGATTGGAAGTGACTATCATATTTATTTAAGAGCGGGACACATCATGGCGACGGTTTTTGAGCGTCGGTCGGCTTGGTTTTTTCGGTGTGTTCTGCACTGTTGGCTCTAGATGGAAGCCGTCGGGGGATTATTCAGCATGTTGAATCAGCGTCGGGCTGTCGGTCAGAGGGATCACTCTGATTGGCTGTTTAGCTTAGCGAACGAATCAGTGCACAAGAATAAAAGCGAAAGTGGTGAAAATGAGAAAAGAAGTCAAGACGGTACAGACAGAAGGCTGTTATAACTTTACATCATCTTTGGCCTTGTTTACACCTGGTATTAAGATGTGTTTTGGTCGAGCGGATCATAAGCAGACGAGTGAGACACATGACCGTTTACACCTGGTGTTTTATCCGTCTCTTTTGTCCACTTTCAGTTCTGACTGATTTCTTCGAGGGGAGGGTCTATGGGCGGGTGAATGTATGGGCTTTTTCAGATCTTTCCATCTAATGGATGAAATAAGCTCACGCAGTTTAATTATGAACTGACTGGAGAAAGCAGAAAAACATACGGCGAGCAGCAGCTTTCGTTTCTGCTCAAGATCAGAAATCAGGAATGGTGAGAGAACACTGTTTTGTATGTTTTTCGTCTTCAAACCAAACTTGGGTCTTCAGACAAAGTTTAAATCCCGTCTGGCTACACACTTCCCATGTTTACGCATTAGGTCAGTTGGCGTAGAGTAGATGGTCATTTGTGGCTGTTTGAACGCATTCGACCACATGAGCGTTTACTCTACGAAAACAATCCGGGCGAATGAGTTTTTGACTCCCTCTGGAAGTGGAAGTGCTCAAAACGTTTTAGACCCCGTTTACACCTGTATTTAACGTCGTTCACTTGTGATCCGATCGACCAATATGATTTTAATATCTGGTGTAAACAGGGCCTTACCTGAGCATTTGAATGCACTAATATTTTCATAATAACATGAGCCGCCTGGAATGAAGAAAGTGATCAGTGTAACTGATATTCAAAATGGTCAGCGATCACTGCTTTGTTCATGGTTTGTATTTCTGCAGTCCTAGATTTGGTTTCTCTTTTTGAATGATAGAAATACACTATTGATGCTGATATAGACAGATATTTCCTTACACGCAGGGCAGAAACCATGTGATAGTTGACAGTCACCTTTAGTCGTTTTACTGTGTTCAAGCGCAGCTTATTGACCGAGACGCAGACGACGAGAGGCGGCAACAGTCAGCTTTTATCATTGCAAGTTCTTTGACGTCGGCTTGGTGTGTCCCGGGCTTTAGTCTGGTTACTGACAAATTTGTTAGTCTCAAGAAAATTGGTCACTAGCTAGGCTTCCATCAATGTATTTTCATGCTCATTTTGTGACATTGCATAAAAACACACACACATAAAAAAATAATTGTTTGCGGGGTTTTTTGTGCATAAGATATTATGAAAACATATCAAAAAATGTCATGTGACTTTGCCTAAACAAGTCCTGTGACTGAATAATTTGCTCAGAGAAGACATTATAATACATGCATCTGCCTCTGTTGTGAATTGTGTTGGCTTGTCTGCTTGCACTAAGCTCAAAGTCATTTATTACATTAAAAAAAGAAGCCACGGTAGCTTCTACTGTATCTACAATTTCCATTTCCGTTGATATACTGAAGCATTTCTCTTGTACATACTAACGGAAATGTAGCTTTCTTTGCAATCAGTTTTTCCAAGATTCCACTTTTTTTTTCTTTTCTTTTTTTTTTTACATAAATTGAATTCGCAACTTGAATGGAAACCTGGCACATATGAAACATGCCTTGAACCCAGCAAGTTTTATGGGACTTTATATGCACTTTACACCCGGGAAAAGGTAACAAAAGCATTGCTAAAGTTGTTTCTGTTTTTACTGTGATGCTACAATATCAGGATTAGGAAGTATTTACCTCTGTGAGGCAAGAATTGCCAACGACACAAGTAAATAATGTAATGAGCAAGATGATGATCACACACGAGGAACGATCGCTCAAAGCGCTTGATGCGTTTTCACCTCATTAAGGAAAAGGAAACTTGAAAAATGTTCAGCAGTCTGTGATACTCACTGAGAAATACTGTTCAGCCTCCAGCTGGTCCTGAAGTTCCCTCATCTGACCCTCATTTCCTCTGTACTGCCTGAGGAGACACACGCTTCCATCAATCAGTCACTTCAGCTTCACAAACGGTATTTATTCAGACTCCAAAGCTCAAGCAAGTGGAAATGAGTGTAAACCTGGCAGGTCCACCCACTAGGTCTTTTGACACATTAGGGCAAGTTGTCTCAAGCAAAAGTCATTTGAGAGATAAAGTAATTATATTTTGATAAAAGATTACAGTTTTTTTTTCTTGGAATAATGTAAAATGATGCATAACTCACAGTAAGGTCAGGGACCTACGGAAGCTTGTTTCCACCAAGCAATGTCTTACAATTCGGACTTTTTTCTTAGAACTGCGTGATATAAACTAGCAATCCTGACTTTTTTGCTCCAATATAAATTATACAGGTTCCTAAGGAAGCTCGTTTCTGCCACAGAAAAGATAACGACAAATTCTCGCAATTGTGAGAAATAAAGTCATAATTGAGAGATAAAAAGTCGCTATTCTCTTTTAAAAAATTTTATTCCATGGCAGAAACAAGCTTCCATAGGAGCCTGTTAATATAAATCGGTTAATGATTTAATGCAGACTTTGAGGTACGAAACAATCCGACAGAGGGGAAGTTAAAAGATTAACTGGCAGTGGAACTCCAGACGGAGGTCAACTCTTAATCCACGCGTGTAAATACTGGCAGCCAATAGTTTTGGCCAGATTTAAACATAATCTGCAATAATAGCCTTTTCTACAACAGAAAAGCCTTCTAAATATTCAGTAATGTAAGAGCTGTTGCCAGTAAGGCATTTTATGGACAGAACAGTTACAATTAGGGTCCAACATGACCAATAGAAATGCTTGTACTGAAAAAAAAAAAAAAAATACAGAAATAAATAAGTTAAAAGGATGGTTCACCCAAAAATAATTTACGATTAATCTTCGAAACATAAATTAAGATACTTTAAATGAATGAGAGGTTTCTGTCCCTTCATTTTAAGTCCAGGTAATCAAAACTTAGAAGACCCAAAAAGATCAGGAAGGCACCATAAAAATAATCCATATTAATTGAACGGTTTAATCCAAGTCTTGTGAAGAGATATGATTGGTTTATATAAGGGATGCACTGATATGAACATTTTGGCCGATACCGATTACTGATAATGCTTTATATTTGAAAGCCGATAACCGATATATTGGCCGATATATTATATATATATATATATATATTGAGGGCCTCATTACAAAAACAAAAGTCTCACCATTAAAAGCCATGTCCCAAGCACACAATTAAAATGTTCTCATTAAATTTTATGTAGTCTATATATGATAGAATTGCGCTGCACATGTTGCACTTAACCATATTTTCCTTTTTTCAGTGACTCCAATCATATTTCAAGCAATTCAAAATCTTCATGTTGAACAGTGCACATCTGAAGTGAAATAATCCATTATTTATCGGCTTTAATGTATCAGCCCAATTGTCTTAAATGAACATAAATGAACATATATCGTCCGATACCGATACGGTGGCCGATATATCGTGCATCCCTACTTTATATAATGAACAGAATAACTTAGGCTTTTATTTATACCATTTGGACCCTGTATAGAAACTAGATCATTTTACTATTGCTGGCTAATAGTTCCAAAGAACATGAGTTTAGTGTCTTTTAAAAAAAAAAAAGGGAGATATGTACATATATATTCATGACCCTTTGAGGGCAGGAGAGAGCAAAAAAGCGTACTTGGTGAGCTGTGCCAACTGGAACTCGACGGAGCGTTTGTTCTCGAGGGCCGCGTTGATCTCCTGTTTGAGTTGCTTCTCCGATCCTTTCAGGCGTTCAGCCTCCATCGTCCAGTTTTTCAGCTCGTTTTGGGCCAGCGAACGCTTCCCAGACTCATGCTCCAACTGCACCCGCAGCTCCTTGACCTGGTGGGGTGGAGAGAAGACGAAGGATGCTGGATTCATAACACCTTTAACAGTTCTTTTCAAGACAAGCTGTTTGCTGGGTTGACACTCACCTCGTCCTCCAGCCTCTCCTTCTGCTTCATCAGCTGCTCCATCTTCTGCACAGACTGTTTGAGGTCGAACTCCAGCATGGAGCACTGCTTCTCCACCTCCACCACCCTGCTCTCCGCCCGCATCCGCAGGGTGGTCTCCTCCGACACCTTCTGCTCCACCGCTGACAGAGAAACAGAAACAGAAAGACTGAACACCATGGACAAGAGCAGTCGATCGATATATTGGTCGATATTTGGCATTTCAAAATTTTGACAAATATGCAATTCATCGTATCACTGTTAATTGTATCAGGCATGGTATCATAAAAAGTGTACTTTGAGTCTCTGACTTATAAAAGTTTTGTGAATTAAATGTAGTTTGCAAAAGAGAAGCAACTTTAATTGTAGATTTTTTGCTCATCAGCCACTGTGGCAAGTGGTTTTCCAAAGTTACTAGCCACTCAGCATTTTCACTGCATCGATACAATGGGGGAAAACGGCTTCATAGATATTTTTAATATTATCTCATAATTTGGCAGCAGGTTTATTAGGCTGCTGTCACTTTAAGATCTGACCATTATACTGTTACACATGCGATTTCTTTCTCAACTGTTAACGTTCAGTAAAAACATAACTATGTTTATGTGAATGCTCACCAAGACCAGCATTTTGACATTATTTTGTTTGTTTTGTTCGACTGTTTAAGAGCAATAAGCAGCAAAAAGAAGTCAATTTAGTACTGTGAGGTGGCTTTATGTGCGCGCACTTTGGGTTTGAGCACAAAAGCTGCAGGAATGAGTTAAATTATGCGCAATAAACGCAATCCCACACCGAAATTCCAGCCCTGTAACACCAACAATATTCATCCGGAGCAACTGAAACGAGTGAGTGAGGGGGTGGTGTCCGGGCATGCAGCTATACAAGACGCCGTGCAGCTCTGGACACGCAGTAAGATGGCATTGGTGCGTCTTACACACACACATACCGTGCATAGCAGCTGACTTGGATTCCTCAATAGACTCATATTTGTCTGTGAGTTGAGCCTTCGTGATGCGGTGCTCGGTCAATTCCTGGTCTAGCCGCTGCTGGAGAGTCTTCAGCTTGTAGTTTAGGTCAATTTCCAGACTGTTCTTCTCCTGAGGACACAGAGAACATAGAAACACCGGTTACACAAAACACAGTTACTACACACAGAGAACACATCAAATAAAATGTATGTGGGTGGATTTTTCTTTAAGTAAACACTTTCAGATATCCTTGAGTGAGACTATGGCATGAGACTATATTTTCAAAACGGTTTATCTCGGAGCAATTCTAAGTGTATCTGTAAACCAGTCTCATTCTACTGTGTGTAAAATGGTTATACACTTGAAACAGACTTTTTAATGGTGAGACAGTTGCAAACAGTGAGAAATGTTAAATCCTAACGTTGCTGCCTAGGTTTCCATTCTAAGTGCATTGCTGAAAATGACTAGTTCAGTCATGAAACTGTAAGGCGAAGGCTGATATGTCCTTTACATACAATCTGCTATCAATCACATTGTCTACTACATGGTACAAGCTGATTGGCCTCTGCTGTATTGCAGCCAATGAGCTTGCTTGTTCAACATTTGAATAGTCTGGTTCAGTGTTTGCTGTAAGCCGGTCTATCAGAGTTTCTGAGACCCTCCACCTCCCCCAGCTCCACTTGTTTAGCCTTGCTATGGGATTTAAAGTGTGCCTATTTATGTGGCAGCAGCAGCAGCATGTCTTACATGCTCACAGCAGATTGTCTGTGTATGTATTGGCAGTGCAAGTCTCCATATTTGCTCTGCGGCAGCAATAATAGGAGCAGCATGCGTAGCAGTCATGTCACTGTCAATAACATGCTAAGACTATCCAGAGAAATACCATGAGAAGTGATATATAGCCAAATCAGCTTAAATGTCAGAAAGTCTTGAATTTTCCCGCCCAAACTCTATTACCAAAATAGTGCTGACACTGTCCGAAAAATGTGAAAAAATGCAGCTTTAGGCATAAAAGAGCTTGCCACTGGAGCTGTAACCTTATAAGGACAATTTTATATCTTATCTACCCTTAAAATTGATAATGTAATGTATGGAAAAGTAAATCAAAATAGTCACAATGCAAAAATATCTTAATAGCCCCTAATAGACTGCAAATATTATGTAAAATATATTTAAAAATTGCATTTTAAAATATGTTTTTATTCATTTTAAAATAATATGAAAAAAAACGGCAAACCTTCTCAAGAACGTTACATCTGTCTTGGACTTGTTTCCTCTCCAGCTCCACTTTAGACAAACTCTGCTTCAAGTTCTTGTTGTC
The DNA here is from genome assembly GCA_022829025.1 of Squalius cephalus. Classification (NCBI taxonomy): domain Eukaryota; kingdom Metazoa; phylum Chordata; class Actinopteri; order Cypriniformes; family Leuciscidae; genus Squalius; species Squalius cephalus. Next base: position 11,878,675 of record CM040797.1, on the reverse strand, counting down.
CTCCTGTAGACCAGTGATACGAGCTTCAAAGAGACAAAGAACAGACTTAGATCCCACTGGATTATCACAATAGTTGCAAAGGGAATGTTTTGAAATTTTAAATGAATATTATCTACACTATTTGCACACCATAGAAAATGGTTTTATTAATAAAGAATTCAGACCTTTACTTTTTGCTAAAATGCTTCAAATGATTATTTTTTCACGTCAAACTACACCCCATAATTAAACAGATTTGTGATAACTTTGTAAATTTATTAAAAATGAAAAAACTGAAATATCACACCGACATAAGTATTTAGGATCCTTTGCTATGACGTTTGAAATTTAGCTCAGGTGCATCCAGTTTTTCTCTTTGAGAGGTTTCTACACGTTGATTGGAATAAATCTGTGGAAAATTCAATTAGTCGATTTGTGTGGAATGCATCAATTCGTCGCGCTGTTTATGTTCCCCAATGATGCATGCTGAAAAACAGCCGTTATTACAAAAATATCTGGCCCGATCTAAAGTGGAAGTGGAAATGTTTTAAACAAAGACCGAATAAAATGCTCTGCACACTCTATAAAACTGAAATGGCACAGGCCGACCGCAGCAGCACAACTTCTATGCAAGAGAATCTGAAAAGAAAGAAAACATCCCGGGGCTCTCCTACCTTAAAACAACGAGACGGCAGCGTAAGGATTTGGACTATTACAGTGAAGTTTTACACAGTACTAGAATAGTGTTGTCATTTGTCAGTCCCATATTTTGTGCTTAATATGGCTGCGTTCATCCAGCACTCTGTCTTTACGAGCTGCTGTGGGTGCGAGGCGTACTGTCGGCAACCAGTTACAAAGATCTTAACAGTGTTGGTTATTTCAAATACCTAATGGATGAACTCACGCCTCAATTGGACTCATTTAAGTACGCACCGTCAATCGTGGTAAAATTTCACGGTTTTATGGACACCGCCATGTTTGATACTGTCGCCGTGGTTACCGCTATGGTTGTGGTTGTGGCTTCAGCTGTTTGATCATGCAGCTGAATGAACATATTCAAGCAGGCACTTTAGATTATTCGATTAAAATAATAAAAAAAACCTCTTAAAACTACATTCCATGACACAACAACAGTGGTTTTTGTAAAATGATGGTGTTTGCTCGTCTGCCATGACACTCGCTGAGAGAGAAATGCTGCAAGCGGAGAGAATGCTACAAACAGTGATATGGTTCCCGTGGTGATACTGAATTTTTTCTGTAATTAATTGTGATATCGCACATTCAGGTTTTTAATATATTTTTATATTGTATATACAGTGCACCAAAATAGATTCAATTCATTATTTTCCTCAATATTATACAAACAATACCCCATAATGACAATGTGAAAGAAGTTTGTTTGAAATCTTTGCACATTTATTAAAAATAAAAAAAATATAAAAAAATCACATGTACATAAGTATTCACAGCCTTTGCTCAAAACTTTGTTGAAGCACCTTTGGCACAAATTACAGCCTCAAGTCTTTTTGAGTATGATGCTACAAGCTTGGCACACCTATTTTTGGATAGTTTCTCCCATTCGTCTTTGCAGAACCTCTCAAGCTCCATCAGGTTGGATGGGGAGCGTCGGTGCACAGACATTTTCAGATCTCTCCAGAGATGTTCAATCGGGCTCAAGTCTGGGCTCTGGCTGGGCCACTCAAGGACATTCACAGAGTTGTCCCGTAGCCCCTCCTTTGTTATTTGGCTGTGTGCTTAGGGTCGTTGTTGGAAGATGAACCGTCGCCCCAGTCTGAGGTGGACCTGGAGAGCAGGTTTTCATCAAGGATGTCTCTGTACATTGCTGCATTCATCTTTCCCTCGATCCTGACTAGTCTCCCAGTTCCTGCCGCTGAAAACCATCCCCACAGCATGATGCTGCCACCACCATGCTTCACTGTAGGGATGGTATTGGCTAGGTGATGAGAGGTGCCTGGTTTCCTCCAGAGTTTCTTGGTCTCCTCCCTGACTAAGGCCCATCTCCCCCGAAAGCGGCCAGCTCTAGGAAGAGTCCTGGTGGTCCCAAACTTCTTCCATTTACGGATGATGGAGGCCACTGTGCTCATTGGGACCTTCAATGCTGCAGACATTTTTCTGTACCCTTACCCAGATCTGTGCCTCGATACAATCCTGTCTCGGAGGTCTACAGACAATTCCTGGGACTTCATGGCTTGGTTTGTGCTCTGACATTCACTGTTAACTGTGGGACCTTATATAGACAGGTGTGTGCCTTTCCAAATCATGTCCATTCAACTGAATTTACCACAGGTATCTCAGGGATGATCAGTGGAAACAGGATGCACCTGAGCTCAATTTTAAATGTCATGGCAAAGGCTGTGAATACTTATGTACATGTGATTTTTTAGTTTTTTAATTTTAATAAATTTGCAAAGATTTCAAACATACTTCTTTCACGTTGTTATTATGGGGTATTGTTTGTAGAATTGTGAGGAAAATAATGAATTGAATCCATAAGGCTGTAACACAACAAATTGTGGAAAAAGTGAAGCGCTGTGAATACCTTCCGGATGCACTGTATACACAATATATATATATTGTGTTAATATAATCTGCCTGTGTCCTCATCTGTGGTCTATGTTGATGGAGTCAAACGGGTGAAAGAGTGAGCCGCTCTCACCTTGCAGTTCTCTGATCTCCTCTGAGCCCTGGCTGCAGGAGCGTCTCTCGGTGTCCAGCGTGGTCTGCAGTTGCAGAAGCTCTTTCTCCAGCTGCTGTTTGACACTCTCTGCAGCGCGACACTTCTCCTGCAGCTCACGGTTCACTCCCTCCAGCTGGCTCATGGACTTCCCCATCTCCGTGTGGCTCTTCCTCAAACGCACCACCGTGTCGGACTCAGCCCGCAGGAGGTCGTTGGCTTCCCCCAGCTGTGTGAGATGATGTTTCTTAATTATCATGTGGTGTAAACACCTTTTGAAGAACCACAGAGCCACACTTGCTGGATGATTTTTTGAGGAAATCATCCCACAAATGACTTCCAAAACAATTACACAATTTCGGTACCATAGCAAAAGCTATTGGAACACTTTCCCTTTAACTATTTATATGAACTAAATATATGAAAATAAAAAAACATAAATTAAATACAATTAGTAAGTCAATTATTAATGCTAATAATAATAATTATAAGTTCATAATACATTGAAGCATTAGCATGTAGCCTTCAAACACTGCTTTAAAAAGAATCACATTGACAGTAATAGAAGAAAGTCAAATGTAAAAGCTTGAAGCTACTAAATGTCTTTGTTTTCTTTTTCTTGTCAGTGTTGCGGCAACAGGATTATAAGTCTGCATTTACACGACACAGATATATCCTGACACTTTGTTGGTAATCTTTATTGTCAATCGTCACAATTTGGGGAGCGGGGCTCAACGCTAAATAGTTTTTCTACTGCCAGTGGTTCCCAGTTTTACTTGCCCCAAAAACATATTCACTGGCCCAACCCCCAAAAAACAGGAGGGTTATTAAAACCAGAAACAGTTATTGTTCAAGTTATTTATATTAATATATTTAAATTCGAGAAGTGTTCTTGATAAGCTTACTTGGTTCTGTAGCTGGGCGATCTTGTCATTGTTTTGACTCATTTTCCTCAAGTCTTCCAGTTGCTCCTTCAAAGTAGACACTAGAGAAAAGGAAATTGGATTTAATACTGGGAGGGGGAACGCTTCATCTTCCTTATAACATGTTAACAGAGCAATGAAATGTGTATTATACAGACCTATATGGCGCTTGGGTGAATTGTATTCATGTTAAGGCTATTGTCCTGTTTCCATTAGCTAATTTACAGACTGTCATAGTCAAAGATCAGACATATAACTGCTCTTTGCTGGATGTGGTTTTCCACAGAACATTTAATGAACTACAGTGCTCAACTCAAAAGCCTGTTTAAGGCTGAGCAGTATGAATGAATATGCCATGAAAAAGTAATTTTTTTTCCAGTGATAGAGGTTCTGCCATGGGGTAAACTCCAGAAGGCAGGGTTAATGTTATGTAATTTCACTAAACCCAAAGCTCTCAAGTCAATTCACATTTATTTCTATAGCACTTTATACAATTCAGATTGTTTCAAAAGCAGCTTTACAGTAATAAAAAGGAAAATAACAGTGTTATTGTAGCAAAATTTGTCAATTTTGAAACAACTTCCATTTCAGCTGAACAGCTCTACAGAAGAAAACATGGTTTCATGATGAAAACCCAAAGACATTGCCAACAAAGTGCTGAATACAAGGCATTTTTCAATACCAAGAACGCCAAGTAAAACTGAGCAGTACGGTCTCCTGAAGGCAGGAGGATGCAAGGACTTTAGTGCGGTGCTGTTTCTAATGTCACTCCCCGTAAAATGTTCACTGCCCTGCTTCTGATTGGTTTCAGTGGGGCTGCTGCCTGCTGGCCCCTATCTCTAAAGCCCACACCTAGTCCTAACCCTCATAGGAAGAAGCAGAAGAGTCATAGGCCTTTTATCAAACCCCAGAAATCAGCACAGGCGGACGATGTACAGAAGCCTGTAAGCTTTAAACTTCTCTTGTTCTCACTCAAGAGATTTCCGCTGAAAGCTCGCAAATACCCGACGGCAATTTTAATGTCTACACAAATACTCATGTACAATAAGATATCCAATAATAACCATAAGGATAAATAAGTAAATATTTTATTAGGTTATGACATCTGTGATGTTATGTTTTATTTATTGTGCTTTGGATGGTACAGTCCCACTGTCCCACATGTGCTGAACGATCCTCGTGTCCTTCCGAGTTCATTCTTTCAAGGTAGCTGGGCAAGACCAGTCTTCGAAGAGCACAAGTCCGTTCTTTACATTGAGAAACTCATCTTGGAAACTATGATTATCTTCACTGTATACATATTTATAACAAAATGAAATATAATATAAAACACAACCTTGCCTCTTTTGGGTTTTATTTTTAAACTATGAATCCTCAATAAAAGGAACGGAGCAAAAACACATCCAGGGATTTGAACTGTATTTGGCTAGAAGTGAACGTTGAATTGGAACAGTACTCGGGCAGAGACTGATGAGGTTTCACAAGTTCACAAATATAGACAAGAATGCATATTGAGAAATGGATCAAGATCACCATAGGAAAAGAATGGTAAAAGAAGGGCACCATACATTTACTAATCGTGCAATCATGTTTTTTCTTTTTCTTCTTTCACATGTCATACTTTATTGACAATGTTTGATGTTTTGAAACAATGTTTTTTTTTTTATTATTACTGTGAACAAGAATATATCTGTAGGGTTATAATATAAGTTTGAAGCTAAATAAATAATAAAAAGTCTGTGCTTGCAAAGATAACATGGCTCTGTAAGTCTTTTTTTATGTATAGCTGTTTTACTTCCACATTTGTTATAATTTTTTTGTATTATAGAAATACATTATAACACTTTGGGGAATTTTATTTTTTTAAATGCAAATCCAAATAAATAAAAATAGTTTTATGTTGTTATATTAAATTCATTTTTAAAATTAGTTATATAAATGTATTATTGAGCGAAACCCGAAGCCTTATCAAAATTAGAATGAGAGCCCGACGACGACTCACCCTCATTCTCCAGATTTCTTCGTTTTTCAGCCTCCTGGTCAGCCTTCCTTTGATGTTCTGTTGCTCGGTGCTGGATCATGATCTTGTCTTTCTCCAGTGAAGACATGTTAGCCTCCACACTCTTCCTTAGGTTACTCTGAAACACGTCAAGACAACAGAATGACTAGAAACCGAGAACTAACATAATATAAAATATAAAAGTTTCACCAGATATAATTAAATTTAGCTTTAATTATATATTGGAGCTTTGCATACAAAATACATATCCTCTGTATTCATTTAGATACATGCTTTAGAGATTAAATCATTTCACTCACCTCCTCATCTAACTCTTTCATTATCTTGTCTAGCTTTGTATTGGATGCCCTGAGGGGGAAACGAATCAAAGAACAGATTTCAGAGGCCTGATTTTTTTTTTTTTTTTACTTTGGGTTTGGATATAGGAATGAGGAGATTAAATTGGGGAAAGATGGATTTATTGTTGGGGATATATGGATCTTCACATGGCTGGCTGAGAGTTTGATTTGAGATTGAAGATGGTGATTTGGGATAGGTAGATGATGTATTGTGGCTGGATGGACAGGGTTCCCACACCTTGGTTAACTTCAAATTCAAGGACCTTTCAAGGACTTTCCAGGTCCAATACCCTCAAATTCAAGGACTTAATGTGGGGACACATTTCAAGTGAGAGCAAGGTTACATCGTGTTACCTTGTTAATACATTGTTATAGTTTTGCGTGCGTGAACGTCATAAAGTGTTGGCGAAATAACACATTAGCGGACCGGAGGGAATACTATGGAATTTTTTTTTTAGAAAACTTCTTGCACAAAATGAATTCAAGCACTTTCAAGGACCTGTATCTATATATGCTTATTTTCAGAAACTTTCCAGGGCCTTGACATTTTTTTTCCCAGATTCACAAACTTTCAAGGATTTCAAAGACCCGTGGGAACCCTGGATGGATGAAGAGTTTGATTTGGTTAGATGTATGATACATAGATGAGGCGTTTGATGGGTTTGGATCGGGTGTTTGGTTGTAGGTGGATGGATGAAGTGTTTGGTTTGTTTGGATCGGGTGTTTGGTTCTGGATGGATGAAGTGTTTGATTGGTTTGGATGAGGTGTTTGGCTCTGATGGATGGATGATGGATGGATAAAGTGTTTGGTTTGTCTGTATTGGGTGTTTGGTTTGGGATGGATGATGAGATGTTTGATTGGTTTGGATGAGGTGTTTGGTTCAGGATGGATGAATGGATAAGATGTTTTATTTGTTTTGGATAGGGTGTTTGGTTCTGGGTGGATGGATGGATGGATGAAATGTTTTATTTGTTTGGAAATTGTGTTTGGTTTTGGATGGGTGGATAAGGAGTTTGGTTCTGGATGAGGTGTTTGGGAGGTTTTGAATGGTTGCGTGGTGTGGATGAGGTGTTAGATTGGTTTAGATGGACAGATGAATGGTTGGATAAGGTTATTTGGGTGGATGGGCAAGCAGACAGATAAACACCTGCACTTCTGCTCCATCTCGTCTCTCATCTGCATCTCACTGTTAAGTTTTTCTTCTAGCTGATAAATTCTCTTCTGAAGATTCTCCAACTGAGAGATCAGAGAAACACAATCAATCATCCTCACAGTTTAAGACAAAGATTCACTATTATAGTGCTATAAACTCTTTCATTTAAAGTCTCTGTTTAGAGGTCCTTACGTGACTCTTATCTTCCTTTGTTGAGCTGCGTTTGTCACTCTTTATAGTTGATTCCCGAGGAAACCTGATAGGGAGTAAATAAATAATCATTTTTTTCACGCTTTTTCCAATCTAACACAAACCCCTGGGATCTAAGCACTGACTGCCTGTACTCACTGGTTATTGCTGTAGTAGGTGAAACCCACAAACGGAAGCTGGTTGCCTACAAACGCTTTAGGAATGGGGAATGTCTCCTCCTCCCCTCGATCTTCCTCAATGTCGTCGAAGTTGCTTGTGTCTACGTCACTGCTTAACTCCGGCACCACTGGAGCAGCCGCTACATGCAACAATAAAGTAGTACATTTTAATGAGAACAAACAAATAATGCTACAAATGCAAAAAGTAAAGTCTGATGAAAGGAAGGTACAATTACAGTACAGTTGTTCTTGGTATATTTGTGTCTCTACTCAGAATCAGATGGACAGCATGCCCGAAATTACAGCAAAATTACAAAAAGAAAAAAATATAACAGTGCTGAAAACTGGTGAATACAATCCCAATGGAGTAAATGTGGCCAGGACACCGGAGTGCCATGGGATTTTAAATGACCGCAGAGAGTCAGGACCTCGGTTTAACGTCTCATCTGGAGGACGGTGCTTGTTACAGTATAGTGTCCCGTCTCTACGCTAGGGCCGTACCCCCTGCTGGCCTCACTAACATCTCCTCCAGCAGAGGTCTCCCATCCAGGTACTGACCCGGCTCAGCCCTGCTTAGCTTCAGTGGGCGACCAGTCTTGGGCTACAGGGTGATATGGCTGTGGCATTTGTGGCTGTTCTGTTTATAACACTTCCTGCTGCCAGTTGGTGGTGCTATGACTGTGACTCACTCACAATAGTCACATCCACGAGACGAACCATCATTCCCAAACCTACAGCTCAAGTTTGATGTAAATCACTCAATCCATGTAGAATACTTCAGACACTCCAACAGGATTTCTTTTGTAATTTTGTCTGGCTCAGTTAGACAATTGTGGGTGGAGTTAGTGTAAATAGCCTCTGCCAACAAGCCAGGCTATTTGCACTTGGTGTGAATAGATACCGTTGAATATAGAGAATTCTAAATATATATAGAGAAGCACACTAGACAATACGCAATGGATTCTACTGAACACGTGTTTATATTTTCTAAAGGAAAAGTGAGTGTTTGCCATGGACTTATTATGCAGTTGCTTAAAGGTTCCCAGGGGGTTTTAGTGCATTGCTGTGTTGTTGCTAGGGTGTTTTGGGTGGGTCAGAGGAGCTCATCCCCAAACTTCAATGATTTTTGTGGCCAGATTTACTAACAGCTAACAGATTACTAACAGATTTACCAGCGCAAACCCTTTTTTGGCGTTAAAAAACTACTGTCAGGATTTACTAAAGACAAAAATTAGTGCTGAAAAGGCACGGACAGGGTTATTTTTGCAGCTGACCTTATTGCATATGCATTTGTAAGAGTTTCTCTTTCAGATGCAAAATTTATGGGTGGAGAGTATATAAATTAATGATGCAAGGTCATTTACTAAGGTCTGCGCTAGTCAATTCACTGATATTTGCGCCATTATTTACCGCCCCCAAAAAGCATGTCTTAGGGGACGTTTACACGACAACGAAATGCTTAAAACAGAGAAGTTTTTCCTTTGAGTTTTCCACGTACATACATTGTCAAAACGATCCCCATTCACACGAATCTGCGAAAACGACTAAAAACGCTGTATTTGCTGCCAGGCCATTAGACGGCGATGAAACACTATAGACTGAACACGTAATACGCATGTGCATGACATCATCGTCTTCAGAGATTCACGTTTAAATGGAGACTGTTTTCAAAAACGTGCATTTTAAAGACCGTTTTCAAAAGTTCGCATTATCAGGCACCGTTGTCAAAACACAGTTGTCGTGTAAACGAACGACCAAAATGCATAAAAAGTTTGACCTTTATAGTTGAAAATGGTGTCATGTAAAACAGCCCCTTAAACCAGATGCTAATTTGCGCTGCTCTTGGTAGATTGCACTGGCCAATATGGAAATGATCCATTAAATGTTCTTTGCAGAACTTTCCACTCCCATCGGCACTTTTGTTGGATTGTGTTCCCATGCTAATTTGCCTTGTTTAGTAAATCTGGCCCTTGGTGTCTAGGTCACCTGGAAGTTTCTAGTAATCCTGAAAGCTGGTTCAGGTGATTTTATTTAGGGTTGGAGCTGAACTCTACTGGACAGTGGCCCTCAAGGAACTGAGTTTGACAACCCTGGTCTAGATGGTTCATTTTTTTTATTTGATTGTATTGTGCACTAGAGTGCATTTGAAAAAGGAAACTCTCTCAGTGAAGAGCTCAACTCAACCCTCATGTTCTTTCAACCTGTGTGCATTTATTTTTTTGTGGAAAATGAAAGATGATATTTTAAAATGTCTTAAAATCAGTGGTTTTTTTTTGTCCATATAATTAAAGTCACTGGGGTCCAGTGTTGTTTTGGGGTCCAGTGTTGTTTTGGACCCTGGTGTCTTTCATACCATAGTATATACAGTAGATGGTTTCAAAGATAAAAGACAAGAATCAAAAAGGTCAGAATTTTGAAAAGGTAACCAAGCTGGCAGATCTGAGGTTCAGAAACTCAACTCACTCTCTCTGATGTTCTCCCAAGCCCACTGGTCGTTCTTGAAAAAACCGTGTCGCTTGATTTCATCGACTCCATTGCGTCCTAACCGCACTTCCCTAGTGAGAGATGAGATGAGATGAGATTAGCACAGTGTATTTTGAGTTAACATGCTTTCGTTCAATCCCTGATATGCAACTGATCAGTGCTGAAAACACTTACTATATTTTATTTGTAGCTAAAAAGTGTTTTTTGTATGCAAACCTGTCGGTGAGGAAAGCACAGATGAGGTTTTTTGCATCCTTTGAGATGTCGCTGTCCTCGGGGAAGGTCAGGGCATTCTTGTGATTCATGATCTTGCTGTAGGTGCCCACCAGAGAGTCAGCATAGAATGGCGTGTCACCTGAGGATACATTGAACAACACATAACACTTATTCTTCTGAATGCTTCCTCTATCCCAAGCTTTGTGATCCCTCCATCTGTTGGGAAGTCTCGCATTCTTAGAAATGTGTCTTCGTCTTTCGAGTTTACTTTCTAAGAATTTAACCTGGAGCCAAAATGAACGAACAGCTACTCTTGTGCTTCTGCCAAGACCTTCCCTCTTGATGTAGGGATCTATGCTCAGAAGTGTAGCTTTTAATAGACAACTTCTATGGTAATTTGCAACATGAGGATTCTAAACAAAGCAGTTTGAAATGTGATGAGATATAAAGACTGTGCGCCACAAAATAATATGAATAATAAGAGAACATGTCTTTCTAATGAGCTGTCCTTGCACAAGCACTATGTACTCTGATTCACCAACAAATGGCTTATAACCTGGTTATTTAATCAAATCACACAAGTTACCAGTTCATACATAAATCAAGAAAAGAACACTCCTTTTAAAATCACTTAAGTGGTCAATCACTTCTGCGAAAACTCTAGTTATAACAACTGAAGCTGACTACACTACACAATGAATCTCTTGTTTTCATTTATATATAAATATATATACAGTATATACATGCAAATATTTCTTATATATATATATTTGTATTAAATGTACACTATGTAACTTTTGACCTTCAAGCAGTTAAAAAGCAAAACTGCATGCATTTTGTGGAAGAATATTGTTTTGGTTGTGCTTTGGCTCTGCGGGACTGTGCGGATGAATATGACCCTTCACGTTAGATACAGTTTTACAATGAACTCTGTTTGAGAGCTACTTATGACACTTTATCTGTTCAATAAAACACCTTACTCACCACTAAAATACAACATCACATCTCGCCATCTACGAAAAGCCAATGTTGATCTCGTTTTATTACGAACTCTGTCGTGTTCTCTTTTTGCCAGCAGACTCTCCTCGTTTCGGCGTTTGTTAAAACGGGTGATTCCCCAGAGCTTTCTCGCTCGTTGTGACAAGTAACCTCTGCCACCCCACACCAAACGCACGTCAAAGTAGCCGGAGCAACTACTCTCTATTGGCGGATATGACGCGATGTATGTACGCAGCGAAAACCATCCCGACAGGTCTAAAATATAAATACTTAGACTTGCCATAGTGAATCAGGGTAAGACAAAAACACGTTTTGGGAGAAAGACTGATGATGTAATGACTTAATGACTTAAAGGAGAACTCCGGTCAATTTTAACATTGAGCTCATTTTTTTGTACATGTGGAGTGCTGTCAATACAGAGAACAACGACAAAAAACGGTGTTGCCTACACCGAGTTATTCTATTTTTAAAATTTGCACCCTGTTGACTTCAATAGGGCAAGTAGTAAGCCTGCTTTTTAGCCTCTTAACATCCTTTAAGTGTCATTACAAGTGCACAGAAAATGTGAGTGATTCCTTCCGAGTGAACACGGGTGGATCTGACTGCAGTAGATGTTAGAGATATGAATAAAAACGAAGTTAATTCAGCCAGCGCTCATACCTTTGTTTACATCCTGTTTTCGGTGGAACGCCATAGTAATCGATTTTCGAGTTCACGCGCGTGATCATTGGTAACTAAACCTATGCGCGTGAACTCGACAATCGATTACTATGGCGTTCCACCGAAAACAGGATGTAAACAAAGGTATGAGCGCTGGCTGAATTAACTTCGTTTTTATTAATATCTCTAACATCTACTGCAGTCAGACTCACTCGTGTTCACTCGGAAGGAATCACTCACATTTTCTGTGCACTTGTAATGACACTTAAAGGATGTTAAGAGGCTAAAAAGCAGGCTTACTACTTGCCCTATTGAAGTCAACAGGGTGCAAATTTTAAAAATAGAATAACTCGGTGTAGGCAACACCGATTTTTGTCGTTGTTCTCTGTATTGACAGCACTCCAAATGTACAAAAAAATGAGCTCAATGTTAAAATTGACCGGAGTTCTCCTTTAACTAATTTTGAACCAAAAATGGTGGACTTTTACATAGTGTACCTTTAAATAATAGAAACAAATTAATACAACGTCCTCACGTTTAATTAATATATTAATTGATATAATAGACAAATATATTTGCCTATTTTTTTTCTGCATGTCATGTGCAAAAAACAAACAAAGGTGATGACATATGAAATAATGTGGTGACAATATTGGCATTTAGCATATAAATCCATGTATGGGAAACGGACTACCAGTTTAATGCTCCCATGCAAATCAAACCAACTTTCAACTGTCATAAAACGCAAGCACATGACATTTACTATGCTGCTTGAATTTGTTCTGAATAACAAACATATTCACATAAGCTAAATTTGCTCCTGTGAATAAGAATTATTTAACCTAAAGTGTTTTTCTTAGATTACCCACTGACTGCAACCGTCAAATCTAACCCAATGGCACAGCAAGGCTGACTAACAAAAAAATAAACGTTCGCCTGATAACCTGTGGGCAAAAGCTGCAAATGCATTCAAGCTTTTTTGCAAATGCGAGACTGATGCTAAACTCACCAACGAGCATCTCATAGAGGAAGACTCCCACAGACCACCAGTCACACTCTCGGCCATAGTAGCCGTCTCCTCCCTGCGACTTCAGTACCTCTGGAGAAATATAGTCTGGAGTTCCTACTGCTGTGTCACATCGTACCATCCCATCCTGAGAGGAGGAAAACAACAGAATAAAGTGTACGGCAGAACTCAAACAACAGTGCTTTGTAGGAATGGTTCAGGATGTCATTCACCAACTGACTTGTTCATAGCTTTAGATGTAGATATTTTTTAGATTATAGTTTTGATTTTAATATTTTTTAGTAATGGTGCTTTAAAGGTATAAGAGATTGTGTGGATTGCTGTAAACAACATTCACTGCACTGTGAGACAGACAGCTGCCATTTCATCCAGTACAAAGGATCATTTTTTTATTTTTTTAAATGTTTATATACAGTTGTAATGATAACTATGATGGTGGGTTATTCTTGGGTCATACCCAAGTAGAGAAGCTAAAGAAAATGTTTAATTACATCATATGATGAATGACAATTATTCTTACTTCGTCTGTATGTCAAATGCAGATTCCTGAACTGTTGTATTTCAATTGTTAAATGTCTTAATTTCCATTGAACATCAAGTATGGGGTTAATTGATGTAGTTTTCCCAAATAAGATTCGTACACAGTTTAATTTACAATATATCAGGTGAAATTCTATCATACAGTAAGAAGTGATGTCCGGCATAGGAAAATTAACATCTTCAAACTTTATTTAAATATTATTAAAAATTAGTTAAAGATATTTTAAGCATATTGCATAGTTGTGCTTGTAGTCAACTGTTTAATTTGTGAGAACGCAATGAAACATGCCAAATTGTGCCGACAACATTTTTGGTCAGGCTGTCATACAAAGAAATGATGAACATGCAAACACAAGAGAGAATCAACTAAATATTAATAACTGATTATGTTGTAGTCAATGTATGTGTTTTCCTGCAAGGTTTTTGTTGTTCTATGCAGAACAACAAATGCAGACCCCCCCCCCCCCCCCCCCACCCCCTTCATATTTAAAATACTTTAATCCTCATATTTTGATGGTTTAATTGAACTTGTCGGTCACTCTACTGTACACAGTATTGTGGGAATATACTGTACAATACTGTGCTAAAGTACAATCAGATGCTTCACAAAAACATTTTTGTGTGTTTATTACACAACAATATGGTTATCAGATCTAGGAAAGGATTAGGTATTCTACACTAAGCACACACACACACACACACACACACGTGACAATGACTTCTATGAAAATGTGTAGTTTCGCACGTCTCTAGTACCTTGTTCATTTTCATGCAGGTCCCAAAGTCTGCCAGCTTCAAGTGGCCTGCCTTGTCTAACAACATGTTGTCAGGCTTCACGTCCCTAAGATGAATGTTAACACGCACATATTGGTTATCTTCAAAACTTCAAGCAAGCAAGCACACCAGAAAAGTGCAGTTTAATGTGTGCGTGAGACCTGTGAATGAAGCCCATGGAGTGGATGCCGTCCAGTGCCAGCACAACCTCAGCAGTGTAGAAACGTGCCCACTTCTCAGGCACATCATAGTTGCTCATCAGGTTGACCAGGTCTCCGCCTGGCATATACTCCATCACCATGTAGAGGTAGCGGTTGTCTTGGAATGCATAAAACAGCTGGATGACATAAAAAAGAAAAAAATGATATACATCTTAATAAACATCTCAACTGTTTATGTTCACTTAAGACACATCTGACTGTTTACAAGGATACTTCCCAATATGGGCATTTCAAGCGCAAGACGACGTGAAAGAGTTCAGTATTCACGCGTTTTCTACAGACACAGATTTCTGATGTTTACGCACAGAAAACTTCCCACACAGCAAGTAACTGAGTTCTCTTTCTCGTCTTCTTACACTTGAATATTTCATGTGGCGAGGCTTAAACTTTCGTGACGATGCATTACTGGCCCATCAACTGTCCCGAGAGTCGTTCACGTTTGTTCTCACAACACTGCATTGCTAGAATTCATAAATACAAAACCGACCAACTGGCGAACAGGGCTGTCAAAATGGCTGAAAAGCTAAGTTTGAATTTCTTTCTTAAATAAAAGCAAAATTCAAAATATATTCGAATTCTAAAGGCAATATTTCATGTTAGAGGAAAAAAGTGCTGTTTTGTCTCCTATGCACACAAGAGGGAGCAAACGAGTGCAATAAGCAAATATTAACCAAATCGAGCATCGCATCTTTTATTGAAATGAAATTCACTTTTTAAAGTGCATTAACGTTTGAAACAACTGTTCTTAAATAAAAAAGAATTTCCTTAATGTGCATGCAAGGAAAATTAGGTTACAATTATTGTGCATAAAACTGTGTTTGTGCATCAGTAACCTGAGAAAACACGCTTCAACACACACCGTAATGAACTACATGAACACGAAATAGTCAAAAACACCAGATGGTCAACTTGATCTGCAGCGAGTGCTAATAAGCGCTTTATGTTGACAATGTTTCCAGCTGATGAAAACACATGCTCAGCTCTGACCGATGTGCAGGTATGGGGTCAAGTGTGTCGTTGCATGATTTTTGCCCCCAACTGAGAGGGTTTTCGTCAGCAGGAAGCCTTTTCCCGCCATTTTTCAAATGAACAACGCAGCCGCACTGTGCTGTTTAGTGGATAAGCTAACAAAAACCAACCAGTTGCTCCAACATCATCACCATGTCATGCCGATGCGCGCCTCGTGACACACCAAAAATTTGCATGCACGGTTTTTGCATTCGAATGTGCCGGGGTTTTTTATTCTACAAATATTCTAAATTGTTATTTTTATTTGACAGCTCTACTGGTGACTGACACAATTTCATATGCTCGCCAACGCTGATCTTTACTCGCATTTGGCGCTTGGCGAGTGTTCATTTTATTCATATACAAGCATCATGCTCAAGAATACAACAAAATGGGTAACACTTTACAATAAGGTTCATTAGTTAACATTAATGTATAAACTAACATGAACTAACAATGAGCAATACATTTGTTACTATATTAGTTCATCTTTGTAAATGTTAGTTAATAAAAATCCAGCTGTTCATTGTTTGTTCATGTTAGTTCACAGTGCATTAACTAATGTTAACAAATACAACCTTGGACTTAATGTTTTAGTAAACGTTATAATTAATATTAACAAAGATTAACAAATGCTGAAGAAGTATTGTTCATTCTTAGTTCATGTTAACTAAGGTAGTTAATTAATGTTAACTAATGAACCTTATTGTAAAGTGTTATCACAATATACAATATATAAACTTAACATGATCAATGGCAACAAAAACAATAAGCTTTATGCCGAGGGTCACATGAACAAACAGGAAAACAGCTCTCATCGTATCCGCTCGTCGGAGAAAGTGTTAGCAGACATACGAACTGACGGCGATATCTATGCACCTTTATGCTAATCAGCTAACCTAGCTAGCTATTTTTATTGTTGCCATTTTATTCAACTTAAATAACCAAATTTTAATGGGAAGAAAAAAAAAAACTTTTAGATAACAATCTGCATCTGCGATGGACATCGGTTGTGGCTCCGTCATTCGTAACTGCTTTGAAGGCATCTTGAGCAAAACGTTATATTTAACGAAGCGCACACAAAAGACCTGAGGTTTGTTGTTGCACATAACCTGAATATAATGTATTCAGTTTTCAAATCTGTTTTTATATTAACTAGAGAGCAACTAGACATCCATCCACATTCAAGACAAAATCACACAGCTGATTATGATTAATACTCATAATTAATCAATTGATTCATACCTGTACTACCCAATTACTGTTGGCAAAGGCCATAATATCTCTCTCTTCCCAGAAGAAAGCAGAGTCCGACCTCTTGATCATCTCAAACTTGCTGAGCAGCTTCATGGCGTACACTTTCCTCGTGGCTTTGTGCCTAACCTACAGAACAGGAAGACAGGGAACATGAATAGAGCTTGTTATTTACTTTACCTTCACTATGACACACTAAGAAAACAATATAGAAAATAACTCTCACATGACTTCTACTGTATTCACACAGACGGAAAGTTAAAAATGTAATGCAAAAACAAACTGCACATGTAGAAGTGCTGGGCAGTGTGACCAAAAATCTAGATTCTAGCAGTCCCTCTGTATTTTATTCCTTTCATTGACTGGGCATTTACTTAGAGTTGCTTATTTCTCTGTCAGCAATGGTGCACGAAGTACTACACAAATACAGTAAAAGAACACACAGCTTCCCTCGTAAAATATTACTCCAGTAAAAGTACTCATTTTCATTTTACTTGAGCACAAGTATAAAAGTACTTTATATGTAATGTACTTAAGTATTAAAAGTAAAAAATACTGACAGATGAAGTGTGATTATTTACACTAGTAAATGAGTGCAGACAATTTGCAAAAGACAATCTGCAAAAAAGCAAGTTTGATTTAATTAGCAAAACTTAAAATAAAATAAAAATCTAAATATTAAGCTTAATATACTAAAATATAAATTTAAGATACTCAAGTTATTCAAGTGTACAAACAAGTAGGGCTGTGAAACGATTAATCGCATCCAAACTATATATATAATAGGGCTGTCAAACGATTAATCGCGATTAATCGCATCCAAAATAAAAGTTTGTGTTTACATAATTTATGTCTGTGTACGGAGTATAATTATTTTCTATATATAAATACACACACATGCATATATATATTTAAGATAATGTGTTCTTTATATATAAAATATTTATATATAATATAAATTATATATAATATAAATTATATATAATATAAATATATATACACAGTATATACATGCAAATATTTCTTAAATATATACATGCATGTGTGCGTATTTATATATAGAAAATAATTATACACCGTACACACACATGTATTATGTAAAAACAAACTTTTATTTTGGATGCGATTAATCGCGATTAATCGTTTAACAGCCCTTATATATATATATATATATATATATATATAAAATTATACACAGCTCACACACACACACATATTATCTAAACACAAACTATTATTTTGGATGCCGTTTCACAACCCTACAAACAAGTATAAAGAATATACCATATTGTATTTTAAAAAAATGTTTGGGAACCACAGCTACCAGTGAGATGTCGTATGGGGCAAAATGTGTTAACAAAAACGCTATACTGTTTTATACTGTATAATTTGACATTTGCGGGATCTGAGCACTTTTCATTCAAGAATGGTTGTCTTCATGTCCT
The DNA here is from genome assembly GCA_022829025.1 of Squalius cephalus. Lineage (NCBI taxonomy): Eukaryota > Metazoa > Chordata > Actinopteri > Cypriniformes > Leuciscidae > Squalius > Squalius cephalus. The sequence goes on along the minus strand of CM040797.1, from coordinate 11,860,570 downwards.
CAGTCAGCTGCGAGTCAGCAAGAACGGTGTCACTGAAGAGATGAAGCACTGGTTTGAGGGACGAGACACTAACAGTGTTCACCAGACAAGGCATCAGTGAGCTCCTGAAGTGTCCTCAACAACTTGTTCACGGCCTCCAGTAAATTCATGTCCTGCCAGCTTTCAACACCTGACTTATTTGATGTACTGTAGCGACTGAGCGTCTCCCAGCTGTTAACAGACTGTTATGTTAGCTGACTGGCTAGCAATACCCAACATGCCATTTGGCGGTGTAATTCTGCGAATGTACACTTTTTATAATAAGCTAAATGCTACACCTGCTCAGCATTTCTCATGTAAACATTCTTTATTGTAATGTACACTGTGTAATCATGATCATATATTTATGTGCTTCATGTTTCACGTTTAGTGTTCTGCACATGTCAGAACATGGATGTTTATGTTGAATCTTTGTCATCAGAAGACAGAGGTATATGATCACGCATGTACGTCATAGTAATAAGTTCTGGAAGACAGGCGATAGAAATTGATGATGATTCTTTCTAAAGAAATATGAAGCAATGCAAACTTTTGGGCTAAATGTATCAATATCTATCAATTGGTTTAGCATGTTGACACCCGTCACTGTAATAGTTTTATAATAATTCTAATGATAGACAGTTTGTCAAGATGAAATAAGAAAGCCATGGTAAAAGCTCTTCATGATGAACAGCGTCACATAGTTTCAGCTACGCATCCAGTATGGTAGTACATATCATATGTGGAATTAAAACAAGCACTAATATATAAATGTAAAAAAAAAGTTTTTGGTAAAAAGTTGTAACAAATTTTTTTTTTTGTAATTCTAGGTAATGGTATATACAGTATGACAGCATTAAAACTAACCAGTAATGGCAGTGACAAGGCCGATATATCAGCCGATATTACACCTTTTTCAAATATCCGCTTTTCAAAAGACGACAATACGCGATACACTTACCAGTTGTACTTCTCCAAATGCCCCTCTTCCTATGACCTTTACCACTTCATAGTCCTCTGCTCTCATCCGCAGCTCCCGAATCTTGCTGATTGTGTCCTTATCTAGAAACAAACACACACATGCACAATATAACCCAGAGCTGCAAGAGGCAATCAAGGGTCAATTTTATAAAGCGCTTTGGAGATTCATATTTTGTGAATAAAGTGATAAATTATGTTTTTTGCACAAAAAAAGCATTCGTGTCGCTTCATAAAATTGAGGTTAAACCACTGGATGGAGGGACAGAAAGCTCTCAGATTTCATCAAAAAGTTCTTCATTTGTGTTCGAAGATGAATGAAAGTCTTACGGGTTTGGAACGACTATGAAAACGACGATTTTTGAGTGAACTAACCCTTTAATGCTACACCTTTCTCTTTGCATCACAGGCCGTATCATTCCTGTGCTTCAGTCGAGCAAATCACAGTCCTAAAACCTGGACTAACTGATCGCAGCGCACTCTCTCAGTGTTTGCACACAGCATCGGCTGCCAGCTGGTCCAGCTCGACGCCGAATGGCACGTTTCGCCACAAGGGTTGTTCGACACAATGGTGGAAAAGCAGCTAGAGTGAGTTCTTATAAAGTCCTGTAGATCTCTCCCCCTTCACTCTAATAAACCATTTCATCATATGCACTTCTGGCTGTGCCTTTAGACAAGCATCTGCATATTGTTAAGAATCCATTAACAAAAGAGAGGGAGGAATTAGACAACCTCGCTGTAGGAGGAAGTGGATAGGAATCATTTAGGTGAGTTTGTGTAGCACTGAGGGCCCTAAAGGCTTTATCTGACACAACAGCTCTGCTTCAATAGGGGACAGATAACATTCAGACAGATTTAGTCATCGCAGAGCGAGTCACATTTGGCACAAGTATGCATGGACGGGGCGGAGGGGCGTCCAACAGATTTAAAAATACAGCAGAGAAACAATATGATTTGAATCATATTCATTCAATTTAATGATTCGTTCAAGTTTGAAAACTTTAGAACAAATAGGGCAATTGCACACTTGCATGTGTGGCTCATTACAAAGTGTTTAATTAATAGTAAAGAAATGTAAATGTAGAATGTGAATCGATACACATTTATGGTTAATGTATTTGTAAACATTTTTTGAAAACTTACTTTTAATTGAATTAATTGTTAATAAAGGAAAGGTAAAAGCACTTAAAGGCACAATATGTAAGTTTTCGCCGCTAGAGGTCGTTTACTCTAAACAAAGGCGTAGTTTGATGATGCCTTGATTTCGCTGAATCATGGGAGTTGATGTCTTCGCCTCTACAGCCGGTGGAGAATACGACGGGACTCGGGCAGAAATCATATTCATGGATGACCGGTAATGTTTTATAGATTTATTAACGTTACAAAAGCCGCTGGAGCGATTGCTAATGAGAGACGAGCGCGACACACGTCTCGAGAGCAGCGGAGCTTTTAGATCGACATTAAGCATGGTAAATGGTAATCGAGGTAAATCAAGAAAACAAGATTTCAACATTAAGACTAACTGTCTCAGTGTTTCCCACACATAGACTAATTCGTGGCGGTGCACCACAGAATCAACACCGGCCGCCACATATTGTGTTTCGTTATTCTTTTTTTTTTTTAAGGTTATTTAAAACACGCAGCGTATTCGTTCAGCTGCATTTCCTTTCCCTGCTCTCCCTCTGTCTTTCTGTCATTCACGCGTCTCTCTCACTCACATACTCACATACATACATACACACACACACACAAACACACACAATCACACATAAACACACACACACACACACAGCCCCTCCCCTCCGTGCACACCGCGTCTGTCTCCATGAAAACGAGATCATCCGAGATCAAAAAATATTTTATATTCTGAATACAATGTTGTCAGTGTGTTAAAGTGTGAGTCCCGACCCTTAGCAAACAAGCGATTGCGCCTTCTTTAGTAAGTTAACTAACGTTAGGTGCAAGTTTGTGGTAAAATGCAGTTGGGCTGTCGAGGTCAAAACACTATATAAGCGGTTATGTCATCTTTAGGGTGTTAAATGTGTGGATTTTGGGTTGGGTGTGTGGATTTTGTGAAGGTGTGAAGCATTTTTGATTAATATTTAATATAATAAAGTTCTGTGTAACGAATTATTAACGAACAAATTATTTTGAACCACATCAGATCAGCAAAAGGACGAGACACCTCAGCATGTCCTACACATGTCAAAGTGCTTATTCCATAAAATCTGAATACAGTTGTACGCTATGTAAGGTGTGCGCATACAGCCTAATTTGCCTTGTACAGTTATTCACTAAGGTTATGCAATTATGTTGTGTTGTACAATATTATCTTATTTCGTAAAGTAATAGTAAATGTACAAAAAAGGTTAAACTGGTTTAATATAGTAGAGCGCAACATCGTAAAAGAGACTATTATTGTAAAATGTATTATTTAGGTGAATCAATTTCTGCAAAAAAAATCCCAGATAATATTATGTTAATTTACATACGTAAATCTATTTTGTGTTGAGTTAATCTAACTTGTGTCATCAGTGTGCAGTAGACATACCCATTTAATTGATTTCATACATTGTAATATTTACTGTCTATTCAAGCAGGATAAGCAAAGTAACAATTCATTTCCATACATATATAATAAAAACGAATCCTGTGTGACTGAAACACAGGTGACTTTAGGTCAAGGTTTTGGCTGTTAGGCTTGAACACTTCACCGCCTGCTGGCAGTTTCTGTGAGCAATCCAGTCATGGTGAATGAGATCAGGTCCCCCATAGATGAGTGGCTAGAATGCAATGCAATATTGTTGCTTTTCGTTTTGTTTTGGAGCAAATGGGAATGTGAAAATTATATTTGCTATGATGTCTTATTTTCTCATTTACCCTAATATAGTTTACTTCTGCGTTCCAAAGATGGAAATGTAAAAAGGATCCATTGTAGTTGCTAGGTTGTTCCGGGTGGTTGGTTACTGGCCCAAGTCCAAAGAACCCACCCGTGTCTCTATGACATTCTACATCCCAGATAAGTCTATTAAGAGTAATAGCACAATATCTGATGCTGTTCGTGTCCGTAGCACAAATTATATTAAAGTTACAGGCCCAAGTTTACCACTTAGAGCAGTAAAAACTGTCATACAACGTTATGCCTCCAATGTAACGGTGAGAGAGAGAGAGAGATAATGACATGTGGGTGACCACCATGCAGTCCCGAAAGACCTTTTGTTGAGGGAATACTTGGACAGACAAAATAGTGTCTGACTGAGAGTACTGACCCAAAAACAATCCCCGCTTGCAGTTAAGCAGCCTCCAATGGTTTAGAACAAGCTCCAGACAAAATACTTACATCTATTTAAGAAGTTATCGATGCTTTTGTTTTTCCTCAGGGCCGGAAAATCAAGGTCATAAACCAGAGCATCCAAACTGTCCTGAAATGAAACAAAAAAACAAAGATTACTTCAGTGGAATGTGCATTTTGTATCTTCTGATCGGTAGTTGTGCTGCATATAATCATTATTTATCACTTTCACAGACTAGACGATAAATGTTTTTGCAAGTCATGAATGAACCATCCGCGGTAAAATGAATGAATTTGCAGTGTTCTCTGATAGCAGAAACTCGTAGTGTAGGTGACCTCAGTCAGTCAACATGATAAGGCACAGCACATTGTAAGCATGCTAAAAACTAGTCTTGAAATTGATCATCTTCAAAGCACAGCCACTACAAATATTAAAGCTCAAGTTCTAACTCACAAGTCAATGCACCTATATCCACAAATCATTAGTTTGTTAAGTTTTATTGATTTATATAGCACATTTAATAATGACAGCGTCGACCAAAGTGCTGCACAAAATAAAAATAGATACATAAAACAAATAGCAAAATAAATAAATACAAAAAAAAATCACAAAAAAAAAAAAAAAAATCACAAATTTACCCAACAATAAGAATTAACACATAGTAAAGTATTATTACAGCAATTACTCCAGCCCATGACCCATTTTAAAATTATAAGTCTTAAGCAATGATTTAAAAGCCTGAAGAGAATTGGCAGATCGCACACACAACGGTAAATTATTCCATATTCCACAATCTGATCTCCCTTAAGTTTCAAGTGTTAGGTATGTGATGACCTTAGAGGCCTATTGGTCTGATGGTAAGAAAGAAGATCAGACAGGTAGGATGGTGTCAAGCCAACCAGGGACTTATAATAATACCTTAAACTCAATTCTAAACTCAATAGACCTTATGCGCCAGAGAAACGAGGACACCGCCATCTTTAGAATATTGTCTTTCAACTTTCGTTTTTGCGGTCGCTCTGTATATTTCTATGGCATTTCTGTCCAGGAGTAATTAGCTTTTGAAGTGGATTTACTTAATGTAGAGTTAACAAAAGTTATCATGAGGACTGTAATGTTTAAAGTAGATGTCTTAACAAATGTCAGTAGACCGGGAAGATTTTAAAACGAGCCGTTCATTAATAAACACGCAAAATCGCTGTGAAAATACAGACCGGAAGTCAAAAGACAACGAGCGCAGCGCTGAAAAGGGGCGGGGCTACATAAGGTCTATAGGAAGATAATGCAAACTATTTAAAACAGGAGTAATACAGGAGACGTTGATCAAAGTAACCATCTGATTCTGCACGATCACACACTGATTGATTTACCTGTTGTTTAAATACACACCAGCAAGTGCCGGTTCATTGTTATGTGGCAGGCTTGCAGCCTTAGGCTATGTGTGTATTATTTTTCACATCCATCTCCACGCCTCATACAGACAATACAAAAAGCAAATGTGTGATCAACTGTGAATGTACATTTATGGAACAAAAAAGTCACTCACTTTGCAATAACCAAACAAAACATGCCTTGAGAGAGCACACTTTGATTGTGTGATGTAGTCTACCAGAATGCAGTTAGAAGAATTACCCCAAAATTAAAGATATGGGGGCAGAAAAATGCCCTCTAAAATGTGTGTTTTGGTCTTAATATTAAGCAATATTACACAAGCAAGGGTGCTTTTTTGCTAATATTAACATTGCAAAGTATTGCAATATTGATTTGCAAATGTGATTTAGATTTTATTAGGGGTGGGCATTGGCAATATACCAGCAGAAATCTGTCAAGCTGTAGGGATACTGGACTATCGTCTCTATCATGGTTATGCTCACGTTAGCCTTGTGGTTAAAAAAAAACAAGTGATTTTATACACAGCAAAATACATAGTACACCAATACACAGCAAAAAGAGGACGCATTTTGGTGCATGCGCGCTCTTGTCTAGAGAAGTATCTGAGCGCACACACCTGAAACATGCACCGCATGCACATAAAACCGCTGCTCATTCAGCGTGTGAGTCCTGAACAGAGTGTGTATCATATATTAGATCAGTGCATTCGGTCTTAAAGTGACAGCAGCCTAATATATCTGCGGCCATCTGTATCATTAATGTTAATCAAACAATCTTATTGCTCTTTACTGAATCGCTTTTGTAAATTTAATAAGAATAAATGTATAGCCTATTTAATTTATACAGTGAAGACTATGCAGGGTTTTTTATTTTTTTATTATTACTTTATACAATTTATGCAGTATTTATATAGGTCTTTCTAGAGCCTGAAGTTTTTTAGGTAGGTCTATTTCATTTTTGTCTTTGTTCCATTGTAGCTACTTTTTTGTTCTATTTAAAGCAAAAATAACTATATTGTGATATACATATCCTTATCGTGAAATAAAATAACTACAAGTAAAGTTAAAAGTAAAAAAGAAGTTCATATTAAGTGACTTTTAGTAATTTTAGACAATATTGTCTATATAGTCTATTTTTGCTCAATTTCACCAACGAAAACAGATCTGAAACAAGTAATAAAAACTCAGTGAGTGTTTTAGCGCAATTTTCTGACGTCATGGGATCACAACACTAAGAGATAGTAAATCTTTTCCTGGATTTTTTTTGTGCGTTCCCGAGATTAGACCTTCCTTAACATAATGCCGAAAACCCGAAGTCTCTAGGTGGTCTGGTTGAGGAGTAGATAGAAGTGCAAGATTGGTGCGCACAGACAGAACAGAAATCATGAGTTAACAATCGCAATTTTGTCCGGTGGAAAATTGCGCTAAAAAGCCACAGCAGAACCGTTGCACGTCTTTGTGAAGGACGCATGACTCAAGCCATGTAAGGTTATCCTGGAAGAAAGCTTGCTTCCTTTTGCTCTGAGAATGTTCCCCATGCTCCATGCCACACACTCAGGACAGTCAAGGTGAGGATGGAGGACCACCAGATCTAGACCCTGTCACGGCCAGCCCAATCTCCAGACCTGAACCTAGCTGAAAACCTCAGGAATGCGATCAAGAGGAAAGACACAAAGTCACAAGCCATCAAACAAAGCCGAGCTGCTTGAATTTTTGTGCCAGGAGTGGCATAAAGTCACACAACAGCAATGTGACCGGCTAATAGAGAGCACGTCAAGATGAATGATAGCTGGGATTGGATATCAGGGTTATTCCAGCAAATATTGATTTCTGAACTCTTCCTTAAATAAAACTTTAGCATGGTGTTGAATATAAACTTGTTTTCTTTGCATTTTTCAAGGTCTGGAAACATAGCAGCTTGTTAATTTGACCAGTTATCATTCAGCAAATAAATTCTCAAAATGACAATTTTTTTTATTTGAAGAAACATTGTCAGTAGTTTATAGAATACAACAAAAATGGTAATTTTACTCAAATATATACATATAGTGCTAAATTTGCAGTGGTCTCTTTTATAATATAGGCGCATATATATAGCATTTTTGAAAGAAGTCTACTCTGTTCGCCACGGCTACTTATATTGAATCAAAAATAGAGTACAAACAAACAGTAATATTGTGAAGTAATATTACAATTTAAAATATTGTAGTATATTATAAAATGTAGTTTATTCCAGTGATCAAAGCTGAATTGTCAGCATCATTCATTACTCTAAATCACTCTAATGTGCTGCAAGGCTCGAAATTGCGACCATTCTGGTCGCATATGCTCCTGAAATTTAATCTGTGCGACCTAAAAATATATTTGGGAGCATTTGTGCGAGTGCAAATAATGGTTGTGGTGCGACCTGTTTTCATTTCTCTAAAAAACGTTTGCAAATTACTTCACAGTGTGTACCTTATGTGCGCTGATACGCGATGGCCGGACCGTCATTCTATCCAACGTTATATAACCAATCCCGGGGGATTTCCTGCATTGATTTTTTTTTGGCGGCCGCCAAAGCCTTTTGATCGGTGCGTGAGTGACTGCTGCGCTTGACGAGAGGAAGCCCCGGCCGCGCGCGCGCTCTCTCACGTCTTCAAACAACACGAGCGCTGTCTTGCTCTCTCTCCCTCGCGCATATTAATCAAAATCATTTGACACCATAGAAAAAGAGCGGAAGACCGAAGTTTCACGTGGAGCATTCGGAGATTTTTTTTTTCTCCTAAATTTCCGTGGAGTGTGAATTGTGCTAAAAAAATAAACTACCGGGATAATCAGACAACGCTTGCCGTATGCTACACGTCCACTAATGACACGTCCGATTCGCGAACTAATGACTCATTTGAACCGATTCACTTTAATGAATGGTTAAAACAACTGATCTGTCCAACACACTCACGAGATGTCTGAATCGGTGTATAACAAATCGGTAACACTTTACAATAATGTTCCACTTATTAAATTCTAGTTAACACAGTTAACATGTACTATTAATAAACTGGACTTTGTTAATTTTTTAACCATTGTTAATGTTAATTTCAACATTTGGGCTACTAATAGCCTACATTATTGAAATATTTTTTTTTATTTGTTAACATAGTTAATGCACTGTGAAGTAACATTAATGAACAATGAACAGCTGTATTTTTATTAACTAAGATTAACAAAGATTAATACAGCATACTAATAGCAATAGAGTGCCAAGTGCCAAGCAAAAAATGCAGGGACAGGTGTGTGGCAAACAATCAGGTTCATCAGGTTCGATTATTAAGGCTTTTAATCGGCAGGATACGTCAAATATAACCATACTGTCTATGAATATAACACCGCATACACCATCGCCAAAGAAGAGCTTGCCTTCACTAAATTTATGTCAAATGACAAATCATGTGCCAATATCATCGGGGTGAGATGATATAGAGCCAGAAGACCAAATTTCAAATCTTGGCCACAGGATGAAATAAAATCTGTTAATATATAATTTGTAGTTGTGGTGCTCCTTAATTTTTGGTGGGTGCTCCTAAATTTTTGCTGGTGCTCCTAACTTTTTGAAGTTGGGAGCACCAGTGCTACCAAGTAAAAAAGTTCATTTCGAGCCCTGTGCTGATTTGCTGCTCAGGAACATTTCAAGGATCGTTTTGATAAACTATTAAACTATTATGACAGAGACCTGGCAGTGAGTCCAGAGACAGAGATTAAGGCTTGTTTTAGTCTTTATATGAGTGACTGCACAGACTGATTCTCAGCAGAGATATTCATTTATGTAAAATTCACTTTTATAAGGCGTGTGTGTGTGTCCACACAAATGTGTGTAAACAACCAGCCTATAAATGGTAAAAATCCACCCACTCCTTTTTTATAATCCCAATAAATCATAAATAGTCTCTCCAAACGAGCAGTTCCAGATTTCCCTCAACTCTTACACAAGCCCCGGCCATGACTGATGCCGATGCCCTATTAGCATAGATCCCGCCCTGAGTGAGACGCAGCAGCCGCTGTTTCTGTCTCCTCGCTGTAGCAGCTGGAGATATGCAATGTCACCCAAAAATGTAAAAAAAACATTACAAATGTTCTGTTACTGGATGTACCAACAAGCATAAGAGTCTCCATAGACTCCATAGCATCTGAGCCACTGAGGACACACTGGTTGACTTTTGTTTATGAAGGAAATGTGTCCAAGAAAGCCGTTAAAGTGTTATATATTTGGGCAAATGATTTTATGCCAGACTGCTTCACAAACAAGGGTCAGTTCCATGCTGAATTTGCACTAAAGTTGTGTCTAAAAGATGTTTAGATTAACATGACGGTACATGCTAGTCGATGATTGAATCAACTCCACAACAACTACATAAATGTCTCCACTAACCATTCAGAAAAGTCTAAAAGTTGTAACTTCTTCCCAGGGCTGCACGATTATACCAAAAATCATAATTGTCGATTATTCCCTTGAATTGTAATCAATTACGATTACCACAATTTACATTGAATGATGTTGAATTGTTTGGCCATGGGACCCACATTTCCCCATGGTCATCAAGCCGCGACCCACCTTTTTAGGAATTATATAGGCCTATTATAATACATTTGTTTACACAAAAACTGTTGACACACACAAGTAGGCTACTGTCCCCCTTTACTTAATATACAAATAAATTGTAAGAATATGACTAATAGGCTACTGATAAATAAACAGTAGGCCTACGAGTTTAAGCTATTTAAATAGCAGTCCCAAACTAGTTTTTGTTAATACAATCTTGGTATGAGCCACCACAGTCATTTAAAAATATACAAAATAACCAATAAGTGGCAATTTGGGGTTATGGAAACAACAGTTACCATGGTGATACACAATACTTACAAGAACTGTTAAAGTGAGTGCAGGCTATGAGCGCAGTATAACAACTGACAGGACATGAAATTTCGTTTTTCTGAGGTGAGAGACTTTTTTATTTCGTATCAAGTTATGAAAATAACGATAGAATAATGGCACTGACATATAGCCTGACAACATCTCATCTGACCGCAAATGCTGAATCTGGACAACGCGTTTTTTTTCTAATTTAAAACGTAACGACGTTGCATGCTTGTAGTTTATTTTGCGCTGTATATAAAATTAAGCTATTAATATTAAGTTGAAGAGTGCGCGCTACCGCAGTTTAACGGCTGACAGGACAGGAAAGTCCGTTTTTCTGAGAGACTTTTTATTTCAGCATACACTTACGTCTCTGGTAGTTCCTATTGTGCTGGGTTCTCTGAAGTAACTGTTAGTCGTGGTTCGCCTCTCACAACGTAACATGCTCAAAACACCACGCAGAATAATGTAAGCGGCTTTTTTTGGGGGGGAATCACGGTTTTGAACGATTACGTAATCGCGGCATCCGTAATTGTAATCGCGATTAGAAATTCGATTAATTGTGCAGCCCTACTTCTTCCTGAGTGTCTCCATCATCATGTCCGACTCCGGTTCAAACATGTAAGGCTCAACACCGCTACTGACCATTTCTGACATTTTGGCTGCGTGAGATTCTCCAGTTTTGTTGATGCCGGAGTATCCGAGGCAGCTGTAAAGGCTCCGCCCTCTTCTGGAAAGTGGGCCGGAGGCAGCAGCTCATTTGCATTTAAAGGGACACGCACAAAAACGGCATGTTTTTGCTCACACTCGAAGAGGGACTAATTTGTCAAGCTATAATAAATTATTTGTAGGGTATTTTGAGCTGAAACTTCACAGACACATTCTGTGAAGTTGTGTTCTGTGAACATGCATCAGAGACTTATATTGCATCATGTAAAAGGGGGCATAATAGGTCTCCTTGCAGTTTTTAGCTGTCCATCCCTCTGGAGTGATGTGTCACAGGGATGCCAACTAAAGTAAATTTTATGTGATCAACTTTGTGCCTGACTACACAAAACACCACTGTTGATCTCGAAATAATCAACAAAATAATGTGCTACATATAATATTCATTTAATTCAGCAATGAACATTACACCATATTTTAGTGTTTTCCTGCAAAGGGTGTCGAGGAAAATATTAAAATGATAGAAAAAGACTGTCATGCCCCCTTTAAAAGAGGAGCCTGAAGATTAGGGTTGGGCTCAGTTGAGTCTGAGGGTTTGAGTGATCACACAGCACGCTTGAACTAGTCACGGGTGACTTAGACATCGAGGATTACACTAGATTAAGATTAATCCTGTTGATGTCACTTATGCCACTGCAAACCTGGTTAGATCAGTCTGCAGTTTCTTAACCTTGAAAAGTTGATGGGCATGTATACATTATATACAGTATGTACAGTATACACTGTACGCTACCAGTCAAAAGTTAGAAAAAATATAGTTTTAATAATATAGTTTTAATGTTATGCAAACCAAGGCTCTTATGCAAACCAAGGCTGTATTTGTTTAAATCAAATATAGTAAAAAAAAGTAACAATATAAAATATTACAAATTAACTCTTTCCCCGCCAGCGTCTTTGAAAAATGTTGCCAGCCAGCGCTAGCATTTTTGATCATTTTCACAAAAGTCTCATGGCCCCCAGATTATTTAGCTGTATGCATCTGAATGCAATATATCAAAAAACAGAACAGACCCTCTGCTTTTAAACAACATTTTTTTATTCTAGCATGCATTCTTTCTTTTATCAACAGTTGATACCACAAATGTATGAAAAATATAAGCAGATGCATCAAAAAAGCAACATTTTAAACAAAAAGCTGAGAAAATCGAGTTGTTGTCAAAGACTACATCTGGATCGGATTCAGAACGATGCTCAAAACACAGATGGAGTAGATCGAGTCCATCATCCCTAATGCTTCACAGTCCTACACCTCGTCCTGGGTCGACATTTCATTCAGTAACGTTAGGCAGTTTTGATTTATTTGCTGTTTAATATGATCATCATGTTATTTTACAAACAGTTGTGGTCAGAATTATTGGCATCCCTGGTAAATATGATCAAAAATGGCTGTAAAAAAATAAATCTGCATTGTTGGCCACATTTATTGGCACCCCTAGAATTTTTTGCGAGTAAAATATCGCTGAAGTATATTTCCATTAATATTTACCTTTTTTTAGCACACCAGGGTGACTAGGAACATTAAATTGTCCAGCTATGACTTCTTGTTTCACAGGACTTTAAATATGAGGAAACACAAAGGCCAAATTCCCTTAATCATCCATCACAAAGAGTAAAACCACAGAATATAGTTCTGATGTGCAGCAGAAGATTGTTGAGCTTCACAGAATAGAAAGTGCTGTAAGAAAATTGACCATCAGGGCAATAATTAAGAAGTTCCAATCAACTAAAGATGCTACGAATCAGCCAAGAAGAGGACATGTGTCTGTCTTGTCTTAATGCACGGTGAGGATGAAAGTTTGAGTGGCCAAAGACTCTTCAAGGATCACAGATGGAGAATTGCAGAGATTAGTTGAGTCTTGGGGTGAACCCCTACATCCCCACATGTTGTTTGGGAGGGTTTCAAGAAAAATCCTCCTCGCTCATCCAAAAACAATCTCCAGCAAATTCAGCTGTCAGACACGACTGGAACTTCAAACGGGACAGGATTCTGTGGTCAGATCAAACTAAAAAAGGGCCTTTTGGCAGCAAACACGCTACATGTGTTTGGTGCACACAAGGATAAAAAGTCCCCCATGCCCACGGTTAAATATACCGCTGGATCTTTAATGTTGTGGGCCTATTTTTCTGCCAGAGGTCCTGGACATCTTGTTCAGATACATGGTATTATGGATTCTATCAAATACCGACAGACAAAAAAATCTAAACCTGCCGGCTTCTGCTAGAAATCTTATAATGGGCCGTGGTTGGATCTTCCATCAGGACAACGGTCCAAAACAAACTCAAAATCAACACAAAAATGAGTCTCTGAGCACAAAACCAAGCATGTGCCATGACCATCTCAGTCCCTGACCTGAACCCTATAGAAGATGAGTGGGCTGAACTGAAGAGAAGAAGCACCAACATGAACTTGTGAATCTGAAGGATCTGGAGAGATTCTGTATGGAGGAATGGTCTCTGATCTCCAAACTCATCAGGCATTATAGGAGAAGACTCAGAGCTGTTATCTTGGCAAAAGGAGTTTACAAAAAGTATTTAATAAAAGGGTGCAAATAATTATGGCCAACGTGTTTTGGAGAAAAGCATTTATTTCATAATGTGATTTTGCCCCCACTTTCAATTCTTTTACTTCAATGAAAGGTTAGAATTTTTGCAAATGATAGATCAAAAGGATAAACAATGCAGATTTATTTTTTACAGCCATTTTTGATCATATTTACCAGGGGTGCCATTAATTCTGACCACAACTGTATGCATCTGCTTACATATGATATCGCTTGTTTCTGCTTCTTCTTAGCCTGTGTTTTGATCAGGAGATTCAGTACTCTTTCAGAAGATGCCTAATAGCGCTCCTACCTTATAATAGTGAAAACAATGAAAGCCGGAAAATTCCGTCAATGGCAGGGAAGCGTTTTCTCATTAATGACAGAAATTTTCGTCAATGGCGAGGAAAGAGCTAAAAGAATGTTTTATTTTATTTTAATATTTTAAAATGTAATTTATTCCTGTGATGGCGTTCAGTTGTGCTGTCGTTCCTGGTTCAAAAAGAAAAAAATTGTCATCAATTACTCAACCTCATATCGTTTCAAACCCATAAGACTTTTGATTATCTTCGAAACACAAACGAAGATATTTTAATGAAATATGAGAGAATTATATATTTTCATTGACAGTCCACACAACTAACACTTTGACACTTTAAAACGTTTTTAGTAATCCATATGAATTGAGTGGTTTAGCCCAAATTTTCTAAAGGCTCGATTGCTTTATATGATGAACAGATTAAATGAATTTTATTCACATTTTATTTTATTACAATTGTTATATTTTACTGTAAAAAATGAGTATCATATCTTAATTATATTCAATAAGGTTACACTTCATTTTACAGTGTCTCTGTTACATGTTACAAGTAGCCTACTTAATAGTAATCCAACAGTGGTTACACTTTATTTTAAGGTGTCATTGTTACAGTGTAATTATATATTTAAGTAGTGAGTAATATTAAGCAACTACATGTACTTACTATAGGGTTAGGGTAGGATTAGGATTTGGTTGAGGGTTAGTTGCATGTAATTATGCATAATTTACTGTTATTACTACTACGGTAATTACATTATATATATGTAACAAGGACACTGTAAAATAAAGTGTTACCATAACAGTAAATTATGCATAATTACATGCAACTAACCCTAAACCAAAGCCTAACGCCAACCACAAACATATAGTAAGTACAAGTTGTAAATTAATATTACTCAGTACTTAAATGTATATTTACACTGTTACAAGGACACCTAAACTTTAAAATAAAGAGTATCCTTAATATAATAATAATTTAACTTTACATTACAACTAGAGCTGCACGATTAATCGTTAAAAGATCTCAATCTAAACACCCACACAATCTCATTCCTAAATGACAACGATTCATCTGAGTCTATTAAACTAATAATCACGACAAAATCACACCAGAACATTCAGATTTGTGTTGCCGCTCTGCTGATCCAGAGAGAGCAGTTGTCGAAGAAAGAAGAACCAGGATGAAACATTATTGTTCTGAAATAAACACTTCTGCTACGGAAGTATTAAAATACAGTAAGTCAACTTTAGAAAGTAACATGGCACTTCAAATAACGATTGAATCGATTACATTGTTACGTCATTGTTGGCGACAAGTAGCCTAACTTTAAAAAAAATATTTTTTTTATTGAATCATTCATTCAAGAGATTTGTTAAAAAATGCTGACTCATCAAGTAATGAAAAAGTTAAGTATTTAGGAATGAGTCATTGAATGATTAATTCATTCAAATGAACATTTAACAAAAAAGCAATTAACATTTTGTCAGAACCCCTAGTAAATTACGTTATTTTGTTATTAAGTTGTCTTCAGAATCGTGATCTTTGTTTGAAACAAAAAAAATCGTGATTCTCAATTTATCCAGAGTAGAGCAGCTCTAATTACAACTGTAAAATTGCAAACAGCGGCAGACAATGAGCTGCTAATGTGTAAAAACACTGAAACATGCGGCACACCATATTCATTTTATCATCAAATTTGTATTTTGATCATCGCATTAAGCCATATTGCAATTTCAGTTTTATTTTGATTATTCGTGCACCCCTACATCATAAATGTCTCTTTTTTGGCATTCTGAGCTATAGCTTTAGTGTTGTTATTCCTCGACATACCCATAGTTTATAATTCTCCTCTTCCAATCAGCTGTCATTAAAACAATGCCATGAACAATTCTGTGCCCCATTAAACTGAAAACTGGACGTGCAGATTCAATGATTTTGAGCACCAATATAATATTTTTTAAAGCATTTTCAAGGACAATATTCAAAATTCCTGTAAATTTTAAACCTTGAAAAAATAAAATCAAGCATTTTCTAAACATTTTACAAACTGTGGTAATAACAAACCTCTCCGTTCAGAAATGAATGTTTGCATAACATCCTGCCAGAGAGAATTCTGGATGGCCACAGTCACATTCCTCAGCAGGACTGTACACGTCAGAGAGCTATTTTAAGAATGCAGCCAAACAAGCTCCCAACAAAGTAGAGGAAAAAACAGCCGAGACCACAGTAAGAAAGTGAAGAGGGCCTAACAGGGCTCCAGACTAAGATTCGAGAGGCGTGCCACCAACTTCTACAGATGGTGGCACCGCACATGCATTAATATTACATGTGTTGTCTCTCAGAAATTTGACAGGAGCTCAATTTGGGATGCAGATGTAAATTTATTTTCATAAACAAAAAGCTTTTTTATAAGATAAAATTTTAATATTCTAACTGTCAGAGTTAAGATTACTACCTATTAACATTAGCCATTGGTCTTCAATAGTATCATCCATCAGTAGATCATGATAACCACAGGTTAAACCACAAAAGGCAGATAACTACAAAATTACTAGTAAAATTTAACCATGGTTTCTGTGGTTATTTGTTATGAAAAATAGTTGCCTAAACACATTTAAAAGAAACTAATACACAACAACTGCTATAGCTTAATATTTAATAAAATTCTATATGAATATGCAATGCATCTGCCACAATACCATGGTTACAGTTAGTGTTACTACAGTAAATCCATGGAAAATGTTGATGATTTGTGGGTTAAAAAACACACAGACTGGATCGTTGTGGCTCAATGTTTCTCCTGTTTTCCGCATCAGTGTTGTTGAAAAATGTAAGCACTGGTTCATCAGGCTATAAACTAGTTGAAATCACTGAGACATTTGTGTTTTTTATCGGAGAAATCAAACAGTTTGATCACGTGATCGTGACCGGTCAACGAGTAAACGTATTTGTTCTAAGCTCATGCTGAGCTGTTGTTTGGAGCAAAGCTGATCAATGGTCCGTGTGGAACAGGAATGGCAGCACTTATCGAATTGGTGTTGGCACCAGTGCAAGCAGGTCCTTAACCTGTAGGCTATTTCAAAAGATAAACATGGAGACTGAGAACAGTTTCTAAAAACCAAAAGCCAAGGCCATAATAAAAAGTGTTTTTAAAATGTCTCTTGTAACCTCAGCAATCACAGATTTGACTAGTGTTTAAATACTGAAATTGTAAAACTGTAATGTCACCAGTCTTTCTGCAGTAGGGGTAGTATAGAGTACTGATTTTGTTCAGTATTTGAAGACAAAGGGAAGTGAAACAGAAGATATTTGAATAACTTTGGGATCCAAACTTTCATTTTCAACAGAAAAAAAAAAGAAAGTCATACAGGTTTGGACCAACATAATGATGAACAAACAATGACCGAAATTTCATTTTTGGGTGGACTAGGTTAACCCTTTAAACGCAATTCTTCCGTCAGAAAAAAAAAATAGTGCTTGACAATAAACAGCAAATGAATGCTCCTAGGTGTTACAGTTCAAGTGAACACAGAGACTTTTTTTAAACACAGTATATGATATTTTCTTAGACACATCTGATGATCTCTCAGCATAAGAAAACCTTCTGAACACTCAAATCTGCCTAAGAAGAACCATAATTTAAAGGGGTCATGACGAGAGATCATATTTGCTTTGATATTTTGACATAAGTGGTCTTTGTACCACTAAAACATCCAAAAAGTTTCAGAGCATAAAACATCCTCCTCATTATAAACAAAGGATTTATTTGATCAAGCTCAAAAACTGCTCGTTTTGATATTGCCGTGACGTCACACGGGAAAATACATTTGCATATGACTGCCTCCAATGCAAAACATCGACAAATAGTTATACATCACACACCAACTGGCGTTCAGTCGCTTAACGGCTGACATTTGCCTAAACTAGATGTGAGGATCGCGTCAAAAGCAAATAGCACCCATTATAATCACTGACGCTGTCTACACCTGATACAGTATACAGATGTGCGTTCAGTTTCTGACATACTTGAGTCAGTCAACAATAATCACAATAGGCCATATTATGACCCAAATTTAAGCTCTCTTACAACGATAATCAAGACTTTTGTTATAGCCTACCGTTTAAGTTATTTAAGTTTTTTCTATGATCTTAAATTTGATCAAAATGAATTCAATCAATTCAAGACTTTAAAGGTAGGGTAGGTCAGAATTGTCTAAAAAAAACTTTTATTCAAATTTGTTTAAACTGTCTTTATATACCAATACATAATTAAAATGCAAGTATTCTGAAATAGAGAGTATAAAAAATTTTGTGACTCTAGTGTATTTAATCTTCAATAAACACAGCTCATTAATTCCATTCACTCCCACCTAAAAACGGCTGCGCGCAGGTGGGCAGAGCCAGTAATAGCGGCGGTAGTCATGGCGACGGAGAGTGACAGTCGCGCAAGCCAATCACTTGTTTCGTCCCGGTAGGAATTAATGAGCTGTGTTTTTTGAAGATTAAATACACTATAGTCACTCAATTTTTATACTCTCTTTTTCAAAGTACTTACATTTTAATTATGTATTGGTATATAAAGACAGTTTAAGCCAATTTGAAAAAAAGTTCTTTAGACAATTCTTACCTACCCAACCTTTAAGGACCCGCGGGAAGACAATGAATTTCTGTGTTCCTGAATGTTTCTATGTGTGCATGATGATTTTGGTTTGTGTGAGTGTGTGTGTGTGTGTGTGTGTAAGCATGCATGTGTTTTAATAAGGACAGCACAATTTAGAATGGTGATTAAACAGACTGAAACTACCTGAACAGTTTTAATACTTGCCTTCCAGCCAATCCAAAACCCAAAACCTTTTTTAACATATAAGTGAATCTCAAGGAACATTAAAATAATAAAACAGTTAAAGTCATGACCCCTTTAAGCCAGTGCTTACGTGATGCACTTCCTGCCACCAGTTGGTGGCGCTATGACCATCCTCACATCCATGTGATCAGCCTTCTTCACCAAACATACAGCTCAAGTTTCATCTAAATCACTCAATGCACACAGCAGACTTAGGCTACTGTACACTTAGTATTAGATATTTATAGAGTGATTGCTCAAACTTATGGTTTGTCCTTTTTTTTTTATTCTGCCAAAGTTGGCCCTCAGAAAGCATACTCATCACCCAAAAATAAAAATGATATTCATATTCTGGTCTCATGTGCCTTTCTGTATGCTTTATTAGTATGGTGTTTACTGAGTTTGGTCTTTTCATATCACTGTCTTAACGCATTAAGCCACGTTAGCGTTTCAGAACGTCCCGAGACCTCGTGTGTCATGACATCGTCTCATACAAAAAAAGTCCCATTTCATGCCAAACAATAAAACGACCCCTTTACGGTCTCCCCCTGCTGGGCCATTGCAATTGCACAAGTTAGTTATGCATGAGATCATATAACAGTTAAATATATCAGATAATAGTTGCAAAAGTCAAGGCGCAAAGATTTGAAATTGCAGTGACAGGTTTGAGAAGTTGCAAGTGCCTAATAGAGGTTGTACTGCGAACGTGAATGAAAGAATAAGTGCAACTATGTACTACAAGTTTGTGTCTGTTATAGTATTTCTGTGAATGGCATTTCACACATCAGGGACTACTTGTCTGCAGCTTCAAATTCAGAATACAGGTTTGTGACTATTGTCTGTGAGTGCAAATCTCAACATTCAACTTGTGATGTAGTGATGTGTTCAAGTGATGTAAACACTGACAATCGCAGCAAGCCTAGTACACATTCAAATTCCATTGTGAAGTGGCGTTTGGGACACAGACATTGGCGTATAAAGTGAAATAAGTGCTGCATTATGGGACATTCACACAGGACATTGAATGGAACAGGAACTGGCAGTTTCATACTGACAAGCACCACTCGACACACCTTCTTCAAAAAGCTAGTTTGAAAAAGGAAATTATCAAAGTTTATGAAACAATCCTTTTCTTTAGAATAGAAAGTGACTATTTCGCTTCACCTACCTGCCATCAAGATCACATCTAAACCACTTCTTCTGAAATACATCCATGCATTAGCTGTGCTTCGCTGCACATGTGCTGGTGAGTGACATCACAGCCGAGACTTTGGCTGTTTCTCAACATTCACAGAGGACACATAAAATTACCTGGATGGGTTTTTGATAAGGACGCATCGATTGCGGACTTGATCAAATCGAACCAACAGAAATCCCAGAAGTCATTGTGGGCAGAAGCCAGCAAGTATTAGAATATTTTTGTTCTCAATTAAGAGATTCCCGCAGCAAGCGCAAATGTGTGATGGCTGATGAGAGTACACATCTGAGGAGAGTACACATCTGTTGTTTTGTTTGGCATAATTTTAATAAAGTGATAAAAACACTTCCAGAAAGCCTGCAGTACTTTTCATTGGTATATAACATTTAAAAACCATGGGCATAAAAATATATTTAAAAAAATAATTCAAGTGAATGTTTTAATCACCAACTTAAAATGTGAGCAACAAGCTCAATCCTCACAAACATGCGTTTGGTGTCCTCGTGTCCTTCGTTCTTTCAAGGTAGCTTGACTGGTCTTCACGAGAACACAAGTTCTGTGTGTTCTTGGGAGTGAGAAACAGCCTTACTCATCACTCATTCACCTCCTACTGACAAGCACTGACAAAACCACAGACGGTGTTTCTCTAGTAATTACGTGACAAAGCATGAGAAAGCCCGGAAGTCTTCAAGCAGTTAACACAACCTCAGGGCGAAGAAACAAATCTGCTAGCGAGAGGTGTAAAGGAAGTGCCATGCTTTGTTAGTATCAACTATGACAAATTTCAATTTTCAATGGTTTTAGATTCGTTTTACAACATAATTATCAACCGGTGGAGTTTTTATATAAATAATTAAATTAAACTCAGAGAAACAGCCATGTAAGACTGGAACAAAGTCTTGTTTTTTTCAGAAGTGACACGTGACATGGGACAACTGAACCACTAATCCAGATCTGTTGTGTGGTGTAGGCCTGGACTAAAGATCTAGTTGACCTCATACTCAGCCTTCTTTACACAGTTGTACAAGCCAGCAACACTAATACCTAACATTTTGCCTTCTGGCGATCTCGTAAATAAATTAATGTCTCTCTGTGACTAAACTTTCTCAATGAAACATCTTACTCTCTTAACTGAATTCACTTCTTGCCATATTTGATGTGCTCTATGCATGTGCGTTGACCAATATTTATATTAGTGTTGTCAAAAGTACAGACTTCGGTACCAGCATTTCCCTCTAGTGTTTTAAGCGCTGTTGAACAGATTCTTAAACACCTCTGATTGGTCACTGTGTTCACACGCTCAACATATATGTCTCTGATTGGCCATTGTGTTCACTCACTCAACATGCATGTCTGTGATTGGCTACAATGATCAACGCTTCAAAAACATGTTGTCTTCACCGAGCGCTTACACAGATACACACTTACTGCATTTTAAAGCAGGCGTCTATCAGCGGATCCCCAATATATCTACTGATAGACTCCTGCTTTCAAACACAAGAAGGGTGAACTCACCAGCACATGTGCAGCGAAGCACAGCTAATGCATGGAATGTCTTTCAGAATGAAGAAGTGGTTTAGATGTGATCTTGATGGCAGGTAGGTGAAGCGAAATAATCACTTTCTATTCTAAAGAAAAGGATTGTTTCATAAACTTTGTTTCATAATTTCCTTTTTCAAACTAGCTTTTTATTTTTCCAGAAGAAAATGAGTGGTGCTTGTCAGTATGAAACTGCCAGTTCCTGTTCCATTCAATGTCCTGTGTGAATGTCCCATAATGCAGCACTTATTTCACTTTATACGCCAATGTCTGTGTCCCAAACGCCACTTCACAATGGAATTTGAATGTGTACAGGAGCCCATGTAGACAGTTGTCAGCTATTAAAAGATTAACACCAGTGGGCATGACCAATAGTGCAATATGTATAACTATACGTCAATGTCTTGCTCTGGAGGCAGGCAGTCTTATGCAAATGTGTCTAATATTCACCCATTTAATGGATTTTAAGCTCTACACCACCTCTCAGTGAGAGTGATATTTTTTTTCAGATCAAGCG
Source organism: Squalius cephalus (assembly GCA_022829025.1). Taxonomy (NCBI): domain Eukaryota; kingdom Metazoa; phylum Chordata; class Actinopteri; order Cypriniformes; family Leuciscidae; genus Squalius; species Squalius cephalus. The sequence continues at coordinate 11,838,313 of CM040797.1, read as the reverse complement.
CAATAAGACCGACTGAGGTGTTTACAGGAAGGATTTGTTTAGCTCAATTGAGGCATCAAATGGATTATTAAATGGATTATTAGTTTGCATGTAAACGTAGCCTCATTTAGCCAGGTCTATTATTCGTCCTTCAATTTCTGTTACTGTAATGAAAAAGGTTCTGGTTAAATTCACACAGTCCCTGTTCAGGTCCACATCAATGTGATAGGGTCTCAGTACTTTCTTTACACACACAGTTAATTTTTTGATTGTTTTTATATAATAATTACGCCCTGATTTTCAATTTCACATGCCATTACAAAGCTATCAGGTAAAACCCTTGCTCTTCATTTTCACTGAAGCAAGACCTTGCGAGGACCAAAGGATGACCAAAAAGCAAACGAGATCAGAGGCTTTAACTCTAAACACTGCAGACAGAATCTGCATCTCACACTGACAAGTCAAAATTGTTTGAGTCTTCAAGAGCTAGAAACAATTATTCATATACAGAATATTTTTTTGGTCAAAAGATTGTCACCTGCTCTAGACACATCCAATGGCCCATTTAGTTAGTGACATACTACATAATTCAGGAATGGGGAAAAAAAAATTGCTCCAACAAAAGTTTCATTTTTCCACATGACTCAAACTTTGCTTGTCTAGGATCAAGTCCTGCTATTTATGAATCACCAACTTTTTTTTTTTCCAAACTGCAAATCTGTGCCTCGAACCAGAAGAATATACATGGGCCATAAAGCATTGCACTGTAACACGCATACACTTGGAGCCACCCTGTGGTCCAAGACAAGAGGTTTGTTGATAATCTGGGAATTTTATTAAGAGGTGGGTTGGGTGGCCGGAGGGAGGGGGCGAGCAAAGGACTTCATTTATCAATGGAAACTTCTTAAGGGCAAAAACAACACTCTCGTGTTCAGAGGCCTGGGAGCTTGTCTTCAAAGATCATTACTATTCATCCTCAACCTATATAAAGAGATCATTTCTCTTCACTAGACTATTCATATGGATTTGTTTTACAACACATCCTTTTTGGATCTTTTATGTTTTGGTGACCTGGACTTTCAATGGAGGGGCAGAAACCTCCCGGTTTTCTTTAAAAAAAATTGTGTTTCAAAGATTAAACAAAGTCTTTTGGGTTAAGAACAAGATCAAGGTGAGTAAATGATGACAGAATCTTCATTTTTTGGGTGAAATGTCCCTTTAATGTTAAACAGAAAACAAATGAAAAAGAGAAAATCACTCACTGCTCTTGAATGAATTAAACTTTTGTAGATTTAATAAGTATTGTTGTGGATTTAATTCATACACTGAAGACTATGCAGTGTTTTGTTTGTATATCTAACTACTTATTTTACTTGATGAAAATTGCAAATTCTTAACCTTAAATCAGCGGTATCAGCAGTATCTTTCTTTCTTAAATCACCTATCGTCGGCATGATTGTCAATTACTTGGTCTTATTAGGCTACTTACAATGAACGTTTCCTTACAAAAAAATATGCATGCTTATTCTATGATCTCTTTCTGCATTTTAGGACCAGTAAAATGGGATCTCCTGTTTGAAAGATCAGAAGATTCCTGAATGCTCATTACTCAGGACTTCCTGCATCTGTCAATGAACTGCGTGATGTATTGAAGACATGCTTTCACTTCACAGAGTTAAGACTTATCCTGATGTTAATGAATTCATTCATTTTAGTTCAATGAAGACAAAAGCTCTTTGAGAGGGAAGGCTCATAGAAGATGACTCTTGTTCCAATCCTTTTTGCAATATTTAAAACTGATCAGCTGATAGAGTAGATCGTTTATGTAGACCAGTTTTTATTTTTTCATGTTTGAGTCTAAGAAAAATCACATTGGTTCAATGTGATGGTGATAATTCCAATAGAAACAGTTTAATTAGCCTACATCCAACAAAAATCAACATGATCACAAACGTGACGCTGATTTTATGCAACCGTTCCAGAAACAAGAAGTTTTTTACTAAGTAAAAATAATTTTAGACACAATTGAGTGGTGCAGGTATGACATCACTGTGTGGGCTAAAACGCAGTAGTGAGTTCACATTTTAGCACTTCCGGTCCCATCGTCCCGAAGTCAGTGGGTTTTTTGAATGGGGTTGTGGTTTAAAGGCTGAAATAAGGTCTGTTCATCTGTGATAATTATCTTGATGGACAAAACATGCAAGTATCATAAACTTTTGGTGATCACAGAACTTGTTTTTGGCGTTAATCCAAAAGTCGATGGGAAAATCCAATTGGGTTTTTCTCGAGGGAACCAGTGTGATGCGAACTGCCGGTTGGCCAACAAAGTGACGTCATTCCTGCACCACTCTATTCGGTTTGTTTTTGCTATGCCAAAAAAAAGTCCCAAACAAGGTCATAAAGTCACTTTATGTCTCCAAGCAACACGCTGGTGTTTCATTCCTGATTAATGACTCAATGACCCCAGAGTGTACAACCGTCGTATGCTCAACACCTAGAGAATACCCATAATGCACTGTGAGAGTCGCGCCCGCAGCTCAACCAATCATCCATCCATTTTCCAAACCGCGCTGGACCAGCCTAATATCATACAGGTATAAATTATTTTTTAATTGATTATTAAACTGAGGCATGCTAGTTTCCATGGCAGAGTTTCAAGTGATTATAATTAAACAGCAAGCACAAACTATGCACAAGCAACAGCCCAAATTCCAGCGCAGCCAGTGTCCAAATTCACTCACATGTTTTCATTCACTCCTTCAAGTGGACTATATTAATGGACCAATGATGATTTTATTTGATTGGCAACAGCCCTATGATGTCTTATTACTATTCTGATTGAACTTACTGATTCATTTCTGCCATTAAGACAATAATTTTATAAATAATCTTCATCTATAGCTTTTTTGTTGTTGTTGTTGCTCAAATTGTTATTTATATCAGGGGTTTTTAACATACAACTAAAAAAGCACCTGATTTATACTGTATTATATGTATTAGAGGCTATGGCCTCTAATTCTAAACTTTGACTATGTTCTATATTTATCTGTCTAGAGACCTCAAAGCATAGTCTGCTTATTGTGCAGTTTGTGCAACTCCAATGAAGTTCTAGTTGATGTCATTTGTAGAGTAGGTAGGGCCCTAACAATGACTTAAACACATTCACAAAATCAAAATTAGGTCAGTGTGCGGTGAGAAATGTTGTCGAAGTAGTAATTTCTGACACATTCCTCCAGGAATGTAAAGTCAGAGGAAAATATAACATACGCTGGAAACACTGATGCCGGTCGCTCAGAGCTCAGGCCAGAGAAAAGAAACTGTCACGAGCTTCCCGAGCACAAAGTGTGTTTGATCGGCCAGTTGCCCTGAGGTAAACGCAGTTCTAGACGCTCTGAACATTGCAGCTTCATTAGACATGTCATATCTCGAACTAACCCTGGATTAGGAAGCATTAGAGGCGGATACGGAGACAGGCGAGACGATACACATGGAAAAAACTGGCCAGAGGTGAAAGCTTCAGATGAATAAAACAAAAGCGACTCTACTCTTTCTGTTTGCTCTTTGAGAGCAAACACAAGGCGTAAACCCATACAACTGACTGAAAGGCATTTGAATTTATCAATCACTTGTGCCATGTAATTCACAGCCAATCTAACAGGATCTTTTTATAAACCCATCGATTCTAATCTACAGAAACTGCATTACCATTCATTCACTGTGAAGGAGTTTTTCATCCTCAACTTTTCCAGTAAGGTTCCAAGCACCCAACCAATAGATATTATATGTATAATATACCGCGTAATTTAAATGTAACAATTTTTTTGTATAAGTATGTATAATGTATTGTGGTTGGAATACTAGACATAATTACATTTTGTATTTTATTTATGGACCTCAGGAAGACTTGCAACTATTTTATGGAATCTAAAGGGGAGAGTGATTTCCGAAGAGTTATTTATGCGTGACGGTGGAGTTATTCATGGGTTATTCATGTTCACCCTCATCATGTGGTGTTTATTTACTGGGAGTCTGAAAAACGCTCTAGAAGGCCCAGATAGCTGTGATAATAACTTCCAAATAATGAAGCATCTCAGAGCAGAAAATGATTTACCCTTGTATAGAACAGATGGATAATATACACCTACTGAGAATCAATTATTTTTTAAGGTAAGTTGCACCAGTTTAGTGTAAGTTATAACCTTAGTAAAGTTGGCCAGGACATATGATAAGTATATTAATTCCAGCACGAATTGTTAGTTTGATTTCTCAAATATGGATTTCTCAGAATGCTTTTATTTCATGAGCACAAACAACTGAATAGAAAATGCTTTTTTTTACATCCTGATCACATGGTTTGCCAACTTCAGAGGTGCAATATTTGCACAAGATTATAGGTGGCACTACAGCTATTCCATACAGTCTTTCTCACACGCGCACACACACGCACACACACACACACAGTTCATGTAATCACGAGAGCACCACGACGCATGTGCGAGTACTGAGAAGATGATGCTCACGATCAATTGATGGGAAAGTGTGAAAGGTAAGCCATTCATTCGGACATGTAGGAAATGCACACTTTAAAACCATTTTAAACTACATCGAGACCCATCTGCGTCATCTTCTCAGTTCTTCGCTCTCGTGAACTCACTCAGAGGCCCACACAGAAGAAAATGAAGAGTTGAATAAAGTTGTTATTTTTGTTTTGTTTTTTTGCGCACAAAAAGTATTCTCGTCGCTTGATAAACTTATGGTTGAGCCACTGTAGTCACTTGGACTATTTTAAACATTGTCTTTACTAACTTTCTGGGCCGGCAGATGAAATTACCTAGCAGCCTATGAAGGAGTGAGACAGCTCTCAGATTTCATCAAAAATATTTCAATTTGTGTTCCGAAGATGAACGAAAGTCTTACGGGTTTGGAACAACATGAGGGTGAGTAATTACTGACAGAATTTTCATTTTTGGGTGAACTAACCCTTTAAGTGTTTTCAGCGTCTGTCGTCTCAATATACGAGGACATTAACACATGAACTTCATCTCCAGAACGGCTTTGAAAGTCACTTCAACAAACAAGATTACATTCATTCTCAAGGTCTAACAAATACTGTATGTGGAAAGCATTTCCTTCCCCACGAATGGTAAATGAATATCGTGATAAATGTCGATATCGAATGATATGGAAAAAATATAGTGATACTATTTTTGGCCATATCGCCCAGCCCTTTATGAAATTGAATACAAATAAGTTGTTATTGAATCACAAACTTATGCCTATTTTTAAGAAAATTTGTGTCAATGTCCAGCCTCAAAAACACAGTACCAGTAATTGTAGCAGTGGACTATTGATGATTTCCGAGGAGGACAGAAAACCGGAATGAGTTAATCATTTGGCGCAGCCCCATTATATGGTGTGGCAGATAACCAGTTGTTTAGTGTGGCTCCGTTCATTCAGCGCGGGTTTGTCGAGAATGTGGTTCTGAGATCTGAACATGTGCAGGTGTCAGTTCGGTTACAGAACGCGGTTCACAGAAATAATGACGCATACACACAAATAATCGGTGACGCTGATTATGAAAATACGTCAATTTGTGTGGAATGACGTGTCGGAACAGCCCTAACAACAGCATTCTGTGTGTGTATATTACTACCATTTGTAGTTTGCTTTTGGGATCTGATTGGACCTGAAAACTGAAAAATATTTTTTTTTGCACACGTCCCTATTTCATACATGAAGCGCATTCAAACGAGGACATGGTAGCGAACAACAATACCCACTTGTGGCAGTGCTTGAAAATAACCTGCATCTGAGGCTATCACTATATATTACTATTCACTTATACTTTAGATGAAAACTTCTTGATTCTGTAATCCTATTACAGTATTTTCACAAATAAAGAAATTGTTAAAGTCCCCCTATAGTCAATCATTTTTCCCTTAAAACTCATCTTTGATCACCAAAATTACATATTTAAATGTTTTTCCTTGAAAAAAAAATGTCTTCATGCTTTAAAATAGCTTGAATGTAACTCTACACCCTTGCCTCATTTAGTATACGCGGTTCTACTATGAATATGCAAATGAGCCCCGCCTCCACTCACTCACACCAACTCAGAGATCCACTCATGACGATCACAAGGTGACCTGATTGGTTACAGAGTAGTTTGTGACGTCAGAAACACCAGCGATTTCAAACCGTGTTTTTGAGACTGTCTTTGGTTCACTGCAGTTTTAAGCAGCAATGGTCAGTCCCTCCAGTTTTTCGCAACTCCGCGATCGCTGAATACAACGCAAAATCAACAAAATGTCGCATTTTTTTGCGATCCTGCATAATTCCTAATTTAACCGCAAAATAATCACAAAAATGAAAAAGACCTCACAAAACATTAAATTATAATCACCCAATTGAAATATCTCTAGTTTAATTAAAGTTTCAATGCATTTTTACGTGGATACAGATGTTGCGGGAAAAGGGGAAACTCCTTTTCCTCGATTTACTGAAGCCTATAATGTAAAACGCATTTTGCGGCAACTGCACATCCAAAGGCGCGGGCCCGCCAAGGAAGCGCGGCCTTAGCCTATCCCCAAATAACGCCATTTTAGCAGGTTTAGCGACTGAAGCGACAACTTGCCACTAGTGCGGCCGGCTACGCAATACTCGTTCCCTACTCTCAGGGAACTGAGGTTACGATAGTAACCGAGTAGTTCCCTTTCGAACGGTCACTTCGTATTGCGTAGCTATACACAGTGGGGACGCCATGCAAAACGCCGCACTATAAGTAACTGGTTGCCTACGGCAGCTCAGGACCCCTCAACTCAGGATTTACACACAGTTCTAGAGTATAAATTACTACACCTGCTGTTAATATTTACATCGGTCAGGTAGAAAAATTGCCCATAGGTTGTTTTAAAAGTTAATTTGATGAGAATTTGATTAGATCAAAATAAACAAGCTTTATGCATTTTGTTTGTGATTTGTGTCATGTATGACTATTGTGCATCTGACATAATACTATTATGGTAAATGTGATGTCCTAATTATAAAATATAAAAATCGCAAATTTTTGCACAAATTTCTGGAAATTACCACCACAAAATCAGTCATTTTGATCGCAAAAATCACACAAACAAATCATGAAATCCTGGAGGGACTGAATGGTGTTGACTTTTTAAGCATATTAAAATCACCACATTAAAAACTTGGGTTTCACCACAGGAACAAAAAATATGAATAAAAGGAAGTAAACACTGTAACCAACAGGGCACTCAGTATAAACACTAATTCTACATACAGCACACGGTGAAAATGACATGAATATGACAGTGGCCGAATGGATACTGCGCATTGAAATCAAGGGTTTAAAGTGTCGATCGTGAGCCTCCAGTGAAGCTGAACTCTCGTCTTCATTCAGTTCACACAGACCAACCGTCACACACAGCACACACATTCATGCAGGCTACACATGCGCACTTCAGAACATCTCACAACTGGATTCAACTAAGTCTGCAAGGTTTGTAAATGTTAGATATTCAAAGACTTGTTTATAAAACGGATAGTTGCAGTCCTAGATTCTGATTGGTTGAGCCGCGTTCGAAGCCATTGTAAATGACTCAACAAACACACACCTGTGACCGCATTACATTAGTGTTACTGCGCAATTGCCGTTTGTGATGCTTTGTTGCTGCATGTGTTGCTTAGCAACCTCTTTGTAACTACATTGCTTGGCGAAGGAATAAATGTGTTATAACGTTATACTTTTTTGTTGCTGGTGTTTATTTTATGAATAAAATAAATATTGAAATGAATATTTTTATGGTGTAACCGTTTTATAAAAGCAATAAGCCCCTTGAAGTCGTGTTTTACAGTGGATTACAGTGGACTCCGCTAAGGGGCGTTGTTAGCTACGACGCGGAGCTAAGTCCACTGTAATCCACTGTAAAACACAGCTTCGCGTGTTTATTACTTAGGCTAATTATTACATGTTATAAATTCTTATTACATGGCTTGGTTGAATTCTAATGTAGAATGCGGTGTGTTATTTCTTGATAACAGACCGCTGCTAAGTATAACACACCGTTGCCATGAAAAACAGAGCGTTGCTATGGACGCAGGATTCTAACCGTAGAGACGGAATGGACTATAGTATTTTCTTTAGCGGAAGCAATACAATCGTTTTTAAATCAATAAACTCCTTTTTAAATCAATATTTTGTGTCAAATTATTGATTTATTTGGTAGGTAGCCATGTAATAAGCGGGATAATGTAGAGCGAGACGGTTGTTATAGCGAATACAACCCCTTCAGGCTGATTCGAGACCTGAAGTCCTGATCTGCCTGTCGGGGTTGTATTCGCTATAACAACCGCCTCGCTCTACATTATCCCTTACATATTTGCTGAATGGGGTTGTATTCGCTATAACAACCACCTCGCTCTACATTATTTATCCCTTACATATTTGCTGAATGTTGACAGTAAATGAGAAAGTATTATAGTGTTTTCCTTGTTATTACTGATAATATAAAATCAAAAGCTATAGGCTATAAGCTACTACTTTTTCATATAGCCAACCTTTTAATTTCTTTGTTTATCCAATAATGTAATAAACTGTTAAACAGAGTCATAAACTAATGAAGACAGAGAATGGATGCGCTGTGTGCTCAGGCGTTCTCAGCGGCGTCAAAATAAAAGTCCTGCTTCAGACACATCAGCCAAACTGAATCCCTAATGGCCTGATGCTGAAATTTGAAAAATGTCACATATCGTCCAACATATCGGCCTTGGAGATATATCGGTTGACTATTATAAAAAAATGTATTCAAATAAGTTTTGAGTCAAACTGCCTTGCATCATTGTGTAGGCAATTGAGCAACGAAACTTATCCCTTATCACCACCTAGCATCCAACCAGTACAGCACTAATACTTGTATTGCCAGTTTGAACACCGCTATGAAAATTATTATAACGTGGCATGTCTACTCCACAGGTAAATACAAAATACTCCCTTTTAGCCTAATAGTTAAATTGTTAAGAAAGAAATTGCATGTTTGTGTAACAGTAAATTTAACCTGTGCATATTAAGCTCTTAAAGTGACAGCAGCCTAATAAACCTGCTGCTTTCTGTCATGTTAATCAAAGAACAAAAGACAAAGAGAAAATCACTTGCGGCTTTTGACTGAATAACTTTTGTAACTTTAATTGCAAGCATTAATAGGTATAATTTTTACAATGGAGACTAATCAAGTGTTATTTTACATTTGATTACTTTATTTAATTTCTGTAGTATTTCTTACCTGAATACTACTGTTAGACTTACCTGAAAAGTTTAAAGCCACATTTATTTAATTTGTCTATTTATTCTATTGTATGTGCTATTATTTGCAATTTCTTTATTTGTTCTTATTTTATTACTGATGTTTACTTTGGTTCAAAGTTTCAAATAAAGCCTCCCTGTGCTGTGTGAAAGCAATTCCAGACAAATTACCCAAATTATCAAAAAATTATGAGATAATAATAAAAATATCTATATGGCAGTATAAATGGCAGCTTTCCCCATGGTATCGAAATGGAGTAGAATATTGATATTTGTCAAGGTATTTCAGTATGGTGACAACACTACCTTACAGTGCTCTTTGTAGCTGAATTCTTCATATATTAAAATGTTTCAGAGTAAGTGGAAGACATGTGGTTTTCATGTCAAATAGCACTACAACATGTCCACAACATGAGGCATATGATAAAACCATTCAAAGACCTATATTCTAAAACATAATTACCACAAAAAAAACAAAAACATTTTGAGTATATAACTGTATAGCCTTCTTGTAGCTCCAACAGCTGCATGAACAGCAGAATGAACTGATAAAATGCATACCTGAATGCAAAGCAAGTTGCTATAAGCATAAATATAGCCTATGGTGTGGTAACAGCTCTTTCGTGTCACAGCTGTTATTTTATTGGAGATTTTACTATGGCTGGGCGATTTTTCAGATTTTTTCGATTAATTCGAATTTAATGTTTTGCCTTTTATTATTTTTAAATTGAGAAATTGCAGTTTTGAATACATGTTAGCAAACATTACAATTAGAAATGTTGACAACACGGCAATGATGACAAGCAAAGATATTAGACACGAGTTGAACTTCTAATTTGAGCGCCGCGGGACGCTGCAAAAGACACGAGTGCAACAGCCAAACACGTCCGCAAAACATAAAAACTATAGAAAAGCAGCACAATAATGGAATGCAAAAACCTGTAAAGAACTACTGTATGTTTAATATTTCATGTTTGTATAATGGTGACAGGCTGAAATGTGCTGTTATTTTGCTTTTACAAACCATTTGCTGTTACTAATGGCCTAGGCTATTACTGGTGTTATACTTATAGTCATTTTGAATTTGAATGGCCTTGACTTTTTGGGTTGACCTCTAAAACTCAATGTCTACTTGTTAGCTAAGAAATATTCATCATTTTTCTTATTTTATATTATTTCTGAGTATATAGGATATGTTTTAGATAAGTTTGTACAAAATTTGCCTTCACATTTCATGCATATTTTCTGCAAAGATGTTTAACAAATAAGTAATTTGTTTTACATTTACACCATGTTGATCACTTCAGGTGTGGCGCACTTATTGGAATAGAACTTTTTTTAACCAGATGGTTAATAAAGAGAATGTTTGTTACTTGAATCATGTTGTAGTTACATTTTTAAGTTGACGAAATGAAACTATCTGTTTTAAAAACAAACACACTTGTAATTGATCAACCGAAAAGGGTAATGAATGACTGCAGTCATGTATAAATATGCATTTATACACACACACACATAATTTATAGCTGTCTGATTCAATACATTACTATACTGTGAAATCCTGTGACCTGTATTTACTACAGTGGTTGTCAAAGCCTGTGAGACTCAAGACTGCACAGAAAGAGTACATATGAAGTGTCATTGATGTCACTATTAATAATTGAAGCTCTCAGTGAGAATGCTCTTAATGTAAGGAAAGATTTAATACTAGGCTATAACTATAACACACAATCTGTGTGCCTGAGTATGCAACGTCAACTCACAGGAGTCAGGAGGGCTCAAATTCCTAAAGAAAGAGATGCTCAAATGTAAGAAATCACTTTACAAATGGCACATTTCATGACGGCTAAACCCAAGAGTACAAATGCAGATCAAATTTAAGTTTATTGAAAAATCTGAGCATGGAATATGGGTGGTGAGGCCTAGTGGTTAAAGACCCTGTTGGTTACCAAAAGGTTGTAGGTTCAACCCTGAAAACTTAGGCATGAACTATTACTTTCCTTCCTTTAACAAGAAACTGAACCTGCTGGTTCCGGGGCCAGTGGTCCTGCAATGACTTGTACTCCAAATGCAAACGGCTAGCTTTGAAATAGCAAGAATGAATACAGTAAATATCGTAATTCAAAAAAAAAAAAAAAAAAAATGAATCAAGGTAACTTATAGTTACAATCAGTAAGAATCTAGATAAAAAATATTCAAATTTAAATTCAGCATCGCTTACCAAGTCTGACTTGTACACAAGTGATTACAGGCTGGCGCGTGCAGTGCAATGTCATTAAGCATGATTTTGCATATTTGCAGCGTAACTTATATAGCGTATTATTGTACTGTACTGTATGCATGCATTTCAAGATTTATATTAGATTGTGCCTACCTTAGTAACAATTACGCAAACAAACTCCTTATAAAAGCAACAACAGAGTTCCAATAAATCTGATAAACTCACCAGCAGACAGTCTGTGTTGATCTCCGATTTGGGATCCTTCAGCATAGCATCGATCTTCTCGAAGCGAGCTGTCAAACTTTCTCCAGCAGACATATTCATAATTGATCCGATTCAGACGTATGAAAGAGATGCGAGTCTACTGGCTAAGGTTAGCAAATGAACTCGCCAACTTCCTCTGCCCTCACAAAGCAAGCACTAGTTTGATCAAAGCAGCGTTTTGTGTCTTACAGTCTTATTATCGCTCTCGTTGAAACGTGTACAACACCGAGAGGTGACGGAAAGCCACATTTTCAAAAACAAAACAACAACAACAAGACAAGGTGTCGGATTAGTCCATGACAACTTGGCAAACACAAAAGCAGCAGCAACAGATTATAGTGCGCTAAGCTAATTTAGCTTCAGGAGATATGTGGAGAACAAGCTCTTTTAAAACAGACGAACAGATCATATCCGCGCAAAAAGAAGAAGGGATAAAATAAATGTTGCAGAGTTAGCATGCGGCCACATGAAATGAAGTTTCTCCAGGCCTCTGTCCATAAATGCCTGCCAGGCCAAACGAGTCTGACAGCTGCAAAGTGAGAAGTGGCGAAAAAAACTTCGCCTTACAAATTTCGATCAGTTAAAACAAGATCCTGGTTAAAACGATCCTTTACGGTTCTTCTGCAATAAACATCTCCGAGTCCGCACGCCGGCTTCTACTTTTCCAAAAAAGTATATAATCCGCTGTGCTGTGACTGTAAGGATAGTTCAAGCTTTAATCGATGTTATTATTCAAAAAAAAAAAAAAAATGCAAGACTGGGTGCCCGATTTTCTCCCACTGCCTGACCAACATGTCCGCCTTCCTGTTGAAACACCCCGGAGAATCAACTTCGAAACCTCGCTGACTGCGCATGCGCAGAAGCTCTCTCGCTCGCTCTCTCACACACACACACACACACACACACGAGTACAATGGCGGGTCGTGTTGTAGTAGTATCCGCTTGCAGAACGGCATAGCCATCAGTTTCAGGACAGCGGCTCCAGGCCAGTCTCTACAAAAGCTACCGTTTAAATACGGTCACTTTTCAAATCGTACATGCATAATGTATCATGATTTATAACGAGCATTTTTTATTTATTTTTTACATAGTAGTCATGTTTAAAGTTAATGGATACAAACATAATAGATCGTTGCTCACATTGCATGAAGTAGAATATACAATGTTGTATTAAAAATATGAATAAATGCTTAAACTATATTAACCAAGATTAACAAATACATAAACAGTGCGTTTTGACAATATTTTTAACCACTGTGTACTGTGAAGTTCATGTAACCTGTTGTAAACCAACCTGTTACACACACACACACACATATATATATATATATATATATATATATATATATATATATATATATATATATATATATATATATATGTATGTATATATATATATAGTGCAATAAAGCCTGACAATAAATTCAAGCTTTAATAATAAAAACATTTATTTTTTATTTATTTTTTATTTAACAGGGACAATGCAGTCAAACATAGTTACAATACAAATCCTGCAAACTGATGCGCAGCATAGAGTTTATAGCTAGTGCTAATTTTCAACTCATGTCCCTGGTTGGGCTTTTCTAAGTACATTATAAAACAGATACATAAAAGTATAAAACATTCACATTTCTTCAAACATTAACTAATTCACTCACTCACTCACTCACTCACTCACTCACTCACTCACTCACTCAAACAAACAGAACAATGACTATATGTAAAAATGCCTACAATTTTGGTTTGTCTTTAGCCACACCTTAAGCCTGGAAGTGAAGTCAGATATGGTCTTAATGTCAGATGGTAACAATTTCCAGAGCTTACAGCTCTTAACAGAAAAGGCTGTGTGTGCAAAGCTTGTTCTGCAGTGTGCTGTTGTACAGTTATGGCAACTCTTTTGCTGTTCCGTATTTGAATAAATTTGCTAAGTGGCTCAGGTGCTAAATTATGAGTACACTTGAAAATTAATTTAAGAAAACATAAATTACTGAAGCTTTCAAAGCTTAATACATTATATTTCTTGAGGATGTGACAGTGATGGTATTTGGCTTTTTATCCATCATTTTTATGGCTTGATTGTAAAGTGAACCAATGTGTTTTGTTGCAGACGGAGCTGCTTGCGCCCAAACTGTCATGCAGTATGAAATATGTGAAAAGACCATAGCATGCATGTACAGCAGGGCTGCCTGGTTTGGCATATAGTTTCTGATTAGTTTAAAACAGTTAAGATTACTTTGTATTGTTTTAGAGATTTTCTAAATGTTTAGTAAATTTAAGTTGAGGATCTAGGACCAATCCAAGATATTTAAATTCTGTAACAGAGTGAATTTTTTCATTTTGTAAGTTAATTTTAAATCGTTCGTTTAGATCAAGTTTCTTGATCTAAACGTATGTATATAGAAAAACACATGGAGACTGTCTTTGTAAAATTCAGCACCAACTGATTTTGTTTGAGCCACTGTGTGACATCAGCCATACATGTAGACAGCACATCAGCAGCCAGCTCTGGTGACTTGGTGGTGATAAAGAACTGCATTGTCTGCATAGAGCTGGAAGCTGGCACCTGAACAGTTTAATGGTAAGATATTTATAAAAAGACTGAACAGCAAAGGACCAAGTATAGAGCCCTGTGGTATGCCCATTTTGATGTTCAAGAGCGAAGATTGAAAGACATGCACAAATTCAGTTTTTTAAAATCCCCCTGTAGTCAATAATTCTATCCCTTAATACTCATCTTTGATCACCAAAATGACATATTTAAATGTTTTTTCCTTGAAAAAAAAAATGTCTCCATGCCTTAAAATAGCTTGAATGTAACTCTACACCCTTGCTTCATTTAGTATATGTGGTTCTATGAATATGCAAATGAGCCCCGCCTCCACTCACTCACTCCAGCTCAGAGGTCCAATCGTTGACGATCACACGTTGACCTGATTGGTTACAAGGTAGTTTGTGACGTCAGAAACACCAGCGATTTCAAACTGCATCTTTGAGACTTTCTTTGGTCCACTGCAGTTAAGGAGAAAATACTCAAATTTCCCTTGATCTTTTGACATATAAGAGGTCTTAGTACCATTAAAACATCCTGCAAGTTTCAGAGCTTAAAATATTCCCCTCATTATAAACAAAGCATTTATTTAACAAAGCTCAAAAATGGTTTGTTTAGATATTATAGGATCTGTGATGTCACAGGGGCAAATACATTTGCATAAGACTGCCTCTAGAACCAGACATCAACGAATAGCTATACATACTGCTTAAACATCATTGTACCATATGCCACACCCACTGGCATTCCTTCGCTAAATGGCTGCACCAGTCTACAAAAGCAAACAGAACCCATTATAATCACTGACGCTGTCTACACTAGATACAGTATACAGATGCCCGTTAAATGTACACTCTACATGCATGAGTCTGCTGACAACAGGACAAATGGAGGAGTAAAATAATGCTTGCTTTAAAGCATTCTGTTTTAAACGGCTCATTTGCAACTCTGCACCCACTTGTGGAGGGTTTATTTTTAATGGCGTCCTAGATCGCATTAGAGGATTATATGTTTGTTCGGAGCGTTTGACTTCTATATTAGTCAAGGCACGATGTAGTGGAGAGCTCACATAAAACTCTCTAGCAGCCAACTGTATTAGATCTGACAGCTACCTTGCTGTGATTGTGACTTATTGTGACTTATATCTGAGTAAAATTGCTTCTCGAACAAGAAAAAATGTAGGGCAGGATTTGATTTCGTCCATCCGGAATTGATTCGATAGTTGTTGAGGTTATTGTAGTGGAAGGGAAAGTTATTTTGTTAAAGAATACGATGGCACATGAATTAAAAAAAGATGTGCATGGATAAATCATTTAAAATAAACACTGCAATATTTTATAAAAAAAAATAAGAATTGTCCATTTTAATTTTATGGTGACTTTAAGAAAAATAAAGAGAGAAAAGATTCCCTTATTTTCTCAACCATCCCCCAAATTCCCTGCAAACTCCATTCTCCTTCCAGCTCATACATCCTATCACACATGCTCAACGTTTTCAGGAACATTATAAACATCACATTAATCTGATATCCCCTTTGTCATTATATAAAGCAGAGGTCATCTACCCTGCTCCTGGAAACCCACTGTCTGCAAAGTTCTTCTCCAACCTGCTTCAGCACACCTGCCTGTGATTTCCAAGCGATCCTGAAGGGCTTGATTAGCTGGTTAGGGTTTGAGCTAAACTTTGCAGGACAGTGGGTCCCCAGCAGGGTTGAAGACCTCTGATATAAAAGGGTTGATTTTTTAATCTTGAAGAGGCAGATCCAATCTTCTCTCTCATTGCCCTCCACACAACATGATCAGGAAGCAAACAAAAGTTACATTTTTTCAATTCTTTGTGTTCTCAGCATTATCATAAATATTTTCATCATGAACAAATGACATCTCTCTTAGGCCTTACTTGTTCCATCCATTGCAATCCTAATAGCTACTATTTCTGCTGTAAATACAGATCATTAATTATTTTGCATATGGTTAGTACACTCCTACTCCTACGCTTTCTCTCCATGGAGTAACCACCATCACTTGAGCAAAGACCCTTGTCGGTATAACGCAAACTTTTGAAAATGTCTCTGTGTAAACAGCATAAAACGTGAATCTCTGAAGACGATGATGTCATGCACATTTGTATTACGTGTTCAGTCTATAGTGTTTAGTGTTTTCAGTCATTTTCGCAGATCTGTGTGAATCGGGATCGTTTTGACAATTGTGTCGTATGTACGCGGAAAACTCAAAGGAAAAACTTCTCAGTTTTAAGCATATCGTTATCGTGCAAACGACCGAAAGGTATTACGGGGCTGGATGAGCAGGGAGGGGAGAGGCGGTACAATCCTGCATGACGATCCTGAAGCCTTCATAGATCTTTATGAAAAAACAGAGGCTGGCAGAATGCACAGTGCTCTTCATCCCGCTGCTGTCTGTGAAAACACAGATCGCGGGTCCAGAACCTCCTGGGGCCACTACACTTCACAACATTGCCAGAGCTTCTGTTCCTTGAGCCTGGGAGAAAGCTAACACCCTTTTGTGTTGTCCCAACATCTTTGTGATCCCTGTGGATGGTGGTTAGTGGTGGAGACCCGAGGGATCGAGGTCATTGTTAATCTTGTGGTGCTGGAACAATTTGTTACCCGTCTGCCCAAGGAGACCATAGAGTGGGTGTAGTGCCACCACTTGACTGGTTGAGGAGCATGTGATGGTGTTTTCAGGGGCTGACGAGTCCCAGAGTGTTTCTCTCTCCTCTCTTTTTCTCGTACTGTTGGGGAGGAGCGCCAACATCAGAGACCTCTCCTCATCCCAGACCAGCTCCTCATGGGGGAAGTCCCCTAGTCCTTAAGAGCTTAGTCACCACTAGTAATAGCCATAATTCACGTCAGGGGCCAAAAGCATATAGTGGAGGCGGTGGTTAATCTCCACCTCAATAACCCCCTGATCTTGGGCATTAATTGGCCAGCGTTTTCACTGTTATTGGGGAAATATGCTTAGGAGCTTTCTGCCGGTAGAGCAGTACAGCGCACACTTATCCCTATTTTTCTAGGATCACAGACAGGTTGACAAACAAAAGATGATACAACACAACTCTTAGTCCTAAAGAGCCGTCGGGAAATGTTATTCTAGGTGACTCAACATAATCCAATGGCTGGACACCTCAGGCAACAAAAATCACTAAATCGTCTCATTGCCTGTTTCTTTTAGCCGTGAATGTCAGCTGGTGAATCCCCCGGCCACTCCTAAAGCACCATTGTGCCCTCTCCCATTAATTGAGGTCCCCTTTTAAAGAATTGGGACAAACCTCTTCAGGCCATTAGAACAATCAGCTTGTTGGCATCACTTTGTACTCGTCAGTATAGTGGATTATGAAACACAATACCCCGAGGCAGTACTTCTCTGCAACGTGTCGGCACAAAATTTTGCGGAAGTTCTGTTTCATATGATCTCCCGAGTGGCGGAAGTGAGTGGTAAGGGAGAATTTGTTGAAAAATTACTTACAGCTGTTATCAATTGCAGTGAGTCAGAAGAGATGGAATAAAAGCTGACTGTCCATGGGAGGAGAGAAAGAGCCGGACTAGGGAACCGCTGTGAGTGTGTCCCATGAGAAATGAAAAAAGCACATTTTGTTGTTTTCATCATTTCCAATAAATAAAAAGACGTACTACAGACAGCCCCCTCTTCCTACTTTCCTTTGAGACAACCAGACTTGTCAAAGTCAGTTAGCAAGACACAACCATCATGTTAGTCAGTGATTACAGTTTGTTCTTGTAATGATAACAATATAAGGATAATATTTGACATTTTTGTATGATCCAAAATTGGCATTATCTGGAATCTTCACAAGTGTTGGCATCGTCTAAAGCCTTTGTAAAGGCAAGATCCAAAATCTGGATCTCAATCTGCAGTTACTTCGGGATGCAAGAAAGTGAACAGAGAAAATTTAGCATGGCTGCTGTTCATAGCATTTCAGAAAATAGATGATCATGTGTATTTGGTACTATTTAATAGGATATAATTGTATTACAAGTTTAAGGGAATGCTTGGCTAAAGAGATGTGTCTTTAATCTAGATTTAAATAGAGAGAGTGTGCCTGAGCTCCGACTGTTTTCAAGAAGGCTATTCCAGAATTTAGGAGCCAAATGTGAAACGGTTCTACCTCCTTTAGTAGACTTTGATTTCCTTGGTACTATCAAAATCGCAGAGTTTTGTGACCTTAAAGAGTATGATGGATTGTAGGCTAACATGATTTGAGATCTGTTAAGGACAAAATAGCTAGACCGTTTAGGTGTTGGTTCCCAATCCTGGTCCTGGAGTATCCATAGCACAGCACATTTTAGATGTCTCACTAATAAGTGTAAGGCTCAGTAAAGACTCCAAAACCTCAAACATGTGTGGTAGAAAAGAGAGACATCAAAATGTGCAGTGTTGTGGATTCTCCAGGAGGAGTTTCTAAGGTGTGACAAATGCTGTTTTTATAACATGGTAAATATGAATTTCAAAAGATAAGTTGATAAGTTAAAAACTTTTGTGTAGAGGATTTTAGTCTAATTAATAATATCTCTGTTTTATCAGAATTGAATAGAAGAAAATTACCGGTCATCCAGTCTTTAACATGTCTTAAACACACTCTGTTAACTTGGATTTAGAAATTGTATCTAGCCTGGAAGGAATACCTAAGTATCATCTGCATAGTGGAAATGATGACAGAATTTTAATTTTTGAGTGAACTATCCCTTTAAGCCTCGGATACGGACAGGAAAGTCCAAAATAATTTTATTCATTCAATGATACATGTAGGCTATTGTCTGTTGTGCTCAGTCACGTGTGGTTATGTCATTCTAAAGGCAGTATGTTGATTATCTGTGTTGGTTATCACGTATAGGGCAATAGATTGATGCTTAGATGTTTCTAATGAAGTGTGCAGTGTATATATATATATATATATATATATATATATATATATATATATATATAAATATATATTTTATTATTATTATTTTGATGTACCATTGTATTTTTAAAATGGTTTTGACAATAACAATATTTATTTGTACTTGAAACTCTGTAAATTGCTCAAAAAGCTGTTGAGACTTTTTGCTGTAAGCCAAGAATTTGCCTCCACCAGGTCATATGGCATCAGTTGTCATATATTCAAATCACAGCAAGCACTTTCCAAAACTTCTCCCATTATCCTGTCTGTATTTTTAAACACAGACATAATATACTTATGAAACATATTATAGCAAATTACATCCTATACAGTGGTGAAATACATAGGAATATTTCGTATGATTTGACTTTTTATTTTAATACATATGCAAAATATAAAACGTGTGCATCATACCTGACACCTAGATGAACACTTCACAGTTGGTTTTATGACTGTAAGTCATTGTCTTCAAATCCTATTAAGCTTTAAATTAGGGCATATTATGTGTATGATCCCATACAGTAGTAAAATATAGCAATATTTATAGTTTTGTACACATGTTAATTATAATCAAATGCATTTTGTTTTATTGACCACAATATTATCATTGATATGTGTTTGAGATGGGCACTTTTGATTAATTTTGAAAAAGGGCAGGGGCTTGACCCCCCAAAGAGCCCCCATTCTTGTGAGCACCCATTTCTTTACATATTTCTGTGGATTCCACTGATTCACAGGACGCCCCAAGCAAAGAAATGAACATCAGTGCTGACACCTTTAGGATTTTTAGTTGAGCTCTTAGTGGTGTTATTGTGATGTTCATTTCAGAGAATCCCCTTTCACAGTCAGCACTGCTAACAGCAAGTGATTTCACAGCCTCCTGCAGTTTTAGCAGCCCATCAGTTACAGGAATTTCTGGATGCTCTTTGAAATCTCTGAATCTCTGTCTGACACCAGAAAAGCTGATGTCGAAAAGGTCACAGAGCTCTCTTATCTCATCCTCTCCATAAAACACTGGCAACGGTGATGGCCAGGCTTCTGGCACAAGAAAATTCATTTAGTCAAAAAGTGACTTTTCACTTTTAGTCACCATTCTTGAGCGCACACTTTCAGCCAGAGCTTTATACATTTTTTGAGGATCAACTGGTTTTACCCTCGGGTCCTTTTGTATTTGTCCCTTGACTGCAAACTTTCAGATAAATCTTTAAGCTCCTCCAAAGCATCAAGCATGAGACCCATGTTCTTTATAAAGTCCCCTGATGAGAGCTTTGTTGCAAGACCATGAAACATGCATCTCTCATTTAGACTGCGTTCAGCATCATGACTGGCTTTGCAGAAGTGAGCATAAAGCGCCTCATGCATTGTCCACACTGCCTTCACTGTTCTGTGTGATGAGGCCACCCATCTCACACTCAGGACTCTGCCAATCTTTTTAACCACGATTCCTAATTCTGAGACGGCAGAACTGAGCTCCCTTTGATTCTTGGTGGATTGGTGGTGCAGACAATACAATTTGTCCATGAAACTTGAATTATTAATTTCTGTGCACTGCTTAACAGCATCCCCAACCACCAGCTCATGTCTATGGTTTAAACAATGTACTCTGCCGATGTTGACCCCATTTGCCTTTTGCAAGTCAAGAAGTTCGGGTGGTCTGTGAAGGGTTTATTACGTTTTGCAATGTAATAAGCTGTTCTGAATATTGACATTGTAGAGGAGGCTATCTCCTCTTGTGCCACAAGTAAACTTGAGTCTAACTGCTTTTCTGATCTCTTTTTCAGTATTGCAGCTGCCTGTATGTGACTTTGCGATGACTTGTGTTCATATATTTTCTTCCGCAGTGATGTCATTTGTTTGTTTTTTGTTCTTCCATATGGGGAAATTTTACAGTTTTGCCATTCACTGGAAAAAGTGTACCTTTGAGATCCTTGTCTGTAAACACCAAGTGATGTGGCACTTTTGCACACAGAACAACCTATAACCTCTTGTTAGAGACATAGATAAATGGGTATGCTTGTTTTAAATATTCATATTGAGAAATTCCCCAACAATCTGGCAAATTCTGTTCTATGTAAGTGATACTGCTTTGGGTTAGGCTACTGGTACTGTTTTGGGCTGTGGTGTTGATGCTGCTTTGGGCTACGCTGTTACTGGCCTGTGCTGTGCTGCTACTGCTAGGCTGGGCCGCTGGGTTACTGCTGAGCTGTGCAGTGGTGCTGATGCTGGGCTGAGCTGGGCTGAGCTGCTGATATTGGGCTGCGAATCGATGCTACTACTGATGCTTCTCTGGGCTATGACCTGGGATGCTTTCATTCCCCTAATCATGGTGAAAATATGGAATTTGAAAAGTGGTACTAAGTCACTTCAGCTCAAATCATGATGACTGCAACAGTAAAAATGGAGAACGCAATCTGCTCTGCATCAGGCCAAATAAGTCATTTTTATAGTATATCACAGTGCAAATTACCCAGTTCCATGGCATGGACTGACTGGAACTGTCCATTCACATGGCATGGCCACTAAATAACACTAAAGACTAATGGCTCGTTTCCACTGAGCGGTACGGTACGGTACGGTACGGTACGGTACGGAACGGTACGCATTTATTTGCGTTTCCACTATCAAAAGTTGTGAATGGTACCAAAATGCCGAACCGTACCGTACCACTTTTTAGGTACCCTTCCATTGGGGTACCTAGCACAGTGGAACGGTACTAAAAGGTGGAGCTAGACTCACTGCAGGACGTTGATTGGTTGACAGGGAATCGTCACTTGCGCGTGCTAGAAGGGGAATGACAACATAAGAAGCGCCATTTTTTAATATACAGTTTAATATAACTACTGTTACTGTATCACGAAATGTAATTTTAAGAGTTTTTCAGACGAGAAGTAGTTGTTTAAAGCTCAAATCTGTGGTTTATTTATAAAGATGATTTTTTTTCCCCCGGTTGTGAGATCCATGTGGTCAACGGGCGCTCGGCGCTCATGTTTCCCGGCTGGATGAGCCTTTCCTCGGCTAGTTCTTCTATCGTTCGCCGCTGACTCCGACGGTAGTGGTTAAACATGAGATATAATTCGTCTTGTGTAGACCTAACGGGCGACTTTGGTCTCGTGAATATATAATTCGTTCCCTGTCAATCGTTTTGGCTGAGGGCTAAGTTTAGTTTCATATTACGTTATAGGCTATTTGTATTTAACTGTTGTAATGTTAGACTAGAGCGCTGCATTTGGATATTTGACTGAATTGTTATTGTATAGCTTCTTGTTCCTTTTACTTAAACTTTTATATTGGCTATTATTGATAAAACTGAAATTTTACAAAAAGAAATATGGTTTCTTGTCATTTTTTTATTACAAGATTATCACTGATGTTTATTGCAACATTTGTACAAATGCATATTGCCTGAAATATGTTTAATTTTTTTTTTTTTTTCGAAAAGAGGTAACGTTAGGGTTGTGTTTTAAATTTCGTTTTGTTATAAATAGAATAACGAATAACGTGCAGTGAATAATCAATATGCGTTGCGCATGAACCACATTTGTGTCCCTATAATGTTTAATTTATTTAAATGAAAACGAAAAGAGGCAGAGTGGTGTTTTATAACATATTTCGTTTTATTGTTGCTTAAAATGTACATACAGAGTAACAGAGATAACCGGAGTAGCAGAGCGAGCTGAGTGACGCTTTTAAGAACGCGCGCACCATTTGCATGTAGGAGTCGCACATGGCAAGTACAAACTTTGTATACTTGATATTGAGAAAAGCCTAATGTCGGCGCTTGTCTTCTTGTGACAAACATGTCGAGGAGCAAGAACAAGATCTGCTGTATGTCATCCATTGTAGTTTACTATGTTCTTCTTCGCGCGAAAATGACGTCGATCGAAACACCACGCCTATCAAGTAAGGGTACTGTTGGCAGTGGAAACGCTAGCCAGATCATGGTTAACAGACCCGAACCGTACCGTATTGTCCCGTCCCGTCCCGTCCCGTACCATACCGTACTGCTCAGTGGAAACGAGCCATAAAGTTATATTAAAACACGAAATATTTATTGTCCAATTCATTATCAAAACATCACATAACAACAATGCTTGGTAGACTTTATAGGCTATCCATTGCCTGATTTAAAAAAAAATCTAAAAACAATGACTTAGGCAGGCTATCAGGTAGTCCTTCAGGGTAATTTTCTTCCTTTTCTATTTGGGCAGCATTTCCAGACCAATCCTTACCCTTGGAAACAATCAGTGATCCTTCATTGGCATCCTCTCTTATTTTCATCCTCCTCCATCTATAAGAATCAAGTAATGAAGAAATTAACATAACCAATAGGGCTGCGCGATTAATCACGATAAATCACAATTAAATCGCACCAGGGCCGGAGTGGGGCCACTTTTCAGCCTGGGAGTTTCGGGCCCAAGACCGGCCCACTTTTTCCATGGTGGAATTCCAAATTAGCACTTTTTCCAAATTGTATAAATGAAGCAACAGTTCAGCTCTTACTATTGTGTCGTTTGTATTAATACCATGGTTCAACAAATAATGTGAAGGTTAAATAATAATTCACTTAGACTATATAAGAAGCAATTGCGACTTTATTTCACACAATTCTGACTTTATATCTTGCAATTCTGACTTTATAACACGCAATTGCGACTTTATTTCACGCAATTCTGACTTTGTATCTCGCAATTCTGAGAAATAAAGTCAGAATTGCGAGATGTAAACTCGCAATTGTGAGATAAAAAGTCGCAATTATCTTCTGTGGCGGAAACAAGCTTCCATACCTCCTAGCCTCTTCCTCCCATTCATCCTCCCTGATGCGTACCGTTACGGTAGGGCCGGCCCAGCTATCGGTAGGCGCCGGCGGTGCCGCAGTAGCCTACCAGAGAAAACGTTTTGAAAAGACGGGCTATGGACCCAACCAACTCTATAGGAGGGGAGGGGAGAACTCCCTCACATGGTACAACCCATGCAGAGGCTGCGGTGTCAGAATGCGGAACGTGTCTAGCCTAATGTAACTAACGTGACAAATGTGAAAAAAAAAAAAAAAAAAATCCTCGACCGGCCCAAAAGTGAAGCGGCCCACCGGGAATTCTCCCAATTCTCCCGATTACCCACCCCGGGCCTGAATCGCATGCGATTTGGCAAAGGCTGCGATTATTTTATGCGCAGCTTGTCAGTGAAGTACGGCTCTGTGATCAGTAGTAAATGCTCCGTCTGAAAGCCAGAGGGCGCTCTGGCACAGAAACTCCAAATATGCCTTGCCGCAGAAGAAGATAACGCATGTCATTCCAGGAAATATGGGCATCATACGATCGCTGTTACTGAATAAACAGAAGATTGAAATGCTTTGATTGATTAAACATGACTAATAAACACACGACTGCTTTTGTATCAGTTATTGAGAAGAGAATATTATTGTTATGATTGGATTGGGGCGAGCATGGAGAGTTATTATTAGGCACACGGTTCCCTTCCCCCACTCATAATACAGAGACTGAGGGAAATGCAACAAGTGTCTGCCTGTATTTTAATATTTTTATGTTCCCCTTTTCAGGGAGACTACATTTGGAGGCACCGCTGGGATGTTCAAAATGAGGTTGGTGTCCTGTAACAGAGGAACTGACCACACATCGACCATTCTCCAAAATCGACCCAGATGGCAGACAGCGCAGTATGTTGGCTACGGAAGTGGTGGTGGCCCTGTCCGGCCCAAGGTGTTTTATTCACTAGGGAGGCAACAACAACGACCAGGCAAGGCAAAATACTAACCCATAGTCCAACCTATTACTCATCTGCCAAAATGGAGTCAGAGATTGAGAACTTGCAATTTGAAATTAAAGGATTGTTATTTCAGCTCACCACTGAACAGTTGATGCGAGTAAGTGACTTTTTGAAAATATCAGGAGTTGACAGGGAAAAGATTGCAGATAAAAGCTGAAGCTCTCTTGTTTCTTACATCAGTCAGTATATTGACCGTGACGAAATAGTCGAACTCGAAGATGAGGGCATGGCGGAACTGTTGAGCTTATTGGACATTGTCAAAGGCTTGCTTTTCTTTTGTGAAAACACCAAAGAGGAAGAGGTTAAAATAGATGTACAATCCAAATTAATGAAAGAATTAGAGAGTTTAAAATTGGCAGTCCAACAAAAGGAAATTGAAATGCAGGAATTGACAACAAGGGAAATGAAAAGCAGAGGTGATGGTGAATTGTTACAGAGAAACCTACCAACAACCCAGGTAAATAGCCTCACATGGCAAAAAAACTATAAAATCTCAGGCCAGATTGGTGAACCGAGCAAAAAGGACCAACTCACGTTTTCCAGTTTAGCGCGTCAAATTAAGAAGGGCCTTAGCAGAGGGTATTCAGTGGCAGAAATAGTGGATGCTGTTATCAGGGCCATTGTACTTGGTCTGCAACTGCGAAGCTACCTTGAAGGTAAAAGTGATCTATCTCTGCCTACACTACTACTTCACACTATCAGGAACGGAGTGCCACAGAGCTTTATAAACAGCTTACCACCAAAGTGCAGAACAATAAGGAGACACCGCAGAACTTTTTAATTTGAGCCATGGACCTCAGGCAAAAAATATTGTTTGCATCACAAGAGGCAGAGTCGAATCTGAAGTATGATCCGGTACTCATACAGAGCATGTTCGTGCACACTATACTTACAGGTCTGCAGAGTGATAACATCAAAAGTGACCTCCAATCCTACCTGTTGCAACCGACCACCTCAGATGAGTTGCTTCTAGAGAGACTCAATGTAGCATGTGGGCATGAGAAAGAGAGACTAGATAAAAGGCGGCAGACACCACAGCGGTCAGTAGGTATGCACATTGTACAGTCTAGTGATGCCAGTGGAGATAGAAAACAAACAGCTCAGCAGCACACTGTTACTTTGCCCCCAGATGTGTTGTCAGATTTAAAGGGTCTCAAAGCAGATATGGTATTGTTAAAAGACCTCAAAACCGAGATGGCACAGATCCGAGAGACCATCCAAAAGACAGATCATGCTACAGGATAGAACTCTTCTGTCAACACGGAAATGGATTGTGAGTCAGCCCAACAACCAATGAATTCTCAGCCTCAGTTTGCCCCTTGGAACACAGAGAGCCCTACTGCTCTTCATCAAAATGGCAGGTTAATACAGGACTACCGTGGCGGTGCATGTGTCAAATGTGGAACATCTGTCTGTCTATAGTATTGAATCCCCTGTGTGTCATTGATTTCACCCACGTAATTTATTATTTGATTTGTGCCTTATGTGTTTTTTTGATCACTGATTGCTATCACTGGTTGCTTAATTGTGGGCCTAAATACTCACTAACAGTTATGATTGACAGACCCCACTTTCTCCCTCTGACATTGGCGGCATTGGCAGTGCTGCTCGGACTAATGGATTGTTGATTAAGGACAGGTGCGACAGTTTGCATGATAAGAAGAGACAAGCGAGAAACGGAGGGGGGAGTGGGGCAGAGTGAAGGTGTGCAGGGGAACGCACGCACACCGCGAGCCGAACCTACGGACAGGAACACTGATCGCTGCGATTGATTACAGAAAGTCACAGCCAGACGAGCAGTGGGCAACGCATTAATGGAGATAAGTAAAGGAAAGTGCTCAGCTTACTGATGTTTTGGGTGCGTGTGATCCATGCCTGTGTGTATTGCGATCTGAGGGTTTTGTGTATTCCTTTACAGCGGAGCAGAAGAGGGACGCAGATGTTCATGTGGTGGATTCAACAAGCTAAGTAAAGGAAAGTTGTCCTGTCTATCAACTTATGTGTGTGTGAGAGAGCTGGGCCAGTATTTTGCGTGAGACTAACCCCGGATTTCCACCAACTGCGGAACGGCTGCGGATCGGCTCCGCTGCGTGTCGGCTCCGTGCTCCGCTGTCCTTCAATACCCACCAGGTCCGGAGTTGTTGCGGAACGGCTGCGGCCATGACTGACAGCTGAAGTCACGAGGACCCACGAGATCTCGCTAATTCACGTATGATCGCGCGATATGTAGTTTCTATAAACAGAACGTTATGACGAATGGTATATTATGACGTTTTCAAGGTGTAGTGTAGGAAAATATGATCCACCATGATCACGGTGTATTTTATTTAGAAAATTAACCGGATCTTTTATTTTGTTTTGGTTTGTTCTGTTTTTTGCTCGACTTCCTGTCCTGCGCACTCTGCCCTGTAGTGCTGCGGAGCTCTCCGGCATCCGTCAAAAATAGAAGCTCTGCGTATCTGCTCCGGAGGGCTGCGGATCGCCGGAGTCGGAACGCAGCCGTTCCGCAGTCAGTGAAAATACACACATTGACTTTAATGGAAACCTATTGACTCCGCCGCCGTTCCGGAGCGGATCCGCAGCCGTTCCGCAGTTGGTGGAAATTGTTGGTTAGGGCTGCTTTTACTCCTCCTCAGTGCTGCCGCTGTGTATATTGGATCTAGACTGCCTCATCTGAATCAGCACCCCCTTCCGCAGTCTATCAGACTTCCATATAAGGCCAATGGACCTTGAATGTGGTTTGGGATTTGATTAAAGACTGACAAAATTTTCTTTCAATGCATTTTATATTTATATATTTTTATGCTTGGTTGATGATTTTATATACTGATATAGGACAGGATTTGTATTATGAATGTAAGCTGATGAATTGATGAATTGTGTTGAATTTTGCTGTAGGTTAACTGACCAGTGAGTTGCCTTTCTTTACTTTTTTATCCTGTTGCCTATTTTATAATTGTAATTATTAAATAAATTGTATAAATTCTAGAAGTGGTTGCTGTCCCTTTCCTGTCAGTGGAGAAACTGTCCACGGCGAGTTGTGGCGCCAGCCCAGTTTCAGCAGAGATTTGCACCACAGAGATACCCCATGCCCCGTCCTAGGGCTAGGTGTTTTGGGTGCCAGCAGCGAGGGGAAGAATACTGCCAGCATTGTTACAGGTGTGGAAGTGGCGAACATTTCCGTGCTGGTGGCAGGAGATACCAGAGACAACCTGACATGGTGAGAGAGGCTCATTTAAACAGACAGCGGCTGCCCCCGAGGGACAGGGAGTAGCTGAACTGACTAGAATGTCCCATAGGATTGAGAGATACAGAGAGAAATTGGTCAGAACAAAGATAAACCCAGAGCTTATGCTGTGGAGAGAAATGTTGTGATGAAAAAACATTCGACAGTACCTGAATTGGT
Organism: Squalius cephalus; assembly: GCA_022829025.1. Taxonomy (NCBI): domain Eukaryota; kingdom Metazoa; phylum Chordata; class Actinopteri; order Cypriniformes; family Leuciscidae; genus Squalius; species Squalius cephalus. The sequence goes on along the minus strand of CM040797.1, from coordinate 11,809,881 downwards.
TGGGAAGAAGTGTCTCATCAACTGCTACATACAGGGACAGAGAACTCAGGTGCTTTGGGACACCGGCTCACAGGTATCCGCTATTGATGAGACGTGGAAAGCTGACAATTTATCAGACATTGGGTTGCAGAGATAGCAGAGATAGTCGACCCAGATAACCCCTTGCAAATTGAAGAAGCTAATGGCACAAGTATGCCATATGTGGGTTTGGTAGAAGTGACCATTAGACTTGTTGGCAGTGCTGCAGAATTTCATGTTCCTATGCTCGTCATGAAGGGCAACCAACAGCCTCACCCTATAATCAGCTTCAATGTGATTGAGCATGTTGTGACCAACAGTCAAACAAAGGAAGGAAATGTTGAGGATGAAAAACTAATTACAATGGTGACTAAGGCTTTCCCTAACCTGCAGAAAAATATGGCCAGAGCATTCATTAAGGCAGCGAGTGTTGAATGTACCAGTGAATATCTTGTGAGAACAGCATGTCATGGAGTGAATGTACCGAGCCACAGTATTATGCAAGTTAAGAGCAGAGTACAAACTAAGCCACTGAAAGAGGACACAATGTTAGTTTTTGAGCCTGATGACAACGGCTAGTGGCCAGATGGACTTGAGTTTTGTGATGCCCTAGTTGAGATTAAAGGAGAACTCCGGTCAATTTTAACATTGAGCTCATTTTTTTTGTAAATTTGGAGTGCTGTCAGTACAGAGAACAATGACAAAAATCGGTGTTGCCTACACCGTGTTATCCTCTTTTTAAAATTTGCACCCTGTTGACTTCAATGGGGCAAGTTTTAAACCTGCTTTTAGCCTCTTAACATCCTTGATGTGTCATTACAAGTGCCCAGCCATGTGAGTAATTCCTTCAGAGTCAACACGCGGTGAATCTGACTGCAGTAGATGTGCAAGATATGAATAAAAATGATGTTATTTCAGCCAGCGCACATACCTGTATTTACATCCTGTTTTCGGCTGAAGTCCACAGTAGTCGATTGTCGAGTTCGGGCGCATGATCGTACGTACTAAACCTATGCGCGTGAACTCGACAATCGACTACTGTGGACTTCAGCCGAAAACAGGATGTAAATACAGGTATGTGCGCTGGCTGAAATAACATCACTTTAAATCATATCTTTCACATCTACTGCAGTCCGATTCACCCGCGTTCACTCTAAAGGAATCACTCACATGGCTGGGCACTTGTAATGACACATCAAGGATGTTAAGAGGCTAAAAGCAGGTTTAAAACTTGCCCCATTGAAGTCAACAGGGTGCAAATTTTAAAAAGAGGATAACACGATGTAGGCAACACCGATTTTTGTCGTTGTTCTCTGTACTGACAGCACTCCAAATTTACAAAAAAATGAGCTCAATGTTAAAATTGGCCGGAGTTCTCCTTTAATAAGGGAGCACCCCCACCCATCACCCTCATTATGCAAAATTCAACTGCCCATGATATTATGCTGACAGGTAAAATCACTATTGGCACTGTGCAGCCAGTTGCGTCTGTGTGTCCACTTAGTACACCCTCACACACACACTCACCTGTTGAAGTAAGCAGTGTTGAGATTGAACACGTTAAAGACCAGAAAGCGGATGCAGACCTCTGGGACCCCCCAATCGATCTAAGCCACCTAGAAGAAGACAAGAGACAGATAGTTCATGAGATGCTGCGGGAAGAGTCAGGCTGTTTTTCCCGATGTGATAGCGACATAGGCTGTATTGAAAAGTTGCAGCTCAAGATTTCATTGAAAGACCACAAACCAGTAGCCTGGTTCTACCAGACTCTCGTACTTTTCATTTGTACAGAGAGTCTGGCCTCTCTCCATTGACAAGCATTAACTTCCTTGTAGGCGGGTACTCTGTTGAAGTTTAAAACTATTGGATCTGACCAGAGTCACTCTAGATCTGCCATAACCAATTGCTAACATTTGGTCGTGACGTATGTCAACTCAAACTAGCGCACGATCTCAACGTAATCTTCTCAGCCACTCCCTCTGTTCGCTGATTGGACCGGTTAAAAATTGATTTGAGAAAACCAAAGAATACACCACAATCCCAGACGGAGTTACTGAAGGAAAATGAAATTGAGCGGAAGTACGTAGGAGGGCGGAGCCAGGCTAACAAACCACGGACCTACAGTACATGTCAGTCCCCAAATCCCTTATATGAGGAAATGAAAGATTACTTACTTGACCTAATAGCACAAGGGTGGATAGAGAAATCTCATTCTGCACACACCGGTAGTGTGTGTCAGTCAAGTCAAGTCAAGTCAAGTCAAGTCATCTTCATTTATATAGCGCTTTTAACAATGTAGATTGTTCCAAAGCAGCTTTACAATGATAATAGGAATAGTCAGGAAAAAATGTGGTTCTCTCTGCTTGTGCATTGATTATAGAGAGTTAAATCTGAAGACACACCCTGACAGGAAGCCAATCCCTAGAGTTCAGGATGTGATGGATGGCCTTGAAGGTAATACGATGTTCTCGCTATTAAACCAAGGAAAAGCCTATCACCAGGGGTTCATGACAAAGGACAGCAAACACTTGACAGCCTTTGTGACCCCCTGGGGATTGTATGAGTGGGCTAGGATACCCTTTGGGCTTATGAATGCACCAGCCGCTTTTCAGCACTGTATGGAGGAGTGCCTAGAGGGCCTCCGTGACAAGATCTACGTTCCATACCTAGACGACACTCTTGTTTTCAGTAAAACATTTCAGAGTCATGTTGAAGCTGTCAGAAAAGTGTTACAAAGACTGAGGCAGTACAGCATCATATTAAAACCCAGTAAATGTGAGCTATTCAGAATTTAGATTTGTTACCTGGGAAGGATAGTGTCTGCCGAAGGAAACAAAATGGACCCTGCCGACACTGCTGCCATCAGGATTCTGAAAGAGAAGAGACCAAGCACAGTTGGTGAGTTGAGACAAGTGATTGGGTTATTAAGTTATTACCGTCACTACGTGAAAGACTTTTCCCGCATTGCCGGTCCCCTGATTTAACTAAAGGGCCTAGTGTGGCAACAGAGGAGTAAGGTGCCCAAAAGCTGCACCCAAAATCCAATGGACATCCAATAGAAAGAGAAGTGTAAGCGTAGTGCCATCACATACACTCATTGAATGGACTGCTACCCATCAACAGATTCTTGAGAAACTGATAGATTGCCTAATTCAACCCTCAGTTCTTGCATTCCAAGACTTTTCTAAGCCATTTGTGTTACACACAGACGCTTCTAACAAGGGACTTGGAGCTGTATTATATCAGCAACAATATGGGAAGCTCCGTTTAATTGTATATGGATTACGAGCATTAACAAAATCTGAGAAAAACTATTACCTCCACTCAGGTAAATTGGAATTTCTTGCTCTTAAATGGGCTATAACTTAGAGGTTCTGTGACTACCTTTATTATGCACCCTTGTTCACAGTCTACAGTGACAATAATCCACTAACATATGTCCTGTCCACTGCTAAGTTAAATGCTACAGGAATTAGATGGGTGGCAGAATTAGCTGAATTCAACTTTACTATTAAGTACAGAGGAAAAGGAAAACACTGACGCTGATTTCTCATCTAGGATGCCATTAGATGCAGAGACAGGGCTGGATGACTTCACAGAGGAAATCTCATATGATGCAGTAGGAGCTGCCGTGGAGTCGGTAGGATTACAGTCAGAGATGACTGCAACATGGTCAATGGCCATATCTGCTGAGGATGTATTTGTGCCTGAGAGCACCATCGTAGCTTCACTGGCACCAGCACAAATCCGACAAGATCAGGAAGATGACCCACACATTGGACCAGTGTTTCAGTGTAAGTTGTCCAGAGGAAAGCCATTGCGTTGCAAGCTGAAGGACTTCAGCCCACAGAGTCGTTTTATAGCCAGGGAACTGGACAAGCTGGAAGTAGATGAACATGGAGTCCTCTGGAGGAAAACGGCCCACAGAAATCAGCTGGTAATACCTAACAACACATAAACTGCACGACCAAATGGACATCAGGGAACTAGGGCTGTAATCTCCCAGTCGATTAGTCGATTATTTGGTCGATACGTTCTGGCTCGACCAAAATTCTGATTGGTCGATTTTTTGCCGCGTTCATTTCATTAGTTTTGTCGCGTTCATTTCATCAGTTTTGCCGCGTTCATTTCATCAGTTTTGCCGCATTCATTTCATCAGGTGGAAAGCACTAATTGCTAATGGGGGTGTTTTCAGAGCACCGCTGTTTCACAGGTAACAGTCTGTCTTCAGAACACCCCCCTTGTTTTCACTTCTTTTGGATTAGCCCAACCCACTGGAGAAGAGAGACAGAAGAAAGTAGGCTACTAGAAGGTTTGCTGAATATTATTACTTGATCTGGTTTGTTTAATAAATATAATTTTTTTTAATAAAGTGGACGTGCCTTTTGTGTTTAAGAGTAAAAGCTTTAAGTTAATAGTCTATTCGTGTCTCAGCCGCGAAGCTGAGCTTCTATGTTCGCGAGCTGCACAGAGCGGCTGAAATTATAGTGTCTGTCAGTTATTATAATACATATGACAAAAACAATTGTCTAAATTATGTTACATATTCCTCAAAAGTTCTTGTCATGATGTCACTAGTTGACAACATAGTACTATTTTCGGAAATCATAGGCTCTGATCTGATATTGCGCAGGTGCACGTGAAGCAGCGCTGCCAGAGCCGACAGACTCGTGTGTCAGACTCATTTCAGTGCAAAATAATTACGTCAAAAATGATTTAATACTGCAAATAGCCTACTAGTTTTTTATGTTTATTTATAATTCATTTAGGCGGACAACAAGGCGCACAGTGCGCAGCTAATTAATTTAAAGTTGTTTTTTTTCCTAACGTCATTTTTAGTCGATTTTTAGTCTAAAATTTCAGGACTTTAGTCGACCAAGATTTTCTTTGGTTGATAACAGCCCTACAGGGAACTGACAGGACACTTTCTTTGATTCGAGGCCGCTTCTTTTGGCCATATATGCAGCGTGAATCAGAACAGCATGTTATGAGTTGTACATGTTTAAAACAAAAGAAACCCAACCGTGAAACTAGAACACCTCTCGTAAGCATCACCTCAACCCATCTATTTTAACTTGTGTCTGTTGACTTCCTCCACCTTGACAAATGTAAAGGTGGCTATGAATATATTTTAGTAATTGTGGATCACTTTACGCGCTTTGCGCAAGCGTACCCGACCACATCGAAGTCAGGCCAGGAAGTAGTGAACAAAATATTCAATGATTATGCCCTCAAGTTTGGCTTTCCGATGAGCATTCACACGATCAAGGAGGTGAGTTCGAAAATCAACTCTTTTTACAACTCAGCAAGTACTGCAGTGTAGCTGGCACGAGAACAACCCCTTACCACCCACAGGGGAACGGCCACGTGGAACGTTTTAATCGAACCTTGCTACAGATGTTTAACCCCCTGAGGTCGGCTATCGCGCCGGCGCGATAGGCTCGTTTTTTTCCGTATGAGTGCAAAAAAAAAAAAAAAAAAAAAAATTCATTTTTATCTTATATGCTTGTGTTATACATCAATCGATCCTGTTTAGTGTGTATTTTTTTTGTGTATGCTCATAATAAAAACAAAGTGTTGTGCTTTTCGCCAAATAAAGAAAAATAAACATGATGCGAGTTCTGCCTACTCTCCGTCAGTGAAGTCAATTCTGAAACGCGTCCGAAAATGAACTGTAACTCAGCGAATACTCAGTCAAACAGGCATACAGTCACACAGGCATGAAGCTTGAATTCTCTTCTTTCAAATGAAGTAATTTTTATAAAAAACAAATATTCACAGTTTATATAATATGTATGTAAAGAGAGAGATGTCAGTCGTTCTCATCTCAGCTAATTAAGTTTTAATGTGACTCCGCCTACGGAGACCGCGCTATTCAAACGCAAATGTGAGGCGATCCATACAAACCTGTGAAACGCCCACATCCGCTGGATAAGGCCGGTGAAACACTGGATGCGTGGCGTAAGCGTCTCAGCTGTGTGGCGTGTCCGTTTTTATTTCGGCTCCCATGTTAACAGTTTAGAGTTTGCACACTGCCTGTGTGAGACGCGCGTCTCAGGCGCGGCACGAGCCGCGTGGAAAACGCGTGCATTCTAGAAATAGAACCGACGCCTATTTTTCACGCGACACGCAAGCGTCTTGGAAGCGTTTCCATGCAAAATTGAATAGGAAAATCTGTTTATTTGTCATTTTGACACGAATACATATTAATAAATGTCCTTTTGATGTTTAAAAGTGTCTAGGTTTTGACATAAATGCAAATATAAATGTAATTTTACAAAATATGATCGATTTTCAAATACTGCTGTATTGAATGAACAGCTTTTAGCAAACTCTATTGCTATACTGAGATGAGGAATATATACTGTATGTGTTTTGTCAAAAATAAAGTCATCAACTAACTAATGAATCCTTTACTTTGAAATACGTATGATAAAATGTATACTTTAGTTTTGAAAGACGTTGACTAGTTTTGAAAAGATTATAAAGTATGTATGTGCATGCATATATATGTGTGTGTGTATATATGAAGAGTTCAGATGCAAAAGCCTCTAAATGCCATCTGAAATTTTCTCCTAGAATGATCATTTTTATGAAGCTTGTATATTTAAGTTAGCTATAGGTGACACACCTGAATGAATGGCTCATTAAGTATGCAGGGACGTAGTCTCACCAGGTGTGAACTACTAAATATGCATGATGCTGTTGGAGCGTTTACGCCCCATCCGCATATTGGCTTTCCAAACTAAAAGTGTTTCACAAAACTAAAATCAATGTATCGTTTTTTTGTGGATGATTAGGCAGGATGATTTTCATATCATTTTGAAGAAAAAACACTAGGCGATGACATCCATTAGTCAAAAGTCTTATTGCCACATATTTAGTATGTGTTTTGTGGCCTTATTTCAGAAACTTTAATTTTTAGTTTTTTTGATAACCATGCATAAACATTATTCTCTCAAAAATGAAAACATGTACATACATGTGGCTCACATATTATGGAAGTCCTGTTTGTGCTATATAGAGTGAATTTACACCTTTGCCATTAATATGTTTATAAGCAACTGAAAAAAGCACAAATGTCAGGGCATGTCAGAACATCTCAAGGACCCCCAAAACACCCCAGACCCCAGAGGGTTAAGACCCTCACAGACAAAGATAAGACCAATTGGAAGAACTCTCTGAACAAGCTTATGTTTGCTTACAACTGTACACGCACCGAAGTGACAGGGTTTTCCCCATTCTACCTTTTGTATGGCCGCTCTCCGAGATTACCTGTCGACATGTTGTTCAATCTTCTGGGTGATGTAGATGGAGGTAGTCAACAGAATTATGCGGAACAATGGAAATATGGAATGCAGGAAGCATACACTATTGTAAGGGAAAATGCTCACAAAGCTGCCCAGAGAAATAAGAGAAAATATGATGGCAAAGTAAGGAGCACAGCACTGAGTCCTGGCGACCGTTTGTTGGTTCGATATTTGACTCCACGAGGTGGACCTGGAAAATTGAGAAATCTTTGGGAGGACTCAATTCAAGTTGTTGTTAAACAAGTGGGAAACTATGTTGCTATTTATGAACTGAGACCTGAACATGGAAAAGGGAGATTGAGAGTCATGCACAGAAACCTCTTATTACCATGTGATCACTTACCGTTGGAAACTGAGGGGCTTCCACCTGTAAAACCAAAAAGAAAAGATGCCAGACCAGCGAAAGTCAGGAGAGAGCTGGATGGAGAGGTAGAGGATGATGAGGATGACTATTATGTCATGGACATCCAGCTACCACAGGAAGTGGCTGAATGTGAAGAAACACCTCAAGTCGAAAGGCATGCAGTAGAAACAACAGAGCTCGAGAGGAATGATGATTGTCTCAGTCAGGATACACCAGCCAGTGACTTACCTGGGATAGCGGATGATTTAGTTGAAACTGAAACAGTTGAGGAAATTCCACAGTTCTCTGGAAGCAGTGATGGAAGTGAAACAGAGACTATGCCAAAGCGACCACAGAGGGAACGTAGATCACCAAAGATCTTTAGATATGATTAAAACTTATGACATATACTCATATGACATATGATCATATGACATATAATATGACATAAACTCTTGTTATGGCCTTACTGCACTACCGTACCATGCCTCAAGCATGGACATATCAATTGCAACCTTACTATCATCAGCCGGTATACTCTTATGGAATGTAAAAACTAAACTAAACTAAACTAAATCTAAAAACTAAGTGTATTCACAAGTCAATGAACTACATTTCAGGACTTGAAATAATGCTGAATTAAGTAGTTGAACAGGACTCTTCCTCAGAGACTCAAATTTAGTGTGAGTACATGAACATTTAACACGCACCTCACAGTCTGGGATTTGAAACAGTAGTGGGTGTTGCTGACATCCAATGTACTGTCTAGTCTGAGACTAAATAAATCAATCCATTACTGGATGAGCCAGACAAACTGTTAATTTGACATAACACAGTCACAATGTTAACTTAGGTACCAATAATCTATTGCATCTTTACTCCAACTGCCCACCATGCTGTCTGTGATTAATGTTTGTTGCCTCTGTTTTTATGTTTGTATTGCAAATGTAATGCGATTTGCAACTGCAATCGCCCATTACTTGGACTGGGCAAATGTCCATTGTCCGTTTATTTGTAAACTGCTTGTTATTTACTGTCATTGTGAAGCGTCCTTGAGCTTGGGAAAGGCGCTATATAAATTAAACTTATTATTATTATTATTATTATAACAGCAGAGAAAGCTGTAGATACTGGTTCTGTGGGACAGCGCTGCTAGCAAGCTGAGGCTTCAAACATCTCATCCGGGTCGCCTCACCTGATAGAGGTTGACTGATTTTCAAGAGACCCATAACATCACTGATGATGTGTCCTCGTAGATTACAAATTTAATGTCAAATGATACACCTACATGAAAGAAAACATTTGTATTGATGATCATGTCTCTACTTGTACAAATCACTGTACATTCATTTAATTCTGACTTTCGCAGACATAAAACATTCAATTTGGTTGTGTATAGTAAAATACATTTGCAACATTTCAAGTTAATTGTGCATACATTTGTTAATTTTGAGAATAATTGCATTCCATAAAATCTGGACATGCCAATAAATTTGAGAAAATAAATCACACATTATAATGTGGAGTTATAAAACCCTACTCTGTAGAGTTTGGGGCATTTGGAAATCAAAGGTTGAAACAAAACCTTAATGAAGACTATAGCTAATATCCACAGTCTATAACAGGCACATCAATTGTTTCTGGAAAAACCTTTACATCGCATTTGTTACATTTCAGAGCCGAAAAAACAAAAAACAAACAAAAAAAACCTTTAGCCACACTCAAGACAAATTGGTGCATTGATACAGATTTCACAATTTGAATAGGTTTCACAAGCTTTCAATGTGATTTGATACCAGTTCATCTCTAAATATATGTCATTTTTAAAGAAAAGAATCTGCAAATGCTGTGTGAACTATAGGGCTAACGGCTCACTCACTTATTTTATTCTTATTCTAGAGCTGATGTAAAGCCAAAACAATCTCTGTTACTTTAATTTCCTATTATCACTGTAAAGCTGCTTTGAAACAGTCTATATTGTTAAAAGCGCTATATAAATGAAGGTGACTTGACTGACTTGACTGAACTTCTCACATTGCTACTGAAGGTTAAACTTGGCAACACAGCCCAACTTATATTCAATTGGTATTTCAGGTATAAAAGGCTAATTAACACTCAAACAAATCAGTTGAATACAAACATTCAGAATAAACACATTTCTAGTTTTAATGAGTGAATGAAAAAAGGCAATGATATATGTATTAAGCAGTTTTTAAGTAAAAAATAAAACATAGTGCAAATATTTAGCAATAGGCCCTATGTCTCTCTTCATTCTGGCTATTATGGACCTTGAATGACTTTCCTGAGGTAAATGTCATTTTGTTTTTTATTAGCTATTATTGACGTCTTCGCAGTAGAAACACAATATTTTATAATTATATAAAAGATTATGATATTATTCCCTGTGATGGACTTTAGAGTAGATTTAGAGTAGGTTTCAAACTAAGCGAGTAAATGTTATGATATATTACTGCAAACGGTCTCCCTCCAATGGAAAAGCAGTGTATTACAGTTTTTCAAAAATGCTTACAATTTTTTAAACTAAACTGACTCCATTTCTATGAACTCAACACACAAAACACACACACAAGATGCAAAACGTCACACGTCTCTTGCAAAGAAAAACACTTCATTCGAAACAATTTTAACTTGTAAAAAAACGCTATTTGTGAGTATAACTCCACACAAACATACACGTCAAACTGCACACAGATGTAAAAACACTAAGTTACTCTTTTGCTTGTTCAGTATGCAGAGTGTACAGGATTTTGTCAAAGGTGTAAAAATAATTTCTTTCATTTTTTAAAACACAGAGTTTTGATTTATGATCAAGTGATAAATGTATGTTTATAAGTGCTTTCACATGATCATTGGGTGTAGGTCATCAGTATCAGCTCAAGTATCACTTTTAGTGTCTAGGGTTTTTTTTTTTTAATTGTTAATGGCACTGCTTGGTTTTTTAATATTCATTATTCAAGCCTTCCTCATTATGTAATTAATATTCATAATCAAGGGCTGAAAGGTCTGGAAGACCATCGTTGTTTCGCCAAATCTCAAAAAAAGAAGAAGAAGGAAGACTTTATTAATATTCATAACCCAATCCTTCGTCATAGTAATCTGGCATGAGGTTAGATAGTCGCTAGCCGAGCTCGTCGATCTGGTCATCATGCAGTTGCAGCGTCATTGTGGGCTGTCGTTTGAATGAAGTTACAAGACACACAGATCTTCCGCATCCCAACTTAAAACCCGGCCTTTGGAGTAGAGCTGTTTAAAGGACAAGCAAACAGAAAGATGCCCGTATTTACAGGTCTGTTCACAGTATGATTTGACATAAATCATATTTAGTCTTTAAACGATAAGAGGTAATTGAGAAGAGGCAGCGCCGTTAGCATGAGACATTAGCTTCAGGCCTCAGTTGATGGTTTCAGTTTAAAAACAGAGGGAAAGCTAAACAAGAAGCAGAAATCCCATAGCAAGCGTTCTGGTGTGACTTGTATTTAGGCTTTGCGTCTATTTTATATGGAAATGTATGATGTGAAATGTAAACGTTCAGACTTGAGTAACGTTATTAGTGATGAAGCATGTTATCATGCCGGCTAGGCGGCTCAACACTTTATTTAAACACCTTTAAAACTAACCTATTAGCATTTTCATTCAACAGGCAGTATTACTGAACAGTGGATACAGACTTTACACTAAAAGCGTTTTGTTGTTGCAAAATTGGCTACAGAACAGCTTGTAGACATCAAAACTGATGCATCATGGCTTGTGTCCATAGTTGTATCCGCCGTGCTGCAAATCTGGGGTGTTGTAGATTTACTTGTTCACTGCAATGGACTTCCAGTGATAAATGTGTTAAATCTATATTATTTATATATGTCTTACTGCTGTAATAACTCTAATGTGTTATTTTTGTAGCATCTCATGTGGTTAGCATGTTTTGTGTGTAGTCTCATATGTCAGCTGTGTTAATGGGGGTTCAAACTAACCTAAGCAGAAATAAAATTGTATTGTTTCAAAAGACATGAAGGTGAGTAAAAGATGATTAGATATTTTGGGTCACTTGTAAAGCATGTGCTTTAAAGCTGTTCCCAGCTCCCCACACATTTGGGAGGTTTCCCTTATGGACCCTTCTCACATTTCTGGGATTCTCAGAAGCAGCAAGTGTCATGAGCCATGTTTCCATCCACCTATTGTTATGCGCATTTTGGGAATGATTTGGGAAAAATGCTGGATGGAATTGTCAAGATGCGCATACAGTTGTGATCACAATTATTGGCACCCCTGATAAATATGATCAAAGATGGCTGTAAAAAAATCTGCATTGTTTATTTTTTGATCTTTCATTCTAACAATTCGCAAAAATCTAACCTTTCATTAAAGTAAAATAATTGAAAGTGTGGGCAAAATCACATTATGAAATAAATGTTTTTTTCCGAAACACGTTGGGCATAATTATTGGCACACTTTTATTAAATACTTTTTGCAATCTCCTTTTGCCAAGATAACAGCTCTGAGTCTTCTCCTATAATGCCTGATGAGTTTGGAGGTCAGAGACCATTCCTTCTTACAGAATCTCTCCAGATCCTTCAGATGCCCAGATCCATGTTTGCACTTATTCTCTTCTGTTCAGCCCTCTCATCTTCTATAGGGTTCAGGTCAGGGACTGAGATGGTCATGGCAGATGCTTGGTTTTGTGCTTAGAGACTCATTTTTGTGTTGATTTTGATATTTGTTTTTGGACCGTTGTCCTGATGGAAGATCCAACCAGGCCCATTATAAGACTTCTAGCAGAGGCCGTCAGGTTTAGGTTTTTTTATCTAGAATCCACGATGCCATGTATCTGAACAAGATGTCCAGGACCTCTGGCAGAAAAATAGGCCCACAACATTAAAGATCCAGCGGTATATTTAACCGTGGGCATGGGGGACTTTTTATCCTTGTGTGCACCAAACACATGTAGCGTGTTTGCTGCCAAAAGGCCCTTTTTTAGTTTCATCTGACCACAGAATCCTGTGCCGTTTGAAGTTCCAGTCGTGTCTGACAGCTGAATTTGCTGGAGATTGTTTTTGGATGAGCGAGGAGGATTTTTCTTGAAACTCTCCCAAACAACGTGTGGGGATGTAGGGGTTGTTAGATTTCTCGCCAATTTCCCAGGAAGTGACAATTATGTTCTCTTGAACACATTTATTTATTTATTGTCTTTTTAACACCAAGGTAATATAAGTGTAGTTATTACAATACATTTTTTAAAATTAAAATATAAATATTTGACTATTTCTTATGTTAATAATTGTAAAAATCACTGTCTGTGAAAAAGTCCATTGGAAACACCAAGCGCAGGTTTCCAGCACTCTGCAGATCAGCTGCAGTACTGGGTGTGGAGAACCATGGGATAGTTTGAAAACCCCTGCTTTAATTAAAACCATACATCTTTTCTTAAAACACAAGATGCAAAGTATGAAGTTTGTGTCTCGGTGCTCTTTGGATGTGGGATATGAGTCCAAGGCATTTGAGAATGTAGAAAAAACACACAAAGCCTTCTGATGACGTTTTATTAGCTGCAGCACACACACATTCTCTCTCTGTAGACTATCAGCAGTCTGCGTGGTACTGAATCATTTTGCTGTGTCACTATTTTTTGTGTCTTTGATTTTTCTTTTGTTTTTTTCTTTGAATATCTTAGTGAATGTGAAATGGGGAAAGGAGAAGTTTGATGCGGTGGAGCTGAACACAGAGGAGCCGCCCATGGTGTTCAAAGCCCAGCTTTTCGCTCTAACAGGAGTTCAGCCGGAGAGACAGAAAGTCATGGTGAAAGGAGGAACACTGAAGGTACTGGCTGGGATCTGTAATGGAGAGCTTTCATAGTTACTGTCCTCTGTTATTGCAGGTGTGTGACTTCTTTTACTTTTTGTTCACCAGGATGATGAGTGGGGCAATATCAAGTTGAAAAATGTAAGTATGTGGCTGTATCTTGACTTCTGGTAGATTCAGAAAATGCCCTTTAAGAGTCGACCTGTAATAAGAGTTCAGCAGCTAATAGTTAAATATTGAAACATAAGATCCACAATAGTTTATCCAACAGTACACCTTAATTTAATACGTTTGTTGGTGGCCAATCGCGCGCTTGTCTAGAATAGCGAGCAGTCGCGTGACTGACTGACTAGCGTAGCAGCTAATCTGTGCTGGAGCACTTCAGGTTTCGGTGGAGTACCGAAAACAATGTTACAGCCGTTCATAAATCGTATAAATACATTCCCATTGCCACAACTCCAGTTCAAAATACAAAATGATTGGCAAGATTTATTGATAACTTCCGAGTGAGCAGCTTTATTGTCATTTCAGCTCAATGTTCCTCCAGGACCAGGGTGCTTCATAATGCACGACTACAAAAAAACCAAACTGTATTTTAGTTATTTTTTAGCTAAAACCTTTTTAGCCTATTTCATATAATTTAATTATGTACAGTGTTAATTTTGACAGCCAGTTTTGATTTAGTTTGTCATATTCAGCTAAATTTCGAACCTGCTCCGTTGAGAGGGGCGCTTGGGAAAGAATCAAAAGACATTTGGCTTATTAGAAGTCAGTGTACCATTAGAATCATTTTGAAACTGATATTTCTAGGAAAAAACTTGCATACAGTTGCTTTCACTGCATACTCAGGTCTGGCTCCATGGTGTCCTTGTTGACTTTAAATGTGCGTTTTCTTCAGCTAAATAGATGTTTTGATCCATGTAGGGGATGACTCTTCTGATGATGGGCTCCGCTGACGCCCTGCCTGAAGAGCCCGTAGTGCGGCCCATGTTTGTAGAGGACATGACGGAGGAGCAGCTCGCGTCTGCCGTACGTTTGCAGCCGACAGATCTGCTGTTACAGTGTTTTAGCAGGAATCAGAGAAACAAGCCAACAGCTGTGAAATCATCTCTGTTATCTGTGTCATGTTCAGATGGAGCTGCCGTGCGGATTGACGAATCTGGGCAACACATGCTACATGAATGCAACAGTGCAGTGTCTACGCTCCGTGCCTGAGCTCAAAGGCGCTCTCAGGAGGTACAGTTTAGGCATGGCCTTCATGTCAAGTCCACAGATGTTATGTGGTGTAATGCATCAATGTGTTTTTGTGGTAATTCGCCTCCATCTGTAGGTATTCTGGTGCCTTGCGGTCTTCTGGAGCTAACGCACCTTCCCAGTACATCACAGCAGGTGATCAACTTCAGCTATCAGTTGTGAGGTTACCAAATTCTTGACTCTTTCATTACTTATTTGCCCAACTATTTGGGATCAGTATGTCCAAGCTAATGCATATAAGAGTCAAGCTGTGTAGCCATACTGAATCGCACAGTGTTTGTGGACCGCATGTCGCTCATGTTTGATTCTTCTCTTAGCGCTGCGTGATTTGTACGAGTCCATGGATAAGACCTCGTCAAGCATTCCACCCATCATTCTGCTGCAGTTCCTGCACATGGCCTTCCCACAGTTTGCCGAAAAAGGAGACCAGGGCCAGTACCTTCAGCAGGTCAGGTCACATATCTTTGGCTTAATACATTTAAGCAGAATATGTTCTGTCAAAGTGGAACGGTTTTATATATATATGTATTTTTCCATTTACTCAGGATGCCAATGAGTGCTGGGTCCAGATGATGCGGGTCCTTCAGCAGAAATTAGAGCCTGAAGAACTAGAAACCCCACCAGAGGCAAGGCTACTGTATATTATATATATATATATTCATTCATTCAAAAGTACAGATACTTTGTTTACAAGTTGGTATTGAGGAGCATCAAAGGTTTCTATTTACAACGTGTTTTTGAAGCATTGATCATTGTAGCCAATCACAGACTTATCAGAGATGCTTAAGTTAGTCATAATCCACTCAACATGCTCGTGAATCCTTTATTACCAAAAAAGTGTAAAGGCGATGTAAATAAGAGATTAATTTGTGCAGTGTGGACAGCTTTTTCTGACAATATCGGGAGTTTTCACAGTAGTGTGTATCTAACCGAGTACACTAGGGATGCTAATGATTAGTCTATGATTGATTAATTGTCGATAATAATTTATTAACTATTATCGATAACTCCTCGATCGTCGATTAAGCTGGTTCATACGTGCTGCTCAACCGTGTAACACGTAAAGCAGACACGAGTAAAAAAAAAAGCGAGTGCACTGAAGTTATGTTTGGTACCATTTAGGCTAGCATTACAACTTCATGACTATAAGTTTGCATGTGCATTCACAGCCATTTGTTTTGTGCAAATGTAAGTTGTAATATTGTTTGTTTTGTGTAGGCCTATGTATATCTGATTGATCTCATATAGGATGCTACGGTTGAAGATTAACGCTGTAGTAAAATACGCCGGTGTTCAGCTTAAACAGCAATGCACGACTAATAATAGCTATGATTTGGACTGTCATGTTACATAACATGATAGAGAGAACTATATTGTAATAAATCGTTGTGAATTCATTGGGTTTAGCTGCCGTGTTTCAGCGCATCCACAACAGGAGTTACACATTCTGACAAGCATGCGTAATCTGAAGTGACGTTGTAGTCGTTATATTTGATTATTAAATTAGTAATATAATGAAATGATCAATCACATCAACTCATTTTACAATCCCACCTGCCCTTTATTTAGATTACAAACCCATCTCATTAATTTGGTGAGGAACATGGTGTTTTGAGCAGATTTGCACACCCTGTCATGCTGTTGGCGATGTGGACACGTATATTGCAGTATTAATGTTAATGATTAATTGATCGTTAATTTAAACAACGATTGATCATGGGAATTTGTGTAAATTGACATCCCTAGTGTACACTGCAAAGCTTCTTTACATCGGTTTTGAATTTTGTGATTGAATCTGAAACTGCAATGATTGACAGGGATATAACCATAGCAACAGATGGGACAAAGCAATCTGATACTGTACGTCAAAATAGATGTACATTAAGTCTTAGAGTGTAAATGAACACTAATAGACCTGCCACTTGTTCTATCTTTTTATAAGCAATGTTTACTTTATACATTTAAATGTTTATATTTACTTATAATTAGTATCATCATAATTAAACTCATTGAATTTAATTAATATTTGTATTTTCACATAGTTCAATAAAATAGTAAATTAGTTCTTTCTATGGTATTGAAATTGGTACTGACAACCGTGAAATTTCACTGGTATTTGTACCGACTACTGGAATTTTAATACAGTGACAACCCTAATATATTCAGACTCTTTCATTACAGAAATGCAGAGAATTTAGTGTAATAAAATGGGTCTTTATCATATTTGTCTGGAAGCTAAAAAACTATTTTACAAATAATGTATACATTTTTCTCTGTTTGTTTTTGGTGGAATAACAGACTGACAGTGATAGTGGAGCTGCTGTCGCCGCAAAAAAGAAGAATTTCATCGATCAGTATTTTGGTGTTGAATTTGAAACTACGTATCCTTTGATAAGTGCCTGTTGTACAAGTCTATATCATGTGCTCTCTCAGTCAGTGATTCTGTGGGCTGCCTCTGTTTTTACTTCAATGTTTACTAGGGTTGGGAATCGAAAAATCGGATACTTAAGGTCAAGAATTTTCTTTGTGTGCATTAATATGGCTTTAAACCATTTAAGCGCAAGAAGACCCGCCCACTGTTTTCTGTGTTGCGCACACTTCCAAAACGAGCGCACAGAAAGCCGTCTCTTATACTGTATACTGTGTGATACTGCATTCCTTCCGCATCTTTTTGCACTTGAACGGACAAATAAACACAAAACCGTCAAAAGATCCTGAAACAAAAAACTGAATAACCTTAACTATATTTGTAATGTTTTATTTATAAAGTGCAGTGTTTTTACATTTGATTAGTTCCTGTACCTGAATACCTGTTTATTTCAATGGTGTCTTTGTGTAGTTGTATTTTTTTATGCGATAGTAATTTAAAAAGAACAAATAAAATGAACAGTGTTTACTTGTCTTTAATAATACTTGAAATTAATATTAGTTAGGCTAGTTGTTTTTGCTATGGTATTTTTAAACCATATAGGCAAACATTTCTTGTCTACGTATTCTTTAGCCTGCTGATTTTTTCAAAAATTCAAAATTTTTCTTTTTGAAGAAAAAATTTGAATAATAACTAACTTTATTTCTTTATTGGAATCGAAATTAGTAATCGATTAGAAGCAGAATCGATAAGCAGAATCGGAATTGGTCAAATTGGTCAAAAGTTTACCTGCTTAAGTGAATCATTCCCCCGCTCCTCCAGAACCTGATTTGGATTTAGTAAAACGATTAAAATAATTCACACCCTGGTCCTAAGTAATTGCTTGAGGCAGCCTGGCATACAGATAAATAAATAGATAGTCATCTGATTGATATGTGCTGGTTTGGGAGGTGGACAGATTACGCATCAGATGTTGTAGTCTGAGTTCACTTATGGCCCAGGTATACTTAATTTTCCGAAGAATACTTTGGGCTTTACGCTACTCTGATAACACTGAGAAATGAACTTGATACGAGAAGGATGATGGACTTTTCATGTTTTGGGGAATGATCTATAATCCCGCTGACTATTTGATTATGTAACTCTTTTGAATTCACTGCACGATTATGCTTAGCAGCCATAATGATATATTATGGGGATGGCCAGACTGAGCGTAATGTGTTTTGTAGTCTAATTTTCACCAGGCCCATAGATATGAACGTGTGACATTTTTACGGTACTTAACCTTAATGTGTCCAGTATGAAATGTACCGAGTCAGAGGACGAGGATCCAACTAAAGGCTCAGAGAGCCAGCTGCAGCTCAGCTGCTTCATCAACCAGGAAGTGAAGTATCTCGCCACTGGACTCCGACTGGTGAGTGGAACGTCCCGTACGCAGATGAGCCACCAGTGCTCACAATCCCTGTTAATATCGACCTGTCTCTCTTTATATCCAGAGGCTACAGGAGGACATCACGAAGTTCTCCCCATCCTTACAAAGAAATGCCCTCTATATCAAATCGGTATGTTTTACCTTTTGGCTTTTCTGACTTTTGTGGCGTCAGTGGAGAAATGCTCAAAGTTCAATGTTTCCTCTTTCGTACATGAATAAAATGAACAGTCACTTTTTATGTTTCTGCATTCAAGTCCAAAATCAGCCGTCTCCCAGCTTACCTCACGGTTCAGATGGTGCGGTTCTTTTACAAAGAAAAAGAGTCTGTGAATGCCAAAGTCCTCAAGGTAGGTCTTTTACCAAGGAGGGGTTTGGGATATCAGGTGTTGTCACCAAAATATCTATACATTGATTGTAACCTTTAATTTTGCTGCATTTAGGATGTCAAATTCCCTCTTATGCTGGACGTCTTTGAGCTGTGCACTCCTGAACTTCAGGAGAAGATGCTTCCTATGAGGACAAAGTTTAAGGAGGATGAAGACAAGAAATTGGAGATGCAACAGCAGCCGAAAGCAAGTGCCCTGTGATGTCATGCTGAACACTTTGTGCTTTTTGAAAAGCCATCTAACATTGTGTTTCTCATTCAATAGGTGATTCAGAAGGTTGGGGCTCCAAAGGATAAAAAATATGAACCCTTCTGTTTTTCTGAAGGTGAGCACTCACTGCAAAGCTACTAATTTCAACATGGTTCTGCAAGTTGAGTCTGCAGATTGATTTATAAGCTGTTAACTTCTTCTCTACAGACTTGGGCTCCAACAACAGCGGTTACTACGACCTGCAAGCGGTTCTGACGCACCAGGGCCGATCCAGTTCATCTGGCCACTATGTCGGCTGGGTTAAAAGGAAAGAAGGTCAAGTATTGTCGTTGTCAAGTTTTTGCTTTTATTTGTAAAACGTACTTGATAGCATGGTTTCCTAGGGTTGGGTTATGTTACAAGTAATCCATTACGATATTTCATTATTCCCTAAAAAGTAACTCATTATTTTAGTTGCTTTTTATAGAAAGTTATATACCCACTGTTCCCTCTAAGCTACGCACGTCCGTGCACGAAAAAATAAGTAAAACGCTGCGGAAAAGGTAGAAATAAAATGTGTGGGGAAAGCCATTACATTGCATTCTAGTGAATAAGAAATAATTGCAGTGTTTGGATCAACCGCTGTAGAGTTAGATAGACAGGTTTCATAGAGCATGATGTGAGCCAGATCACTCCCTGTCGGTACACTTTAATGCACGGGGTACAAAACAGCTCAATAGATTCAGCACAAATGCAAATACATGAGAAAAAAAGTCATGTTTTAGATAAGTGGTTTGATCAAGTGCTGGAAATAACTATGATTAGCGCAGCACGGTTTAAAATGACACGCTCTCTACGGCTGTTGCATGCAATCTCAAAATAACTCGAGTCTCAAATAGATGTTTTTGTGTGCAGTGAGTTCATCATAGCTCTTGAACCACAGTATCTACATGCTCAAAGCACTCCTCGGACACCTGCCACATTACTCCCATCCCGAGGACACGAGTCACTCAGGAAATGGAAAGAGTAACAGGGTTACTACATGTCTTGTAAATTTTAAATTAGTTACTTATAAAAGTAATCTGATTACTATAATGTGTGTTACACAACATTGCCTGGTAATTCCAGAAATATATATTTCAATATATCTAGGCAAGTTTGGAAGATAAATCTCCAGCTCAGGCTTCTTTTTTTTTTTTTGGACAATGTTTATTTCTTCTGATGCCATTTCTGTAGAGCAGGGGCTGTCCAGTCCTGCGTTGAGGAGCAGCTAAACCGCTTCTAGTATTCCTTAAAGGGATAGTTCACCCACCAATGAAAACTGTCAGTAATTACTCACTCTCATGTCGTTATTCATATAAAAACATTCATCAACTCACACATCAGTTATGATAAACGGAAGCTCAAGCATGTTCTCTTGTCGTATGAGGTTCATTATCATGTTACTCAGCACGTTGAACAAATCTCAGATTTCATCAGAAAGATCTTCATTTGTGTTCTGAAGATGAAAGTCTCATTGGGTTGGAATGACATGAGGGTGAAAAATTGATGACAGAATTTTCATTTTTGGGTGAACTATCCCTTTAAGACCTTGATTAGTAGTTTTAGCCAGGATTGGATCCCCCTGCTAACGCTACAGAGTGCTTTGCTGTTGTATCTGGTACTGATACTTCTCTCTCTCTCTCTCTGAACAGATGAATGGATGAAGTTTGACGATGACAAGGTCAGCGTGGTGACCCCTGAGGACATCCTGAAGCTGTCTGGTGGAGGCGATTGGCATATAGCATATGTCCTTCTGTACGGCCCGCGGCGTCTGGAAATACTCGAGTAACGGTGTTTCACAGGAGAAACTTAAACCATAATTGCCATTTTCAAAGCACTGTCTGTATAGATGTGCAAATAAATTTGTGTCTTTAAAAACACGACCTTAATTTCTGAACTCTTCATGCATCAACTCGAGTGGCGTGTCTGTTAAGGGTGTTTTCCCCCTTTCATGGATGGTAGATTGATGGACCTGATCCTTTTTATTGGACTTTTTTTTTAATGTTTTCTATATGCATTGAATATTTTTTAAGCCTGTGAAAAGGTGTTCATGCTCAATAGACAGAAGTAGTGACTTGGTATCTAAAGATGCTCTTGGCCACAAGTTTTGGACATGTAAAACAAGGAGTTGTATGATACTGGGATCTGTTGTGTCTGATCTATCAAAGGTGGATTTCATATCAAAGCACTTTGAGAGGATGTTTTTCTGCTCAATTACTGCTTCTGTCTTCTAGCTGCCATGCAACAAATGCCACTGTAAACTTATCTGTCCTGAAATACTCAGAAACAATCAAACAAAGAGAATTTACCTCTGTAATAAGTTATTGTTTACTGGCTTTTCATAAACCGTGAAGACAAATAAACATGCCATTAACACTCTTGTGTGTATTTTACAAACAAAACGGATTCATTTCAAATGACCATTTATTTAAACAATGTAAAGTCAACAACTCATCGAAGTACAGCAAAAACATATCAAATAGTTAAAACGGAAGAAGAAAAAGGTTATGTTTCGTTGAGGCCATCTGTGATGTTCTTGAATCCAGCAGTGTTGAGGGCCGTGACCAGGCTCTCCATCGTGGCTTGAGGGCCTTCTCGGTCCTGCCAGGCCACCAGCAGCATCTTGGCCTGTAGCTCTACATCCTCGCTGTCCGACT
The DNA here is from genome assembly GCA_022829025.1 of Squalius cephalus. NCBI lineage: Eukaryota > Metazoa > Chordata > Actinopteri > Cypriniformes > Leuciscidae > Squalius > Squalius cephalus. The sequence continues at coordinate 11,788,068 of CM040797.1, read as the reverse complement.
CGATCACGCGGATCTCCTTCTCGGTCATCTCCAGATGATCCGCCAGCGTCTTCCACCGGGACCCGAGCTTGGCTGCGATCTCGTCCATCTGACTGTTGGTCACCGCCTTGCTCCGAATGCTGGGACCTGGAGAAAGACAATTTCACTTTGATTCAAACTAAACGCTCCTAAATCTACACCATTCATAAAGCAGTAGCCGTTTATCTCCAAATGCGTCTCCTGTGACCACTTGTTCTTGGATTTCATAATCTACCTTACTTCCACTGATTCGCTGAAAGGAGATCTCGGCCCAAATGGAGATAAGGCAAACCACGGGCATCCATATTGTATATATGTTTTTAAGGGTGAAGCCACAAAGGGGCAAAGACCCCCCTACATTGTAATAGTTAGGTTTGGCAGCCCATAGAACTATATGGTAAAAAAAAAAATAGGACTTGTGTGTTAGGGGAAACTTTGAGATACTCTATAATTAAATAATTATTAGCATTAACAAAGCCTGTAACCAATTTCTGAGTTCAAATTTTCATAACCTACTCGTCTTACACGGTTCAGTCCATCATGAAAATTGGCTCAGGCCATGCTGGCAAAAAAAGTTTTGTTTATGCCAAAGTAGAGGTGAGGCTGCATCTCTGAAACACTGCTGTGTTGAGATGAAACTGGACAACCTTCCATCACACGCATGACCTGAAGAGCAGTTTTGGAAAGGCTGAAAAGTTTAGAATTTTTGAAAAATGGCTATTTTAAATTGGCCAAAAAATTTTTTTTTTTATAATATCACAAGACTGGACTTTTGGATTTAGCGCAGCACACAGAGATAAACCAAGCCCAATTTTCATACCGGCCATTTTGAGTGTCTTGGAATTCTGACCAAAAAGAAAACAGCTTTATTTTACAAATGCAGTGGTGTGTCATTATAAATCTTGATACGATAACGCCACCGAGCCCTGAAGTTCCCAACCCTGTCCCTACCTAAGGTTTGGAGGATGGCTTTCAGCTATAATTACCATGAGTCAGTTGATTGTATAATTTATTGTATGTTTTACTAATAGCAACACCATTCGTTTCGCTGAGTTCTCCAGTGAAGTTGTTACCTAGCAACAGCTGCCACTTTCAATAATGCCGTTCTGATCCAAACAGTCCAGTGTGAACAGAGTCCAGTGGAGGATATAGCAATGAAAACAGCTTTTGAGGTTAAATAATAAAAAAGAGCAACAGAGACTCACTGTCATTGCTCTCTTTCAACAGGTTATCTCCATTCTCATCATCATCCTCCTCTCCAGTTTTTATCTCCTCAGAAGGAAGGTCTTTCTGTTAAAAGAAAAACAAACATTGTCACATTTATGCATTCATAAAATACTTAATATTGGAGTAAGATAGTAAGCAAAATATTTGAGTGAGTTTGTCTTACTTATATTGATTTAAATGATATTATACATCGTCCTCCACTAATACGGGCATCCTTCATAAATACGAGCAAAACTACAATATATGTGGAATAAATGTTTTTTTTTTAAATGTCCAAAATATGTGCCAAAATTATTGGCACAGCTGCAAATAATGAGTAAAAAAAGAGGAGTTTTGGATTCGTTGCCATAGTTGCCTCCCCGTTTAAACTAGGGATGGGCGATTAATTGATATATTGTTTTTGTTATTCCACCTACATCACTAGATGATCAGGTGTGCATCGCTAAAAAGACTGCATGTAAGTTTCCATGGCCATATTTACCAAGGGTGGCAAAATGTGTTGACAGCACTGCATACATGTCTCTAATAGAGGCTTTCTCACAGGAGGAACATGTAGAAGTCGGGGTCCACCCTGGAGGCTAGTTCCTATAACTGAGTTGCTAATAGCTACCCGATGAAAAAGCCCATCAATATTAGCCACTGAAAAGGCTCTATTGGTCAAGCACAAGTTTGAATGTTATCTACTTTTCTCGAAAACTCCACTAGTGTTTGATAAGGTGGATGTCCACTCACAGGAAGCTCTTTGGCCAGTTTGATGACCATGTTCTCCAGATAGTCGGCCAGGCTCTTAAACTGCTGATTGGTGGGCTGGAAGAAGTGAGGACTCCTCCTGGACAGCAATCGCAAGGCTCGCCAGCCGTAGTTTGAGTTGCGCACAACTCTGAGGGAAGACGAAGAATTCATTAATTCTGAGGTATAGTTTGTAATCATGTTGATTTAAGAGAGTAAATGATTAATGTACTTGTACTCATCCTCCACCATGTTTGATGGATCTGCCTGTTCAATAGCTTCTACAAAAAACTCCTCCAGTGATGGCATGAATTCCCTTTAAACAAGACATGTATTAATGCAAAATGTCTCGTATTAAACGCCTCTAAGCAAGTGTTTGCCAAACACACACACACACACACACCTGCTTTCTGACTTGCAGGCCTCCATATTGTCAGGGTTCAGATTCCAGAGTCTTGTGAGTTCGTCACTGTTGATGGTCAAGAACAGCAGCAACGCAAATTAAGATCTGAATCGAAGTCTCAATAAAGTTACACAGTAATCAAATATGATCTTACTTTCCCATGATGATTTTGCGATCAGGACCTTTCCCCAAAAAGTCTTCAGGTGCTTGTCTCTTTCGGCTGGGGCGGATGGGTTTGGTCTCCGTGGGTCTGAGAGAAACAAAAGATTTGATTCACAGATTCATTCAGAACTTCAAAAATAGCAGTGACCAAAACCGCAAACTAATGAGAGATGAACAGAAGATTTTTTTTCCAAAATAAAAGTACAATATGATAAAGTCTAGAAAAGGAGTCATCATTAACCTCGCATGAATGCAGTGTGTATCTAATGTGTAATGGGATAAAGCTGTTTGTGTGCTGTTTTTATTCAATACCTTTCTTTCACAAAGCTTGGGCAGCCCTCGTTTTTCCAAGAGTTCCAGTTATCCTCTGTGTTTAGGATGTGCTGTTGGAGACATAATTCATAAATGAAGATGACATGAAGAGATGCAGAAATGCAGCTTTGTGCTTTTGGAGCACAAAGCTGCATTTTCTAAATTTCATCACAAGATGAGAGCGAAACCTAAAACCCATACGCCCATATGCATACTTTATAGACACTCCTTACCTCAACCATAGATGCAAACTTGTCACCATCAGGAGGGGTTTCTCTCAGTAACTGCAATGGTAAGGAAATAGTAATAACACAGTACAACACAGCGGTGTGATTAATATAGAAGTCACTCCTGTTTGCTGTACCCAGGGTCCACTGTTCCCGAGATTCAGGGGGTTCTTAAGAAAACAAGGGTCCTATTGTGTTAACATCATATAAGTTAATGAAATACAGTAAATTTAAGTTCACTCGCATTAAACTTAAAATGCTGCTACCATGTATTTATGTCAAAGTGCTGGGAACCACAGATGCTGTTTTTTTAATGTACATTTTATGGGTTTATTTTTTACAGTGAGGGAACCTGAAAAAGCTCTGCATTTATATTTGCTTAATATGACATGGGATATTGTGGAACTTGTCAAAGGTTAATCTCTCAATATCATAGACTTGGGGGAACTAAACAAATGGTTGGAATATCACAAAAGGTCATTGCTTCCTTAGGTTAGGGTTAGAAGTTTATAAAGTTGAGAGGGAAAATGTAGTCCTGAACTTTTAAAAAGTTTATTTACAGTGTGTTAACAGACCACTGAAATGGGGAACATAGGACCCTGGGAACATGGGACACTTTTTCATACCTGGGAACATAGGTATACTCTCTTAATATGTGGCACACACCTCCAATCAGTGACACGTAATGTTCTAAAGAGAGAAACTCGTAATTTAGAGCGTAAATGTAAAAAAACTAATTTAGAGGTCTTTAGAATCGCATGGAAAGACAGTATGTCACGTTATAAAAAGGCCCTAAAAGCGGCCAGGGCTGAGCACCTCCGCAAACTAATAGAAAACAACCAAAACAATCCTAGGTTCTTATTTAACACTGTGGCTAGACTAACAAATAAACAGATGTCTCCTGAACAAAATATTCCGTTACAGTTTAGTAGTAATGATTTCATGAAGTTCTTCACTGAGAAAATAGAAAACATCAGAACCACAATTGTAAACGTTCAATCTTCAATCGCGCCTTATAATTCAGCCTCAATTATCACCCCGCAAGAAAAATTACAGTGCTTTACAACTAGAACAAAAAGAGTTAAATAAACTTATCACTTCATCTAAAACAACAACATGTTTATTAGATCCTATACCAACTAAACTACTGAAAGAAGTGTTACCTATAGTGGAAGAGCCTCTCCTCAATATTATTAACTCATCTTTATCTTTAGGTCATGTTCCAAGAACATTTAAACTGGCAGTTATAAAACCTCTCATTAAGAAACCACAATTAGATCCACATAATCTAGCAAATTATAGACCCATTTCAAATCTACCTTTTATGTCTAAAATACTAGAAAAAGTTGTGTCCGCTCAACTGGGCTTTTTCTTGCAAGAAAATGACATCTATGAAAAGTTTCAGTCAGGATTCAGGCCGCATCATAGCACTGAAACTGCGCTCGTTAAAATCACAAATGATTTACTATTAGCTTCTGACCAAGGCTGTATCTCAATACTAGTTTTACTTGATCTTAGTGCTGCGTTCGATACTATAGATCACACAATACTCTTAGATCGACTACAAAATTATACTGGTGTTCAAGGACAAGCATTAAGCTGGTTCAGATCATACTTATCTGACCGCTACCATTTTGTCTATTTAAATGGAGAAAAATCGTTCATAACTCCAGTAAACTATGGAGTGCCGCAGGGATCTGTGTTAGGCCCTCTGTTATTCTCAATATATATGCTGCCACTTGGAAATATTATAAGGAAACATGGAATTAGTTTCCATTGTTATGCTGATGACACTAAAATCTATATTTCATCACGGCCAGATGAAAACGCTAAATTATCCAAATTGACAGAGTGTGTTAAAGATATAAAAGATTGGATGACGCGCAATTTTCTTTTATTAAATCCAGACAAGACAGAGGTACTAATCATCGGTTCAAAAAACCACCCACAAAACCTCTCACAATACAACTTTAACATAGTCCTGTTACTTTATCCTCTACAGTAAAAGACCTGGGTGTTATATTAGACTGCAACCTGTCTTTTGAAAATCATATTTCATATGTTACAAGAACAGCCTTTTTCCACCTTAGAAACATTGCTAAGCTACGTAACATGCTATCAGTTTCTGACGCAGAAAAGTTAGCTCATGCACTCATGACCTCGAGACTAGATTACTGTAATGCTTTATTAGCTGGTTGTCCTGCATCCTCAATAAACAAGCTACAGTTAGTCCAAAATGCCGCCGCTAGAGTTCTAACTAGATCAAGAAAATATGATCATATAACACCAATTTTATCATCACTACATTGGTTACCTATAAAGTTCCGTATTAATTACAAGGTATTGCTACTGACTTATAAAGCCCTAAACGGCTTAGCTTCAGTCTATTTAACGGATCTTCTATCGCCCTATAATCCATCGCGCTCTTTAAGATCACTAAATTCAAGGCTTTTGGTCATACCTAGGATATCCAGATCCACCAAAGGAGGGAGAGCATTTTCACATTTAGCTCCAAAACTCTGGAATAGTCTTCCTGATACTGTTCGTTGCTCAGACTCGCTCTCCCAGTTTAAAACTAGATTAAAGACGCTTCTCTTCAGCCAGGCATTCATATAATACTTTTAATCTTACAGTTAAATCCGACCTCTAGTTCATAAACGCCAGAGGAGAACTGGCTCCCGACTGAGCCTGGGTTCTCCCAAGGTTTTTTTTTTTTCTCCATTAGGTCACCTGATGGAGTTTTTCGGTTCCTTGCCACTGTTGCCTTTGGCTTGCTCAGTTGGGGATATTTAATTTAATTAATCAATCAACGATACTATTGATCAGCATTACCAAACGTGGACGTTCCACTAGAAACAAACATTGATGTATTGTTTTAATTTAATACTGTGAAGCTGCTTTGATACAACCTATGTTGTGAAAAGCGCTATATAAATAAACTTGACTTGACTTGACTTGACGTAAGGTTAAGACTGACCTGATAGACTAGTTTAGCTGTGTCCTCAATCCACAAAGACTGATCATCATTCAGAACACATCCGGAACTGCAAAGGTTGAAGACAAATTGCAGAAAAAAAACAACATTTATTGACACTGACAGCAGGGTAAACTTCTCTTCACAGCTGGAAAAGATAAGCGTGCGGTTTCCCCTGACCTCTTGAACTTGACCTGGCCCTTGAGATACTGGAAGAGGATGAGGTATTGAAGCAGAATGTGTCGTCTGAAGTTGCTGTCACTCAACTGAAGGTCCATCAACTGCAGAGAGATGGGAAATTGCCTTGTGTTATCAGGTCAATGACTGGAGGTTTATTTTTATTGAGTAGTTGATTGAAAGACTGGAAGAACTGACTTTCTCACTGGTGAGGAACTTGGCAAAGTAGACATGGTCTCCAGCAGAGGTCCTCATCTCCTTCATCTTCCTCTTCGACGCTTGCATGTCATCCAGCTTATAGCTCTTGAACACAGCTAGAGTCTCATCTGAATACTGCACACAGAATACAAGTGAGGGAACATTAAAACAAGATGCACGTGGACCAATCCTGTCAGTTTTACCTTTTCAGATGTTTCTAGTCAGTTCCCCTCAAGCTCACAAAGGTGTCCTATCAGAGTAAACATCCACTACGGACAACCGTATGTTGATATACTTTGGTCTTAAATGGTTACATTTCTAAATGTAGACAAATTATTTAAAATTACATTTAATAACCACATTTTAAGAGAAGCTTGACCAGAAAAAGGTAAGTGAAAACTCTTCAAGAGTTGATTCATGAACTATCACCACTTCATAAAATATATTCACCTCAAATGAAACCAACAGGACTGCTTTCGAGGAAGAGATTTTGGTAACACTTTATTTTAAGGTGACCTTGTTACATTGTTACATGTACTTTGACATGTACTAGTAATAACATAATAATGATGCATCATTTTCTAAATGATTAACCCTAACCATAACCCTGTAGTAAGTACAGTTAATTAATATTACTCAGTACATGTTTGTGTAATTACACTTTAACAATGTCACTTTAAAATAAAGTGTAACCGATTTTTGTATATTGGTTTGGATTTAAAAAAATAAATAAAAAAATCAAATACCTTAAGGAAAGTCATCCATGAGAACTTGTCGTAGCATTGTACAGGGTTTCTGAAATAGTCCTGCAGCGTCCAGAATTTTCTATACAAGTTGTAGTCAATAGGAATGGAGCTACAAAACAAAAGCCCTCTGAATTAGACTAACAAACTAGAGTCTGATAACAGGCTAAATAAAACAAACGCAAGACTTGGGCTGCGTCCGAAATCACATACTCTGTTTCCAATCAGTACTTACTATATGGATCGTTCTTTTTTAGCGCTCGCAAAGTATGAATGTAATCTGGACGTACTACATCCTCTATTATGTCATTATCATGTGACCTACCGGCACCAGTTACATCACTTCACTGTCATTCACAAATCCTCTCCTGTGGCCTCATGGGATAGTAAAGTGTTCATCATATACACACTTCAGAATCTCACCTGAAGAAGTAGGTGATCCGGGTACTTTTTGTCTACTCTTTTAGGAGTACTGTGAATTCAGACATACTACTCTTGTCACATACTGTTTTTCGCCTACTATATACTAGGGAAGTATGCGATTTCGGACGCAGCCACTGACTATGTAACTTAAAACTCGAATATCTTTTACCACGGAGCAGGTGCATCTTCATCACCCATCTCTCCCTCCTCCACCTCCATCCCATCCTCCTTAACTTCTGCATGCTGGGAAAAAAAGACACACACAAAAACATGTCTGACATCTGATGAACAACTCTCTATAGATGTCTAACTGGCTATGTTTCCATTCAAGATGTGCATTATTTAACTTGTGTGCAAAATTGGAATATCAATAAAACAAGCAGCGTTTCCACCCCATGTGTTCAAGAGGACAAAATCATCACTTCCAGGGAAATTGGCACAAAATATCTATAATAAAAATGGAAGTTGCTGCAATCGGGCAAGAAACTGTCTCTTCTCTTCTCCATCCTAAATGCTTCCGAGCAGCAGACGAAACACAATAAACGCTGTCATGTTCTCCTGCGTTCGGACGCCTGGTGTTCGGGACTCTTCTGGCAGGGAAATTAACCAAATCATCCTTTTGGCTCAGGCATTTCAGAAGGATCAAACCAAGATTTGAGATGCTGTGCGAATGCGTTTGATTCAGTAAATGCGTTTCCATCATAGTTTATGCCATGTCTTCTAAGAGGATATTGACAACACCCTTTTTTATTGGGATAAAACATTTATCTGCCTCAATTGAATTTATGCACATCGTCATTTCCATCCAGCATTTTTTTATGCAATATTCCAAAGATGTACATAAAGTACGTGGATTTTCTGATGTCCCCCTGTAGCCAATAATTTTATCCCATAAAAACTCATATTTGATCACCAAAATGAAGCGTTTTTTTTCCTATTCAATTAGCTTGAATGTAACTCTACACCCTTGCTTCATTTTGTATATGTAGATACATGAATATGCATATTAGTCTCCGCCTCCACTCAAACACAGATCGGCCAATCAGCTGATCCACTCGCTCAGATTCACTGTAGTAAACGCCGCACAATGGCAAGTGGATATATAGGTTTCCTTCAGCCATATATGTTTGAACCAGAGACTGATTCAGAAGAAGCAGAGGAAGAGTGAATTATACAGGCTCGCATACAAGTCCATGTCTCAGAATGGTAATGCGTTTTATGTATCGCTTTTTACAATTTCGGACACATAACGGTAATTAATGTGATTAGCCTTTTGGTTGACTTCGTTATCAAACAGCTAATAATGTGATGCTAATGTCACACAAACCAGGTTCGCGTTCACCATCTCAGAGTTCTAACAATCAGCATCAGAAACGCTTTGAACAACTTCAGTGGAGAAAAGCCCCGCCGCATGTTGACCGGATTGGTTACATGTTTGTGACGTCAGAAACACCAGCGATTTCAAACCGTGTTTTTGAGACTGTCTTTGGTTCACTGAAAATACTCAGCAATGGTGTTGACTTACGAATTTGCACATGGTTTGTCTTAAAAAAGCATATTAAAAACAGGAAACCGACACAAGCAACATTAAAACCTTGACTTTCACCACAGAGGGTCTTTAACATTATCTTCTCACATGCAGGTAAATCAAGCCCAGCATGCATCATAACTTTACCTGCAGTCCAAGAGTGCTATCCTGCTCATTCTTGTTGAACACGGTGATGTTATCAAGGTTGAACTGACTCTGTAAGTTCAGTCCTGTAACACAGAGGACAAACCTGTCAAAAACAACCAATGAGCAAAGAACTAAGGAAAACAACTAATGTAAAAAAGTATACCTGATTTTTCGGACAGAGGGAAGAGACGTGCTAAAAACAGCTGGATTCGTCCACAGAACACTGTATTCTGAGACTTAGAGAGTCTTCTGAGGAGGTCTGTGGACAAACACATGGTCATGTTAGGCTCCTCCAGCACAGTCGTAAAGAATACTAATGTACTCGACTCGAGTGTGTGCACATGGCCAGTTCATAAGTCTCCGAACAGCAAATCTGTCTGTGGGAGCTAGATTATTTTCCCATTAAACAGGTAAACTCTGAAACAGTCCTTCTGGTCATCAGAAGCAGAAAATCTGCCAGTTTAAATCTAGACTACAGACCCTTCTTTTTAACACCAATCAACTGGACTCCCACTGACAGACAAACACACACATCTGTATCCAAGAGAAAAGAGCTGTTTGAAGCTTTAATGTTTACATTTTAAGAGAAATACAATCAATTAAATAAAGTTGCTGCCTTAAATTTTGAAGTACAATGAACTTCGACGTTTAAGTTATTTCAACTTAAATGACATTAAACTGACTTAAATGAGTTGAATCTTGTATAACTTATAAAAAAAGTTGAAAATTGCTTAACTTATTTTGATGAGTTAAAGCAATGTTTTTTTGCTAAAAGAGAGAAATTGACAGTATACTGTAAAACCAGGAAGAAAACATATTCCCTGACACTGTATTAGTCTCAGATGTTCAAATTAAGAAACATTTGCACAGATTTCTACAGTAAAACTGCTTTGAAGCGGTTTGGACTGGATCAAGTGTTTAATATATAAATATAGATATAAATAAACTTGAAACTCACCATTGCACATTCTTAACAAGTAATTTTTTCCAGCGGAGTAAAACGTATTCTGTGAACATGAAAGAAAGAGCAAACACATAAATATAGCCTAGCTGCAAAACAAATACACTGAACAAACCATTCTGATGATTATTTTTAACAGCTGGTTTAAAATCCCTCCAAATGTTGTAAATGGTTTTAATATCTCATTTCGTTTATGATAGTCATATCCATTAACAAAAAAGTGGCATTACCCCTACTTTTGTCAGCATCCCTTTGGCACATGAACTCTACGTTTTAACATATTCCACAAGATACACAAGAACTCAATCAGCCAGGTTATTACATCAGTGGTTTATATAAATCTCATTATATCAGTCAAATGAGTTGAAATAATGCATTTTACTATAAAATTCAAAATTGTTGATCCCCAAAATGGCCAACATGGTAAAATAATGTACAGCTCCACAGACTTAAGCATTGTTCGGTCTGCCACACTGAATCCAAGTAGACTAGTCTCCTGGTTTTGGACAAACTGTTCAGTTTAAGCAACTGTGCTAAACCTGTCGACTACCCTAATGGTTTTTGTCATCAATTGTGAGAAAGGCTGGTGTGAAAACATAACTTCTATAAGCTTTTGCCAGCATTTTCTAATGATGACGACATTAGAAACTTAGAGAGACTGCCTGAACAGTCTTGCACAGATTTGAAAACAAAGGTTTTTCTGAAAAAAAAAAAAAACCGGTGGATATAGAAACATTCAACTCGGCTCAAAAGTTATTAGCATATACGTGTGAAATTTTAAGCTGTTAGTGGCTCTGGATGGTTTGAAATAGAGATTACTAATTTTCTATGGGACAACTGTCCTATGTGCAACATTTCACAACTTTCGGTTCTATGGGCTGCTAATATAGACTTCAATGGTGGAAGAATAATAAGAAAACTAACAAATACAACAGTTTTCGACACTCCTTTGGTACCTGGCCTCTAAATATCTGTCTAATTTATATCTATAACTAACAAAAACTCAGCACTACCAAATAAAGGCTCCAAACTTACAGACTTCCATGTAGAGACATTTTCTTCAACAAAGGAGAAGATCTTGTCACACTGATCCAGAGGAAGACAGTCGAGAACGTCTCCCAGCAGAAGGAAAGGAGTGGTAGCAGAGCAGATGCCTGTGTAGACACGAGACGAGAGATTGATGATCTGCAGATCAGTTTTCATACGCACTTCTGTATGTGCAGACTAACAGGTGTACCTTCAGTCACGCCATCTATACTGATGTAGATCAGAGAAAGGAAATCTTCAACATTCACTTTCTGCTTCACCTGCAAAATAAAACGCAATCATCGGACTCGTACGCAAAATAATTGCATGTATGCCAATGTTCCAAGATGAACATGATAATAAATAATGCACACATGGACTCACTATTTGCTCTTCAAGAACTCCACGCAGAGCTTGATCGAGAGTGGCCTTCTTCTCAGTTTCACTGTGAACAATCACACATCTCAACAGCAATACGAAACTAATATACATTCAAACACATCACTGGAGTTCAAGCGTAATAAACCAACTCCCTGCAGCACATTTAAAAGCATGATTATATTCATAAAAAGCGATTATTACTTTCCAGGCAGATGACTGAACGCGCTGGTCAGGGGTTTACAGTTCCTGATGTCCACAGCACTTTTAGTGGCAGCCTGCAGACAACACACAGAAAACAGCATGACTTCGGCTGAGCAACTGACTGATGATGTGACTGTATTATGACACAAGCAATAAAAGCATGATGACATTACATGGATAATAATAATAACACCAAAGTAATAAAGTTTTACTAAGCTGAAAATGTTATTTTGGCCATGTTGCACCATGTTTTTCAATTAGTAAGAAGGCATTATTATGGCCTTCACAAACATCATCATCGTTTTTAAAGCAATCACCAACAAATTACTGTACATATGACATATAAGTGTCCAATAGGCCAAATTAATTATAAACATATAAAACGATATGGTCTAATATTACATTAGACAAGAGACAGAAACAAAACAAACAAAAGAACAATTTTTATTTTTATATTAACACTCCACTAATAATTTACCGTAAATGTATCTCTGGCTTCGGTGAAGTCGAAGAGAGACGGAGGAGACATCTTCACTCTTTACTGGCGCTTTGTCTGTCTCGTTCCACTTCCGGTTCTCCTTCTTCTTCGTTTACTGGCGCTACACATTTGATGCGCATATCTCCACCTACTGGACTGAATCATGAGTTATTTCTTCCGATTTTTCTTTCCTTTCCCTGCAGTCTAATGCAAAATGTCTCACATTATAATATATTATTCAATATACCAGCTTGGCAGATCAGTAACAGTACGGTTCTTTGATCTCTTTATTGTTTTCCAGATTTGTTTAAGTAACTAGTAAAGTAATGCATTACTGTTAAATTTACATAAAAAGATCTGAGTTACTTTTCAAAATAGAAACTCAAGTTACTGTTTTCCCATGTATAGAGGACAGCTCTCCTGAAATCAGGAGTGTTGTGTGCGCTGTGTGAACATGATGCTTATTGTAGTTCAAGACTAAATGTGAGAAGACATTTACTCGTCGTCGTACACTTAGGCCTACAGTTTTTCTCGATTGCTTAAACACTATAACCAGGCTTTTGAACTACAATTTCAAAACCATAACGCCATTTATCAAAAAGCACACCCATTTCCCTAAACTATAAACACTATTCCCTGTTTTGACACGAGTCAGATTTGTTGAACTGTCACTGCAAAACTCTACACACAAATCCCTTCATTTCTCATTGCTTAGACCATGTTGTCATTTAGAAAGCACTAGCATTCAATATTGTTCACTCAAGTCAGCACAGCTTCAGCTCCGTTAGCACACAATTACCCAGGTGGAAACACTAAGAGTCAAAATATAACACACATCAATCAGATCCTCAATAGATAGATAAAAGGGCCCAAATCAGTTTTGGAACAATGAATCCAGAAAGACATGAAGGAAGAGATGGAGGAGGGATAAGAAGGAGGAGGAGGAGGAAGGGCAAGAAGACAATCCGTGTATCATTCGTTCAATCGTTTTTTGATTATATATTGAAAGTAGAAAAATGAGAAAACAGTTCCTTTTTCGATTTTTCATTTTTTCCAAAAAAACGAAAAACAAGAATTCAGCTTGATTTTTCGTTTTTCGTTCTGAGGTAGCAAAATTAATAAACAGCTGGAAAATTCGATTTCTACACGTGGGCGGGAATGAAACGCCCCTTTCCTCTGATTTGTCAGCCGAAGATCAAACTGTCCCGTCATCAGCTCTTCCTCAGTTCTGCACTGCAGAATAAGAGTCCTCCGTTGTGTGGATTCTTAACGCGTTTATTGCAACTTTTTCATGTTTTCCATCAACGAGACTCGACACAACCCGTACTGGGGAATAGACTAGACGGGGCTTTCTTCTTTGTAGACCAGAGTTCTCAAGTGCCAGGGGATTGCTATTTTCATATTTTCCGAACTGTAAAGTTTTTTTTATTTTTTTATCATGAACCACGCTGAGTTTTATTCCTAAGTGACTATATAATGCATTTTACTTCAAATAATCTAAATGTTGACTTTGAAAAGTAGGCGCGTCCGAAGGCTATTCACTCTATTTTGGTTCATTTTTGGTGTGCGCCAGAAAGATGTTCAAGGAGACTGAGACGCACTAAAGTAGAAATCATGTTGTTTTCTTTATTTTTCAAAGGCATAACATTTTGTAGTCATTTTGAATGTACACAAATAAAAATATATTTTTTTACTGTTTCGAATGACAGAGTAACGAATAACAAAGTTATTTCCCCTGCTGAGCAACAAATCCAAGTGATGGCGCCGACGCATCGCTCGCTCTCACAACATAGGCTATTATCAGTTCACTTCTGGCATTGCTAACTTGACATCGCAGCCTGTTCATTATTAAAATAAAACACAGTCAACCAAATATATAAAAAGTTATTCTGCTTAATTTAATTCGTCTGTTGTACAATATAAAGGCTGTGCCGCACAGCAGTTATTCCAAACTCATTTCCCATGCTGTGAAGATGATGATTTAGCCTATACGTGTAGGCCTATATTGGGACTCGACTGAAGTTTAAAGCCTTCTTTACATTACTAGTTAGCATCCAAATTTTGCATTGCAAATATGGAAACTTGGGACCGAGATGCGCGAAACCAACGTCGGTACAGTTTCAGTTTCGATTCAAATAGCCTAAATTTGTTTAGGCTTGGCGTTTAAAATAGGCTAAATGTTGTTTATAATAAAGGAAACAATAGGCTATTATTATAAGCTATTAGGTTATATTTGTATTATACGTGGCTACTTATTTTTTATTCTTGTTGTTTTCTGAATACCATTCATTTAAGGATTTGACATAGGCAAATGTCAAAGGGGAAGTAATGGTAAGGGGAAGTAAAATACGCATAGAAATAGCCTATATGTTATTAATAGTGTTTATAATGTTAATGTTGAATTTTATTTACCGGTCTTTTTCTGAATAGGCTAATAATAAAATGCGTTTGTTTCCCTCTCAACATGACCCAGTGCACTGCGCACAAGCGCACATCTTAATAAATTTTAATAAAACACAATAAGGCCTACATTATAAAACTCAGAAGAGTATGTATTTTAATATCTCTGTTGTTCTCTGTTCTCCGGTTGTTAGATAGTCAGTCTGAATGACAGTTCATGCGTTTATGTTAATATAGCCTAGGCTTAGGCTATATAGCTATAGCCTATAGTCAATGCATTATTCTTTTCTTTTTCTATAAGTGTTAAAATATTTAATTTACAACTAATTATATTGATTATCTATATCTACATTTATTATTTAAAAAAAAATTTACTGGGCGATCGAGGGCGACCATGTTAGGCTAACAGCCGTCATTTACCCTGCATACCGAGCTGATGCAAAGCATAAAGTTAGGTGAATTTATATCTACACAGAAGAAAGCCCTGTGTAGTTTATTTCCCAGTACGGGTTGTGTCGAACCATTCGTTAGTCTGTTTGTTTGATGAAAAAAAGATTAAATGTAGTTGCAATAAACGCGTTAAGAATCCACACAACGGAGGACTCTTATTCTGCAGTGCAGAACTGAGGAAGAGCTGATGACGGGACAGTTTGATCTTCGGCAGACAAATCAGAGGAAAGGGGCGTTTCATTCCCGCCCACGTGTAGAAATCGAATTTTCCAGCTGTTTATTAATTTTGCTACCTCAGAACGAAAAACGAAAAATCAAGCTGAATTCTTGTTTTTCGTTTTTTTGGAAAAAATGAAAAATCGAAAAAGGAACTGTTTTCTCATTTTTCTACTTTTAATATTAAATCAAAAAAACGATTGAACGAATGATACACGGATTGAAGACAAGCAGTCTCAGATGAAACTCAAGCCACTCTAGTTGCCCATGTCTTTGTCAATGCTATGACTATGAGGGAGGCTGGGCTACGAGTAAGGCCAAATTTGAGTCGCTTTACTGTCGCCTCGAGAACCTTCAGGGAGGTGTGGTGGCAAACAAAATTCTATCACTGAATAAGAGACAAACATTTCCAATAGTCTTTGATGAGGTGTATTTTATTGCAAGAAAAGGCCAGCAGTCGTACAGTCACACAGAGTGGTTGCAGAGTGTGACAGTGAAGGGAGGGCATCCTTTCTCCTTTATAGTCTTGACTCCCAGAATGTTATCTTTCTAGGCAAATGATGGTATTTCAACCATATGTGGAACATAACTGATCTTAGACGTGTCCATCATATTGTATCCTTGAGTGGAGGCCTTCCTGTCACGTAACAGCACTCTTTACCATTCCAATACAATTCCATAATAGAATAGGGTTTGTGTGTGCTCTTTTACTGTCATATGATGGTCACACACATCTTACGTAAATATAAAAAAAAAAAATGTAGAGGAGAGAGTAAAAAAAAAAACAGGAGTAAAACAGGATTTTTTTTCTTTTTTGTGTGTGTGTGTGTGTGTGTTTTCTGTGTATGAATACAGTTTTTCTCGATTGTTTACACACATTTTCTGAAAGCATGCCTCATATTCTCAGAACTCTACACACAAATCCAAAAACACACACACAATGGGCAAAACCCCTCAATTCTCCTGCAAAATGAAACTTTACATTCAAAACAATGTTATTTCTTCTCAAAATGGTATTTTGTTTTCAAATGACACACACAAACCATCATATGAATAGACATTTATAAGAACCAGTTGAACACTGATGTGCTCAGTGTAAAACACTATGATTAATGGAAAACACTTCTTCTCCATTCATCATAATGATTTAGGCCTTTTTTTGTTCAGTGTTACACTCACTACAGACAGTACGTACATAAGTGTGTTGTAAAATATCTGAGAATATTGTTTTTATACTCAGAACACACAAATACACGGTAACGAATATATTTTATTTTTCCCACAAAAACAATGTACACAGTGTACATCCCAACCAACACAGAGTTGGACATACAGTGGTCTACATACAAAACAACAGAAGAATTGACTGTATACAGTTACAGTCATAAATAAAAAAAATCCAGTGTTGGCATCCATTGCCCCATTGAAGAGCTGCCCTGTTGCCCTTTTATGCTAAAGCTCTGATTGCTAATTGTAAAACTGTGTGATGGGTGTTTGCCCATGTGATGAGTCAGTGTGCATATCTGAATGGCAGTGTGTTCCTTGTGAAAACAAGAGATTTTCTGCATGAAAATTGTGCCAAAAGCAGAGAATTGTGTGTAGTGTTTTGAAAAAAGTGTGTTTTAGAACTGCAATTTGAGTGTAAAGCAGGAATTGTGCTTGTAGTTTAGCAGAATTGGCTCAGGGGGTTGGTGAATGAGTTACATGTTGTGGTCATTGTGTCTCAAGTACCAGAAAATGTGTGTAAACAATCGAGAAAAACTGTAAAAATGTGCCAATGTATCCACTGGTTGTGTCTTTTGTGTTCATCATGTGAAAAGGTTTGTGATGGGGGAACCACAAGCAACATAACTTACCAGTTTTGGAAATGATGTTTTGAATTTATTGCACCAGTGTGTTAGACTATGTTGTAGTGTGTGTGCTTTTGAGGGCTTGTGTGTCCTGTCTGAGGGCAAAGTTTGGTTTTTCAGCAAGAGTGAATGGTTTTGAGTGTAGAGCTTCATTTTGACCTGAAAATAGGATGTTTGGGGACGTTATGGATTTGTGTTTACTGTTTTGAGAATACGAGGCATAGTTTCAAGAAACGTGTTTAAGCAATCGAGAAAAACTGTAATATGCAACAATACTGGCTATTATACTATACACTATTGGATGAGAGCTGAACTGAGCTGGACATCACTGTTTTCTCCAGAGCTGCTTTTATAGATGAATTGAACTCATTTCATAATTAATGCATTTTTAGTTATTGAACCAAACTAATTTCAACTGAATAATGACTTGTTTACAACTATCTTTTTTGAGCTGCTTTACAGAATTGAATTGTTTGCATCACTGAATCGTTATTTTCCTGTTTATCTCTGTAAAGCTGCTTTGAAACCTTTGTACTGTATAAAGCACTATATAAATAAAAGTGACTTTACTTGCACAAAAACAGTATTCCTCAAAATGATTAAAACTAGTGAACTGCAAACTTGGAATATAACACAAACCTTCAATATATGATTATGTTAAATAATACAATCATAGGGTGCGTCTCAATCAGGGTCTCTGGCTCCTCCCTCAGTTGTATCCTCCTCTTTTCCCTTAAAACTCATCTTTGATCAGCAAAATGACCTAAAAAAAAATTCCTTGAATTTTTTTTTGTCATGCCTTAAAATATATTGAATGTATCTCTACACCCTTGACTCATTTAGTATATGGGTTCTATGAATATGCAAATGAGCCCCGCCTCCACTCACTCACAACATCTCAGAGATCCTCTCGTTGACGTGATTGGTCACAAAGGTAGTTTGTGACGTCAGAAACACCAGCGATTTCTAAGCGTGTTTTTGAGACTGTCTTTGGTTCACTGCAGTTTTAAGGAGAAAATACTCAGCAATGGTGTTGACTGATGAATTTACATATGGTTTGTCTTAAAGCACATAAAAAAAAAACACAGACATAAAAAAACATTAATTTTTTGGCAGCCAACAGGCCAAGTCTTGGAAAGCTGAGGAAAGAAATATCGCTGGGGGCATAACCAGTTTATTAGAAAATTTATCAGAAGAAAATGAGCTGATCTACAAATGAAATGTGATGAAATACAATCAGGAAAAGCCAAAGGCCATATGCAGCACTGGCTTGATTATTGATTATAAATTTAGTTTAGTTTAGTTAGTTAATTAATTCATACATATTTGATAGATTTTATTTTCTTATTGGCTAAATTACATATACATAAATGCAAATTCGCAAAACATGAACAATGTTTTGTAATGTTTAAAAAAGAAGTAATGCATTATGTTGAGTCAATCTTGCCCTTAAAAAAAACAGAAATATATTCTGACTGTACACGCATGCATTTCTTTTCATGTTTCTGTATGATAGTGTTTGTGTAATATTTGTACTTGTTTATGTGCATGTTATTAAATAATTGAAAAAAGAAACTCAACAATGACTATGAGTCATTGTTGATGACTAAATTTTGTTTAAATTTGTTATGTTTAGTACAGATGTTTAGTACACGACAACGATGTACAATTTTTTTCTTTGCGTTTTTCGCGTACAGATTGCAAAGTTGTCAAAATGATCCCCATTCACACGGATCCACGAAAATGACTAAAGGTGCTGTATTCTGCTGCCAGGCCACTAGTTGGCGATGTAACTTTGTAAAGAAACACTTACAGATTGAACACGTAATATGCATGCGCATAAAGTCGGTATTTTCACAAATTCGCAGTTTTGTAGTTTACATGGAGACAATAAATTATCGTTTCAAAAACATGCACTTTGAAACCCGTTTTCAAAAGTTTGCTGTTTCAGGGCCCCAAAACGCTGTTCTGCAAATGAACGGCAGAAAGCATGAAGAGTTTTCCGTTTTTAGCTGAAAACATTGTTCAGACTTAATGAAGCTACAGATGAACACATGGTGCAAATCAACTGACCAGAACAAATCTGAAATGAACTTCGGATTGTTATGCAACACTGGATATCAAAAATAAAATGATGTAGACAGAGAGCCATTACAATCTCAGCCGTGTGGGGTGAAATATATTTATGAGAGCTTTTATTGCTTGTTATTAGGTCATGTTTGGTAAGGACGCAGCATTGGGATTGGATATGAACATAAATTACTTACTGTAATTTCGGACATGTGCTTTTTGTATGACCAAGCAGAGAACCCAAATAAGTGAATCTCTTTCCACATGAATGACACTGATACGGCTTCACTCCAGTGTGGATCCTCTCATGTATTTTCAGATATTCTAGCAGTTTGAATCTCTTGCCACATTGCGGACACTCATAAGGCTTTTCTACAGTGTGAACTGACTGGTGCAGTTTCAGTTCAGAATCTCTAATGAAGGACTTCCCACACTTCGAGCATATATGATCCTTCACGCCGCTGTGTCTTTTCAGATGTATTTTTAAATTACCCATCTGTCTAAAACCCTTCCCACACAAAGAACACACGTGAGGCTTCTCGTTTGTATGGAGCTTCACGTGGTCCTTCAGGGCATCGGCCCTAAAAAACCTTTTACCACAATGATCACAGTTATAAGGTCTTTCTCTAGTATGAGTCCGCAGATGTACTTTAAATACACCGGCCTTTCTGAAACTCTTCCCGCACTGATCACACGTGAACAGATTTTCTCCAGTGTGGATTTTTATGTGATCCTGAAGGCTTGGTTTTCGTCTGAAACTCTTCCCACACTCGTCACATTTGTGCGGCTTCTCTCCGGTGTGGATTTTCATGTGTTCATTAAGGGTTACTTTTAGCTTGAATTTCTTCCCGCACTGATCACACGTGTGCGGCCTTTCCCCAGTGTGGACTTTCATGTGTTCGTTCAGGTTTCCTTTATGTGTGAAACTCTTCCCGCATCCATCACACGTGTGTGGCTTCTCCATAGTGTGGACTTTCATGTGTTCGTTCAGGTTTCCCTTCTGAGAGAAACTCTTCCCACACTGATCACATGTGTGTGGCTTCTCCATAGTGTGGACTTTCATGTGTTCGGTAAAGCTTCCACTATGGAGAAAACTCTTCCCGCATTGATCACGTGTGTACGGCTTCTCTACAGTGTGGCTTTTCAGATGATCATTAAGGTCTCCTTTTTGAGGGAAACTCTTCCCACACTGATCACGCATGTGTGGCTTTTCTGCGGTGTGGATTTTCATGTGTTCAGTAAGGTTTCCTCTAATTGTGAAACTCTTCCCGCACTGATCACACGTGTGCGGCAATCTATGCAATCTTGCGTGAAAATGAAGATTTTGTTCGCATGAGAAACTCTTTTCACACTGAGGGCAGGAGAAACATTGTTGGGTTTTTCCTTCCAGTGAGTCACTCGAAGACATTTCTTCAGTTTTGACATGATGATGTTTCTCCTTCGCTTCAGTCGGCTCTTCAATCTCCTTATTCGCTTCCATCAGGTCTAAAATAAAAGTAAAAGTACAATAAGTTCCTACAGTTTGATTTCCAGGAAATCATAAAAAAAAGCTCAAATGAGAAGCAATTTTAAAGCAATTGTTTTCAATGAGTCAAAACTAATATGATGGACCTGTTCATATTAGCCTTTATTTTTTATATTATGTCTTTTCTTTTTAGAGGTACAAGTCATGTCATTGGTGACATCTGCTCTGATAAACTGAATGCCTCTAACAGGTACCAACAAACCTCAAACCATTGTATTCATCATTTCATAGCTCTTATGATTTTCTAACTGCAACCACTAAATCTGATAAACTGCCTGAAGTTTTATAACCTAACTGAAGAGTCAAGAATAAACACCAACCTATTTGTTCTTCAATATCTTCCTGTTTTATTCTGCAGGATTCAGGATAATTTATGTTCTCCATGTTCTTTCATAAGCTCTTCTTCACTTGTAGGCTGATTGGAATATTCCAGCATTTACTGGTGCATTTCTGTGGGAGGAGCAGATCTGCACAAATAAATCTGTTATTAAATTGATGCTTTGAGTAATCCACACTGTCACATTTTAAGCATGTTCTGTGTTCATTGATCTAACTATCAAAATGTAAATTTATTTGCTTTAAAACATATTCACATGTTGTAATTTAGTATATAATAATATAATAATACATATATATATAATTGAGTAATAATATAATATACATATAATAATTAAGTTTTTGTTCATTGTTTTTATTGTTTTAAACCACTAAGAAATCAAGTTTTAAATATAATTCTTTTGAAGCATTGGTGCTTAATGTAAAAATATATAGTGTAAACGATAAATCACGTTTGAGATTTGTGTTGGCTACTCTATACAGGCCACCAGGGCACCATACAGACTTTATCAAAGAATTTGCTGACTTTCTATCAGAATTAATATTGACTGCAGATAAAGTACTAATTGTTGGTGATTTTAATATACACATCGATAATGAAAAAGATGCATTGGGATTGGCATTTAAAGACATTGTAAATTCAATTGGAGTTAGACAACACGTGTCAGGACCTACTCATCGTCGTAATCATACTCTAGATCTAATATTATCACACGGAATAGATGTTGATGCCGTTGAAATTCTGCAGCAGAGTGATGACATCTCAGATCATTATCTAGTCTCGTGTATACTTCATTTAGCCAAAGCTGCAAAGCCGACTCCGTGTTACAAATTTGTTAGACCTATCACTTCTGCTACTAAAGATTGCTTTATTAATAATCTTCCTAATCAGTTTCATCATCTCAGCATCTCAGATAGCTTAGAAGAACTAGATATTACAACAGAAACGTTTAACTCTCTCTTTTCCAGCACTTTAGACACAGTTGCTCCGTTGCGCTTAAAGAAGATTAAAGAAAATAGTCCAACGCCGTGGTACAATGAGCACACTCGGGCCCTTAAGAGAGCAGCTAGAAAAATGGAGCGCAACTGGAAGAAAACAAAACTAGAGGTATTTCGCATTTCATGGAAGGAGAGCTCTATTGCTTACAGAGAGGCTTTAAAAGCTGCTAGATCTGCTTATTTTTCAACCCTATTAGAAGAAAATAAACATAATCCTAGGTATTTATTTGAAACGGTGGCTAAACTAACGAAAAATAAAGCTTCAAGCCCAGAAGTTTCCAAGCAACACAGCAGTAATGACTTTATGAACTTCTTCAATTATAAGATTGATAATATCAGGGACAAAATTATAACTATGCAACCGTCTACTACAGTATCGCATCAGGCAGTGCATTGTAGCCTCCCTGAGGAAAAATTTGATTCATTCGTTGCTATAGGAGAGGAAGAATTTACTAAACTCATTAAATCATCTAAATCTACAACATGTATGTTAGACCCTATACCGACTAAGCTACTGAAAGAAATACTTCCAGAGGTCATAGATCCTCTTCTTAATATCATTAATTCGTCTTTGTCTCTAGGATACGTACCAAAAAACTTTAAGCTGGCTATGATTAAACCGCTTGTTAAAAAAACGCAACTTGATCCTACAGAATTAGTCAATTACAGGCCGATCTTGAATCTACCTTTTCTGTCAAAGATATTAGAAAAGGCAGTATCCTCACAACTGTGTTCCTTTCTTGAAAGAAATGATATCTGCGAGGATTTCTAGTCAGGATTTAGACCGTACCATAGTACCGAGACAGCTCTCGTTAGAGTCACAAATGATTTGCTCTTATCATCCGATCGTGATTGTATCTCGCTATTAGTGTTACTCGATTTTAGTGCTGCATTTGACACCATTGACCACAACGTTCTTTTAAATAGATTAGAACATTATGTTGGCATTAGTGGAATTGCACTAGCATGGTTTAAATCATACTTATCTGACCGTTATCAGTTTGTAGCAGTAAATGATGAGATGTCTCATCGATCACAAGTTCAGTATGGCGTACCACAAGGCTCAGTACTAGGACCGTTGCTGTTCACTCTGTACATGCTACCCTTAGGAGATATCATTAGGAAACATGGCATTAGCTTTCACTGTTATGCCGATGATACTCAGCTCTATATTTCTTCAAAACCTAACGAAACTTATCAATTCACAAAATTAACGGAATGCATAGCGGATATCAAAAATTGGATGACTTGTAATTTCCTACTTCTAAATTCTGAAAAAACAGAGTTTCTAATTATTGGACAAAAAACTTCCTCACGTAATAATCTAGAATACTGTCTAACACTCGATGGCTGCTCTGTTAAGTCTTCGTCGTCGGTTAGGAACCTGGGTGTGCTCTTTGATACCAATCTTTCATTTGAAAGTCACGTGTCTAGTATCTGTAAAACTGCATTTTTCCATCTTAAAAATATTTCTAAATTACGCCATATGCTCTCATTGACAAATGCGGAACAATTAGTTCATGCGTTCATGACCTCAAGGCTAGATTATTGTAATGCTCTACTGGGTGGTTGCCCTGCACGCTTAATAAACAAACTACAGCTGGTTCAAAACGCAGCAGCTCGAGTTCTTACCAGAACCAGGAAGTATGACCATATTAGCCCGGTTCTGTCAAAACTGCATTGGCTCCCTATTAAACATCGCATCAATTTTAAAATATTGCTGATCACTTACAAAGCACTAAATGGTTTAGCTCCGCAGTACTTGAGCGAGCTCTTAACGCATTATAGTCCTTCGCGTCTATTGCGATCTCAAAATTCCGGCCAGTTGATAATACCTAGAATATCAAAATCGACTGCTGGCGGTAGATCCTTTTCCTATTTAGCACCAAAACTCTGGAACAGTCTTCCTACCATTGTCCGGGAGCTTAAATGCTTTTGTTCTTTATATATTTTTTTACACATATTGTTTAATGTTTAACCCTCTGATGGTCCGCGGGGTCTTTTTGACCCGCAAATGACTTTTGCTCAAATTAAAAAAAATGTTCCCTTTGTCCAAATGGTATGAAACCTTCTACGGCTCTTAACACTTTCTAGATCTACAAAAAAAAAATAAAGTGGAATGATATCTGTTTTTATGTTAGCGTGACAAAATTTGTGACACTCGAGGTCCTCGGGGTCTCTGGAGACCCCGCAATCAAAATAGACAAAATTCATCATCAAAATCAGAAACAACGCAGAACACATCGACAGAAATGACAGAAATAAAGTGGCACACTTCCACCAATTCAAAAAGCATCCACAATGCTGAATTATTTTGCTCACAACAAGCGCACACACACACACACACACACACACACACACACACATATAGAGGAATACATTTTTGAGACTATAAAAACTGTTCTCTTATCATTTGTAAAATAAAATCATCCAAAATGCAGTACCACCACAAAAATAAATTGGTGACACTGACACATTGAAAAATGTGCACACACACACACACACACACACACACACACACACACACGAACATTTGTAATGCTATAATTTGTCAAATAAAATCATCCAAAATGCAGTATCACCACAAAAATAAATTGGTGACACTGACACATTGAAAAGTGCACACACACACACACACACACACACACACACACACACACACACACACACACACACACACACACACACACACACACACACACAAACATTTGTAATGCTATAATTTGTCAAATAAAATCATCCAAAATGCAGTACCACCACAAAACTAAATTGGTGACACTGACACATTGAAAAATGTGCACACACACACACACACACAGACACACACACACACACACACACACACACACACACACACACAGGAACATTTGTAAGGCTATAATTTGTCAAATAAAATCATCCAAAATGCAGTACCATCGCAAAAATAAATTGGTGATACTGACACATTGAAAATGTAAACACACACACACACACACACACACACACACACACACACACACACACACACACGCATACACACACAGGAACATTTGTAAGGCTATAATGTGTCAAATAAAATCATCCAAAATGCAGTACCACCACAAAAATAAATTGGTGGCACTGACACATTGAAAAATGCACACACACACACACACACACACACACACACACACACACACACACATATACACACATACACACACACACACACACACACAGGAACATTTGTAAGGCTATAATTTGTCAAATAAAATCATCCAAAATGCAGTACCACCGCAAAACTAAATTGGTGACACTGACACATTGAAAAAAGTGCACACACACACTCAGACACACACACGCACACACACACACACACACACACACACACACACACACACACACAGGAACATTTGTAAGGCTATAATTTGTCAAATAAAATCATCCAAAATGCAGTACCACCACAAAAATAAATTGGTGATACTGACACATTGAAAATGTAAACACACACACACACACACACACACACACACACACACACACACACACACACACACACACGCATACACACACAGGAACATTTGTAAGGCTATAATGTGTCAAATAAAATCATCCAAAATGCGGAACCACTACAAATATAAAGTGGTGTGGTGACACTGGCACATCGACAATGTGTACTCACACACACTCTCTCTCTCTTTATCTCTCAGACACACACACACACACACACACACACACACACACACAATTGTGTGTGTCTAGAATCTAGAATTAGATTAAAAATAAATGATTGAAATAAATGATAAAATCTTAAGACTCCAACATTTCTCTTTGTAACATTTTGTTCAGGTTTGATTCTAATCATAATGTAACATTATTGAAAAACTGGGGGGTTTTTTGGTACAAAAAATGCTAAACTTTGACAAAAATATTTTATTTTTGTTATAATTGTGATTTTATAATATTTAGATATGAATCCAACTGAATCCAACTTGTGAAAAGATATCTTTCAGGTAGTCTAATAGCAAATAGCATATACTGGAGCTCTATAGCCATCTAGTGGTTAAAATTATTATTTTTTATTTTAAAACTGCATTTTCCAAAAAATGGGCATAAATGTTACATTAAACCATTTAAAATCATCCATGTTATCCCCATGAATGAAAGTTAGAAATCTGGGTCTTTTATAAAGTAAATTTTACATCAAATGCTGTTTTTTTGTAAAAAGGCTATTTAAATATTTATTTATTTATTTATTTATAGAAATTTAAAAAATATCATAAATTCTCCAAAAACTGCACAAATGTTGAGTAAAAACATTAACAAACAGAATAAAATTACATTTGTAAAAAAAAAAAACTATTATCTTGTTACAAAATTAAATGTTATTGTCTGGGGTCTCTAGAGACCCCAAAGGACTCGAGTGTAGACATAAAAAAAGACCATCAGAGGGTTAAAAAGAAAACCTTAAGATATAACGTAAGCTTGTTCTGTGTATTGCCTAATTGTAAGCTTGTTCAGAAATTGACAAAAATGGATTAAAAAAACATCTTTCTTGTTAAATGTCATTTAAATAAACAAATATTCGTTGTTTATGAGCCCAAATATTCGAAAACAATATTTTTGAAAAATGACCATCCCTAATGTTCAATGAATAAGAAAGCCTATTTTCATACGTATCTACTGTAATTTACCTCATCAGAAAATTATTTATCAGGAATTTTACTAAGGCACAGCAAGATTTTACTGTAAAAATGGTCTAGCGTGTGACACCTCTGCTAACAGGTAAAACTCTTCTACTCACTATAGTCTGCTTTCACAGCCTCTTGTGTTTATAACTGTGCTCTTGCAAACTATTATAACCTTCAGGGATTTTTTTTTTTTAAAGACTGAAAAGTCAAGTCAAGTCAAGTCATCTTCATTTATATAGCGCTTTTAACAATGTAGATTGTTCCAAAGCAGCTTTACAGGGATACAAGGATAGTTTAAAGTAAAAGAGATTGTTTTGGCTTTACAGCAGTTCTTGAATAAAGTTATTTTCCAGCTAAAGTAAATTTGATTGATTCACTTCCGTCACAACGATTATTAGTTATTAACTTAGGGGCCGCTAACACAACGCCGTTTTAACAGGAAACTCTACACAGACTTTAAACGTGAAACCTGTGACGTGATGGTGAAAAGTGATGGTGATGTTGAAGTGTGACTGTGGTGTTGTTTATAGCCAACCTTTAGGTTTTGACTTCTCCCGATTGTAATTACGCTTCAAAATTCATAAAAGTGGTGTTCATTTGTGAAGATTATCACAATAAACAAAACATGTAAGAATCATAAGCTTTTGTTAAGTCATAAAAACCTTCTGTTCTGCAATAGGGCTGCAACAAACGATTATTTTGATAATCGATTAATCTAACGATTATTAGAATGATTAATCGACTAATCGTCAATTATTTTGCAGACTAATCACTAAGTTTGGAACGATTATTCAGCTTTTTCAATTAGTTAAAACACTGAGTTATACATATTCTAACTATAATATAAAAAAAGAAAATCACTTCAGCTTTTGAAATGGTTGTTTTAATGAACTTTGAGCCAACTAAACAGGTCATTCTCTTTAAGGTTTCAGATTTCTGTCCAACTCAAATCTCACACAAATGCTCTCTAAGCATTGTTTAAATATTATGTTCTCTTTCAATAGAAACAAATAAACAAAAATTAATCAGCTGCATTACAGACAAACTGAATCTGCAAACAATTATTATAAGTATAAAAAAAAAAAAAAAATGACATGACAATTGAGCTGACAGAGACATTCTCATTCACCTTCATAACATCTCCTTTTGTAAGTCTTCATGAATATGGAACAAAATACAGGCAAGTGATAAGACTGTAATACCTAATAGTGTTACAATAATAAAAACAGCCCTGACTCCTAAGCTTGATCAAGCTTTATTCTATGCAAAAATAAATCATCACATTACTGTAATTATATTATTATTGTTAATATTATTACTAGTGGTATTTCATTCTCTAATAAAGAGATTTACTGCTAGTTATTTAGCTCCAGCTGGAGAACATTCACCTCTCACCGGCTCCTCTCGTGCCAGGGTGTTTCCTCTTTAAGTGCTTTAACATGCATGTTGTGCTCCCGTGAAAAGCAAGTTGCATGTATTGCACACGACAGCATTGTTGGTTTGAAGTGTTGTGAAACTTTCACACACCTTGCTAGTTCGGATTCGTTTGCACCATAGACAGTAAATGAAATGGACACAGCAACCCCATTGGATTCAACGGAGAAAAGTGAAGCAAATTAGAAGCACTCACTTCCTGATGGCTGAGCGTACTGCGCAGACTCAAACTGAGCTTGACGACGTAGATGTGACGTGAGCAACCTGTCTGACAGTTGTAAGTCTTCTAGTAGCTGTGCCAAGAGAAATCAGAATCATTCCCTTCCGAATCTTGCAGAGACGGAGAGCGTGAGTAGGAGCTGTCCATGAGCTAGGAGCAGGAGCAACTTTATGATTCTCTATGGGCTTCTCCCTTGACTTTATGCCTCCACGTCCCCCCGATTGACTGCGAGCTTCTCCTCCTGTCTATACGGTAATTTCCAGAGAGTCGCGTGGTTATGACGCAAGCGTTAGCCTGTTTTTACAAAAACTGCTTCTACGGGGCCATAACGTAAGATACAAGGTAATGGAGCCTTTTATACATTGTCGTGTTTCTTTAGAAATAAACAATGGACAAATGGAGTCTTTAAACGCCTCAGATGTAAAGGTATTCGCTGTCAAAGTGACGCCAAAATGAATGGGAGTCAATGGAATGCTAACAGCAGGTGATGGCTTGTTAGCCAATGGCGACCCCCGGGGGTGGTACCATAGACAGTAAAAGAAATGGACACAGCGACCCCATTGGATTCAACGGAGAAAAGTGAAGTCATTTAGAAGCACTCACTTCCTGATGGCTGACCGTACTGCGCAGACTCAAGCTGAGCTTGACGACTGTGGTAGATTTTTCCCTAAACCTAACTATCTGGGGCGTCTCCAAATCGACACCCAACTGATCTTAATATCTGTGGCGTCTCCAAATCGACACCAATACCTTTATCTGGGGCGTCTACAAATCGACACCCAATTCCTTAAAGGAGAACTCCGGTCAATTTTAACATTGAGCTCATTTTTTTTGTAAATTTGGAGTGCTGTCAGTACAGAGAACAATGACAAAAAATCTGTGTTGCCTACACCGTGTTATCCTCTTTTTAAAATTTGCACCCTGTTGACTTCTATGGGGCAAGTTTTAAACCTGCTTTTAGCCTCTTAACATCCTTGATGTGTCATTACAAGTGCCCAGCCATGTGAGTGATTCCTTCAGAGTGAACACGCGGTGAATCTGACTGCAGTAGATGTGAAAGATATGAATAAAAGTGATGTTAATTCAGCCAGTGCACATACCTGTATTTACATTCTGTTTTCGGTCGAAGTCCACAGTAGTCGATTGTCGAGTTCACACGCGTGATCATAGGTAACTAAACCTATGTACTTGTCTTTCCCTATAAATTTTGATAAAGAATTTTATTTTATTTTGTTGCTTTGGGGTAGGAACGCGAAACGGATTTTCCCGACAACGCCTTATCTGTAGAGTGGTAGTGGGATCCTCCATAGGGAGAGACTAGTTGGCACTTCAGCACTGCGTTGTCATCGGTCCAGGCGAAGGTCCTTCGTCAGATCTGGATACGGCCTGGATCCGGCAGGCTGCAGGAAAACCTCGGGATAAACACAGACACTAAAATTAGCGTAGATGCCATTCTTCTCATGATGTAACGAGTACATCAGGATTTTTGGGAAGTGTTCCCGGTTCCGGCTGACCTAATCTATGCAGCCTAACATTAAATTATAGAAGTCTATAATGTATTATGTGAAAGCTAGGTCAAAGAGATGTGTCTTTAATCTGGCTTTGAACTGACAGAGTGTGTCTGCTTCCCGGACAATGGTAGGAAGACTGTTCCAGAGTTTTGGTGCTAAATAGGAAAAGGATCTACCGCCAGCAGTCGATTTTGATATTCTAGGTATTATCAACTGGCCGGAATTTTGAGATCGCAATAGACGTGACGGACTATAATGCGTTAAGAGCTCGCTCAAGTACTGCGGAGCTAAACCATTTAGTGCTTTGTAAGTGATCAGCAATATTTTAAAATTGATGCGATGTTTAATAGGGAGCCAATGCAGTTTTGACAGAACCGGGCTAATATGGTCATACTTCCTGGTTCTGGTAAGAACTCGAGCTGCTGCGTTTTGAACCAGCTGTAGTTTGTTTATTAAGCGTGCAGGGCAACCACCCAGTAGAGCATTACAATAATCTAGCCTTGAGGTCATGAACGCATGAACTAATTGTTCCGCATTTGTCAATGAGAGCATATGGCGTAATTTAGATATATTTTTAAGATGGAAAAATGCAGTTTTACAGATACTAGACACGTGACTTTCAAATGAAAGATTGGTATCAAAGAGCACACCCAGGTTCCTAACCGACGACGAAGACTTAACAGAGCAGCCATCGAGTGTTAGACAGTATTCTAGATTATTAC
Organism: Squalius cephalus; assembly: GCA_022829025.1. Lineage (NCBI taxonomy): Eukaryota > Metazoa > Chordata > Actinopteri > Cypriniformes > Leuciscidae > Squalius > Squalius cephalus. The sequence continues at coordinate 11,757,371 of CM040797.1, read as the reverse complement.
GTGAGGAAGTTTTTTGTCCAATAATTAGAAACTCTGTTTTTTCAGAATTTAGAAGTAGGAAATTACAAGTCATCCAATTTTTTATATCCGCTATGCATTCCGTTAATTTTGTGAATTGATAAGTTTCGTTAGGTTTTGAAGAAATATAGAGCTGAGTATCATCGGCATAACAGTGAAAGCTAATGCCATGTTTCCTAATGATATCTCCTAAGGGTAGCATGTACAGAGTGAACAGCAACGGTCCTAGTACTGAGCCTTGTGGTACGCCATACTGAACTTGTGATCGATGAGACATCTCATCATTTACTGCTACAAACTGATAACGGTCAGATAAGTATGATTTAAACCATGCTAGTGCAATTCCACTAATGCCAACATAATGTTCTAATCTATTTAAAAGAACGTTGTGGTCAATGGTGTCAAATGCAGCACTAAGATCGAGTAACACTAATAGAGAGATACAACCACGATCGGATGATAAGAGCAAATCATTTGTGATCCTAACGAGAGCTGTCTCGGTACTATGGTACGGTCTAAATCCTGACTGGAAATCCTCGCAGATATCATTTCTTTCAAGAAAGGAACACAGTTGTGAGGATACTGCCTTTTCTAATATCTTTGACAGAAAAGGTAGATTCGAGATCGGCCTGTAATTGACTAATTCTGTAGGATCAAGTTGCGTTTTTTTAACAAGCGGTTTAATCATAGCCAGCTTAAAGTTTTTTGGTACGTATCCTAGAGACAAAGACGAATTAATGATATTAAGAAGAGGATCTATGACCTCTGGAAGTATTTCTTTCAGTAGCTTAGTCGGTATAGGGTCTAACATACATGTTGTAGATTTAGATGATTTAATGAGTTTAGTAAATTCTTCCTCTCCTATAGCAACGAATGAATCAAATTTTTCCTCAGGGAGACTACAATGCACTGCCTGATGCGATACTGTAGTAGACGGTTGCATAGTTATAATTTTGTCCCTGATATTATCAATCTTATAATTGAAGAAGTTCATAAAGTCATTACTGCTGTGTTGCTTGGAAACTTCTGGGCTTGAAGCTTTATTTTTCGTTAGTTTAGCCACCGTTTCAAATAAATACCTAGGATTATGTTTATTTTCTTCTAATAGGGTTGAAAAATAAGCAGATCTAGCAGCTTTTAAAGCCTCTCTGTAAGCAATAGAGCTCTCCTTCCATGAAATGCGAAATACCTCTAGTTTTGTTTTCTTCCAGTTGCGCTCCATTTTTCTAGCTGCTCTCTTAAGGGCCCGAGTGTGCTCATTGTACCACGGCGTTGGACTATTTTCTTTAATCTTCTTTAAGCGCAACGGAGCAACTGTGTCTAAAGTGCTGGAAAAGAGAGAGTTAAACGTTTCTGTTGTAATATCTAGTTCTTCTAAGCTATCTGAGATGCTGAGATGATGAAACTGATTAGGAAGATTATTAATAAAGCAATCTTTAGTAGCAGAAGTGATAGGTCTAACATATTTGTAACACGGAGTCGGCTTTGCAGCTTTGGCTAAATGAAGTTTACACGAGACTAGATAATGGTCATCGCTCTGCTGCAGAATTTCAACGGCATCAACATCTATTCCGTGTGATAATATTAGATCTAGAGTATGATTACGACGATGAGTAGGTCCTGACACGTGTTGTCTAACTCCAATTGAATTTACAATGTCTTTAAATGCCAATCCCAATGCATCTTTTTCATTATCGATGTGTATATTAAAATCACCAACAATTAGTACTTTATCTGCAGTCAATATTAATTCTGATAGAAAGTCCGCAAATTCTTTGATAAAGTCAGTATGGTGCCCTGGTGGCCTGTATACATTAGCCAACACAAATCTCAAACGTGATTTATCGTTTACACTATATATTTTTACATTAAGCACCAATGCTTCAAAAGAATTATATTTAAAACTTGATTTCTTAGTGGTTTTGAAACTATTACTATAAATTACAGCATTATTTCATGACAGTAGTTTCTCATATTTCATTATACACATCGGCAGTTTACTTTAACCTTATCACACACAGTTTGTTTTTGACATACCTCAATAGGGACAATGGATAGATACAATGTTTTGTCATTTAATGTGAGAGGGCTCAACTCTCCATTCAAAAGGTCCAAGGTCTTAGATTTTCTTCATCGTAAAAATGTTGATATAGCACTATTGCAGGAAACTCATCTTAAACCTAATGATACTTTAAGACTACAAAACAGGAGATATAAAATGGTAGCTGCCTCATCGGATGGCAGTAGCACCAAGGGGGTAGCTGTGTTAATGAGACGTAATCTGACTATAAACATAATTAAAGTAAGCTCAGATGTTTAGGAAGGCTGGCATTCTGTTGTACCTCCATTGAAGGAAGGAAAGTAGTCTTTATTAGTATTTATGCCCCAGCCATCTTTGACTGTACATTTTTTCAGAACATTACAAAAGAGTTGTTAACTTTAGATGAGTACCACCTGGTTATTGGCGCAGACATGAATACAGTTTTTGACAACACCCTAGACAGGTCTGCTACTGTCGCTACTCACACTCAGATAGCCTCTTCTAAGGCTTTAGGCAATTTAGCAAAGGACCTCAATTTGGTGGATCTTTGGAGACTACATAATCCTTCATCAAGAGATTATACATGTTATTCTCCAAACCATAAGTCTTTTTCTAGGATAGATTACCTACTTACTTCTAGTGAATTGGTTTCTGCATCTTCCTCAATAAATCTTCTCTCTAGACATATCTCAGACCATAACCCTATTGAAGCAACATTTAGTTTTGGAGACATTAGGAACAATAAGTCTTCTAGATGGAGGTTTAATTCCTCATTACTACAGAATGAAAGCTTCCTGAATCAACTTAAACTTGAACTTAATGAATTCATTGACATTAACAAGGGTAGTGTAGAGAATCCAATGTTCTTATGGGCCTCCATAAAGGGATTCCTCAGGAACAATGCAATCAGATTTTCATCTTACAACAAACATAATAGACTACGTCAGATCTCAGATTTAAAACAAAAATGCGAACAAATAGAAAGTCAACTTAAAAGGAATTATAGTAAAGACATAGAATCTCAATTGAAGACACATCAAGCTGAACTGAACAATCTGTTACGACATAGAGTAGAGTATTTAATGCATATTACTAAGCACAAATATTATTCACAAGGCAGCCGTCCAGAAACATCAGGAGAAGAACAGATCAATAGCATGCATCAAAAGAGATCAAGGAGAAACGGCGACAACTACTCTAGATATAAATGAGTCATTCGCATCCTTTTTTGCCAAACTGTACTCTAGCGACTGATGCAGAGAAGGCCTTTGATAGGATTGAATGGCAGTACCTATGGCGTGTCCTTAACGAATTTAAGTTTGGTCCTAAGTTTATAAAAATGATTCAGGTGCTGTACGCAAACCCTTCTGCTAGAGTGTGTATAGGAGGTGTCATTTCAAATTTGTTTACTATAAACCGTGGTACAAGACAGGGCTGCCCCTTGTCCCCTTTAATCTTTAATCTTTCTATAGAACCTCTAGCACAGTATATTCATAATAGTATAACTATTTCTCCTATTCACATTGGCACTTCTACTCAAAAAGTGTCAATGTATGCAGATGATACATTAATCTATATGTCAGAGGTACAAAACTCTCTTCCCAACACTATTAGAGTATTAACCCTCATGTGGTGTTCGGGACATTTTTGTCCGGAGAAGATTTTCTTTTTCCTGAAAATACAAGTTAATGTTATCGCTTTGGACTGAAACTTGGTGACTTTTTTCACAAATGGTATAAATACTTCTGAAATGTTTTGTGACACTTTTCTTAATTTTTTAGGGGGGGTTTTCTCAACTTGTCACTCTAGTGGTGTTCCCGGTCAAAAATGGCCGGACTACAAAAAATAGCTTATAAATCTCTCATTATACTATATTTTCACCCAATATTGGATTCAATCTTTTTGTCAACTTGTTCTCTTTCAGTTAGGACTGGTTTTATATTTCTATTTGCATCTGATTAATCGTAGGCCTCATTTATTTGAGAGTAGGCATCTCATTTTTTGAGTAAAAAAAACATTATTTTTGAATAATTTTGGAAATATTAAATAAAATCTGAAGAAAGTTGGCAATGATCACACTAGTCTACTTTAATTTTTCACCAGGAATTTTGTTTTGAAAAACTTTTTGTTTTTGTTGTATGGGGCTCAGAGATGAAGGAGCATCCAGTGGTCAGTTGGATACATATGGCCCCAAAAAGTGTCGTCTCTTTTCTGTATGCCAGGCTTTTATCATATTTGTCTCCTAAGCCTAGTACACTGGCATGGGATCGTTCAATGGCACTCAGAGGTAGAGAAATAGACTGGGACGTAAGCTGGGATAACATATGTAACTCCTCTCATAATCCTAACCATCAGTTTATTCATATGAAGATTTCTCATAGGGCATATCTTACCCCTAGAGTCAGACACTTAATTGGTCAAGCTCCACACCCATTTTGTGCTTTGTGCTCACAAAATACTTTGGGGACTTTTATGCATATAATGTGGGACTACCCTAAGATTTATGATTTTTGGAGTAAGGTGTTACAATCATTGTCTGATCTGATTGATATTCAGCTCCCTATGGACCCTGTTTTACACCTTCTCAATGATGACTCTAAACTTGAAGGCATGAATGAAAGGTCTAGAAAAATTTGGTTAGCTGGTCTAAGAGCAGCCAAGAAGATCATTGTTCAAGTTTGGGTTCCACCTCACAACTTAGCCCATAAACATTGGCTGAATACGTTCTTAGAATTCTTTTTCTTGAACTTTCTTCTGCCAAGATCAACGGCGCTACACCTCGGACTATACAAACATGGAGCAATGGAATTACCAGAGTTCAGGATATTTTATTATAAGGACACTAAGTGGAATGTTCTATAACACTGACCGTGCTACACTGATAGTTATGTTGTATCCCATGCGGTAGGGGTGGGAGGGGGTTGTAAGTATTGCTGTTGCTGATGTATCTGTATTGTTACAATACCTCTTTTATATTGTTACCCTAATACAATAAAAATTGAGTACGAAAAAAAAAAGGATTAAAATCTCAAAGTACGTCTGTGAAACAGAAATTTCTCTAACGTCCCCCTGTGAAACTAGTCCCGTCCGAATAGGGCTAAAGTCACAAGTTTTCCCCAAAGAGTTGGGAAACATTAAAAGCATATGAATGTTATTCCTGCAAGAAAAACAAATGTTAGTTGATTAATTAAAGTTGATTAATTAAAATCCATCACACAACGTAGATGTGACGTGAGCAACCCATCTGTCTTCTAGTAGCTGTGCCAAGAGAAGTCTGAATCATTCCCTTCCGAAACTTGCAGAGACAGAGATCGAGAGTAGGAGGCGTCCATGAGCTAAGAGCAGGAGCAACCTTTGCTAAGTATTCTGATTAATTATTTTGTCATTTTGCCTCCACGTCCCCCCGATTGCCCGCGAGCTTCTCCTCCTGTCCATACGGTAATTTCTCTACTGTGCGACAGAGAGTCGCGTGGTTGTGACGCAATCGTTAGCCTATTTTTACAAAAAATGCTTCTGCGGGGCCATAACGTAAGATATAAGGTAATATGGAGCCTTTTATACATTTTTGTGTTTCTTTAGAAATAAATAATGGAAAAATTTAGTATTTAAACGTCTCAGATGTAAAGTTATTCGCTGACAAAGTGAAGCCAAAATGAATGGGAGTCAATGGAATGCTAACAGCAGGTGGGGGTCTGCTAATCAATGGCGGCGCCCGGGGAAACTTCAATTTATTCCGAATGATTGCCCCCCTGGGTGGTACGCTATTCGAGAGCTCGATTACCCCCCTGGTATGCACTTCGTCATAATTCGCGCTGTGTTTTCTTCTACCGCGATAGCATTTGTAAGGGCTGCATTACACTCTAGCGCTACAGCGCCATAGCGGTCAAATCGCGATATTGCAGGCCCTTACATTAGGTCACGTGAGATCAAACGACTACTCAACAAAAATATATTTTGTCGACAATTTTTTATTGTCGACAATGTCGACTAATCATTTCAGCCCTATTCTGCAATAATCAAAAAGGCCAATGTTGAGGGAACCAGGGTGATGATAACTTCCAGGTTGGCCCACAAAAATAAGTTATTACCGCAGCACTCCTATCACCCCATGGCCTTGACACTGCGCTAATTATGAAAATAACTTCCAATAAACTGTAAACAATCAGTGAAACATTCACTCTATGAACACAATAATATTAATAATTTACAAAAACTGGGTACAATGAGACTATTTATTAATATTTGTTAATGTTAGTTAATACAAATACAGTTGTTTGTTAATAGTTTACAGTGCATAAACTAATGTTAACAAGTACAACTTTTGATTTCAATGCATTAGTAAATGTTGAAATTAACATTAACTAATAATAATGCTGCACAAGTTTTGTCCATTCTTTATTCATGTTAACTAAATTTGTTAACTAATAAAACCTTATTGTAAAGTGTTACCGAAAAAATAGCAGTGACTGAGAAGAGCTCTTGCCATATATTCTTGTTATATATCATGTCACATTACAGTTTTTCTCCATTGGTTTGGCTCATTTCTTGAAACAGAAATTACATTCTCAAAACTCTAAGATCATTTGGCAAAACAGTCTTACAGTTCAGCACAACACCATGGTTCACCTGCAAAAGTTCATACCTCTCCCAAAACAGTTCACTCATGTGTCAAAACTAAATTTCCTTCTCATTTAAACAGTCAGTGCCCCCAAAATGCTTCGTCCCTTTGGCATTGTGTAAGCACTGCAAGTCAAAATGTTTAGATGTTTTGTCACTATGGCAGAGGACCATTGAAATATCCCTCATGTCCACTTTTCAGTCTTAGCCCAGTCCTTCATTGACAATGGTTACTGTTAGGGATGTCCTGATCAGTTTTTTTTGCCCTCGAGTCAGAGTCATTTGATTTTGAGTATCTACCGATACCGAGTCCCGATCCGATACTTCTATAATACATAAAAAAAGAATAAAGAAGAGCGAAAAACAGATCCAGGATGTTCCTTATTTTTTATTTAATTCACCTTATTTTAACATTCAACAACTCTGTTAACAAACAGAGCACTTCTGTGAGGTAGCTTGAACAATCAAGTAATAAATAACACAAATTCTTCACTTTTGGACTTAGTGCAACAGTAAATATAAAAAAGTCTAATATATAAACAAATAGCACCTCAACTTAAAATACCCAGCAGGCATGTAAACAAATAAAAAAATAAAAGTGCCACAGTGTTTGCAAAGCCAGTAATGTGCTTTTAGGAACTGCACGCGTTAGCAGAGCGTGCAGCGCGTATTTTTTTCGCCGCCCATGTGATTGGAGCATTCACACCGCACGCAGAAAGCGGAATACAGAAGCAGCAGTGCCGCGATCGTTTCGGCGCCGATCTATTTTTACTGCGCCGCTTACGCTGAATTAAAGTGACAATGCATTGATCATGGCCAAAATACGCCGCAGTTTTATCCAAAAAGTGCATTGATGATATCTATTGTGTTTTAAACAGTCAATCAAATGACCAACAGCAATTTAAAAAGAAAACAAATGTCCAAAAACAAACTTGTTGCCAGAACAATAAAAACAAAGATGAACCAAAAGTTATATAAATGAAATTATTAATAAAATAAGCTTCTTGACAAGTCTTTTCTCTTAAATGTATTTGAAAACGAAATAAAGCAATGCCAACTTATCCATTATAGAGTATTCTCTCTGTACACAACCCGCGGTTCAGCCGCGCGTGACAAACGCTGCCAGTGTGAAAGCAAAACGCGCGTGTCCTGCTCCTATGGCAAGCCAGTGTTCACAAACGCCTGGTCTATGGAACGCCGTTGGGGACAATACTTATTATATGCAACGCGTGAAATTTGGACGCATTAACACGCACAGTTTGTACGCGTAAATACGAAGTATATGTTCGGGTGTCGCGTCAGACCGCACAACAGCCAATAGCGTTGCTCTATTTAGGATTTCATTTGCATTTGTGATGCGATGGCACGTTGCTGTATACATATATAAACATCAGACGACATTTCTTTCCGTGAGGGATGATGTGCTGTTAGGTAAGCAAATACCTATGCAAACGTCACACGTAACATTTGTTCGTGAATGAGATCGTAATTTTACGTTGGCATGTACATAGGCAAGCGTAAAACTTTAGAGTCAATGATGCATTTATACGTTGGTTGTGATGTCAGTGATGTGTCATGCTGTGTCATCTCATCCCGTTTGTACTCATGCAGGTTTTTTGTCTCCGGTAACGTGGAAAAGTGGATTGCTCTCTACGATGGCTCTTAGAATTTTTTTATTAAACTTTCAAAGAACTTTTACAGACTGCGTTCAGTTGGCATCCTCTTATAACAGGCTATATACACATGTATAACATATGTTAACGTATACAACATACAACACTGGATACGGCCATAGCCAGGGTATAATAATTATAGTGAGGTCCACGGTGGGGTGTCAATAATTATAGATAATAGTGCCAATAAATGCCATAGGGGAGAGCGGGGCACAAAGTAACGCTTTTTGACTTTCTCAGTTTGTGTAAATCTACTTATGGTTCAGAGTATTTATTTTTTCCCACATTCATTTCCCACATGTCTACTACAATTATGTGTTTTTGTTTTATTAATACAGTATATACTTTTTTCTTGATATACCCCGAAAGAATGGAAGTGAAATGTGACAACATGCCCCATAGGTGGGGTACATTGTAACATGTGCAGGGGCACATTGTAACATGACCATATGACAGCTTAAAATGGTATCTGATCTAATAAAAAAAATATACAAAACAATCTAAAATATTTTCTAAATAAAATACAATTAAAAAACTTTTTCATATAAAATAATGGCAATTTTTAATAATTAAATATAAACTCATTTTTGAGTTTTGACTACGAACACATGAAAACACAGCTATACAACATAGTTCAAAACAAATAAATAATTAGTCATTTCTGAACATTGACTCTCAGTCTTTATTCACATTTTTCTCACGTTTTCTCAATAAAATTAATAAAAGTATAGAATATCATAGCATATTTCTAATAGGGGCACATTGTAACGCAGTGTTAAAAACATGCCCCCGCCTGCACAACTGGGATTTAAACCCTGCTAGTGTCTTCTGCTAGTTAGCGGAGCATTAAATAACTATCTCAACTGTTAAATAACATCTTGGAGATTAAAATAATATCAGATTTGTCTTATTTTAAATAAACACAAAAAATAGAGATGAAAAATTAACTTAAGTAAGAAATTTACTTTTGCTATGGTTTAATAAATGTCTATGAATATCTTCCAAAATAGAAATAATTTTGGCGGATTTTTTTTTCTATGTAGTGTTGATATGGCAACTAGTAAATACACAAAGTTCCGTCATCCAAGCATGTGCGGAAGTATTTAAAACAAGCGTGTTACAACTAACCCCGCGTTAGGTTGTGCCCCGCGCTCCCCTACATCATTCAACTTTAATAAATACAATGAATAATAAAGTTAGCAAAGGCTAAATACTAAATACTGTGGCTATTTTTTTTTTTTTTTTTTCTTTCAAAATGACTGGAGTAATCTCCGAGTGGGCCAGCATCAATCTGGTATGAGAGACTCTGGAATGCTCCTTGAAGTCGGGATGTCAGTTTGACTGGAAATAATTAATACACATATCGGCATTTTCATCTCTGCATCACCAAGTTACACCTTTCTCATGCAACATTATGGTGTCAAAACACTATGGCAATAGGAAGCTTATCTAGGCTGTCAACTATTACATGCCTCTGGGTGTGATACTATTTTTCCTAGCAGATGTTAAAGGTGCTTGAAGCTGCCTGTCTAGCCTCTTTGCTTTGTGGAAGCTGATTTCCCTCAATGGAGCTGGTCTGACTTCTTTCCTGCTGATGTCTTTCCACATGCACACTCCAGATGTAACTGCTGCTTTCTCAGTCCTTCCCATCCTAACATAGAGCTCAACTTTGAATAATATTGCAGCTGCATGACTGCAGCATGACCCAAGCCTGAAATTTCACAAAAACATCATAAACTTACTGGCTGATCAATAATGTTATGACCAGGGCTTGAAAGTAACATTTGCTTTCAGCCAAATTTCGTCTCGGACCATGAAGTAAGTAAACATCTGACTTACTACGCGTGTATACGACCTAAGCCTAAACAGGTTTTGAATGTAACTGAATGATATTGGCTGGCTGCTGACATTTTGAACACTGTTGGCACTGTGTATTTCGTGAAAATTGTAGTTTCAAACCCTGGTTATGAGAACATATGAGAATATGTAAAGGAGAGTAGGTTAAGCCTAAGTTAAACCTGAAAGGACAGTAACACTGAAGCATAATTCATCTCTGTAAGTCAACTACAAGCCCACAACACCAAATAATAGCCTACTTACCCCGCCATACAGGTGCAGTTCGCCGTGAGGACGTAGTTCTCTCGTTGGTTGATTATAACCCAAGCCTCATACATCGTTGTCTTGTGTCCTTGTCTTTGACTAGGAAGAATTTCTGATTTCAGCACACAAAACTCTGAGTCTATGTCATGGTATTTGACATTCTGTACATGACCACAGACAACGTATTCATAAGCATCCAGTGATTTATATGCTCGTAATTTCTCTCGGGTGTACACGCTCGGTTTCTCAACTAAATACGTATATATATCTGGCCACTGTATATTTGGCCACCTGCTAACGTCTTCTATCCACTCCACTATAGTACACGGATCTGGTAGCCGGATACCATTTGATAAAGTCAACTTTTTGAAATAACTTTCTCTGTCTGTGTTGCTTAATCCGCTCGCGTAGCTTGACACACTGCTGATTCTCGCCATACTTCCGTTGCCAATATGCGCGCGCATACGTTGCTACGTCATCATTGTGTACAAACAGTAAAAGGGTCTATACTGTGTACTGTATATGTCAGATAAAAAATAACAATATATTGTAACAATCACAAATTTAACAATTATATTATAACAATAAGGCAAATACAAAAGCAGAAAACAAAGCACCAGTAGCCTATGACAATTTACAAATCTTTATTCAACATTTAAACACAGACACAATCATACGACACATAAACATTACAGAATCACTTCAGCAGGCGGACCACGTAAACTGTGGGGCAGCCAGTCCAAGTCCAAGTGTAAATAGCAACAGTTGTGGATTCAGTAGACATTTAGATGCTATTTACTTATAAATAGTGACAGATAACGTTACTATTTGTTGAAGGCTGAAGGCTGTCTTTGTAGATGTTATAATGGACTACAAGTTTTGTCTTCCGCCACATGCGCTCTGCTTTTCTAATATGGCCTAGCAGGGACGGACTGACAATCTGTGCGTTCTGGAAAAGTCCAGAACGGCCGTCCAACCGAGGGCCGTCGGCACAAAAAAATAAATAAAAAAGGCTAATAAAGCAATATGAACAGCCAACAGCAGGGGCACTAATACGATCACTTATATGCTACGTGTAAAAAACAACAACTGAGGAAGAAGAGTCGGCCTATAGCCACTGACAGAAAGTTAGTTTTATAAGGCTGCACTTTTAAATTTGCTTACATTATATTTGAATAGCAGTGGTCTCCAACGTGGTGCCTGTGAGTTGCCCGCTAAACACATTCTATAAATAGCCACAACTTGCCGTCGGGGTTCCAGACTTCGAATAAATAGTATAATTTTTGCGACCTTTTCAACTAAACGTTTCAATTTGAACTTTTGCCTCCACAAAATTACCCAACTCTCTTTGATTATACGCTGTCATTTGCGTTGCGTATGAGAAACATCAAATGGCAAACGCTGAAAAAGCGGAACAAAACTTGTTTGATCTGAGCAGCGCATTATTAGCTCGGCCCAAAAAACAGCGATCGTGGCCAAAGCACGTTACGCTGATCTCGATCACGCAAACATTATTACACAGAGCTGCGCGATCCACTGAGAAGCATTTAAATTCAGCGCAGAATTCTCTATCTCTATTATAAACCCACAAATGACTATGTGATTTAAGCTTGTAAAAAGCCAGATGAAACAGCGCTGATATTCTCAACATATTGACGCAAAAAAAAAAAAAAAAAAAAAAAAAACAGGCGAAACATTGTTCCAAGAACAAACCAGTTAGAAGACATTTCACACCAAAACTTATTAATTAACTTTAGTAAAACAAACTTTTTTGGCAGAAATGTGCCTGTATTCATATTAAAAATGCTGTTATATTAATATAGTCATGTAAAATGTAGCCTAATGCAGTAATGTTTTGTTTAGAAGTTATGGCAGTTTATTTTTTTATTTATTTATTTATTTTTTCATTAATATTTATACTAAATGTTTGGGCTACTGTTTTTGATAACACATACAATAGGTTTATAGAAAATCAACAAAAAATCAATAAATATTTTCATAATTTTTCAGGATTTTTTTCAGGAAGTCTGAACCAGAATATCAAGATATTTTATTATTTCCCATATGACGGTGAAAAGTAAAAAAGCTTCACCATGTTATGTATAATAAATATTGGAGTAAGAAATAAAAATTCCTTCTAGATTATTTTATCCCTTGAGGTAGCCCTCGCACACAAAAAGGTTGGACCCTGGTATATAGTAACTATATGTTTTATAATTACAAGTTTGTGTAATTTGGGGTTACTGTAGCCAGTGACATTTCATTATTTGTATTTTATGGCATTGTACATTTTTTGTTTTTATTTGAAGGCTGAGGCTTCATTAATAAATACAACCCCAATTATCATAATTGGTTTTGAGATGTTACTTGCTGTGAATACCTTGTCTGATAGGCTACAGTATTGTGGCATATACTGTAGTATCAGCACATCCTGACTAGTGTCTGTCGCACACGGCTAGAGGCGAATGGCCGGATGATGGGCCTATTTGGGAGAAAGTCCAGGGCTGTTTTTTAGCCCCAGTCCGTCCCTGTGGCCTAGTGTAATTAGTTCTGTCAACAAGTAGGCTATTTGCAGTGGTCCAAATAGACACCTCAAATGTATTAACCAGAGGGGAAATATGGTCGTTGGATCACAGAGACCACTCACTTTACCTACAGGACAAATTCCTTTAACGTTACAAAATAATATAATGTTAATTCATGCAGTCATTGGATGTATTTAATCATTGACTCTAAATTATCACCAGTTTAACTAAAACAGAAAAATTTGTATGTTGGACATCAAATAAGACTCAGAAATATTACACGTTCAAAAATGTAATGTTTACACGACGAAAACGTTCGTCTAGAAACACGTAACAAAAATACACGGCCAAAAATGTTGCGTTAAGGCGATACAAACGATCGTGTCTTTAAATATGGAAGGCCAAAAGGGCCAAAACGTGTGAAACTGTCGTGTAAACACGTAATTACGTGTTAACACGCAATTTACGCGTAAACACGCAATTTACGTGTTAACACGTCATTACGTGTTAACGCGTAAATGACGTGTTAACACGTAAATTGCGTGTTAACACGTAAATTATTAGACATTAGCACCACCTACTGGTTTGGTGCTCTTGCTCAAACACACAGTACCTAATTAGATTAAGGTTGTACAAAGCCGTTTTTAATGTGAAAATACATGTTGAACAATGTATTTTCAGAATATAGGATACAACTACATATAATAATTATTTTAAATGGGCCTATTTAGACAGTTAAGTTAACTATAACTAATCAAGCCCTGAAAGGCATGACCATTTTCACAATCACAATAGAAATTGTGTAAGGATAATTACACATTTCTCCAAACAGTATTTTCATGTACACTTATACCATATTTCTAAAGCATCTTTTTATAATTTAACCTCTATGCATTTGTTAGAGAGCCCCTTCTGATAACACCATTAAGCCTTATGAATCTGAGATAGTGCATTGTTTTGCTGTGTTTTTCGAAGTTAATATATATATATATATATATATATATATATATATATATATATATATATATATATATATATATATTGTATATACATACATGTATATATAACAAATAACAAAGTTATTTATATTACAACACACACACTACACTTTACGCATTGTATTACATTACACACACAAACACATATATTACAAAGTTATTTATATTACAACACGCACACTACACTTTACAAATTATAGCCTACTACATTACACACACCACACACGTGATTTGCGTGCTGGCACATTGGAAACCATGGAACTTTACTGGCTGGTATGGCTATCTTGCACAAGCACAAATAACAAACAAATCCTGTAAATTTGCGCAACTGCATAATCAAGGTCAGTGAGAGAGATTGTTTCTGCTTCTGTATCAAGTCTTCATGTCAGGTCCAGCCGGAGGACTTTGTCCACATCACAGACAATAGGCCTAATCTCTGCAGTCAAAGGGAAAATCCAGATCCAGCCTTGACAACATTCTCCACACCTCCGAGAGAGAGAGAGAGAGAGAGAGAGAGAGAGAGAGAGAGAGAGAGAGAGAGAGCCCGCCCGGCGCGCGCACTCTCACCCTCACCGCACTGTCGACCACCACAGAAGACCAATTTATTATTATTTTTCTATAGTAAAACTGTTAGCCTATATTCGTAAGGGTCTGTCTGTCATCTATCTATCTTTACTTATTTATTATTCAGTTTATAATGACGTTTATAATAACTGCATCCAATTTCTAAATTTTGTCATTTGATTAGTTGTGCTCATATTTTTATCTTAAGGACTTAAATTATTTTTTTACATAATTGATATCGATTATTTAATTATATGCTACCAAATGTCATCTCTGAGGAAAAAAAAAGAGAAATGGGTTAGGCTACGGACATTCACTTAGCCAACTCTTAATAGACATGGGGGGATAATTCGAAGTCGAAGATAAATAATTCATAACTCTGAAACAACATCAAATCGTATTGATTCCAAATGCAACGGTATTTTGATTGCATATAATGGCAGACTGTCGCGCTAATCGCGAAGCAACTCATGACAAACTTAAATAAAGTAAAAAAAAATAACTATTTTCAACGTATACAACCCACCGTAATATGTTTAACAGTGTTTATTAAAACCGAAAGTAGCTATGTTTTGTGCTGTTTGTTTTCACGTCTCTGTATTTACTATACGATGCGCATCACAGGCGTGCACCAAACTGAAGATGCCAGGTGACGTAGGCTCAACGTATCCATTAGGTAAGAGCTCGTTCACAATCTCATGAATAAATACAATACAACAAAGGTGTGCATCATCACATTAATAGTCATGAGAATGATTACAAACAGTTACGACAGGCAGTGTCAACGTGACACAACACCTTTATTTTATTTAAATTATTCATGATAGAGTGACGCAAGCACAACGCTGAGCATACCTCATCAGCCATCATAAGCCAACGACACTGACGGAAGGGTATAACTTGCAGGAAACTGAATAGATAGATCACGAGTGTAATCTCCAAATCTATCCAAACATTGGCGAGAATATAGCATAATCTCTTGTTCTGTGTAGTAATATTACAGTTTATTTTAATAATTGTTGGTCTTATATTCACAGATTTCACATTTGAATATCCATTGTAAAATGTCATTTTATGGCAGGAATTCTGTCTCATTTCAATTATTAATAATTCAAGCCACTCTCGTCTTAGATTATTATTATGACATACGCATGTGTGTATAATATAAATAATATAAATAAGGGCGGGGGGGGGGGGGTGATGTAGTATAATTTGTAAAGTGTAGTGTGCGTGTTGTAATATAAATAACTTTGTAAAATATATGTGTTTGTGTGTGTAATGTAATATAATGTGCAAAGTGTAGTGTGTGTGTTGTAATATAAATAACTTTGTTATATATATATATATATATATATATATATATATATATATATTAACTTCGAAAAACACCGCAAAACAATGCACTATCTCAGATTCATAAGGC
Source organism: Squalius cephalus (assembly GCA_022829025.1). Taxonomy (NCBI): domain Eukaryota; kingdom Metazoa; phylum Chordata; class Actinopteri; order Cypriniformes; family Leuciscidae; genus Squalius; species Squalius cephalus. The sequence goes on along the minus strand of CM040797.1, from coordinate 11,741,412 downwards.
TTAATGGTGTTATCAGAAGGGGCTCTCTAACAAATGCATAGAGGTTAAATTATAAAAAGATGCTTTAGAAATATGGTATAAGTGTACATGAAAATACTGTTTGGAGAAATGTGTAATTATCCTTACACAATTTCTATTGTGATTGTGAAAATGGTCATGCCTTTCAGGGCTTGATTAGTTATAGTTAACTTAACTGTCTAAATAGGCCCATTTAAAATAATTATTATATGTAGTTGTATCCTATATTCTGAAAATGCATTGTTCAACATGTATTTTCACATTAAAAACGGCTTTTTACAACCTTAATCTAATTAGGTTCTGTGTGTTTGAGCAAGAGCACCAAACCAGTAGGTGGTGCTAATGTCTAATAATTTACGTGTTAACACGCAATTTACGTGTTAACACGTTATTTACGCGTTAACACGTAATGACGTGTTAACACGTAAATTGCGTGTTTACGCGTAATTTGCGTGTTAACACGTAATTACGTGTTTACACGACAGTTTCACACGTTTTGGCCCTTTTGGCCTTCCATATTTAAATAACATGTCAAAAAACTTCGCGTTTAGACGTACAAAACGTTCGCGTTTACACGGACCAAAAAGACGCGTACAAACTGTGCGTGTTAATGCGTCCAAATTTCACGCGTTGGGCGTCTGATTGCACACTGACACGTCAAAAGCGTGCGTTTCGACCGCCAAACGCGCGTCCCTGGCGCGCGATTTGCCATTAAAGCGCACGTTCTTAACGCGCGCTTTGTGGTCACGGAAAATGCGCGTCACAAACGCGCGGTTTTTGCATCAAAACGCGCGTCCTCGACGTGTGATCTGCCATTTAAAACGCACGTTTGAAACGTGCGCTTTGGGGTCACCGAAAACGCGCGTTTTTGACGCGCGTTTATAATAACAAAAATGGGCGTTGAAAACGTGTGTTTTGACTAGGACAAAACGCACGCTTTTGACGTGTAAACAGTTAACCCAAACAGGCAGTACAAACGTGTGTGAAGTTTCCAACCAGACGAAACCCAGCAAACATTGGTCCGACGGCAACGTCGTGTCCCTGGCCAAAAATAGTCGCGGTATGACGGCATAAATCTGTAAAAATATGTAACACAGAACATTTCCTAAAAATGCATTCAGATACATTTGTACATGTCTACAGTTCTCTGGGGTTGCATGTATAATTGTTATTTTGACTTTTAGCTACGTGTAGTTCAATATGTAGTGTATCGGGTGAGAGGACGTCACCTGGCGACGTCTTTTACACGTGCATTTATAGTCCATCATGACCCTCCATCATGGAATCCTTGTGAAATATGCAAAAGCTGTGCTTAATCCTTGCATGGTTAATACTGCAAAAATTAATTTAATTGCCCAAGTAGTTTTTAAGAGGTTGTGAAGACGTCCACTGACGTCCTTTGCACGTCAAGGCTGTGAACAGACGTCCACTGATGTCTTTTACACGTCTAGTCAAGCAAGACAGAAAAAAAACAGGAATTATCTTTATGAAATACACGAATTGTATACAAAGTAAATATATTTACTTTATCTTGTTTAAATAAATTATAATCACACAGTTCCCAGTGTGGTTAAGTGAATGCAACCTCTGCATTTAATCATTATTTCAACCTGTAGGCTACCTGATGTATACGTTGTGTTTTTTTTTTTTTTTTTATGGAATGTGCATATACATGTAAAACAGAAATATATCTGGTCACCATTTATGTCTGAGTTGGATGTAATTGCCAAAACTGTGCTGCCAAGATGTAACAAAAGATCTCCCGACATTACCAAATCCCGCGATAGGTTAGATTATCTCACGAGATGTTAACGCGTTTTCCCCCCTATGGTTTTCCCCATAGACTTCACTCCGGAACACTGAAGTTTGAACAACCACGAAGAGAGGAGGAATTGAGGCCCATATTATTAGAAATCTACTGTTGGGTACGTACATTTTGTATTATTAGATTCACGTGCTAGAGTTTTACTTGTTTGACATGAATGAACCGAAAGAAATGATGCCCACATTGTCAACTGAAATTAGCTAGTAGGCTAAAAGTTCATTTGAACTTATTCAACGGTATACCATAGTATAAAGTATGTTTAATGATACAGTCAAAGTTATTACTGTAAATTATTAATGTAGCCTTTTGAGAGTTTCTTTCAGAAAGTAAATTATCTGAAGTAGAATGAAATGTTTAGCTGGATTTGAACATGTATGTTTTCAGTAACTGCTTTAAAAATATTTTGTAATTTTAGAATTGCTAAACATGTCTATTCAGGGGACATCACAGCCCAGCTGTCTTTATCAGAAATGTCCTGTTCACTTTCTCACTGTTACACACCTAGTTAAGGGTCTTTCTCAAGGGCACCACAGTGGTATTGAAGAGGCAGGGGACAAATGCTGTTCCCCCCGCCCCCCCCCCCCCCCCCCCCCCCCCCCCCCCCCCCCGTATTTTGCAATTTGTATTTTAGTTTGGTTAACAAATCGAGAGCTTAGAATTATAAGGTTCTATCTCCGTTTATTGAGGATCAAAGTTTTTAAACTCGGTTTATGTTTTGTGAGATGTAACCTTTTTATTTTATCAATAACTACTAACAAAATATTTTTTTTACAAAAATAACACCACACAGGCATTAATAAACACCTAATGGATCAGATTGTCAAAAACTCAATTTCGACCAAAAGTGGAGATAGAACCTTATAATTCTAAGCTCACGAAATGTTAAACATTGAAAAAAATAAAGAGAAATTTTGGCTGTTCAAGATCAATAAAATGTTGTGCTTAATCAGAACATGCTTCTTTTTTGCTTATGTCCACAAATAATGTGTTATTGTTTTTGATGTACACGTGATTAAAACGTTTTATTGACGTTCAGGTCTGACTGGACCAATTTTGGACCTTTTTAGAACCTTTGTCAAGATGTGTAAACCTTGATTGCCTTTCACGATGTTACACAATAGGTGTGTGATTATTTTATATGCAGGCTTATATATACACTTAAATTATGCAGCAACACATTAAAACACATATGACGACGCTTTTACACGTCCAGGGACGCGCAGAAGAGACGTGGAATTCACGGCCAGACGACGTCAAAGACGTCGGTTCAACTTTCATTTTGGAACTATTTTTCAACCATGACGGGACGTCTCGGACGGACGTCTTTTCAACGGTCATTAAACGTCCAAATGTTTGCTGGGAAAGGACGCGTGAAATATGAGTTAAAGGTGCCCTAGAATGTGAAATTGAATTTATCTTGGCATAGTTAAATAACAAGAGTTCAGTACATGGACATGACATACAGTGAGTCTCAAACACCACAGTTTTCTCTTTCTTATTTAAATCTCGTTTTTGAAAAACACCCCTGAAAAACAGGCAAATCTCCACATAACACCAACTGTGACGCAACAGTTGGGATCATTAATATGTACGCCTCCAAAAATGTGCATATGCCAGCCCATGTTCAATGCCAGGCGGAACTGCGCAGCCGAATCATCAGAAGTTCTGCAGGTGAGGAAACAAGCGAGGATCATAGGGAAAAAGGCAGATCTATCTATAATCTATCTATCTATATATAATCGGATACCGCTACAGTTTAATTCGAAGTTGTTAGTTGCTCTGCCCATTTCACCACGGACTGTTTTTCTAACCTGGAACAATATCAAGCAGCCAGGCTTCTCTCGGCGTCTCATATTGACGAAGGGGGCAATTTCAACTAAAGCCCCGTTCACACCGCCAGCGATTTTGTCGCTGCATGTCGTCAGCGCCAGAGATTCATGTCGCTAGTGGGCGTTCCCACTACGGGTTGCCTATAAACGTCATTAGCAGATCACCCTCCTACATTATTGACATCGAATCATTTTTCTTGCCGCTAAAAACAAACATTTTTGGAGGGAAATGACTTGATATAAATAGAATCAGTGCAATAGTGTTTCATATGTGAACAATGAATGACACACAACGCCTGCTTTTTGCCATTGCGGCTATATATCTACGCCGAAAGCGCAAACGCCGGTCTGTCTGGGTTCACGGAACCATTCGGACTCGGAGTCAGCACGGCGAGTACCACCGGCTGGTGCAGGAACTGCGGCTGGATGAAGTCCGGTTCCAGCAGTACTTCAGGCTGGACAGGACCCAGTTTGATGTGCTGCTGCGGAGAGTTGGCCCCTTGATTGCCAAGGAGAACACAAACTACCGCCGATCCATTTCACCTGGTGAACGGCTGGCAATTTGTTTACGGTGAGTAACCTATTTATTAAGCTTTAAGTAATTAAGTTTAATTGTAACACCTACATGAAACCCTATATATACATACATACATACACACACACACACACATATATATATATATATACATATATTATATATATGTATGTATGTGTGTGTGTATGTATTATATTAATTATATCTGGATTAATACACTTTAAATCATCACAGGTTCGGTAGATACATACATAACTTAATTGTATAGGCTGTGTGTGTGTGTGTGTGTGTGTGTGTGTGTGTGTGTGCATATGTGCATCTACCGAACCTGGTATGATTTAAAGGGTATTATATATCACATTTAATATAATGAATAATGAATTTGGATATAATGATCATTGTGTCATACATAGAATTACCTGCCATGTGCGTGTTTTTACATTCACCATGTTTATCGTATACATAGCCTATATCATTAAACATTTTTCTTTCTAGCCTCTTAACCAGTGCCCCTATTTTTGAGAATTTTCTGAAAACGACATACCCAAATACAAATGGCTGTAGCTCTTGAACTCTATGGTCCACATTCATAACTCTGATATTTTTTTAAACTAGACACTTGAAACTTTGTTACCCAAGAGTCATTATAACTCAAAGTAGCATAGGAACAGAGTAAAACAAGGTAACATATACATGAAAGTGACTCACGATTTCTTTGAATAAACTTCACTTAGGGAAACATTTATCAGAATTTTATGTTAAAGGCCTGAAAACACCATAAAGATAAAACTGAATGTCTGACCATGTTTTGATTCAAATTTGAGGATGATACTCCCAAAAATGTAGTTCCTGTAAGCTTTTATTCAAGAAAAGTCTAGGCGTCCTTTCCAAAAGGCCACTTGGAGACTCCAAATGGACACCTGGTTACCAAATGACATAAGGAGTAAACACTACATACTACATGCATGTATATCAATTCAGAACTATTCTGCCTATCAAACTACACAAGAAAAAATGATTTCAGCACAACATTTTAACATTTTAACAAAATACTCTTTATTTTGAACAATTCTAATAGCAAAAACAGTGAAACAAAAAAAAAATCACTTCATGTATACATTCCAAAAGTGCTTGTTTTACAACTAATGAATAAAATATATAAAAAGAAAAAAAGAACATTTGTAATTGCAACAATGGTTTTTACTCAAATAAATTAAAATAAACATAATTATAATGAATATCCAATTACTAAAACAAAAAGCAACCGCTTACTGTTTTTACAAAGTGTAGGAAGACATGTTGATCAAGGCAGTCACTACCCAAGGTTTGTTCTGGAAACCAAAGCCACTGAAAGACAGGAGAGATAAAGTGTGTAAGCAGAACAAATAAAATTTGCAACGATGTGTATGCATGTGATTATGTGCGAGTACTTACCTAGTACTGCCTCACGCCAGCATGTCACATTTGCTCCAATTGCGCCGACTCAGAAGACAACCACTGCAAATAAGAGGGGAGGAAAAAAAAGGTGTCTAAGCAGAATAAATACAATTCGCAGCACTGTGTATGCATGTGTGTATGTGTGAGTACTTACCTAGTACTGCCCTCACACCAGCATGTCACATTTGCTCCAATTGCGCCAACTCAGAAGACACCCACTGCGAGAGAGAGAGAGAGAGAGAGCAAGCAAACAAGCAGAACAAAATCAAGCAGAACAAACACAAACTTCAAATAGAATATGAAAACTTGGTCAAGTAAGTGTACGACGACTGCCGGCGTCTCTTTCGTCGCTCAGGACTTGACTCCGGATTCCAATCCTCATCTGTTTCAGTTGAAGGCCTATTTTACAGCACAGGAAAACACACACACACACACACACAAAAGAGGATTTCAGTTTGAGTCACATTCTACTATTAGCAGCATCAATATTCCGTCATATTACAATATCAAATGTCTGTTTGTCAAATACCTTATCATTATAATGCTCAACATTATAAAACATTTGTAATTATATTTTTTTCTATGTATATATAATTATATATATTTATTATATCTTCACCTGACATCTTGTAATCCTTTCCTTCCATTATTGTTATATTCAATGCACCATTCATTCATACATTCATATAAACATATCACTGTAGTCTCTTGCTAGTCATCTCCACTGTTATTTTATAATCAAAACATCTTCACCTGACTTCGTTCTTATAATCCTTTCCTTCCATTATTGTTATATTCAATGCATCATAAATATAATGTGTGTGTGTTATAAATATTTTCTCTGTAGCCTATAATATACAGCTCTATTACCTAACATTACTCGTCCTATTGTCTTTGCTAGTAGCCTAATGTCCACTGTCATTTTATAATCAAAAACATGACATAAACAGAAAAACTGCCAATACTTGATAAACATAACAATTCAAGACAATGTGTTTAAACTTACCGATCTAAAACGGGATCGAGTCCATGAACAAACATCTCTTCTGCCGAATCGACGACGCACCGTGCTATCTCTGTAACGTTAGCAGCTCACTGATTCTTGGGAATTTGGATAAAACAGGTTTTAATTTTGAAAATAAAAAGTTAGTAAAATTACAAAATCTGAAGATATATTATTATTGACCAAGGTCTTGGCTGTTCAGCAATATATCGGTGCAACCTCCTCATTTTGTATTTTTTTCATAAAATAGGCGTTTTTCCAGTTTTTACTTTGTTTTTGTCAACACCGTCAGACACAATAAAAAGCAAATCATTTTTTATTTATTTGGTCTAATATGTATTTAGAGTTTTTAAATCATTATCTGGCATTCTTAGTACACATATTTGCTGTTAAGTGTTAAATATTCACTTTTTTTCATCTTTTATACTGTTTCACGTGTACTCCTTTAAAAGATCTAACATCATACAACGTTTATTTTAAGCCTAAATAGAAAAAGTATTGTATTTTTTATTTAACAAACATATTTTTTGTATTAAAAGATACCATTACTTTAATAACTCAACAGCACTGAAGAAACATATTGTAAGCATATTCATTTAAAACAAATAAAACTCCCTCTGACGGTGGTGACTTTAGAACTGAGGGTGGTGACACTAATCTGACGGTGGTGACAGTGGCCTCATTACAACATACAATTCCAAAATTTATACAACTCAAGTCAATGGCTTCTTGCTTAACAACTTTATTTAACTATTTGGTCCAAAAAATAACAATCCTGAGCACTGTGATAAACAGTCAACCTGCCTACTCCGAGCTGGATCGAGTATGGCCTGATCCACCGTATTGTTTGGGGGAGTTTCTAGGTGATCTGAGCCCTTTCTCTTACGTTCTCTTGATACTTTTTGTCTATGTTTCCAAGCCTTTCTCTGACTTCTCTTTTCCCTTTCATTCAAGTCATTGCTATTTTTTTAGCTTCCCTTCCTCCACCCTCTTCTTCCATCTTTGCCTTTCCGTTCTGAGGTATTCCTCCTTTAAAGGAGAACTTGGCAACTTTTTTAACTTAATAAAACTGTCTAGAAATCATTTGGATGGTTAAACAACCGGTTCTGGTGATATTGGTGACTTTTCCCGCTCCCCCCAGCGTTCCCATGCGGAAAACCAACCTTGCAACTTGGGGACTACCGTCCCGGCAAGATAGAAATTGGAAGTCTCGTGAGAAGCGAGAACGAGAAGCGAGAAACACGAACTGCTTTACGGCATGACATAAACACATGCCATATGATACTGTGTATGATGTATTACCCACCTCGGTAGACATAGCTCCACACGACAAAGTTGGCCGGCTACGATAATAACATATGCACATGAGCAGTGGTAGAAAGGGGGAGGGGGGTGCCTCAAGTGAGTTTTTTTTACGACTGTGTTGTGAAATATACGGCCCACAGCTGTAGGGGGAGCTCTTTGAGAAAACACGTGACAACAAAAGTGAAGATCAGCGAAGAAATTACTAGAGTTGCCGAGTTCTGCTTTAACTCTGCCTAACTGTGTATTATCTCTCTCCGCTTTTTTTGAGCCTATTTCTCTCAAATATTGTTCACAAATCTGTCTAAATCTGTGTTAGTGAGCTCTTCTCCTTTGCCTAGATAATCCATCCACCTCACAGGTGTGGCATATCAAGATGCTGATTAGACAGCATGATTATTGCACAGGTGTGCCTTAGGCTGGCCACAATAAAAGGCCACTCTAAAATGTGCAGTTTTATCACACAGCACATTCCAACAGATGTCGCAAGTTTTGAGGGAGCGTGCAATTGGCATGCTGACTGCAGGAATGTCCAGCAGAGCTGTTTCCCGTGAATTTAATGTTCATTTCTCTACCATAAGCAATCTCCCTAGGCAATTTAGAGAAACTCGTGTTCGTGAGGATGTTCATGGATATCCACGAACATCCTCACTCTCACTCGTGCTATATTGCTTAATAGTAGCATGCGGTGTAGGCCTGTATGGAAGAAATATAGGGAGAATTACATAAATACAAATATAAAACAGGTTAATGAAACATTACAGGCCATATTGATATTTATTGTGATCAACAATTATATTCTAGCCTTCGTTGAGGACCATTTGGAGGTTTTTGTCACCACCGTCAGACTGTACGTCACCACCGTCAGACAGAAAACCTGACGGTGGTGACGTATGACGGTGGTGACAAAATCTACTCTTTCACATGATATGCATGAGTTGTTCACATTAGCCATCTTTTTTTCCCTCTGTTGCTATCTACTTCAGACCTCTTCTTAAAAAGTATACTTTTATGTCATAATCTAATCTAACATTTTTTTTATACAAAAGAGACGGTGTTGACATGTTATGGTTGTGACAGTAGCAGTGTCCAAAAATATGAACAAGTCTAAGAGAAATTAGCAAACTTACAGGAGCTTGAGTGATCTTGAAGCATGCAGAAGAGTTGAAGGTTTGAAAATGGGGTCCCCAGGAATTAAGTTGACCTTGTAGTTGCCTGATTTTATTGTTTTTTATAAATATCTGACGGTGGTGACGAATATGTGGGACACATTTTGAGCAACCACAAAATAATTGTAATATGTATTAAAAACTACAAACAGTGAGGTTTGAACAATATTTACTATGTACTCTTTCATGTGGTAAAGATATTTTTTCAATTTAATTATTACGTTTTGTTTTTTTAATCAAGTTGAAATGATTATCTCCTATCCGAGGACAACTGATTTTGTAGGCAATGGGCCAGCATATAATCATTAAATTAATACAAATTAAAAATAAACCTATAAAATAACCTTACATATGTGCAAAGGACCCCCTGATTATAACCTTGATTCTTTTTATTCATGAAAATGTTATTAATTTCCAACAGAATTAGCACTTTTCTTCGTGGGACATGTTTTATCCAAATTCCCAAGAATCAGTGAGCTATGAGATGCGTCTTTCTGCTGCTCTTCGTCGCTGCTCTTCGTCACTGCTTCTCATCACGTCCCCAAAATACTCTCAAACACCACAAAAAACCCTTCTGTTGACGACGATTCATGATGAAGATTGTCAAATATAAATTTGGATACAATCTGTGAGTTGACAGGAGCTCCGTGTAGCAAAACAATGGCTACCTATGCGCTCCGTGCGTAAAATGGCGGACGCGCACGAGCGAACAACAACTTTGCGCACTTGTATTTGACAAATCTGTCTATCACTGCAAACGTGTTTTAATTGGTTAAAACTCCCATCCATCAAAACTTTTCTGACAAGCCATTGGCTGGCTATATCCAGACTTTATCCAGCCGAAAACCGAGGTGCAAGATTGACAGGTTTCTCAGCCTGTAAAAAGCTCCCTTGGTATTTTGATCTATTACAGAGCCTGTGATTGAAGGAGAGACAAGTGGGATGATTCTTTTGATCCGGAACAGTCTAATCTACGGGGGAGAGGTGGATTTAGAACGTTGGAATACAGATTAGGATCGATATTTCATTGAAAATGAACATGATGGAGTACTCTAACTGCAAACGCTCATGAAAACAGAGGAGGATATTTTGTTTTTTTCCCTATTTTTTCATTGTTTTGGGTTAAAAAGTGGGATGCATTTTGAAGAGTAGACCCTTACATTGAAATGTATGCTGGTGTTTCTTGGATTCGTCCGAACTGATCTGAACCATAGGAGATGAAAGATAAGTATTGCGTTCACTGTAGTCATTTTTACATTACCAGTCCTTCAACATTTCATTTAACCCTTTCCTCTCTGGTGTACTGATTGCAAAAACAAGTTCAGAACATGATTCTTGAGTGTTTTAGCTTTCAAATGATGTATAGTTTATGATAGTCAGTTGAATATTTCTTATTTAAAAAAATGTAATAAAATTATAGCCCCGCCCCCGGCCTGCTTTAAATAGCTCAACATGTTATACATATGAATTTCTGCTTTGACAATTGCATATTTCACATTTTTACAGATTCCTTGCAACAGGGGACTCTTACCGCACTATTGCCTTCAGCTACCGGGTTGGACACAGCACTGTGGCTGGTATTGTGGCAGAAGTGGCAAAGGCCATTTGGGACTCCCTGGTGGAGGAGTTCATGCCTGTTCCCACCACAGAAGATTGGCGGGAAATTGCAGCAGAGTTCTACCATCGCTGGAATTTTCCAAACTGTGTAGGATCTATTGATGGGAAGCATGTAGTGATCCAGGCTCCCAACAACTCTGGGTCACTATTCTACAACTACAAAGGGACATACTCTATTGTCCTTTTGGCAGTTGTAGATGCCAACTACTGCTTCCGCATCATAGATGTTGGCAGTTATGGAAAGACCAGTGATGGTGGGACTCTGGCTAATAGTCCTTTTGGTAATGCTCTTCGCCGTGTCACCCTAGGCTTACCTGAGGACACACTGCTGCCAGGAGCAGAGCACCTGGGACCCCAGCCTTACGTCTTCGTGGCAGATGAAGCCTTCCCTCTCCGTAGAGACCTCATGAGACCCTTCCCAGGTACCACCCTTCCCAGTAGACACAGGGTGTTTAACTACAGGCTTTCGCGGGCAAGACTGTGGAGAATGCGTTTGGTATACTCGCAGCACAGTGGCGAATGTACCGGCGTGTTATTGGCATCAGTCCTTCCAATGCAGAAACCTGTGTAAAGGCCACCTGTGTTCTACACAACTTCCTGCAGAGGACAACAAGGACGGTTTCCCATGTTGGTGACGGAGAAGCCTCTGCACTGCACAACATCAGCCAAGTAGGGAGCAACAATGCTGCACGGGAAGCTATGCGTGTGAGGGAGACACTAGTGAACTACTTCAGTGCTGAGGGTGCAGTTCCTTGGCAGCCACAGGCATGAAAGATTCTTCACAGAACAAACCAAAGGCTCTTTTAAGAGCCACCCACATTTTGACGCAATTTTTTCATGTGTCATTTCTTATGCAAACACATCTCCCCCAAATGCATAAAGTGCAGATATTAAATATTGTCCTAGTCAATGCAGTATTGTAAACACTCTCTAATAAGCTATAAACTGTAATATGTACTAAATTGTTTTATATTGCAAATCGTAAGGGTAAATGTAGTAAATTATTCTCATTTTAAATATAAATAATAAAAAAAATTCAGCAAATTATCTACTTAATCACAAAAAGGAAAATATTGAAAACTGAAGCAGATGTATGCGTTTATTTATCAAAATTGACCTTAGATGTTATCAGAGATGATACTCAAAATCAAACAGATTTTTTTTTTCTCGAGGTACGAGCTATAGGCTCCACTCTCCTCCTCAAACATATATACATTCATTATTTTGATTAACACTATGAACACACTGCACAAGGTACAGCTGACAGGACCATGAGGGTAAATAAGCTTACTAACACCCCTCATGGCCTTGTCAGCTGTACCCCGCTCTCCTCCTCAAACATATATACATTAATTATTTTGATTAACAATACTTCACAGTTATGTTCTTTTAACAGGGACAACAAAAAGTGTAAACACTATGAACACACTGCACAAGGTACAGCTGACAGGACCATGAGGGTAAATAAGCTTACTAACACCCCTCATAGCCTTGTCAGCTGTACCCCGCTCTCCTCCTCTTCCTGACTACACTGGGCCTCGTAAACTAATTTGTGTATTTCAAATTTCAGCCTCTCTTTTCTTCCTGGTTTTAGCTGTTTAATTTGGGGCAACACGCTTCGAATGAATAGTTCATCTGGGTCATCTGATGGTACACATTGTGGCCTAGATGATGCCTCTGCCCTGTGTAATGCAACCATGAGCTGTTTCTCAAATACCGTCATTGCACCCTTGTGTCTTTTCGAGCGCTCTTCTTCTTGCCTCATTATGTTGTCTGCTTGGCTGCTCGCTACGTGTGCCTGGCTAAATGCTGGGGCTGCCTGCTCTTGGTGTGCCTGGCTGAATGCTGGACCTGCCTGGCTGAATGCTGGACCCTCCTGGCTGAATGCTGGACCCTCCTGGCTGAATGCTGGACCTTCCGGGCTGAATGCTGGACCTTCCTGGCTGAATGCTGGACCTGCCTGGCTGAATGCTGGACCCTCCTGGCTGAATGCTGGACCTTCCGGGCTGAATGCTGGACCTTCCTGGCTGAATGCTGGACCTGCCTGGCTGAATGCTGGCTCCCTAACCCTTTCCAGCATGTTCCCACTGCTGGGTCTAGCCTCCATGAAAGGGTTGAGAAAGCCCATGATGGCACTGTACTTCCATGGTTTGTGACCCTCCGCTGCTGACCCACTTCTCTTTTGGTCTTTTGTTTTATTAACCTCCCTCCTATATGCATCACGGAGGTTCTTCCACTTTTTTCTACACTCCTCCACTAAAAATACAAAACACAATCATACACATCACACACACATTATCATTATGTATAATGATAGCTGCATCACCTGTTTTATATATATATATATATATATATATATATATATATATATATATAGGCTATATAATCTTTACACTGCACTGCACACATGTGTGGGTTCACTCTATTTTTACATATGCATGTAATTGTAAACACTCATTATTTGTAATAGTAATTAAATTATAATTTGTAATTAAATAGTACCGTTTTTATTTCTAGTGTTGTCCAGAACACTAAGTTAATACATACACACTGTACTGTAATAGGTAGACCAGATGCAGTTTATAGTCAAAACTTACTTGATATCCCCACAATCCCAGACACGTTTTTCCATGCATCATTTTTTTAAATTGTGTCTCAATATGTACACAGAGACATATCGTAAAGAACAGGGAAATTGCTAACAGCTAAAATCAACTTCTCCATTTTGACACGACACCGCAGTAGCAGTACAGCAGACGGATCACGTGCACTCCACTGACTTCACTCCTATTGGTTGTCGCTCGCGAAAATCGCTTCTCATTTGCATAAAGTTGAAATTTCTGAACTTTTGTGAGATGGTGCTCGATGCAGAGCCAAATGGGAGGAGCTAGAGCTCCAGCTCCTCCCCTCGCTGGAGCTCCAGCTCCACCTTGCTAAATTTAGTGAGCGGGGATTCGCTGCAGCGTCAAATGGGAGGAGCTAGAGCTCTAGCTCACTGTTGCTGGATCTAGTGCGAGTTCAACCGTGATGGAAGGACAAGTTTGTTTTGATGCATACATCATATTGTATTTTTCTCTAATATTTGTCGTGATTATGATTAAATATTTATCGTTTCTGTGACTAAACGCGTAAACACCTAATAAGAACATTGCTCACACTGTGTGTGTGTGTGTGTGTGTGTGTGTGTGTTTCTAAAAACGGTTGAAACTTTTTATCTATGTATTATTTTATCTTTATAACGGTTTCGTTGTTTTCCTCACTTTTAAAGCTGCTTTGGACAAAAGCGTCTGCTATTATTATCTAAATTACTAGACTTAAAAGGCAATGTGAAAGCTTAGATAGTGCACCCCTATTTATTTTTTGTCCACCGCATTTACGTGTGTGTTATTTGTGAATTAATCTAAATCATCTGATTTCTGTTGAGTTGTTCAGTGCTATGATACTGTACACAGCCTATTAATATATAATGAAAATGCTTTATTTTTTTTAGACACATTTATTATCATTAGCCTACTTTTGCCGGTGCTTGATGCTTGAACTGCACACAGGATTGATTAACGTGCGATATTAGTCATTGCTTAAATGAATGACTAACGTTAAAAATATTTAGTCTATCGTAGATGGCCTACATTTAATGACATAAGGCCTATTTAAGTAGCCTAGTATCCAGCTCTTTACATTAGATAGACGAGTTAGCATTTTAATAACCTAATACCAAAATAAAGTTTAAATTAAGATGCTATAACCATAGGCTATGCTATTTCTATATAGCATTAGGCCTTATTCCACAAAGGACTGTTTATAAGGTGATAATCCGTTATACATGTAGCCTAATAGGCTGAAGATTTTTGTATCTTCTGTTATAAAGACGAAGATTGACATTTCGTTAATGAAAAAATAAATAAATAAAAAATAAATAAGAACATATTGTAAAAAATGAACAACTCAGGTTATGTTCTGTTAGATGTGTTTTTGTTTAATTATATCTAGGCAATGAAGATAGCCTATTAACAAATATACATTTTAATATATTATATAAAAACATTATAGGACTATATAAAATATATTTAAAAATAGGGCCTCACTGATTAATTTTGCCTGGGGTTTATTTATATGTGGAAATAAATCTGATATTGGATGTGCATTTTGGACCTGCTGTGTGCGGACAGATCGTACATTCTGGCAATGTCGTAGGCTACGTCATTAACGTGATAGGCCATTTCTTTAAGCTTTTTCCTTCTCCATATCTTCCCAAGAAACTGTGGCATATCGCTAAAATGCAAACGCATATCAAGCTGATCTTTTCTCTCTCTTTTGCTATTTATCTTGGCCTCACTGTAGAAGTAACCATGGCAACTGATAGAGTTACCACCTAAAATGGCGGCGCCTTCCCGGAATGCAACGCTGCGGGAAAAGATCGTGACGTAACTCTTTGATAGCGAGAAAGTTAACCTGCGCATGCGCGGCCCCTCCCACTAAATCCAGCGAGGGGAGGAGCTGGAGCTCTAGCTCCTCCCATTTGGCTCTGCATCGAGTACCACTTGACTTTTGTCGCGCGTCTCGTGTCGCTTGACACGCCCACATTCTGTCGCCAACGGTCACTATCGCTCGTGTCGCCGGGTGTCGCCAGCGCTCCACTGAAATGAATGGGATTATGTCGCTTTGTCGCTGCGTGTCGCTGGCGGTGTGAACGGGGCTTAACGTTATATTCTCGCAAGCGGTAAGTAGTGATTTTATTAACGATAATTTACACTGTGTTATCTAGATCCAGCGCAATATTGTTTTTTCCTCGAGACATCGTGGCTTGCAAACGAGCGAGCGAAGCATGGCAGTTGCTCAGTGTTTGGATGTACAAATGAACACAAAAATATTTTTTTAGCTATTTCATCCGAGCCTCTGGAGAACCAGTGGGTTATGTGAATTTCTGATGTGTAATTGTTCAAGTTCAGACAGATAATCTTTCTCTCAAAGTCGTTCAACACTGTTTATGCATCAGTAAATCTGTTGCAGTGATAAGATCTTCATTCATGCGATCAACAGGCTGTCATCTGCTCAATGCTCATCACTACAACCTTTCATGTGATGGGAATAGATCTAAATACTTAAAAAACTTCTCATGATTCGTTAATCCCGATAGCTGTAATAGTAAAAACCTATAATAGCTGTAATAGTAAAAGTTTTCCCGATAGTTCCACATGTAATGCCAGATATTTCATATGCAAGCATGTCAGCCAATCACAGCAGTGGGCAACAACTCTGAAGTCTCTCAGCAGACACGCCCCCTCAAACAGAGTGTTCAAATCAGGTGATGAAATCAGGCTAGGAAATATGCCTTTTATTTCTAAATTATAACAAATTTTGATCTAAAAAACATACTAACATTATAAGGGCACCCCAGGAAACATTATAAAATAATAAAATAATCCATTCTACGGCACCTTTAAAATCAGTTTGAACGGGTCAGTGTCATTGGCAGCTGAAGGGTCTAACCATTTCTGTGGGCTTAGGGGGGTTTAGCTACTGTTCATAGACTAGGCTACCACCATTTAACATGCCATAGATCAGGTTATTCAGCCTATCTATTTTGTCCTTTTTTGTAGAACTTATTGAAATAATATATTTAAATTGCAGTTTTATCAAAATTTAGATAAAAATAAAATTGCCTTGTTTTTCTTCGCTCATGCCTTTGTCCCTATGTGGTTTAGGTCTCTTGTATTATCATTAAACCCAAGCAAAACAGCATGGAATTATCAATGGCAAATTTTACAGAGGAGGGGATTATAATTGGTGAGTTATTATAATCCAATAGCTATCATTTAAGTAAAAAAAAAGAAAGAGAGAAAAAACACCGTTTTTTTATTTTCCAATTGTAATTTTGGTAACATTTTACAAAAAGGTTTCATACATTATTTAAGTACATTAGTTCACATGAATTAATAATGAACTGCACTTCTACATGTTAATTTCAAATTTCATTTCAACCTTTACTAATATTTATTAAAATCAAAAGTTGTTGTTAACATTACTTAATGCACTGCGAACTAACAGGGTACTAAAAGGGTAGGGTAAGTGTACCCATTAAGCCCATGTACCCTTTAAGCCCACTTTCAACTCTGAAGTCAAATTAAAAAAAGAGAAAATAATATTTTATGCTGCTTATTATTTTAACCAATCCAGTGATTTGTTACTTCCCTGGCATTTTTAATTGCATACCAATTACATTTGTCAATGTTGAGTTAGCCCCACCCATGTGCATGCTGTCTCAGGGGACCTCACACAAAGTCACCCCATAACTTTGGTGTTTCGGGACCCTTCAGAAATCAACACATTTCAGCAATTTTCAGCCATTTCTTTGGTAACTACATTGATATTATGTCAAATAAGAGATAAATGTATTGTTTTTTGTGTATGAACAAATAGTACTTTATCATTTTATATCATTTTCTTTTAAATTGAAAGATGAGTTTTATTAGCTTGCGTTCAAAGCTAATCTCTAGGTCAAACCATTAGCCTTACAGAAAGATAGACTGCCAAAGAATTAAGCATGTGAACTGCAAAAAATGAATGTTTTGTGATTCATTTTACATTCATTTACAAATAAATACATCATAAATTGTTTTGTAGATAAGATTATTTTTATAAATTTACTTTTTTTAAAGATGGGCTTAAATGGTACAGTGCCACAAAACGCATGCAAACTAGAGCCAACACAAGCTAACCTTGAATGAAAAAAACGTAACATTTCTCAATGTGGGCACAATGAAAATTACAATGATACTTAGTCCACAGTATATTTAAGCTCCATGCATGTATTTGTAAACATATCTTACATTTTTAAAGGAAAAAAATGTATTTTTTCACCATTACTCACTGTGGAACCATTTAAGCCCACCTTATGTATTTCAATGAGGAATCCCTCTAAGTGCAAACTTTGATACATTTTCTGAAAGTGTTTAATGATAACATGTCTTTGTGTGCTTTTACCTTACTAACCTTTTACCCTTAACTTACTTACACACAAATTACACATTCATTCAAATGAGATAGAGCCTGTTTTGTCCTAAAGTCCTTTATGTATAACCGGGCATAATTCGGGAGTCAAGCTAAGTTAACGCTTGTGATTCCGGACATGGAGAGCTCCCAAAGGGACCCTACATTCCCCACAGTCCTGAGCCCCTGGGACTGTTAGGGGGGCCCACTAGGAGGCCCAGAGTATGGAGCCCTAACTCAGCTTGGCTCCCGAGATACACCCGGTCAAACTTCCAGTTTGACTCCAGCTACAACTCCAGTCAAGCCGAGTTAAGGCTCCAGACCACCGGCCACTATCACCTACCCATCCCACCCAGGGCTCTATTCAAACATTAGCAAAATGATTTTTTTTAATACTTCCCTGTCACTGAATAAATATATTGATGTTTTACTTCTTTAAAATCATTTAATTTTTTTATATTTTGTGAATGAATGATGATGTGGGCTTATTTGGAACACATGCGGGCTTAAATGGTGCCAAAGTACCAATTAAGCCCATGCCAGACTTCTGACTTTATTCTTAAATTATCTTAATTTTATATTCTAAAATGTACATCAACTAATTAATATAATTTAAAATGAGAGATTAATCTTGCATTTTAACAAATTATTTTTCTTATAAACTATGTCAATATCTATGAAAAAAACCTAGACTTAGATTTTGGTGGGCTTAATGGGTACACTTACCCTACACTTCTCAGATTAGTAAAGTAAAACAAAGTTGTTAAAGTAGTTTAAGTTTATGAACATTTTAAATGTATACAATACATAATGTTGTTTATATATATATATATATATATATATATTGTAAGGAATATGACTTAGCTCAAATGATTATAGGAAATCAAAATTATGAATCGGGTTGATTCATCTATATTCTTACAATATTAATAAATTATTGAAGCTGAAATTTAGACCCATTCGTATACATCAATGTTCAATTACAATGAATTATAATTCAATCATTAATATACCAAAAGGTCCCTCTTTCAGATCAATTAATCAGAATAATTTTAAGGGAAATTAATTGTTAAACAGTTGTTTGTCCCGCAAACTGGTCGTAAAATTAATTCCATCAACTTCTCAACAAAATTATCTCTTTCTTATAATTCGAAGAAAGCTATATTTTCTGGCCATGAAAATTACTTTCTTGTTCTTATAAAATAGGTTACTTAACAGTAGCGCATTTGTAAAGCGTAGCTTGATCTTCGTTTCATTGACTTGTAAAATGAACACTTATACAGAGACAATCTAGGATATGGGTCTTTAATAATTGGACTAATACATTGAACTAATGAATACAAAAATACTACAGTTTACACGAGTAAATATGTATGTACAGGACACGTAAACAAAATACAAGACTAAACGAGTAACGAAAATGAGAGAGAGAGAGAGAGAGAGAGAGAGAGAGAGAGAGAGAGAGAGAGAGAGATCGGACAATGAGAGAGATGAGAGAAAGTGAAACTAACATGTGCGATCAAAGATCGATCACAGTTAGGCAAAGTCACAGGCAGGGTAACCTCGAGAGACAACAAGGAATCAAATCACCTTAAAAGTTCAATAAACTTATCTTGCAAAATGGTTCTCTTTGTTGCTGAAGAACGCCGAGTTCGTGCGTGTGTCCTGCGTGTGTTTCTTTAAGAAAGCAGGGCTTGCTTCGGTGTGCGCGGCCGCGGGATTTTCAAAATAGGTCTTTTTCTTTGAGTTGAAGTTGCTTGCTGCGTTTGCTTCGCTGAGTCCGAATACGAAAATAAAGAAAAGATTAAAGAGAATAAGAGAAAACGGAGAATGCTCCCTTAAAAGGGAGCCATATGGATCTTCTCGCTGGCGAAGCGGGTTCGTAAAAGTGCTCTCGGAGATTTCCTGAGTTGGTCTTTTATGGAAAATATGGGTTGACGCCTCTGTTCGCAACTTCGCACGAACAACCAATGAACGTCCAGCTAACAGGGGACGTCCCCCGGACGTTTCGAACGTCCCCGTCCGCATTAGGTCCGCTTTGTAACGTTCCCGAGCGGACGTTCGGGGGACGTCCGCATTTGGTCCGGTTTGTAACGTTCCCGAGCGGACCTTCGGGGGACGTCCGCATTTGGTCCGCTTTGTAACGTTCCCGAGCGGACCTTCGGGGGACGTCCGCATTTGGTCCGCTTTCCCAGCCAACATGTCCATGTGGGCCCCATGTGGGATTTTGATGGGCTGTAACTTGGGCCCTGCATGGGCCACCCAAATGGGGCCCAGATAAATTTGTCCATCGGCTCCACATGGGCCCCATGTGTGTTAGCCCATATGGGCTAATGATGGGTACACAGTGGGCTCCAAGTTGGGCCCATGTAGGAGTTCATTTTATGGGCCCACTTGGGTCCCAAATTATATAATATTAATGGGCCGAAAGTGGGTCCCATACATTACCCTTATGGGGCCCTTATGGGTGATCTCACTGGACCACAGTGGGCCCCATTTATTAAGTAAACCTGATTACCGTGGTTTAAGTAAATGTGCTATACTACAAAATTAACTTTCAAATCACTCCAACTTTGTTACTGTTTTGTTAACCAGTACCTGCCCAAACCAAAAATGCATCAATTTGTGTTACTTTAACATTTTAATATCTAAGAAATTACAAAATATTTGAATTGCAGGAAAAAAAATGACTTCAATTCAGAATGTGTAAATCAACATTTCTTTTATTGAAGTTACTGTCTTCAAGATGAAACCTCAAATAAAAGTGATCAGTCCTGTGCCAGTACAGAATCCTCAGCTTCAAACCTAAAGAGTAAAGAAAGAAAAGACAAATAAATACTTTAAAAATCTTAGCAGAACTTCAAAAAAATCAGTTTTACATGAACATTAAAGAAATGCATGAGTATAATCTAAATTATAATCATGCTTCACGCTCATACCCCCAAAAATAATCTGAGCAAATACAATAGATATTCTAGATTTTGGTGCTTGAACCCCTAATAAGAAAATTGGAATATAATAAAGATCATTAATAACAATAAGAACACTACCAAAATTAATAGGTGCCAATGCACCCTCAATGATTGGCCCCTAACAAATACAATAAGGGTCTTCCTTTGCAGTTTGCCCCCTAAAAATCAGTGCTGTTGAATATTTGATTCTGATTGGTTAACTTAACAGATGTTAAAAATTACTACTAACTGAATGAAAAACAAACAATTTAGCTTTCCCTTTATTTGTTATAAATTATGTAACTTACACCTCTGACTGTGCTGCTCTCCGCACAAGGTTTGGCTGGGCTCTCAAGGCACGGTTGCCATCTCTATCCCTAGCATTTGTGAACCATTTACCGAGGGCTGTCTCCACCTCTTTCTTGCTGACAGTTCTCAAGAAAGTGTTCTGTTTCAGGCTACCTGTGAACCAAAATAATAAATTAATTTTAATGAAAGGGTGCTACTGCAGCAATACACCACTATATTGAGCGCAATACAGCTAATATATGAAAAGTTCAAGATAGATAAAACTCAGTTTTTATTTATTTTCATAAACATTTGGTGATTTTTTTTTTTATATTGTTCATTCAAACATCAAACGGAAAAAAACTTTTTTTATAAAAATAAACCTGACGTCTAGGGCCCTATTTTAACGATCAGAAACGCAAGTATCATCGTCATGGACACAACAATGATTTCCCTCTTGTTTTAATACTTTATCTTGTAATAATGTATGATTTGCAAAAATGAAAACTGCTGCATCTGTGTAGATGAGAGAAGCAAAGTATATGCGTGTTGTGCACACACAACATTATGGCCAAGTATGCGCCCTTAAAATAGCACCAGGGAATGTTTGCGCTGGAACACGCCTCCTCTTTTCGCTGAACCGCCCCCGGGATCGAAAGTTCATTCCCTAATTTACCAACGTGTGTCTGTGGAGGGAAAAGCCCGCTGTGCGTTGGGTGCAAAATAGGAATGATATATGATATGATACATGCATCGGTGTACAAAGTCAATTGTGCTGGGTGCAAGATAGGGCCCTTAGAGTGTTTTTGTATATCTAATTTACATTCGCAGATGTAATCTAAAAAACCATACAAATCTTCAGGGTTCCCTTTAAGTAATCATTTTTATCACCAGAAAACAAAATGATCAAAATCAACATTGAGCTAGGAACTTCTGGTTGATTTGACACAAAATGACCCCAAACCGTTTGCGTTTTTACTAATCTATGTAAATGAAGGATGTTGAAATGTATATACCATGCAAAGTATCAAACAGACGTAGGCTCCTGAACGAGCGTTTTCCATGGCGCCCTGTGAGGTTCAATTGACGGGCAAGGTCATTCGTCATCAAAAATGCCATAGTTCTACGGACACACTCATCAAGGCTCCTCCCTCCAATGTCCCCAAGGACTGAGACCTGAAGTTGAGATGAAAAGAAATATAGAAGAAACAAAATTACAAATGTAGTGGTAACAGTTCATTAAGGGAAACAGAGTGGGTTAACTTAACCTAGTGTGTACACAGAACCACCCTCTGCATCTACAACTTTGGTTATGTGGGGAATATGGCAAAAATGTATCACAATTTTTTTTCAGGCAGGATCACGATCCACAATTATTATTTTTTTATGGTGTTTAAGACTATTTTGCAATTTACAGAGCAGTTCAGCTAAAAAATTTCCCCATTTATTTTCTCCTTTTCAGGAACAAGTGAAGAGTGAGCTTGTTATAATTGCACTAAAATGAAGGCCAGTCATTAATATGTTTACAGTCATTAATATATTCATATAGTTCTTTGCATATGTGTAATAGTTAATTCCCCGTTGTTATTTAGTCAGGCAGTAAGTCACTTGCATATTGTTAGGACCCGACGGTGCTAAGGACCCTGAAGTTGACGCGATTTAGTTGGTTTTACACTGCTCTAGGACCATTCTGAAAAAACTCAGGAGTGATTAGTCCGTGGGAGACCATCTAGACTAGTATAACCCCCAATTTCCACCAGATGCGGAACGGCTGCGGAACGGCTCCGCTGCGTGACAGCTCCGTGTTCCGTCGTCCGTCAATACCCACCAGGTCCGTATTTGTTGCGGAACGGCTGCGGTCATGACTGACAGCTGAAGTCACAAGGACCCACGAGATCTCGCAAATTCACGTATGATCGCGCGATATAAGTGCTGAATTGCTGCGGAGCTCTCCGGCATCCGGCAAAAATAGAAGCTCTGCGTATCTGCTCCGGAGGGCTGCGCATCGCCGGAGTCGGAACGCAGCTGTACCGCATTCAGTGGAAATACACTCATTGACTTTAATGGAAACCTATTGACTCCGCCGCCATGCCGGAGCCGTAACGCAGCCGGTGGAAATTGGGGGTAAAACTACAACTGATAGAATGTGCACTGCATCACAACACAACACTCTCTGTAGAGAGATCGTGGAGGCATTTAATTGTCAACGATTTAATTTATCGCACACACCTAGAACACTTACCAAATTTTTCTGGAAGTCAGACTCACAGAGCTTCAACTCCAGATCATCCACTTCAGTAAAACTCTTCAATGGAAAGGGGACTCCCTCAGGCAAGACAGGAACCACACAGTTTTGTTCTCTCTGCTGCAGAAGACACTGTATCATGCTACCCTGTACCTTTTGGCAATCTTTAATTTCTTCCAGTATTGTCAGTACACGAACGAACATTCCATCCCTCACTGCTGTTCCACTGGGCTGAAGTGGTCTGAACTGGACTGAACTGGGCTGAAGTGGTCTGCAGGGAGTACTAGTAGAACTTGTCTGTGCTGGGGTGCTGCGACCTGGCGTTTGTGGTTCCTGTAAAAGAGAAAGAAAATAAGATAAGAGAGAAAATGATTATAATTATGCATCCATCTACTACAGCATCGCATGCATTGTAGTCTCCCTGAGGAAAAAAATCACTGCTTTAGGAAGAATTGTCAAAACTCCTTAAATCATCTAAATCTACAACATGCATATAGACCCTAAGCTAGACCCTAAGCTATTAACGTTTTGAAGTTTACACGGAGATTATAACTGTATTGTTTTTAAAAACTTGCACTTTGTAACATATTAATCATTATCATGTAAATAAACGGCCAGAACGAATTAAAAGTGTATGGGGGGGGGGGGGGGGGGGGGGTTTCCAGTTGAAAAGTTCTGTGATGCAAAGCTGAATTTTCAGGATCATTACTCCAGTCTATCACATGATCCTTTAGAAATCATTCTAATATGATGATTCATTATCAAAGTTGGAAACAGTTCTGCTGCTTAATATTTTTTCATAACCTGTGATACTTTTTTAGGATACTTTGATAAATAAAAAGTAAAAAAATAAAATACAAAAATGTTTTAAAAATAGAAATCTTTTGTAACAACAATATACACTACTGGTCAGTAATTTGGGGTCAGTCATTTTTTTCTTTCTTTTTTGAAATAAATTAATACTTTTATTCAGCAAGGATGTGTTAAATTGATAAAAAGTGATAGTAAAGAAGATTTATATTATTAGAAAATATTTATTTTTTATTTTGAATAAATGCAGTTCTTTTTAACCTTTTATTCATCAAATATATTAGGCAGCAGAACTGTGTCCAACACTCATAATAAATCAGAATATTAGAATGATTTCTGAAGGATCATGTGATAGACTGGAGTAATGATGCTGAAAATTCAGCTTTGCATCACTGGAATAAATTATTTTTTAAAGTATATTCAAATAGAAAACTATTATTTTAAGTTGTAATAATATTTCACAATATTACTGTTTTTTTTCTGTATTTTTGATCAAATAAACACAGCCTTGATAAGCATTAGAGACTTCTTTCAAAAATATAAAAAATCGTAATGTTTCCAAATTTTGACCTGTACTGTACATCAGCGTAATGTTTCTTCATGCAAGACCATTGTTAATAATGTACAAAAATGAAAAGATTAAAATAAATTACTTATCTCTTTTTACCTGATTAACCTAAAGGCACAGCACAACTATGACATTAGTTTAGGATACTTTTTAAACGATCAATACCGACATGCCTACTGATTAATTGAGATAACATAATTAAGATAACTTACATCTAGCACTAGCAGTATCAATCCATTCTGTATGTGGAGACATCGCATTAGGAACTGCTTGACCGGATCACTAATCAGCGAGTCAATTGATTGACTTCAAATGAGTCATTCTGACAGTTTTGTGATTTTATTCAACAGGTTCACTAAAAAGAACCGATTCAAAAAACGAATCGTTCATGAATGAGCACAAATTATTAATGTTTCTTTAACTACAACGAACAATTTCGATCTGTCCCTCAAATAAAACTTTCCTGAATACTTAAACTGAGTGTACGGGTAGTATGCATCATTTTATGGGACTTTAAGCCGGGTTTTCACCGGCTGCGAAGCACAGGCCTAGAAGCGCAATGACGCATTCTTGCACGATATACTGCCTCGGTCATTATTATGAGACCGAACGATTATGAAAAATACGGTAAAGCGTGTAAAAGGGTGAAAAGTCGGCGCGAACACATATTGTATAAAATTTGCTGGTTAACCAACTTCATTTTAGTTAGCTTATGTAACTTGTTTGAGCTCGGCTCGCTAACCTTCGTTAATGTTCGTTAAATGTTAGCTCTATTGATTCCGAAATATCTAGTTTTATAAAATCTTAAGTAAAACAAAGTTAATACAAAATAAAACGTATACATATCTTACCTTGGTAGTGTTAAACAGGAGATTTGACGGTGATGTCTAGAAGAAACTTGTCCAGGAGAGAAGGAGACCGTTGGTTTTTTTTTTTTTTGGTTTTTTTTTTAGTTTGAATGTAAAGGCGGGAGGAGGCAATCATTATAGCTTGTGGGGGAGGGGACAGTATGATGCAAGTGCTTTACTCTTTTAGAAAATATAGTTTTAAGCACTTTTTTGCACATAATACAAAATAAGTGTTTTATAAGGCCATGAAATTTACACACACACACAAAAAATAAAAATAAAAAATAAATTTATTTGACAAACATGATGTGCATTTTGTATTATATCAAATTAAAAAAACTTAGTCAAATATTTTTAAATGTTTTTCATTTTCAATACACAATTATGGCAGGTACTTTTAAAATAAATACAAACCAAAATTAGTAATACAAATTTAGTCTAATATAGCCCAATTGGGGCCCAAACAAGACCCACAAATAAACAATAATGGGCAGCCTAGCTGGAGCCCACTACCTAAACCAAACTGGGGCCCATAGTAACCCCATCAAAGTGCCCACTCTGAGCCCATGCCCACATGACACCCATATAACCCAGAGAAAACCCATGTGGGGCCCACATGGACATGTTGGCTGGGTTGTAACGTTCCCGAGCGGACCTTCGGGGGACGTCCGCATTTGGTCCGCTTTGTAACGTTCCCGAGCGGACGTTCGGAGGACGTCCGCATCTGGTCCGCTTTGTAACGTTCGCTGATGGACGTTCTGAGGACATTTGTCCGTGCCAGTTTGCGAACGTCTCCTTCACCTGCCATTTCCATGACAACACAATCCAGTCGCCCATGCCTTTGATTTTTATCATTAGACCGGAAATCTTGCAACTCAGACAAACGAATGATTAAACTAAAATATAAACCCATATTGGATTTAAAAGGGGATTTGTTTATCCATTAAATTAACTGTGATAATGGATTTTATCTAAAAAACATGGTTTTTGTTTTGCAGATTGACGTTGTAGTTTTATAACTGCAAATAAACTATAGTAAAAATATTATTTAAATTAATTGTAAAATTAAGTTAATGTTAAAAAATGTTAGTGTTTTAAATGTAATGTTAAGATAATAATTTTCATGTTACTTATAACTTCTATCACTAATTAAAGATGTAATCAAATCACGAGTCTGTTTTCAGCCAATATAACATTAAAAACATGAGAATTGATTCAATTGAATAGCCTACAATTTATTATTCCGCATGAAGAAAATAAGGTTGAATCTCAGGAGCTCTAAAATAATGCATCGACTTCACATGATGAATGCAGCCAAGGAAAATGCGAAGAATGGAAAAGCACATGCTGGAAAGAAAGTGGAAAATAACACAGGTAAGACAAATGTATCCTAATTTAGGCTACCTGTAAAAATGTTGGTCAGGAGAAGGACTGGTCTTATTCAAAATAAGCTATTTTAGGAAAAATATTATTCTAATTATTGCACTTAAGACTGATAGCACATTGCATTTCAAATAACAAAAAAAGTGTCATATATAGCTACACACTATAATTTTGGCAGAATATGCCTTCATAACACACTAGCAAGTTACGATCAAATGCACCTAAGCGAGTGACGTCATTCATTATGGCACGCAGCATGTATCCATGGCAATGCTCAGCTGCGTAGTGACAGTTAACGGTCCTCCTCAGACGTGGCCTTGTGTTTTCCCTTTCGTCTGTCTAAAGGTATTTTTAATTTTTAGAATAGTATACATTAGTTATCGTAACCAATATACATCATTACATATTATGAAAATTTGACCTTTTAAAACGTTTGATGAAGTTGTCCGCCGTGTACCACTGCTAACGTTAAAGGGGGGGTACAATGGTGTTTCATGTATTCAGAGTTGTTTACAGTGTTAAAGAGATAGATTCTCATGCTAAACATGGGCAAAGTTTAAAAAAAATATTTTGGACGAATAACGGAGAATTTCTATGCTGAAAATCTTACTTCCGGGTTGGTACAAGTTTCGGCTGTTTTTTTTTTAGATCGTGGATCTAATGACGTAGATAAGAGTGGAACTCCTTATATGAGCATTTCTCTCGGAAAAGCTCGCCCGCGAGCACATCGACTAGAGGAGAGCGAGACCGCGCTTCAACAGGAAATAATCGGCAGCGCTGCATAGGATTTGTTCAAGAATGTCTCCAAAAAGTGTGTATTTGGATGTGAGGGAAAGCTTACCGTGTTCAGTTTTCCAAAGAACTTGTGCTGCGTTCCAGTCCACTTTTAGACACGCACTTGCGAACTTCCCTAAGCACTTCCCCTCGAGGGAATCCCCGCCGCCATTTTGAAGTGCGTTCCACTTCGTGAAGTGGATGAGGGAAGTTTATGTAAAAATGTAAAACAATGTTTCAAATCATATATAATAGGCTACATTATAACACAATATATGGGTCATTCTATATTTAGGGGTACATTTCATGTCAGCCAAAAAGTCAGAAAATCAGTATTTTTTTTTGATCAGTAAACTAGTTGGTTAAATAATATATGCCCTTAATGTGCTAAATTAGTTATTTGGCAAGCTTAAGCTCTAATGATTTTTTAAATATGTTAATTAAAATTTACATTTGATTCATTATTTTGTCAACTGTGTTACGGACAAATGCTGTGTCAAATGAAACATGAATGAAGTACCACATGCTTGATAACACATTTGTTTGAAGGTTTACCCAAGATTTCCATCTCCAGAGATATCCCAATCTATTTTTCTGACGGTTTAGTTCACATTTAAAAGACTTATGACATAAAAACCACACATAACACAGTTGACAGAGAAAGTAACACAGTTGACAGGAGTAACACCGTTGACAGGACACATTAGAAGGAAAAGAGAAAACTTTCTTTAAGATGATAACTTTCTTTTTATTCAACAAATGTAAGTAACAAGCAATTAAGCAAAGAGTTCAGTTAAAAAAAGATTAATGAATATTTTATATTATTATCATGGTAAATTAAGTTTTATAATGCATTATGACACTTCGGGTTGTAAGGACTGATCAGTCATGACTAAGCAGAAATAGACATATGTCAAATCTATAATAATATATAGGTTTAAGTCAATCATGAGGAATTTCTGAATACTTTATAACCCTATAAACCCTAAGATAGCGGCAGCGCGCAGTGTTATGACAGGGGAGAAAATAGTGCCAAGCCATTACGAGGTCTGACCTCTCCATAGACAACATTTTAGTGACGCAAATATATCACTCTTTTGAACACATATTGATTTGAGAAGAAAAAAGCTTTATTGCCGTGACCCCAGCAAACTTGCCGGACTAATTTCATCTTGACCAAAACTGGACCGGAGCTCGGCTCACAGGACGCTGTCGGGGGTAAGTCATGGTCAATGCACCACACTGCTTATGGGGAAGCTATAGAGATTCATGTCTAAAATCCTGAACTATCCCTTTAATGTTAAAATGTATTTTATACACAAACAGAACGTAGCCTACAATTGGAGATTTGGCATGGTTGTATTAATACTGTCGTGACGTTTCTTTTGAAACCTATTTCAACGTGCAGACTACGTTTTTTTAACACCTAAATAAAACGTCTCGCCAAAGTTGCATTTTGGTCTGGTTTTGTTTTCGTAGTAGACGAACGTGATATTTACGTTTTTTTGACTACCTAAAGAAAACATACCTGGTTGGTATTTTCACAACGTTTCTAAAACGTTTTATTTTGGTTACATTATTATTATTATTTTTTTAGGTGTGGTTTCTTAAACGTTTTTAAAACTGCAACATTACCTAATTGCAACCAAAAAACAACGTTGTGAAACGTTAAAAACGTTTTGTGTTTGCTGGGAGAACGCACCATTGGAGATTTGGCATGGTTGTATTAATACTGTCGTGGCGTTTCTTTTAAAACCTATTTCAACGTGCAGACTACGTTATTTTAACACCTAAATAAAACGTCTCGCCAAAGTTGCATTTTGGTCTGGTTTTGTTTTCGTAGTAGACAAACGTGATATTTACGTTTTTTTGACTACCTAAAGAAAACATACCTGGTTGGTATTTTCACAACGTTTCTAAAACGTTTTATTTTGGTTACATTCTTTTTTTTATTTTAGGTGTGGTTTCTTAAACGTTTTTAAAACGTTGCACTGCAACATTACCTAATTGCAACCTAAAAACAACGTTGTGAAACGTTGTAAAAACGTTTTGTGTTTGCTGGGTATGGACAGACCCTCGTTCCCTCGATTTTGACCGAGGGAGCGAGTCTACTTCATATGTACACTTCAGGCACCTATATGTCCCACAATGCAACACGATTGTGACGTCACCGCATATCTCATCTAATCACCACCACACAGACTCTATGATATATTAATTATAATTTTTTTAATTTAAAACAACCCAAACACACCTATATACATTTGGATGCTGCATTAAACAAATTCTTAAAGGGGAAAAAAATGTAAATAATAAATCAACTCCACAGCTGATTCCAAGTGATCAAGGGCTTAGGACGTTCCAGTTCAGCCCATTGCAGTTTCCGCCAGTAGTGGGCACTCGCAATGACGTACATCCGAGTGAACGAGACGAAGGGAAGTTAGCGAGTGAAGGGCATGACAATTTTGGACTGGAACGCAGCACCAGTGTTACAGGAACAGTGGATGCAGTTTGTTTTTCCGGGGCAGCAACGGAGTGTAGGAAGTGCGGTTGTGTGTTCTGGTCGTTTCAGTGACGAATGTTTTATTAACAAGGCTCAGGTCGACGCTGGATTTGCAAATCGTTTGCTATTAAAACGTGGAGCGGTCCCAGTGATAAAAGACCCCATTCATGTAAGTACAACTGGATCAGATTTCTGTCTTGCTGGAAATCAGCGCTACCGCTTGACTCTATAGCTCCGCCTCCAGGACCTCGGCTTTTTCCGGAGAGAATCGGAAAGCTGTATTTTTCTTTTCTAAATATACTAAAACTAAACACTTTTTTGAGATATTAATGCACTACTACTCTATAGGTACTCAAGATTAACATGAGATTAGGTGAAACTGTGCATGTTATGTACCCTTTAACCGTTATGCTAACACTACGAAACTAACGTTAAATGTTGCTGACAGTGAGACGACGTTATATTTCACATATTCATATATAGAAATATAAAATCATAACACTACTGAATATGTCAATTTTGTTGTTTTAGATGCCAGGGGGAAGAATTGCCAACGGACTAACCCCACAGCTGACCGACCGAGACACACACACACACAGCTGCCAGCGCGTTTGAAGACACACACACACACACACACGCGGAAAGAGCACAACACCTTTACAATTGTTCAAATAAATACTTTGTTCCTTACAACGTGTCTGTTTTCTTTGGTTAGCCAGAAGTAAAATAAAATAAAAGGATGTTAAAAGGACTTCTAATTCTGTAAAGGTCCCCGAATGTTTTCCAAACGTCCCACGAAGGTCCCTCGGGACGTCGCACGACGGTCCTGCAAACGTCCTGCGAACGTCCCCCGCGACGTCCTGCTAACGTTTAAAGAACCCTACACGAAGACGTCCAGAGGACGATCGCAGAGGACGTTCAGGGACGTTCTAGGGACGTCTTTTTGTTAGCTGGGCAAGATCTGAAGCGGGAAAAGGTTCTTTGTCTCTGGGGGGGCGACACCCACTCGAGGGAGTTATGGTGTTGTCTTAATACTCTAGTAAGATGATTCATATAGTAATAATCATATCATTGCAATCTATTATCGAGATTCAACTCCGTTAAGTCTCAAGATTTAAAATGATATAAAACATGTCATATGAAAGATTATGGGAATACACAAAGTTACATACTTGTATGCATCTTACAAACATTTTAAAGTTTTGATTAATACACGATAACATTGCAGATACACAAATTTGATATGGGAAAATCAAATCCTTGTTTATACAGAAATGTAGGATTAACACTTTATTCCTACTCCTCTCCTGGAATCTCAGTTTGCTTGACATTCCGTTAGGGCAATAAAAACCAAGTGGGGGGAAGGCAATTGCCAGACAATCTTGAATGCTGATTCTAGATTACACATTAGAAAACTACACCTCTATTATAAAGCAAAGCTAATCACACATGCATAATGGCATTGTACTTATATGAAAATTATATTTCTAAGTTCTAATACAAAGGTGTGTGTGTGTGTGTGTGTGTGTGTGTGTGTGTGTGTGTGTATGCATGTATGTGTGTGGGATGACTCCTCAGTCTCCCAGGGGGTGTTGTAACGTGTTATCCTATAGCAGGAGGAAGTTTCGTTATCTCTCTGTGGTCCAGAGAGGGGAAGGGGGTTTGGAATGTCTCTGAGGTGCAATTAGTGTCGTAAAAGTCCATTTGTCGCCGACTAGCTGGAGCCGAAGCATGATTTGCACTCACGAGTTCAAAGTGCACCAGCTTTTGTATTCAGGAAGAAATGTTTTTAGCAACACAGTGTCACATGCCTGTCCTGTCTCGTGTAGCACATGTGGTGTTTGTGTTCCTGTCTCTGTTTGACCCCACCTTCCTTGTTATCTCATTATTGGTTTCATTTGCCCCACCTGTTGTTCCCTCATCACCTGCCTGATTTGTCCCTTTTATAAGTTCCTTTGTGTTTGCAGTCTGTGTCGGATCGTTGTCTTGTACTCCTGTTCTCCCGTGACCCTTCTGGTATGTTTGTTTTTGAAGTTGTTGTTTTGTATTTAGTTGTGTTTTCCCCCTCGTGGGTGTTTGTTTTACTTTGTTCTTTTGTTTATTAAACCATTCCTCTGCACTTGAGTTTTTTCCTCGTTTTCTTAAGTTTTACCGTGACACACAGAGTATTTGAATTTGTTAATTCAAACCAACGACGAATGATTCGATAGCCAATGTTGTTACTATATATATATATATATATATATAAAACATTTTTTTTTTCAATTTTACAAAACATTTTCAACCCTAAAACTTCAAGAAAATCAATGTTAAATATCTGGACAAGTTCTGGGCCAGATTTTAGGTTGATGTCTCAATAAATGAGCTTTAGGAAAGATTGTATTGTGCGCAGTACCTTTTAATATATTATTGTAAGTATGCAGGTTTTCAATGGAGCAATACTGTTTCAAGGCCTCCAAGAGGAAAGGCAGGCAAGCTTGTATGTATCATTCTTTAAGTGTATTGTTAAAGATAAAGGTTTAAAAGTGTTGACTTCCCTCTGTTTACACAGTCTCGGTTATGTCAACAGTGTTTGGGAGACTGCCTGTTGATGAGTCATGCTTTATTTGGTATTTTACTTTTCATTAAAAAAATAAACACAAAAATATAGCTGCAAGCAGCGATTGCGGGCCCAAGCCGGTGGCACCGCCAGCCTGGTGCCTTTAGTGTAACTAAAGGCACCAGGGTGGCTGTGCCCCCGGCTTGGGCCCGCAATCGCTGCTTGCAGCTATATTTTTGTGTATATATTTTTGTATATAGATTGTGTATATTTTGTGTATATTTTTTATAAATATAGCTGCAGGCAGCGATTGCGGGCCCAAGCCAGGGGCACAGCCACCCTGGTGCCTTTGGTGAAGGTGAAGTTTCATCAAGATAAGTTAATGTGTGCAGAAGTTATAACACACTTCCTGTGTCCCATTATTCGCAATAAATTCGTTTCCTCGCCACGGCCAACCCGTTCAAGATATCAAAAATCCGCTGTCAATAATTCATCCTCAATGTCTTGACTTCATTCACACCGAGTTTGGTGGCAATTGGATAAATTCCCTAGGAGGAGTCTTTCACATTCCACTGTATGTGTTTTCCAAACAACCCTAAATAGCCGACTTCCTGTTGGGCGGAGCTAATAACATAGGTTGTTAAGTTGTAAGTTGTTCGGCCCGATGAGATCTGTATGTGTACCGAGTTTCATATGATAGAATAGAATAGAATAGAATAGAATAGAATAGAATAAATCTTTATTGTCCACCGAAGTGGAAATTTTTCTTTGGCTCACCAGACTGAAAAGACAAATACAAGAGACATGCAAACAACAACTCGTACAAGAGAGAATATTTCTAAAAAATAAAAGATACAATATAAAAAATCATGATGAAGATAAATATACTTAAATACATAAAGTTAACTCCTTTGTTGTTGTCACTTAATTTGATTAAGGATACTAATGGCATTCGGTATAAAGGATTTTTTAAAAGTACTTTTAGCCAGAGGCACTCTGAAGCGCCTCCCGGACTTCAAAAGTTCAAACTCACTAGAGAGGGGGTGAGTACGATCTATTGTGATCTTTCTTGCATTTTTACTCATTCTGTCAATGTATATTTGAGTCAATTGTTTTTGTGGTTTTCCTACTATCTTACTAGCCATTAACACTATCCTGTTAAGCTTTTTCTTAAGCTTACAGTTTAAATGGCCAAACCAAACAGAAAGATGAAAAGTTAAAACACTTTCAATGTGTGTGATATACACAAGCTCAATAATCTTAGTACTGACAGCCAAACAGTTCAATTTTCTGAGCAGACTTAGACGTTGTGTGCATTTCTTGTAAATAAAATCTGTATTTTCTATAAAACTCAGGTGATTATCAAGAACCGTACCTAAGTACTTAAAAGTTCCCACTGTTTCAACTTGACCATTAAGTAACACTGGCTCTGTTATTATGTCTTGTTTTTTACAGAAAATTAGCTCATTTGTCTCATTTGTGACCCGTTCAAACTGATGATTACATGCAAGCATGTTTGATTTATGGACCAAGTTTTCGGACCCCGTTCCAGGGGCCGCTGTCGAGCCCCCCTGCCACGCCCGGGTACCAGCTTCAGCCCGGCCCTGATGGCCGCGGGTTCTGACCCGTGTGCAAAGTTTCAAGAGTTTTCGAGCATGTTATAAGGGCCCCAAAAGTGCCTGAATAGTCGTAAGAAAAAAAAAAAAAAAAAAAATCCTAAGGAAAACAATAGGGCCTTCGCCCTTTCAGGGCTTGGGCCCTAAAAACATGGCACATAAAGTTAAACTAATGATTTTTGGGTGTGTGTATTGTAAGTTGTATACCATTTCAATTCGTTGGGTTCGTCTGCAGCATGCTGCAAAGCACACAGTACTCCTCTGGATTACCTATACATTTGTTAACATTAAAAAGTTAAATGTGAATTCTTTGGGCAATCATAGTGTAGCCTACTAAATGTCAACATACACGACATGAAAAATACTATCTCAGAACGGTTATGAAATTACATTAAATCATTCTTGCATTACTTTTTGCAACCTTCAAGTTATTTTGATGTATATCTGGATTGTATTTCTGTATATTTTAATATTCTTACTTGATTAAATATATTTTTAGACTGAAGATAGCATCTAAAGAGGTGTAATATGACATACTGTACATTGAAATACTGTACATACATTACCATTACAGAATTAAAATTAAATTAAATTAAAAATGGAGCACCCCAAACAAGTAATTATCAAAAGAAATGACAGCAGTAGATAAATACCAATAGATTCTTCATTTGTGATGTGGAGGCAAACTATAACTCGGGCTTTGATTCTTTCCGTACATTTTTATGTGTTTTAGAGATTGAATTCAAATCAAATATTAACATTACTGCCCTAACTATTTCTGAATAGGATGTCTACTTCATACATATTTGGAATAGTATGAAAATATAAGGTTCAGATCACTAAAAACCATACATGGAAGTCGAAGATCTCATCGGTGGAGTCTGGATGTCATCTAGTGGAAAATTTTGGTACTGCGAGTGCGCACAATACAATCTTTCCTAAAGCTCATTTGTTGAGACATCAACCTAAAATCTGGCCCAGAACCTGTCCAGATATTTAACATTGATTTTCTTGAAGTTTTAGGGTTGAAAATGTTTTTTAAATTTTTTTTTTAAATTATATATATATATATATATATATATAAACAACATTATTATATTATATTATATTATTACATTATTATTATATATTTAAAATGTTCATAAACTTAAACTACTTTAACAACTTTGTTTTACTTTACTAATCTGAGAAGTGTACCCTTTTAGTACCCCTTTTAGTTCGCAGTGCATTAAAGGGGGGGTGAAATGCTATTTCATGCATACTGAGTTTTTTACACTGTTAAAGAGTTGGATTCCCATGCTAAACATGGACAAAGTTTCAAAAATTAAATTGTACGTTTGAAGGAGTATTTCTGTGCCAAAAATTGTCCTTCCGGTTTGTCACAAGTTTCGGAAAGTTTTTTTCGAGTATGGGCATGTGTGACGTCAGATGTAACGGGATTTCCTTATACGGGTCCTAAGGGCACTTCTCCGGTAAGATCGCGGGCGCGCCCGCACTCGTAGACCAGAGCAAGAGAGAGAAAGCAGTACCTCATCTAAGCGCTCTGCTCGGCTTTAGGGAAGTCAGTGTCACCAAAGAAGTGGGTTTTTGGTTGCCAGGGCAAGACAAACCTGCACAGATTCCCAAAGAACCCAGAGTTAAGGGAATAGTGGATGCAGTTTGTTTTTCCGGGGCAAAAACGAGTTGAGCAAGACTGTTTCCCTGCATTTCGACGATGATTGTTTTATAAACAAAGCCCAGATCACGGATTTGCAGATCGTCTAATGCTTAAGGATCGAGCAGTCACAATGATAAAGGTCCGCAGTCGTGCGTTGGAACTGCAGGCGGTGAGTAAAACTGTTGAACAAATGTCTCTGTGTGTTGTTAACGTTACTAGCTCGGCGCGTTAGCACAGCTTTAGCACATCGCCCACACGGCCCGCCCCCAGCCGCTCGGTTTTTTCCGGAAAGACTCGGTACAGTCTATCTTTCACTTATAAATATAATAAAACTAAAGACTTTTTGGAGATATGAACGATGCAATACTACTCTATAGGTACTCAAGATTAACAGGAGATTGAGTGAAAATGAGCGTTTCACCCCCCCTTTAAGTAATGTTAACAACAACTTTTGATTTTAATAAATATTAGTAAAGGTTGAAATGAAATTTGAAATTAACATGTAGAAGTGCAGTATATTATTAATTCATGTGAACTAATATATTTAAATAATGTATGAAACCTTTTTGTAAAATGTTACCAAAATTACAATTGGAAAATAAAAAAACGGTGTTTTTTCTCTCTTTCTTTTTTTTAACTTAAATGATAACTATTGGATTATAATAACTCACCAATTATAATCCCCTCCTCTGTAAAATTTGCCATTGATAATTCCATGCTGTTTTGCTTGGGTTTAATGATAATACAAGAGACCTAAACCACATAGGGACAAAGGCATGAGCGAAGAAAAACAAGGCAATTTTATTTTTAAAAAAAATAAAATGTTTTGACAATCACAATACACTTATTGTAAACACAGTTTACGTACAACATTAAACTTTGTTACATTTTAAACACTGTTGGCAGAAGTGAAAAATAAATAATTTTATGAAGTTACAATTTTGTTTGATTCCATGATGTATTTTACTGAACATGAGTATTTACAATGCAACTCCAAATTATTGTAATTTATTGACAGTTACCCATATCTGGTCTTTTCACTTTATTAAGATCAGATTCTGCAGGTAAAATTACAATAATAAGGTGACTTGACTTGGACTTGACTTGACCTACTACAGGACTTGACTTGACTTGACTTGACATAGCCTGTGACTTGACTTGACTTGACTTGCCCAAGAAAAAAATACTTGGGACTTACTTGAGACTTGAAGGTTAAGACTTGAGACTTACTTGAGACTTGCACATGTGTGACTTGGTCCCATCTCTGATATATATATATATATATATATATATATATATATATATACATACACATATACATATATAGTATTCATGGTATTATGTTCTTGACTAATTTTGACAACTGAACAGACTATTGTGCATGTGATGACTTCCCTGCAAACATGCCCCTGCGGGGCCCATGCTGGCTTTTTGCGGGCACAGTGGGCTAGGGCCAGCCCACACCAAACCTAAACAGGCCCAGTGCGGGCTTGCCCAGGCGAGGCCCACAGCTTTGGGCTCACCACGGGCTATCTGTGAGCAGCCCACACTAGCGGGCTGCCCACATTAAGCCCATGATGGCCCATTGTGGGCCAGCCCGTTCGGGCCCAGAGCAGATTTGTACCTTTGGGCCCATGCAGGTTTTGTTTAGGTAGCCCACTTTCATTACGTTGAATGTGAAATTAAATAAGACCACCATTTATAACTCTGCTCAGAAGGAATAAAAAGAAAAAAATCCATTATTTGCATTGGATTGTGTCTACAAGACAACGCATGATCCCTTTAAAAACTCTAAGAACAAATCTATTAATTTTACTGGATATGTTGATTGTAATGTAATCCAAAATAAATTGGTGCAATTGGTGGTAAAAAAATATCTGTCTGCCTCGTAATTTTAAAAAAATCGACCAACCTAGTTCATTTTGAATCCTGCATATTAGGAATAAAACAATAGACTTTCAATTTATTTGAGAAGGTCAAAATGTAAAGTTATTGATGGTACAGAGATATGAAGAAGTTATAATTTATTATGATATCCATCACTCTGGCCGAGTTAGTTTAGTTTAAATTAAATTTTAAACTTCTTTCTTCTTTGTGTCTGTTTTTATACAATTTCCCATAGGCCTAATGCCATTTATATCATTCTAATATAGCTAAACATTTTCAACAATAAAAAATACATTAAATTAAAAGAAAAGACAAGTTCACATGACTAATAACACCTCAGTCAAGTCAAATAAATGTTTATTTATTATAGGTGCACAAAAACTTTTAAAACTTTTTACTTTTTTTTTTTCTATCTATCGGAAACCAGACACAGGATTTTTATTCTTGTCATCTTAATTTAAATCTCTTATGGTATAAAAAGAATATGCACATATTTTATTACAACTCTTATAATCTGCCAAGTAGGCTATAGCACAGCGAGTGTGAGAATTAAACTAATTAAACAAATAATAATAATACATTGGTTATTTAGGCTTTTCAAAACACTTTGCCCTCGTTGTTTAAAGTTTAAATACACTACTAATTTAAAATCACAGAATATTTTGTCTAATGAAATATCTATTTAAGTATCTATTTTTCTATCCTTAACTTGGCATTACAGTTTAAATTACATTAAATAAAAGATTAATACATGCGTGTTAAAAGTATCCAATTCCGCGCATGCGTCGAACGTATTTGATTAATCAACGTCATCGCGCTACAGGCTGCAGTCGTTACTTGCCGTCTTGCCGCCTTCCTAACGGTTGTTTCTGTCTTCACGGTGAGATACTCCTGACTCTGAGGTGAGTTTTAACTGTAAATTGAGTATTATCTTTAACAGTTAATATTTGCCATAGTGTACGTTCTGCTATTATTGTATTTCAGTACCTATTGTTTTTTTTTTTTGTTAATCCAGGCCATATGTTTTTGTCGAACGACAACGGAGTAACGTTAGTTAGCTTATAGGCCTATTGGCTAAATATGGTCCTTTTCACCCCGTTTGCCATATTATGTATGTTACCAGATTGTCACAGTAAACTGCTAAAGTCTAAGGAAAAAAGTTCTTAAGTTATAACTTAGTTCATCTAACGGTGCTCTCAGCACACGATTTTTGATCGTGCGCGATTAAAATGGCTCCACGATCTGCTTTTGAAGAAATATCCTAGTATCCTGATACAGTGCATTCAGTAGTTGGTTATGTGATACGTCTAAAGTGAAATTAAACATTTGAGAGAAAACAACTCGGTTATTATCGTAACATCAGTTCCCCGTGGTGAAAGTAAACTCCTTTTCCTCGATTTACTGAAGCCTATAATAATGTAAAACGCATTTGTGCAGCTGCACAGCTAGCAACAGTGAGCGTCTGGCTCACTCATTGGCTGTGCTGCGGCAACTGCACATCCAATGGCGCGGCCTTAGCCATTAGTCCCCGAAAAACGCCATTTTAGCAGAAAACATTTGAGAGAAAACTGGTTGCGTGGCTGTAGAGCAGGGTTCACCAATCTCGGTCCTGGAGGGCCGCTGTCCTGCAGAGTTTAGCTCCAACCCCAATTAAA
Organism: Squalius cephalus; assembly: GCA_022829025.1. NCBI lineage: Eukaryota > Metazoa > Chordata > Actinopteri > Cypriniformes > Leuciscidae > Squalius > Squalius cephalus. Next base: position 11,701,963 of record CM040797.1, on the reverse strand, counting down.
CACACCTGAACCAGCTAATCAAGGTCTCACTAGGCATACTAGAAACTTTCAAACAGGTGTGTTGGAGCTGGTTTGAGCTAAACTCTGCAGGACAGCGGCCCTCCAGGACCGAGATTGGTGAACCCTGCTGTAGAGAGCATACAGGTCTTAAAATGGCAGCATCCTAATATTAAACATGCTGCCGCTTGTCCTTAAAGGAGAACTCCGGTCAATTTTAACATTGAGCTAATTTTTTTGTACATTTGGAGTGCTGTCAATACAGAGAACAACGACAAAAATCGGTGTTGCCTACACCGAGTTATTCTATTTTTAAAATTTGCACCCTGTTGACTTCAATGGGGCAAGTACTAAACCTGTTTTTAGCCTCTTAACATCCTTGATGTGTCATTACAAGTGCACAGAAAATGTGAGTGATTCCTTCTGAGTGAACACGAGTGAGTCTGACTGCAGTAGATGTGAAAGAAATGTATAAAAATGATGTTATTTAAGCCAGCGCAAATACCTTTGTTTACATCCTGTTTTTCGGTTGAAGTCCAAAGTAGTCGATTGCCGAGTTCACGCGCGTGATCATAGGTATTAAACCTATGCGTGTGAACTCTGCAATCGACTACTTTGGACTTCAACCGAAAAACAGGATGTAAACAAAGGTATTTGCGCTGGCTTAAATAACATCATTTTTATACATTTCTTTCACATCTACTGCAGTCAGACTCACTCGTGTTCACTCAGAAGGAATCACTCACATTTTCTGTGCACTTGTAATGACACGTCAAGGATGTTAAGAGGCTAAAAGCAGGTTTAGTACTTGCCCTATTGAAGTCAACAGGGTGCAAATTTTAAAAATAGAATAACTCGGTGTAGGCAACACAGATTTTTGTCGTTGTTCTCTGTATTGACAGCACTCCAAATGTACAAAAAAATTAGCTCAATGTTAAAATTGACCGGAGTTCTCCTTTAAAGGGATATTTCACCCAAAAATGTCAAATGTCATTATTTACTCACTGTAATGTTGTATCAAACCAGTATTAATTTCTTTATTGTACAGAACACAAAATAAGATATTTTTAAGAATTTGGATAACCAAACAGTTGCTGGTCCCCATTGACTTCCAATGTAGAAAAAAAAACATAATACTAATCACTGTGGACCAGCAACTGTCTGGTTACCCACATTCTTCAAAATAACTCTTTTCAACAGAAGAAAATCATTAGCGTTTAAAACAACTTGAGAGAGTAAATGAAAACAGATTTTTTGGGTTAACAGTTAACTATCCCTAATATAACAAAACACAAAGAGAAAAATCACCCACTGCTCTTGACTAAGAAATTTAACACAGTAGCTTTATTAGGAATCAATGTATAATTTATACAGTGAAGTCTAGTGTTTTATTGTTATATTTGTTCATTTAATTTTGTACTTGAATGCTATTAAAGGTAGCTGAAAAAAATAAAGATTTCATTTGTATAATGTGTAGCCAGGGTTTTATAATTATAGAGGTCCTAAATTTAAGGTGGTTGGAGGGTTTTTAAGACATTTGAAGGCCAAAAAAATTGATAAGAAATAGCTTCAAAACCATGCCAGTTGGGAGTAGAGTTTTGTCAATATCTGCTCTCTCTCATCTCCACCACACTTTACAAGAATCATGTATTTGACAGTTTAAAAACAACAAAAAATGTGAACGAAGTTACTCACAATGACAGCCAGTTTTTGTGTGTGTGTGTGTATGTGTGTGTGTGTGTGTGTGTGTGTGCGCGCGCGCATGCTTCAGATAAGTGTACTCAGAAAACGATCTATCAGAAGTTTAAACATATAGCTTTAAAACGTGTGGAAATAATAAACTTTAATGATGAAAGAAGAACTATGAAAATAATAATCGACACACAATATTATTATTATTTTGTCAGATTTTGATGAATAGCCTATTCATGTTTTAACCAAGAGAGATAAAGCGCTTGCACTGAGACATCTATTGTTTGAATTTTGTTAGAAAATAGACATGAATTAGAAAGTTAAGACCTTTTTTCATATTAAAACTAAGCACAAAGATTATTGCGGTCATGATTTATGAAGTGTCTGTAACGGTTACGTCCATAACGCATTATTATGGTTGTTCAGCGCAAGTAGTGAGATGAATTGTCGATCCTAATATGCATTTAAAGGTTTAGTTCACCCAAAAATGAAAATTCTGTCAGTAATTACTCACCCTCATGTTGTTCCAACCCCGTAAGACCTTCGTTCATCTTCGGAACACAAATTAAGATATTTTTGATGAAATCTGAGAACTGATCACTCCTCCATAGGCTTCTAAGTGACTGAAACTTGCTGGCCCAGAAATGTTATTAAAGAGATCATTAATATAGTCCAAGTGACTACAGTGGCTCAATCTTAAGGATATCAAGCGACGAGAATACTTTTTGTGCACAAAAAGGCTCACTATTGGCCGACGCTTGTCATGTGTGTGATGCGTGTGATGTACAACACAGACGTGCTGCGCAGTTATACTACGTGAAATAACTAGGGATGTGCACGAATATTCGAATTTTAGAATATTCGATCTGTAATTATTATTCGAAAAATAAAATACTATTCGAATTTTTTTGCATTTATGAAGCCGGGTTGTAAATGCAGTGAATCCCTGATAGATCCCAAGCACTAACTCGCAGTTATAATTAAATGCACTGGGTGGCACTGTGGTGCGTTTAACAAGTTGTTTGTATTTTATCATAATGTCGTCGTCTGCCTCGCGAAGTTTGGAATTACTAGTCGAAAATTAGGTTATTAAAGGAGAACGCCGTTCAATTTTAACATTGAGCTCATTTTTCTGTACATTTGGAGTGCTGTCAATACAGAGAACAACGACAAAAATCGGTGTTGCCTACACCGAGTTATTCTATTTTTAAAATTTGCACCCTGTTGACTTCAATGGGGCAAGTACTAAACCTGCTTTTAGCCTCTTAAAGGTGGTATTAGTGATTTCAGGCCCAAAAATATATATATTTTTTTCCCTAACGATCCGCTAGCTGCCCGCCCCATAAGCATGCCGTCAAAAAACCGCGTCTCTGTAGGCAACCTAGGCTCTGAGATTTGCACACAAAAACAAATGGTTTAGCCAAACAATCAAAACCAAAACAAATAGTGTTCCAACCAATCACCGACAGGGGGAGGGTGTTGTGAGGTTTTGTGCTCGTGCACGGCTGCACGCGAAGTCAGAGCTGAAGAAAAAGCTGGCTCAAAACCTCACAACACCCTCCCCCTGTCGGTGATTGGTTGAAACACTATTTGTTTTGGTTTTGATTAGGGGTGCACGATATATCGAATCAATATCGTTATCGCGATATCACGTTTACTCGATATTATATCGAAAGTCTCGCGATATTTATGCGATATTTTGTTTATGATGCGTCCCGTCCGACATGCACCGTTGCATTTCCCCCGACTGATTTCCTGGTTCTACTTCTCCATAAACATGAAATCAAGGAGAGGGTTAACTTTTCATGCTACAGATTTCCAACAGTGGTCAGAAAGAACAGGGGAGACACTTTGTTTCACTTCTCCCCGCTCTACCACACAGTCCCCACAACACACACACTTGCCGGCTCGACGCACACACCAGCGCGCAAGTATAAACATCAGGCCACCTGGCCACTTCATGCGTTATCACAGATCGGATAGCTATCTAATTTATCAAAACGATTCCTTTTACACCTGTTCACATAAATGTGTTTTTTGCAAAACGGATATAAATCCGATCTTCAATTCCCGCGCTATATGCAGATTTAATGGAGTTCACGTCACCGAACACAGTTATGAGCTGCATTTTTCATCAGCTAAAATGTCAAAATCAAATACCGCAATAATAGAGAACGGCAACAGCCCTGGTAAGATAATTTCTTTACTCTTAATGAAGATACTTGTGTGTAAAGTGTCTGCAACTTACTTTCACTTTGATTTGCGATAGTTTGCGCGTTGGCTTGATACCGGTAGAGCTGCTCATCCGGTGATGCGTGTTGCAGACATAGCGTCGTCATATCTGGCCATAACATGACATGTAGCCTATAACACGTTCTCACACGTTTATTTGTTAGTGTTTTTGGGAGAAGTACATTTTACATATGTGGTTTCAACAAACAGATGCATTTACACTTCGTCCAGTTTCGTCTGGAATGCGGCCCAGATCTCCTCCTGATGTGGTTTCAGCGATCAGATTCAAAACCGTCTCGAATGCGCTCAATAAACCTTATGTTGTAAGAAAACTTGTTTTATTTGTTATTAAACTATTTTGATGTGTTTTCCCATAACTTTTGTAGTTTTACATATGTTTAAAAATATCGAAATTAATATCGATATCGCAATATTCATTATCGATATCGTAATATCACTTTTTGTCAATATCGTGCACCCCTAGTTTTGATTGTTTGGCTAAACCATTTGTTTTTGTGTGCAAATCTCAGAGCCTAGGTTGCCTACAGAGACGCGTTTTTTTGACGGCCTGATTATGGGGCGGGCAGCTAGCGGATCGAAAAAAAATAAAAATATATTTTTGGGCCTGAAATCACTGATACCACCTTTAAAGGGTACATAACATGCACAGTTTCACCTAATCTCATGTTAATCTTGAGTACCTATAGAGTAGTAGTGCATCCTTAATATCTCCAAAAAGTGTTTAGTTTTATTATAATTTTAAAAGAAAAAACAGCTTTCCAATTCTCTCCGGGAAAAGCCGAGGTCCTGGAGGCGGAGCTATAGAGTCAAGCGGTAGCGCTGATTTCCAGCAAAAGACAGAAATCTGATCCAGTTGTACTTACATGACTGGGGTCTTTTATCACTGGGACCGCTCCACGTTTTAATAGCAAACGATTTGCAAATCCAGCGTCGAGGCCTTGTTAATAAAACATTCATCACTGAAACGACCAGAACACACAACCGCACTTCCTACACTCCGTTGCTGCCCCGGAAAAACAAACTGCATCCACTGTTCCTGTAACACTGGGTTGTTTGGAAAGCTGTACACGGTAAGCTTTCCCTCACATCCAAATATACACTTTTTTGGAGACATTCTTGAACAAATCCTATGCAGCGCTGGCGCCGATGATTTCCTGTTGAAGCGCGTTGATGTGCGCGGTCTCACTCTCCTCTAGTCGACGTGTGCGCGGGCGAGCTTTTCCGAGAGAAATGCTCATATAAGGAGTTCCACTCTGATCTACGTCATTAGATCCACGATCGAAAAAAAACCAGCCGAAACTTGCACCAACCCGGAAGTAAGATTTTCGGCACATAAATTCTCCGTTATTCGTCCAAAATATTTTTTTTAAACTTTGCCCATGTTTAGCATGAGAATCCATCTCTTTAACAGTGTAAACAACTCTGAATACATGAAACATCATTGTACCCCCCCTTTAACATCCATTGTAATGAGGTGTCATTACAAGTGCACAGAAAATGTGAGTGATTCCTTCAGAGTGAACACGAGTTAATCTGACTGCAGTAGATGTGAAAGATATGTATAAAAATGATGTTATTTAAGCCAGCGCAAATACCTGTGTTTACATCCTGTTTTCGGCTGAAGTCCAAAGTAGTCGATTGCCGAGTTCACGCGCATAGGTTTATCACGCGCGTGAACTCGGCAATCGACTACTGTGACTACTATTCACTTCATCACTGCATCACGACTGCAGGTAAGCGCAGCTGTAGTGCGAGTGATCCGAGATGATAACTTATCTAATAGCAAAATGATTTTGAGACATATTCTTCCTTTAAGTTTCGTTGAGGGAGAGGTTTATGAACAGAAAACGCAAAGTGCTGTAAGAAACTTAGAACTTGAACACCGTTATGTCTCTGAAACGTCTGTCAGCGCAGCACGTTTTCTCACTTGAGCATAAATTGCTGGCGGCGCCCCTGCATGTGTATATTATTGTTTTTCTCAACATAAACGTGAAACAATATAAACACGATAATTATATGCTGACTCGAGTGTATGTGTACGTTCTGTACGATAACTGGCGCAATCTGCTACTCTGCTTTATTAGCCGGTTTTTTTTCTGTTCGCGCTGCTTGAGCTTAATCCTTGTTATATTTTTTTGTTTACACATAGGCCTGCTGTTTAATGTTTTCAATTAAAAGAAAACTTTAACATAATTGTAAGCTTGTTGTGTTTATTGCCTAATCGTAAGCTTTTTCAGAAATGGTGACAAAAACTAAAAAACTAACTTAGCTTAAAAAATAAAGGCTTTTTCGTTAAACGTCATTTAAATAAACGAATATTCGAATATTCGAATTTTATGAGCTCAAATACCTATGCCAATGATCAGACTAATCCTCGTAAACGAAGAATTTATTATCTTTATATACATGAGATGGGTAAGTCCACGGAGGCTTCCATGTAGTTCCGCCATCTTGAAAAACTATAATAGCAGAGAGGGACAAAAAGTACTAGGCCAACGCGTTTCCACAACGCGTTTTCGTTCAGAGCCAGCGTCACGTGACTGAAGCCAGCAGAAGTGGAGGAGCAGAGAGAGGCGCTTGTCACTGCCGCGGCACGTTTAAAAGGCTGCACTGCACGGTTATTTATACATCGTTCATTCATACATATGCTGAGTCACAGGATAAGAAGTCCTCGTCTCGAAAAAGTCCAAAATAGACCGTAAAAGGAAACGTGACCGGAGATTACAAAAACAAGGGTTAATGTGGGGATAGCTAATGCAGGAGAAAGCTTTCAAATGAGACGCTGAAGTTTCCTGCTTTCTTCTCGACAGGTAAGTCAATGTTACGGTCTTAATTACAAGCTTTTTTTTCATTGCTTGGTTGTGTACTTTATTACCGTATATACCCGAATATTAGACGAGGGTTTTGTCCTAAAAATAGGCTGAAAAATGGGGGGTCGTCTTATATTCGCGATATAGACAAAATCACGGGGGGAAAGGGAGAAAGAACAACGGAATTAATATGAAATAGTGACTGAAACGCGACCCATTAAGACAAATGATTTCGCCTATACTTGCATGTAAAATTAGAGAAGCAACATAATATCTGTGTTTACTGCTAAATGAATTAAAACGCTGCTCCTCTTTGCCATGCGAGACGCAGAGCGAGCAAGCGAGAGAGAGAGAGAAAGAGAGAGAGGTGCGTGCGCGAGACACAGAGAGAGAGAGAGAGAGAGAGGTGCGCGCGCGAGACGCAGAGAGAGAGAGAGAGAGAGAGAGAGAGAGAGAGAGAGAGGTGCGCGCGCGAGACAGAGAGAGAGAGAGAGAGAGAGGTGCGCGCGAGACGCAGAGCAAGAGAGAGAGAGAGAGAGAGAGGTGCGCGCGCGAGATGCAGAGCAAGAGAGAGAGAGAAAGGTGCGCACGTGCTGGAAGAGAGAGAATGAATTATCACTGTAATTTTCAAATACAATTCTTTTCTGTTAAAACCAGATTTTAAAATCAGATTTCATAGTTAAAGTTTTTCACAGTCAGTAATTTTTTTCGTTGTTTCAAGTTTCAGTTTGTTTTAAATAACAAACCTGTTCACCCAAAGAAAAACTCAGAAGTGCTATTAGAAGACATCCTGTCATAGCTTTTTGGTACATAAGGGCTACCGTAGATGCAACGCGCATTTGAAAAAGTGAGGCGCTAGAGAGCATTATATGTTTGAATGCAAAATACAATTTCACCACTAGATGGGAGAAATTCCTACACATAGTCCCTTTAAGGCCAGCAAGTTTCGGTCCCTTAGAAGCCTATGGAGGAGTGATCAAGCTATCAGATTTAATCAAAAATATCTTAATTTGTGTTCAGAAGATGAATGAAGGTCTTACTGGTTTGGAACAACATGAGGGTGAGTAATTACTGACATAATTTTCATTTTTGGGTGAACTAACCCTAACATAATTTAGCTTTGTACAGTATATAAGTTATTTGCATTTGTAATTGTTATATTATATAAACTTATATAAAACTTATATTGTGTTCTCTTTATTATAGCCCTTATAAATTGCTTAAAAAAAACAGGCAGTGCTGTTGTAAATTAGTCTATTTTCATTTTTAAATGGAAAAATTAGACAAAAGTTTATTAGGTTGCCTGATTATTTTAACAGAATATTTATTTGACTCGGCAAGGGAATGTCCTTTCTTTGTGCCCAAGAAAGTGAAAGTCCTATATATATTTTATCACAGGTTACGAGGATATGGCTTCCAGGAGTTATTGGACTAAGCGCCGGCACACATTAAGAATCCTGAATTCTTTTGATACATCATCTTCAGTTCAGGAGATTAATGGAGGTGAAAGTTTGGGAGAAGTTAATCCTGAATCCAATCTGGATGTCAATGATGAGGAAGATGATATTTTCATGGATTGCCTAAATTCATTTGATGACTGTGGCAACAGTAGTGATGAGAGTGATGCAGTTGAAGATGGTGATAGAGACTGTAGTGATGAGAGTGATACAGTGGAAGATGTTGACAGCAGTGATGAGGGTGATACAGTGGAAGATGAATGTGCAAAACTATCAAAGGTGCTGTGTGAGTGGGCTCTGAGGAATGATGTGCCACAGAACACCCTCTCAGATCTTCTTTGTGCACTACAGGAGTTCCATCCAAATTTACCAAAGCAAGCTCTGCTACAAACCGCAAAAATAGCAGCCAATGTTAAAAACATCAAAGGAGGTGAATATATACATTTTGGCATTCTCACTTACCTGCGGACAATTTCAACTCTCATCAACGATGTTAGCAACACTATTGGCCTCCAAATTAATGTTGATGGGTTGCCCTTGTACAAGAGCTCTGCTTTGCAGTTGTGGCCAATTTTGGGCAAAGTGTCATTTGCAGACGAACCTTTTGTTATTGGAATTTTTTGTGGCAATAGCAAGCCTCTGGATTTGGAGCAGTATTTGTCAGACTTTGTGCAGGAGGTAGCTAGCCTTGAGCGAGGCTTTGAGGTAGCAGGAAAGAACTTTACTTTAAAGATTGACTGCTTCATTTGCGATGCTCCTGCAAGATCGTTTATTAAAAACATTAAGGGACACAATGGGTACTTTGGGTGTGAGCGCTGCAATCAAGAAGGAGTCTATGTTAAGAACCACATGACTTTCCCAGAGAAGATGGCTACACTCCGCACAGATGATCAGTTCTCTAGACAGGAGGATGAGGATCACCACAGGGGCAACTCTCCCCTTGCACGGATTAACATAGGCATGGTTACAATGTTCATTCTGGACTACATGCACCTTGTTTGCCTCGGAGTGACTCGAAAAATGATACGTTTTTGGATGAAGGGGGATTTTTCTTGTAGGTTGGGCTCTCATGCAGTGATGGCTATCTCTGTGAGATTGCAGCAGCTAAGGCAGTATATGCCAATTGAGTTTCAGAGAAAGCCAAGAAGATTAGCAGACATTGACCGGTGGAAAGCCACTGAATTCCGCCAGTTCTTACTTTATACAGGCCCAATTGTTTTACAAGACATCCTTTCCTCTTCCCACTACAGAAATTTCATGAATCTCTCAATTGCCATGTACTTGATGCTCTGTCCTGCCTTGTGTAATTATTACTGTGACTACGCTGATGCTCTTATGAAACATTTCTTAAGCGAATTTGAGCAGTTGTATGGTGCTGATGAATTGGTGTATAATGTGCACAGTTTGACTCATTTGGCTGATGATGTTAGGAGGTATGGAGCTTTAGATGGAGTGTCAGCTTCTCCATTCGAAAACTATATGAGGAAATTGAAAAAAGCTTCCCGGAAACGTCTCGGTTACATATGGTAACCCTCGTTCCCTGAGGGAGGGAACGGAGACGTACGTCGTGGTGAACGACGAATAGGAATCTCGCTAGAGAGGCCAATCTACTTCGAGTGAAACTAAACGAGCCAATGCATATTGGCGTGCAATCATTTGCATCAGCTGTGCAGCCTCGCAGCGCGGGTATTTAACGAGCAGCTGGTGCGATTGCACTTCAGTTTTTTGCTGAGGAGCCGAGCCGGTGAGCTGGCTGCCCCGGCGGGTCGCAGCAGATGTGGCGACGGGACGTACGTCTCCGTTCCCTCCCTCAGGGAACGAGGGTTACCATATGTAACCGAGACGTTCCCTATCGTCCGGTCACTACGACGTACGTCGTGGTGAACGACGAATAGGAATCCCTACTAAAGTGCCACAGCTGCTGCACCCCATCCAGCGCCCTGAGCAAGCCTCTACACCTTCTTGCCTGGAAGGACGATAGGAGAGGGCTTACACCAAGAGTATCCACACTGTTGTTCCGTGATAACCCATACAGTGATATATTGGATAACACTGGGAAGCGTGCCCGAACTGAGGGAGGGGAACGCTGCGGGAACCACATTCTTAAGAAGAGTTATGTGGGAAAACACATATGGACTAACCCAAGGGTTGTACTGCATATGAATAATGGGTGACTTAGCCCAAGGGAAAGACACGGGCTTCCGTTTAGGAGCAGCCGTGGAAGATATACACATATGGGATCCCTGTAGGGTCACACATATGGGACCCAGCCTAGACCCGGTTCTCAAGGATTCAGCGGGTAAAGGCCTGGCACCGGACGCTCCGCCACGTCCGGGCCGAGGGTGTTTGGAGGACTCGACAGGTTTTGACTCTGGAGCAATAAGGGTGCACAGTAGGGTGCAGCAAGCCGACAGAGCCGGTACTCTCAGTGTTTCTACCCATTTAGGGTGAGAACACGGGAGGACACGGGCTCTACACGTAGGCTATAGTATCTAGCGAACGTGTTAGGTGTCGCCCAGCCCGCAGCTCTACAGATATCTGTTAGCGAGGAGCCACGTGCCAGCGTCCAGGAGGATGCAACGCCTCTCGTGGAGTGTGCATGCAACCTGAGCGGGCAGGGCACGCCTTGAGCTTCGTAAGCCAAGGCGATGGCATCCACTATCCAGTGGGCCATCCTCTGCTTGGAGACAGCCTTTCCCTTCTGCTGGCCTCCGTAACAGACAAAGAGCTGGTCTGAGGTCCTGACGCTTTGGGTTCTGTCCACGTACATACGCAGAGCGCGAACAGGACAGAGCAAAGCCAGGGCTGGGTCTGCCTCCTCCAGGGGCAGCGCTTGCAGGTTCACTACCTGATCTCTAAAGGGAGTGGTAGGAACCTTGGGCACATAGCCAGGCCGGGGTCTCAGTACAACATGGTTGTCACCCGGCCCGAACTCTAGGCACGATTCGTCGACCGAAAAAGCTTGCAGGTCCCCTACCCTCTTGATCGAGGCCAGTGCAATCAGCAGCAAAGTCTTCAAGGAGAGAAGCTTTAAGTCTGCTGACTGCAAAGGCTCAAAGGGAGCATCCTGAAGTGCTCGGAGCACCAGGGAAAGGTCCCAAGAGGGTATGGAGGGGGGACGAGGAGGATTTAATCGTCTCGCCCCCCTAAGGAACCTGACGACCAGGTCGTGCTTCCCAACTGTTTTGCCATCTATGTGGTCATGATATGCTGAAATAGCAGCAGCATGTACTTTAAGGGTGGAGGGAGACAGCCTTCGCTCCAACCCTTGCTGCAAGAAGGAAAGCACTGACCCTATCGAACATCTTCGGGGGTCCTCTCTGCGGGAGGAACACCACTCGACGAACAGGTTCCACTTCAAGGCGTACGCACGTCTCGTAGACGGCGCTAGCGCAGAAGTGATGGTGTTAAGTACCTCTGGGGGTAAGTCACCTAGAACCTCCGCGTCCCGTCAGGGACCAGACATGGAGTTTCCAGAGGTCCGGACGCGGGTGCCAAAGGGTGCCCCGTCTCTGAGTCAGAAGATCCTTCCTCAGAGGAATGGGCCAGGGAGGGACTGTCACGAGGAGCATGAGTTCTGGGAACCAAGTCCGGGTGGGCCAATAGGGAGCCACCAGAAGGACTTGCTCCTCGTCCTCCCTGACTTTGCACAGGGTCTGTGCAAGTAGGCTCACTGGGGGAAATGCATATTTGCGGAGGCCCCGGGGCCAGCTGTGTGCCAGTGCATCCGTGCCGAGTGTTCCCTCGGTCAGGGAGTAAAACAACCGGCAGTGGGAGGTCTCTGAGGAGGCAAACAGGTCTACCTGAGCCTCTCCGAACTCTCTCCAGATCAGCTGAACCGCCTGGGGGTGGAGTCGCCATTCTCCCGGGAGCACAGCTCGTGATAGCTCGTCGGCCACACGGTTGAGCACACCGGGGACATACATGGCTCGAAGCGACCTCAGATGCTTCTGACTCCAAAGGAGGAGATGGCGGGCGAGTTGCGACATGCGACGGGAGCGTAGACCACCTTGACGGTTGATGTACGCAACGGTCGCAGTGTTGTCCGTACGGACCAGCACGTCTCTGCCCTGTAGCGGCCTTTTCAGGCGGCTCAGAGCGAGACGTACTGCTAGCAACTCGAGGCAGTTGATGTGCCAATGCAGTTGGGGGCCCGTCCACACCCCTGACACTGCATGCCCGTTGTATGTGGCACCCCAGCCCGTGGCAGAGGCATCTGTGAAAACCACAGCATGCCTGGACACCTGTTCCAAGGGGACTCCTGCCCGAAGGAACGAGGGGTCTGACCATGGACTGAAGGTCTGGCGGCACTCCGGAGTGATTGCCACCCGGTGAGTGCCGTGATGCCACGCCCATCTCGGGACTCGGCCGTGAAGCCAGTGCTGAAGCGGTCTCATATGGAGCAGGCCGAGCGGAGTTACCGCTGCTGCCGCTGCCATATGCCCCAGGAGCCTCTGAAATTATTTCAGTGGGACCGCTGTCCTGCCTTAGAACGTGTTCAAGCAGTTCAACACCGACCGAGTGCGCTGCTCTGTGAGGCGCGCTGTCTGAACGACCGAATCCAACTCCATACCGAGAAAAGAGAACCTCTGCACGGGGGCGAGTTTGCTCTTTTCCCAGTCGACCTGAAGGCCCAGCTGGCTGAGGTGCCTGAGCACGAGGTCCCTGTGTTCGCATAACTGATCTCGAGAGTGTGCTAGTATGAGCCAGTCATCAAGATAGTTGAGGATGCGAACGCCCTGTTCTCTCATGGGAACAAGGGCCCCCTCTGTGACTTTCGTGAAGACACGGGTAGACAGGGACAGGCCGAAGGGCAGGACCTTGTACTGATATGCTCGACCCTCGAACGCAAGGCGCAGAAACGGCCTGTGTCGAGGAAGAATCGAGACATGAAAGTACGTGTCCATCAGGTCGATCGCTGCAAACCAATCTCGGGGACGGATGCATTCGAAAATACGTTTCTGCGTGAGCATTTTGAACGGTAGCTTGTGAAGGCTCCAATTCAAAACTCACTGATCCAAGATCGGTCGTAACCCACCACCTATCTTGGGTACAATGAAGTAGGGACTGTAGTGCCCTGACCTCATATCGGCTGGAGGGACCGGCTCTATCGCGTCCTTCGCCAGTAGGACTGCGATCTCCACGCGCAAGACATGGGCATCGGCTGCTCTCACTGTAGTGGAGTGGATGGCCCGAAACTTGGGGGACGCCGGGCGAACTGAATCGCATAGCCGAGCCTGATGGTCCGAATAAGCCAGCAAGACGGACTGGGGAGCGCTAGCCAGGCTCGCAGAGACCGTACAAGCGGGACCAAAGGGACCATAGGCTTACCCGGAGTGGGGCAGCGAGGTGGAAGACAGGGGCTCGGCTCGGAAGGCTCTCTCTGGGAGGCGGCCCGTAGCGGAGTCTGAGTGTGCTGTGCAACACTTACCTGATTCCACGAGGCAGGAGGTGCAGGAGGCGGCTTGGTTGCATTCTCGAACCGCACACTGTTGCCTGCTGGCGATAGAAGAGGCGGATGAGAGTGGTGAGGATTCTGTCCTCCCACTGCTCTCCTGGCCCTCTTCAGACCCAGGGATAGAAGAACTGCTCTCTTTTTTTTTTTTTTTTTTGAGAATTTGGGTACCACTGTGACTCCAGTGGTGGAACACTCAAAAAGATTCGTTCCCCGGCCCTCCACCGGAAAGAGCAGCTCCACCCATCTCCGGGTCACCCATCTCAGGGGTGATTGTTTCACCGACCACTTAAACAGTGGCTGAGACGGGCGGTGTCATCCTCCTGCAGCGGACACAGTAGAGCAGGCTGTGTCGGAGTGTTTTTATTTTTTGCAGGGGATGACACCCTTGGCGACAAGTAGACTGAGGGGGCAGCCCACGAGGCACTCTGGTGGTACGTCGGGGAAGCACTTCAGTCTGCTGCTGACTGCGGAGAACTGCTGGGCCAATTCTCAACAGTGTCGCCGAAAAGGCCACCTTGTGAGATGGGAGCATCGAGAAAGCGTACTTTGACGACGTCTCGCACCTCTGCAAGGACAGCCAGGGGCGCTTCTGGACCACCAAGGTGGACATCGTCTGGCCGAGGGCCTGCGCTGTGACTTGAACACGGTCAGTCGACAAGTGCAGCTCAACTCCGGCTCAGAACTACCCTCGTGCAATAAGAGTGCCTTGGCCTCGCATGCAGGGCAGAGGTGGCTCGCCAGAGGCACAGCCACCCCACCAACGAGGGTAGCGAGAGAGGTGAAAACTTAACAGAATTTGGCACTTTTGGCGTTCCATATTTTGGCACCAATATAGCTCCATACTCCTAAGTTTTCAATGCACATCCGAGAAAGACCCGGGAAAGCATGGCTGTCAGTTCTGAATCTGATTCAGCATAAGCACACACACTATTACAGTGGGAACTCAGCATACCCTCATTTCCAGAACAAACAGGCCCTCTCTCCGATGCAGCAATCGACATCTGCCCTCAGCTGGAGCCCTGAATGACACGCTAGGTTCCTCCAATTTTGAAGGACCAGCAATCTCATCCAGAAGCTGCACAGCTTGTGATGCGCTAGAGAGGGAGGGGCCCTAGGGGGTTGGTTCCCCGAAGGAGAAGCCCTCAGCTCTCAGATCACCCAAGCCATTTTACTGAAGTAGACCTCTCCTGGTGGCCACCAGGGAGGGCGCTACAACAGAGAATAGACAAGGAGACCGCGCACCTAGAGCGCCGAGCGAGCGCTGGGTTGCCGTGACAACCCGCGCTGCAGCCCGGCAGCTCGACGGCACACGACACGCTGAGGAGCGAGAGATCCGTCGGGTTTTCCCCGCGAACGCTCTCGCTCATGGTCCCCCAGAGTGTCGAGCAGACCTGCAGCTGTGCTTTTACACACAGCAGCGGCTGGCCAACAACAGAGGGGACTCAACTTTCCGGAGAAAGAAGAGTTGACCGGCGTGCCGACGTGGTCATGTTCCCGTGCGAGAACATGAACCACCCACGAACACAGTCTCACATGTTTCCCAGGCATGCGAGACAGTGATCGTGGCCGTCAGTGAGGACAGGAAACGACCGCAACCAGAAACACACGGGTGGAATGTCATCTTTAGAAAGACGCCACTCACACCCATGTAAGCTCTTTCAGGGAAATACTCTCCTAGGTACTGAAGCACGCAGGGGAACGGTCGCAGCGGACACAGACAGGAATATGCAACCTGACGTGCGCTGTCTCTCTTCACGGCGGTCTTACCAGCCATAAGAACGGCTATTCAGCGCTCTTGGCGCACCGTTACCAGCTGTGAAAACAGCTTTTTTGTTTTGCTCAGTCAGAAACACAAAAACAAAAAGAGAGAGAAAAAGAAAGTCGACCCCGCTGCTGCGCTGTATCGCCCGCACCAGACACGAGAGATCATCTTGAAGAGCTTGCTCGTTGTTTGATCACTCAGTAGATTAAACAGCATCGAAACGCTCGGCTCCGAAGCAAAAAGCTGAAGTGCAATCGCACCAGCTGCTCGTTAAATACCCGCGCTGCGAGGCTGCACAGCTGATGCAAATGATTGCACGCCAATATGCATTGGCTCGTTTAGTTTCACTCGAAGTAGATTGGCCTCTCTAGCGAGATTCCTATTCGTCGTTCACCACGACGTACGTCGTAGTGACCGGACGATAGGGAACCACAGTTTGTTCTTAAACAAATATTTAACCAAATTACACTTGAAAGGACCTTTATTACATCAAAAAAAGCAAAGCAGACAGACAGCAAGACACCTTTGCTGAAAATGAAACACTTGTGTGGTCCATCAATACCTAACCTGCCTCACTGCACCCAGTATAAAAAGGCAATCTTTCAACAGCTCTGCGTTGCCACAACTACTGGGGACAACTGTGTGATGGTTCAAGGGAATTTGGGACTGGTACAGAACATATTATGTGATGAAAAGACCAACACAAAGTACATCATTTTCAAGAGGTTTTCAAAGCTAGATTCCCTTTACTCCAGTCCTCTAGATTCAAAAGACATCGGTGTTTATAAAGCAAGTCATCTAGAAAGTACAGACCAAATAAACTACCTGTCAGATATAACAAGAAAATATGTTTTGATCCACACAGACACAGAATGGGCAGCCATTCCATTTCTCCACAGCTACTGAGTTTTTTTTTTCTTCATTCTTTTTTTGTATGTGTAAATGTCTTGCACCAGCGAGCCACCCTCCACCAGCGAGCCACCCTGCACCAGCGAGCCACCCTCCACCAGCGAGCCACCCTGCACCAGCGAGCCACCCTCCAGCGAGCCACCCTCCACCAGCGGGCCACCCTGCACCAGCGAGCCACCCTCCACCAGCGGGCCACCCTGCACCAGCGAGCCACCCTCCACCAGCGAGCCACCCTCCACCAGCGAGCCACCCTCCATCAGCGGGCCACCCTCCACCAGCGGGCCACCCTCCACCAGCGGGCCACCCTGCACCAGCGAGCCACCCTGCACCAGCGGGCCACCCTGCACCAGCGAGCCACCCTCCACCAGCGAGCCACCCTCCACCAGCGAGCCACCCTCCACCAGCGGGCCACCCTGCACCAGCGAGCCACCCTCCACCAGCGAGCCACCCTGCACAAGCGAGCCACCCTCCACCAGCGAGCCACCCTCCACCAGCGAGCCACCCTCCACCAGCGAGATGGCCCTGTACAACATTGTGGAGTTCCCAGATTACTCAGTAGGGATTGTGAGCAGCAAATGGCTTAATGAGGACTCCTCCATAACTCTGTGGCCGCCTTATACTGACCCTGGCAAACACAAGGCAGCTTTGTTGATGCACGAAGTTCCTGGAGAGACATGGAAAGCACATGAAATCTGTGTTTTGGGCACAGCAGGTAGATTTTTTTTTTTCTCCCAGAATTGTAAATAACTTAAACTGAGCATTGCATGAAAGGTGTCAAGGAACATGTGAATGGATGAAAGACCTATTGACATTTATTTTGTTTCTTACAGTGGATTATGAAAAGGCAAGATATAAAGCCAAAATGGCAGAAACAAATTTAACTGTTGCCAGTGAACCTGAAGAATTAGATCGCAGTCAGCGTTCAAGACAGTAAGTGTTGTTCTATTGCCTTTACTGTCTAGTACATTTATGCAAATTAGGTTAAATATGAAATATGGCTGCACAATTAATCAAATTTCTAATCGCGATTACGTAATCGTTCAAAGCCATGATTACAAAAAAAAAAAGCCGCTTACATTAATCTGCGTGGTGTGTTTAGAGCATGTTACGTTCAGAGAATGACTACTTCAGAGAATCCAGCACAATAGGAACTACCAGAGACGTAAGTGTACGCTGAAATAAAAAGTCTCTTACCTCAGAAAAACGGACTTTCCTGTCCTGTCAGCCGCTATAATGCAGTAGCACGCACTCTTCAAACAAGCCTGCACTGGCCCTTTACGGGCCCCCTTAGGGCTAGCCTAAGGGCCCCCAGCGAGCTGCCAGCGCAGGGCCCATGAGAATTTGCTCATTGGCAAAACGTTGGCCCCTTAGCGCAGGCCCTGCACGGGCAGCCCTCACTTAGCCCCCAGGAAGCCCTCACTTAGCCCACACAGGCCCGCACTATTATTCTACAACAATAAATCTGTTCCACTAAATACTTTTTAGCTACTATAACTGTCTTTGGGAAAAACAATTATTCTATACATCTGAAATGGATGCGGTTACCACTTAACTAATGTCTTTATTGTCAAAAATGTACAGTAGACAAAGGGATTTCAAATGAATTTATTTATTAATTAGGCTACAAAATTTAAAACATTCAATTCAGGTTAATGGATTAGTTCACCTCAAAATGAACATTTCCTGATAATTCACTCACCCCAATGCCATCCAAGATGCTCATGTCTTTCTTTCTTCAATGGAAATGAAGTTTTTTGAGGAAACTCTGTCGTCATTATGTTAAGCCCGCCCCGCCTACTCTATACACGACGTGATTGGCCTGACCCAATTTAGGTTTTTGCAGCACGAAAGTCAATGGAGAGTTGCTAGACTGCCCTGGCTGCAAAATACATTTTGCTGCCGCTAGGGTGCGTCTAGATTTCTAGGCTACCAGTTGAAAACAATTCAGAAATGACCCTGAACAAACTGTGTTTTTATAAGTGTGTAAATATGAGAAGCACTGTGAACTAACCTCAGCTCAGAGACGTCTGTCACTGACGTAACATAAGGGGCAGGCGCTAGTGGTGACGTCTTCTTCTTCCTCTGATTTGATTGGCGGTTGGCAACCAGCTTTAGAGGCGCGCAACCAGCTTTACCGCCACCTACCAGACTGGAGTGTGGAGCAGGAGAAAGAAAGAAAGAAAGAAAGAAAGAAAGAAAGAAAGTTCTCTCTATTATCCCAGTCTTAAAATGACCTTCTAAGAGGCTTTTAACAGTAATATTTTGATGATCTTTTTCATTTTTCTTTCCTCCTCATAGCCCTACACTCCAATAGCACATGTTGCTCCGATTCCATTTCATCACAATTTGCACATATTGGGTTTTTACCTGAGTCCGATGTGCCCATAAATCCTTATCAAGTAATGACTGCCTCTTCCTTTCGGTTCCTGCCCCACCACTTTACCAACCAACCTGTTTCTGGATATTATGTTTACCTGCAGACAGACTGGCTTAAAGGGTCATTTCACCCGTGGAGACATGAATGTGTATTGAAAGTGGGTCATTTATGTAGAAGAAATGTGAAATTATTTTTGAATTTGGAGCTTTCTAGACTGAGAAAAGCCAGAAAATGTATTTTTGGCTTATGTGGATGAAAGACAACAACTCCCAGAATGCACTTGCTTCGCTGCCCTACAAGGCCACTCCCAAGCCACGCCTACCGGTAAGAGAGCGCAGTTAAACAACAAGGCAAGGCTAGGCTACGAGTGAGTCTCCGTGACGAGTTTGCCCAAAATGTCCGGGATTTGGCTTTTGCGTTCTACAGTCGCCATTCATCATGTTTACTGTGGCGAGCAGGACGAGGCTGAGGGGCGCGGGAGAACGGCGCGAGGCCGGTGGCGTGATTACTGACGACCGACACCTGTGAGGCACTGTTCTCGTATCTCGCACGGAGGAGCAGGTATTTTCTTAGCAATGGTAAAACACACATCAACCGATCACGCCACCGGCCTCGTGTCTTTCAACCGATCACGCCACCGGCCTCGCGTCTTTCAACCGATCACGCCACCGGCCTCGCGTCTTTCTCCCGCAGCGCTAGCCTCGTCCTGCTCCCTGTATTACTGTGATTACTGATGAGCGCGCCTGTGAGATGCACCGGTCTCATGGGCTATCTCTCACGGAGGTGCGGGTATTTTCTTAGCAATGTTAAAACGCAAATCAACCGATCACTTGTTTAGCATTCATGTAAACATTACATTCAGATTCACCAATCGGGGTGAATTCAGTTAGATTGAAACAAAAGGTGAGCATGTAAACAATGAATGGCGACCGCAGAAAGCAAAAGCTGAATCCCGGACATTTTTGTCGATCTCGACGGCCGGACATGTCCGGGAAATAGAGTATGGTAACCCCTACTACTCAGCTTTCTTCGTCCCTGTTTTCTGCAGGTTTCTGCCGTTGAAATCAAACGCACTCGCACTGATCTGTGATAGGTCTGTTAGCGCATTAGGTCCAACCCCCTATGGGCGGGTTTGAAAGGGTGGATCTAGTGCTTGTAGTCTTAACAGAAATCCCCCCCTCATACACTTCCTCCTACAATGACGCAAAATGACGATTTTTGCGTCATTGTAGGAGGAAGTGTAAAGAGGTAAATACAGATTTCTCTCGTCTCGGGGGAAAATGAAAAAATGTTGCATGACCATTCAATAGTATGACTGGATTTCTAACAATGCAAAGCTTAATGCAAATGGGTGAAGTGTCCCTTTAACCGACCGTCTGCTATAGCGGCCTCGCGTCACCAAGGTCAGATAAATCCCATCACATAGAGCCTCTTTAACCTAGATATCGTCATATAGAGACTGTCTGTTCCCTGAATTTGGAAATCCAAAAAACGTCCAAACCCATCTAAGGTTAACAATTTAATTGATGTTCAACAAATAAAAAACAGATGAGCAAATGCTAAAGCTTGGGTTGCTGAATATTCAATCCCTTACTCCAAAAGCACTCATTGTTAATGATATGATTACAGATAATAACCTAGATGTGCTGTGTTTGACAGAAACCTGGCTAAAACCAAATGATTACATTACTTTAAATGAGTCCACCCCACAAGATTACAGTTATAAACATGAACCTCGTCTGAAACGCAAAGGGGGAGGTGTTACTGTAATTTATAGTAATATTTTCAAAACCACTAAGAAGTCTAGTTTCAAATATACCTCTTTTGAAGTGTTGGTGCTTAATGTAAAAATATATAGTGTAAACGATAAATCACGTTTAAGATTTGTGCTGGCTACTGTATAGAGGCCACCAGGGCACCAAGATTTTATCAAAGAATTTGCAGACTTTCTATCAGAATTAATATTGACTGCAGATAAAGGCCTAATTGTTGGTGATTTTAATATACACATAGATAATGAAAAAGATGCATTGGGATTGACATTTAAAGACATTGTAAACTCAACTGGACTTAGACAACATGTGTCAGGACCTACTCATTCTCGTAATCATACTCTAGATCTAATATTATCACATGGAATAGATGTTGATGCCGTTGAAATTCTGCAGCAGAGCGATGACATCTCAGATCATTATCTAGTCTCATATGTAAATAACATTTAGCCAAGGCTGCAAAGCCGACTCCGTGTTATAAATATGGAAGACCTATCACCCCTGCCACTAAAGATTGCTTTATCAATAATCTTCCTAATCAGTTTCATAATCTCAGCATCCCAGATAGCTTAGAAGAACTTGATATTGCAACAGAAACTTTTAACTCTCTCTTTTCCAGCACTTTAGACACAGTTGCTCCGTTGCGCTTAAAGAAGATTAAAGAAAATAGTCCAACACCGTGGTACAACGAGCTCACTCAGGCCCTTAAGAGAGCAGCCAGAAAAATAGAGCGCAACTGGAAGAAAACAAAACTAGAGGTATTTCGCATTTCATGGAAAGAGCATGATTGCATACAGAGAGGCCTTAAAAGCTGCTAGATTTGCTTATTTTTATATAAGAAGAAATTAGAAGAAAGAAAATTTAGAAGAAAATAAACAAAACCCTAGGTATTTATTTGAAACAGTGGCTAAACTAACGAAAAAGAAAGCTTCAAGCCCAGAAGTTTCCAAGCAGCACAGCAGTAATGACTTTATGAACTTATTCACTTACAAGATTGATAATATCAGGGAGAAAATTATAACTATGCAACCGTCTACTACAGTATCGCATCAGGCAATGCATTGTAGTCTCCCTAAGGAAAAATTTGATTCATTCATTGCTATAGAAGAGGAAGAATTCGTTAAACTCGTTAAATCATCTAAATCGACAACATGTATGTTAGACCCTATACCGACTAAGCTACTGGAAGAGATGCTTCCAGAGGTCATAGATCCTCTTCTTAATATCATTAATTCATCTTTGTCATTAGGATACGTACCAAAAACTTTTAAGCTGGCTATGATTAAACTGCTTGTTAAAAAAAACGCAACTTGATCGTACAGAATTAGTTAATTACAGGACGATCTCGAATCTACCTTTTCTGTCAAAGATACTAGAAAAGGTGGTATCCTCACAACTATGTTCCTTTTTAGAAATAAATGATATCTGGAAGGATTTTCAGTCAGGATTTAGACCGTACCATAGTTCTGAGACTGCTCTCATTAGAGTTACAAATGATTTGCTCTTATTATCAGATCATGGTTGTATCTCGCTATTAGTGTTACTCGATCTTAGTGCTGCATTTGATACTATTCACGTCAACATTCTTTTAAATAGACTCGGAAATTATGTTGGCATTAGTGGAATTGCATTAACATGGTTTAAATCATACTTATCTGACCGTTATCAGTTTGTAGCAGTAAATTTGTAGCAGAAGAGATGTCTCATCGATCACAAGTTCAGTATGGCGTACCACAAGGCTCAGTACTAGGACCGTTGCTGTTCACTCTGTACATGCTACCCTTGGGAGTTATCATTAGGAAACATGGAATTAGTTTTCACTGTTATGCCGATGATACTCAGCTCTATATTTTTTCACACCCTGACGAAACTTACAAATTCACAAAATTAACGGAATGTATAGGTGATATAAAAAATTGGATGACTAGTAATTTCCTACTACTTAATTCTGAAAAAAACAGAGATTCTAATTATTGGACAAAAAACTTCCTCACGTAATAATCTAGAATACTGTCTAACACTTGATGGCTGCTTTGTCAAGTCTTCGTCGTCGGTTAGCAACCTGGGTTTGCTCTTTGATACCAATCATTTGGTATTTCATTTGAAAGTAATACTGTAAAACCGCATTTTTCCATCTTAAAAATATATCTTAATTACGCCATATTGACAAATGCAGAACAATTAGTCCATGAGTTCATGACATCAAGGCTAGATTATTGTAATGCTATTATGGGTGGTTGCCCTGCATGCTTAATAAACAAATTACAGCTGGTCCAAAACGCAGCAGCTCGAGTTCTTACCAGAACCAGGAAGTATGACCATATTAGCCCAGTTCTGTCAACACTGCACTGGCTCCCTATTAAACATCGTATAAATTTTTAAATATTGCTGATTACTTACAAAGCACTAAATGGTTTAGCTCCCCAGTACTTGATCGAGCTCTTAACACATTATAGTCCTTTAGTCTATTGCGATCTCAAAATTCCGGCTAGTTGATAATACCTAGAATATCAAAATCAACTGCTGGCGGTAGATCCTTTTCCTATTTAGCACCAAGACTTTGGAACAGTCTTCCTAACATTGTCCGGGAAGCAGACACACTCTGTCAGTTCAAAGCTAGACTAAAAACACACCTCTTTGACCTAGCATACACATAACACATTATAGACTTTTATAATTCAATGTTAGGCTGCATAAGATTAGGTCAGCTGGAAACCGGGAACACTTCCCATACATCCTGATGTACTCGTTACTATTAGTCTCTCTGTTTATCCCAAGGTTTACCGCAGTCCGCCGGATCCAGGCTGTGTCCAGATCTGATGAAGGACCTGCGCCTGGACATGACGACAGCGCAGTCCTGAAATGTCAACTAGGCTCTTCCCTGCGAAGGCCTCAATCCCCTCCCTTTACCTATCTACAGATAAAGTGTTGTCGGGATAATTCCGGTTCGCGTGGCTACGTGGAAGCGATAAAATTCTGTATTATTAATTTTAAAGGATAATTTTGGTGTTTAGCACTTTGAGTCTCTTTTCTGGTTTGTTTTGGATGAACTAGAGTGGTGGACACAGAAATTTTGACGATGGGTCCTGTCTCGACTTTTTGACTCATTTTAGAATCACCTTCGTTTTCAAAACTGTGCAACTCACCGAGTGGTTAGTGATGTTCGTTGATGTTCCAAAACAAGTAGCTTAGAGAAATACAGTTTCTGTTGTGTTTTATTTGGCATTTTGTAAAATCCCATTGATTTCTGTTGGAGGACTCATTGCTCGTTGCTACCGGAAAAGGAAAAGACGCTTCAGACTCAAATATCGAGCGGAAGTTTATACGCGGTTGTTAGGTATCTGAAAAAATAGTTCCACTATAGCAAATAACACGGATTGAAATCATACATTGCGCCGATATATTTGTTTTTAATCATCAACGAACACCACTAACCACTCGGTGAGTTGCACAGTTTTGAAAACGAACGTTAAGGGTTGTTTTAAGGACATGTTTGTGCATGCCCATAGCCAGCCACTCTGAAGCAGTCAAAGGCGATTCTGAACGAGTCAAAAAGTCGAGACAGGACCCATCGTCAAAATTTCTGTGTCCACCACTCTAGTTCATCCAAAACAAACCAGAAAAGAGACTCAAAGTGCTAAATACCGGAATTATCCTTTAAGGCCAGACAGGTAGTATGTTGAGGGTTGATTTGTAGGGAAGGACTGTACGCCTGCGCACATATATTCAAACGCGCATACCTATAGACTGAACTCGTAATACGCATGTGCACGCCATCGGCGTTCTCACTGGTTCGTGTTTTTGAAGTTTGCGCAGAAAGAACTTAAGAGTTTTCTGTTAAAACGGTGTCGTGTTAGCGGCCCCTAAGTTAACTAGATGTACCGCATGGCGGTACAAAATATGACCGCCGCTCAGGCCTGCACTGGCTTTCCACAAAAAATATACTTATACATACTAAGTATGAAAAATCTGTGATTTTTTTTCAAAGGACCCTCCCATTCAATTTCTACAAACCTCTACCAAACGGTTGAGGTGCCTGTTGATGGTAAAAGTCAGTTGGCATGGCATGGGTTTGTTGTGTTTTACTGAAATAAAAAACATTTTTTCCCCAAAAAGTGGTTTTATCTTGTAGCCCTGGTCCCAGAGTTTTAAAAAAACAATGTTAACAAAATTAAACTCATTCCCACTGTACCTAGTAGAACACTTAAGTAAATGTCCCATTGAAATTAATGGGATTTTATGGATTTAGGTGAAGAAATACATTTTGGTCTGTACCATGAAGAGCAGGGATGTAGTGGAGGCTAAACGCACGTAAACGCCGTTTACGGACCTCCCAAAATTTGGAAATAGCGTTTGTCCACCTCCAAAGTGCGTTTATCCACCTCTACATTGCGTTTATCCACCTCTAAATGTCACGTTATTTGAGCGGACTTTGCTTTTCCAGTGCGTGATCGCCGATCGGCACATGATTCGAGCATTTGGGCCGTTAACTACAGAGCAGAAAAGCGCGTAAACACGGAGCAGAGAGCGCAGCGCGCGCCACACACACACACACACACACACACACACACACACACACGGAACAAAGAGAATGGCGCACACACGTAGAAGAAAACACGCTCGTGATGTTACTAAACAAGCTGCGCGAGAATGAAACTTGATCGCAGTCGCAACAGGAAATCAATAAAACGATGCAAAAAAGGGAATCAAGCCTGCACCAGGTTAAAGACTTTTCCCTCTACATGGATGGGGATGGTTGCAACATGTCATTTTTCTCCAATCAGAAACAAGCTAGCGTGATGACACTCATACTGAACATGCACAGTTAGACCCTCCCCCCTCCAAAAAGACAGTAGACATATTCAACATGTGCTGCTGCATTTATTGAACAAAAATTGTTTTGGAGGTATGAAAGTAAACATTTTCATGAGATATATTTTTGTCATACTGTCCTGAAATTTTGTATGAATTAAAAAAAAACGTACTTCGTTTGAATTATTGTTTTGTTGACTTTTAAGTGGCATGGTTAGCATGTGTCGGAGTCAGTGTGTCTAGCAGGAATATGATGTTCTGTCATGGCTGATAGGGTTGGGGACGGTTGCAAGCAACAAGATATAAATTGCATGTTTAATAAAAGTTTGTTGCATTGCAAACTGTTCAATTCTTCCTGTCTGACACTGAAATATGGAGAGATTGAATAGCATCTGTAACACCTGATCACTGAATCTGTGTAGGCCTATGTTCTACACATAAACAAACAAAACTCAATAACTGTTATTTGATAAATATGACTAAATAAATAAATAATAGGCTACAATAATATTATTGAAATAAATAATACTATAATATTATAGTAGGCCTCAACAGTTAATATTTTCAGAATTCTATGCTCATTGAGACAAAAAGCTTAAGTTAATTAATGAAATTAAAGGTATTTTTAACATGTTGCAACCGTCCCTGGGTCGGGGTCAGTTGCAACATCTGACTTCTTCCATTCAAATAAATACTGTGAACAATATGTCTTATATAATCATCTTTAAATGGTATGGGTAATTGGCAGACAGAAGTTTAATATGTACAAATTTGGTGGGTCTAGTCCAAATAGTCTGAGTAACTGAGAGAAATGCAAAAAGTGTTGCAACTGTCCCCGGTCCCCACTAAACTTGATAGATTTCAACCATATTATTCCTTTCTGAGTCTCTTTAACAAGAACTTAGATTAATGTATGAATTGAATAGTGATTGTGTGACCTATGATGAGGGAACAACCAGTGATACCCTTGGTAGTACCATCAAATGATAGCCTATAGCGATGTCATCAGGATACACATACAACGGTAGACAGTGGCCCACCTTACCGGGTGACCATGTCGTGGTCCACCAGAATTTATAGTTTACCCACCTCTTTTTTTACCACTACACCACTGATGAAGAGAAAACTGATTCAACTATATAAACTATATATTTTCTGAAAGCGTAGACTCTCAGGATGTGATCTAACATGGCATGAAACATGTCCCACCCACCTCATTAGTATACTGCCCAAGCATAACACATTGGGTATTGGTAAATCGGGTATATGGCTGATACCTAAAAAAAGTAGTAGTATGTGCATGTCTGTCTGTCTCAACACACATTCCACAAGATGTTTTATTTTTCAGAAAAGACAGGACGGGGGGCTTGGAGTTCCACACTGCATGTGGGAGTACACAGCCACAAGACAGTCCCACCTCACCAACATGCTGAACTGTGATGATGCCAGCGTGAGGAAGAGGGCCAGAGCATCTTTATTGCTGGATTTTAAAAAACGGAAGGTGCTGAACGCATGCGGCGGGGAAGATAGCTTCTTGGGCTTTAAAAAAAGACAAATGGAAAGCTGGATGGATGGGCACAGGGATTTGGTGTGTCATCAGACTGGCCAGACTTAAACAATTTATGCTGGAGAACAGGCACTAACCTGAAGTGGACCTCTCAATGTCGACCTGTAGAGGTCTCTGATGCAGTCGTAGAGGACTCATCTGTCATCGTGGAAGCCAGACTGCACCATAACAACACTGTTCTCCTGCTCCAGCCTAGAACATCAAGGCAGACTCTCTTGTCTATTCAAAGAGCTCAAAATATGGAGTACTGGTCTAGTCTGAAACTCCAGGGAAAGTTAGCAAAACTGCCCTGCACGGACCACTCTGTGTCACATACCATCTACAGCAATGCCACCATCAGTGATGAGATCCTCACCTTCTGCGTAAAAGCACGTCTGCAGGTTCTTCCTACAAAATACAACTTATCAGTGTGGTTTCCTTCCACCCATTCGCCCCTCTGCATGCTGCATGCCCCCCCTCAACACCTGGAGTCAGTAGCCCACATCATGAACAGTTGTTCATCACTTAAAGGACTATATATTGCCAGACACGACAGACTTGTGGACCTCATTGCTGCTGTGTGGGTGATGAGCAGATCTTTAAACACACTACTGTACAGGCTGAATGGTTTAACTCACCTGCAAACACTTTTTTAGGAATTGCTAATACACCCGATATTGTTAAAATCTCTCAGAATGGAAAAAAAGTTACACTATTTGAAGTTTCATGTGCATTTGATTTGTTTATGGAGGATTCTTACTGCTCTAAGATTCTAAAATATCAGTCATTGGTATCGATCATTGAGAACTTTGGGTACAAATGCCAGCTTATTGTGCTGGTGTTTGGTAGTCTAGGTCATGTACACAGGCTGGTGATCCGTGGACTTTGCATTGGGGGGATTTCTAAAACAAGGGCCAAACAGTTGGCAAAGTACTGTTCAATCTCAGCAACTATATGAAGCATGATTGTTTGGAAGAGGCGATGTTTCCTGTACCCTTAGAACAGGTTTAATCTATAACAATGTGCTGATCTGTTTTAATCTGTTGGATTATTTAAAAAATTTGATTCCTAATGAAATTTGACTTGTAATGTGGGATCAAATAAAGTATATAAAATGTGTGTGTCTGTGCGTGTATGTATGCGTGCGTACATGTGTGTGCGCGTGTGTGTGTGTCTGTGCGTGTGGATGTCAGTGTGTGTGCATGCTTGCGTTTGTTTGTATTCCTGCATGTGTGTGTGTGACAGTATCATCCTAAACCAGCAACCCTTCGCTCAACAACACCATCTACAGGCCGATGAGTGTACAGTCACTAAATGTGCACATAAATGAATTTATTTTATACCCCCCCATGGATGAAATTCTACGAAACTTAGCATACCCCCAGAGGATGTCAAGTTAATCATACACATGAAATATGGTGCAGTTCTGAACATCTCAACTGAAGATAGGGGCAATTAAAGCAGAATAATATTGCATTTTCATTTTTTATGGGAGTGGCGCAAATCACAAATGAGTGATTATGGGCTAGGTTGATGTGGGCCCTTAAGAGCAACATACCATAAAAATTTCTTCATCCTCGGTGCCACGGTTCAGGTAGTTATTTAGGAAAAACTGCATTTTTTGGGTTTGGGGGGGCCCAGTGCGGGGGGGGGGGGAGTGGCCCCCGGGGACCAAACGAAATTTTTCCGTAAAAGTCTAGTGGGGCTACATGCCCACCAAATTTCATGTTCCCTGGTGTTTCGGTGTCCCTGGTATCGTTGACGAAAAAATTCAGTAGATAACGGGAAAAAAAAAAAAAAAACTTTGACAATCGATTATGGGCTAGGTTGATGTGGGCCCTTAAGACCAACATACCATAAAAATTTCTTCATCCTCGGTGCCACGGTTCAGGTAGTTATTTAGGAAAAACTGCATTTTTTGGGTTTGGGGGGGCCCAGCGCGGGGGGGGAGTGGCCCCCGTGGACCAAACGAAATTTTTCCGTAAAAGTCTAGTGGGGCTACATGCCCACCAAATTTCATGTTCCCCG
The DNA here is from genome assembly GCA_022829025.1 of Squalius cephalus. Taxonomy (NCBI): domain Eukaryota; kingdom Metazoa; phylum Chordata; class Actinopteri; order Cypriniformes; family Leuciscidae; genus Squalius; species Squalius cephalus. The sequence continues at coordinate 11,673,090 of CM040797.1, read as the reverse complement.
GTGTTTCGGTGTCCCTGGTATCGTTGACGAAAAAATTCAGTAGATGACGAAAAAAAAAAAAAAAAAACTTTGACAATCGATTATGGGCTAGGTTGATGTGGGCCCTTAAGACCAACATACCATAAAAATTTCTTCATCCTCGGTGCCACGGTTCAGGTAGTTATTTAGGAAAAACTGCATTTTTTGGGTTTCGGGGGGCCCAGCGCGGGGGGGGGGAGTGGCCCCCGGGGACCAAACAAAATTTTTCCGTAAAAGTCTAGTGGGGCTACATGCCCACCAAATTTCATGTTCCCCGGTGTTTCGGTGTCCCTGGTATCGTTGACGAAAAATTCAGTAGATGACGTGGAAAAAAAAAAAAAAAACTTTGACAATCCCTATATGACCGCTTTCGCTAGCTACGCTAGCGGCGGTCATAATAACTAATGATCGTTGTGACGGAAGTGAATAGGGATGGCGAAAACTAAAAATTTTCTTGACCGACCACTGAGCCTCATTAGCCAGTTGAAACCGGTTAACCGGTTAGTTTAAAATATGCTACGCTATTTGAAATAACAGCCATTTCAAGCCGCGCCTGCAATTTCGCAACTCTGTCGCATCTCTCTGCCGCTCTGCCTCCCGCTCACGTCACTTTTTTTAAAGGTGACATATCATGCTAAATGCACTTTTTTAGCCCTTAAATGCATTTTGTTGTATATTTGGAGTGTTTAGAAGTACAGAAAAGATTAAATTATTCTCTTCAGGTGCTTCGTTGATATCTTTATATTCTGTTTTGGTCATATTTTTCAACCTGTTCAGATTTTTCTGTTATCTATGACGTTTTTTGAACTAATACGTCACAGTATTTGCAGCGGAACTGCCAAATAAGGACATTGACTTCCAGCCCAACACTTCGAGCAATCCGCCATTATTATTTCTCGCTGCAATTTTGTAGTCCAAGCTAAAGGATGCAGAAGTTACGAGAGGGTAAGTTAAAATGTTCGGTTGTTGGATGTAGTAACCCACACGCTTCATTACACCGTCTAATGTAAATGAACTGCCGCGCTTATGACAGTGCGCATGTTTGACTGAAAGAACGAGCAGAGAGAGAGAGACCCGGTCGCGCGCGCGCTCACTCTCTCTCTTTAGAGCCAGGCGAAAGTGTAAACAAGACATCACCGTCTCCAAACTAGACGCTGTCTTGCTCTCTCTCCCTCGCACATATTAATCAAAATAAATCGACACGGTGGTAAAAGGTTGGAAGACCAAAGTTTCATGTATAAATACAGTAACACACCATTGCGATACATCCATATGAAGACGTTGTTCTGCAGGTTCGTCGTCTTCATTTTTATCTCGCTCCGGCTCCGACTCTGGCTCGAACATGTAAGGCTGGCTGGACAAGTCTTCCGTTGTTGACATTTTGTTAATAACGTGTGAATAAAAAGTTTATGTGCCGCTAGATAATCCTGTCTCTGCTATCAGACTACAAAAATGGCCGAACGGGGTGGAGTTGAACCTCTGCAACCTGGAGAGGGGGCGGGGTATGAAGTGTCTCAATTGTATTTAAAGAGACCGCACCAAAACGAGTTGCTCTCAGACGCACATCAGAAAAGGGGTAGAAAGGGGGCTTGTGGAGCTATAATAATGAGGAATTCAGACCCAAGCATTGCAGTTCCACTTTATATAGACTACAAATGTATGATTTATATGTAAAAAGGAACAATTTAAAAGCATGATATGTCTCCTTTAAATCCCCTACAATGCGAAACATGAGTCCTGCAAATGCGGCGCCGAGGAGCTTGTATGTAATTGGAGGACAAATGGCTCCTTAGTTTCAAAATGGTTTGGGTACAAGGTGATCGCGTTGAAAATAAAGGCGTTTGTCTAGCGTTAGAAGCTCATTTGAAACATTGCCGCGGCTCATTTAAGAAAAAGACGCCGCTTTAGTTTGAGGTAGCGCTAACAATAATAAAGAAAGATGATGATCATCATCACTTTACATCATAGATGATGTGCTACTACTGTATTTAAGCACTGTGAGCGCGTAAACCCAAACGCTGTGACCTCGCGCCAAATGTTTTTATTGGTTTATTAAGTACAAACAGGCGAGTTATGAAAAATTGAGTGTGAGGGATTTGTTCACTTCACACAAAAATATCTTGGAATGAGATGGCTAACTGTAGTAGCGTTTAGTCCACTGTCTATAATAGCCTAATTTAGAGATCACTTTTTTTTTTTTTTAACCGACTACCGACAACTTTGATCGGTTAACGTTGATACGGTCAACCATCGGTCAAACGGTCATCGGTTAACATCCCTAGAAGTGAATCAATCAAACTAACTTTAGCTGGACAATAACTTTATTCTAGAGCTGCTATAAAGCCAAAACACTTTGCTTTAATTTCCTATCATCAATGTAAAGCTGCTTTGGAACAATCTACATTAAAAGCGCTAATTAAATGAAGATAACTTGACTGACTTGACACATATAAGGCAGGCAAATTATGATGAATGATTTGTTTTCTTTTTAAGAATTACAGTACGCTGAGTTCAATGTACTTGGTGGGTAATATAATCAAAACCCTTCACAGACTCAGCAGTTTCAAATGTATGCTTTCTTATAAGCATCCTTTTTAACAATGTAATCTTTGTACTTATTTGTAATTAGAAATATATATTAGAAAGTAATCAAAAAGGCAATAAGGTTGTCAAGCTTGAACAAATATAAACACCAATCAACACACACTACCATAATTGGCTGGTCAGCTCAAGGCAAAGTAACTTTATGTTCATAACATGTTTTTTCCATGATCTTTTCATGATCATGATTCCAACTTTTCAACGATCATTTACATCATAACAATGAAGCCAAATTGTTCAGGAAATCAGAAATAAATACACAGCTTAATTTTGCAAATAAAAATAATGTTAATGTAATGTTGTACATGTTATAATGACTAACTCTGTTTTTTGCAGATGCATTGGACAATGTTTTATAGTTGTTTTAAGACAGACAAATGTCTCCACATAGATTTTAAACAGATTTATCAAAGACTTTAGACTTTGACTAAATACCCAGTGCTGAAGTTGCTAGAAATCAGTGTCAGCAGTATTCCACGTGTAAGTGATATTAGCAAATGCATAGCAGACCTATCCACATAGGAAAAAACGAAACAGTGAGCTATTTATTTATGCAAACAGCAACTAAAACTTACCAGTAACTTCTGAGGGCAGTATCTTTAACTCTTCGAGTCTGCTTCGACTTCAACTTGAAAAGCTTGGCTCTGATTGGTGCGGTTGAATAGACTTTGACGAAATACGTGTTAAATACGTGTTAAAATGCACGTGTTTTTGACCCTCGTGGCTTTCCATAGTGGTGCGACGTACCCCTTCTCTCACGTAAAAGTACACGACTGTCTCCTTCGGAAGGTTATCCATGGCACTATCCATCGCCATAGGTGGGTGGGTGTGGAAAGTATGGCGAGTAAAAAGTGACTTTTCTAAGACTACACTGAAGAAGGCGAAGGAGCAGTCTACCCTTCCGTCGCCGTCAGTCCGTGTCTATTTTTGAATGGGATTGATAGAGACGTCAGACGACAGACCGGCGGCGACGTCACGGCGACGTCACAGTAGTAACGTATACCTTACGGCGACGTGGCGATGGCGTACGTGAGCAATGTATAAAAAATCATAACGTCTGAACCAGGCACGTCGCCTAATAAGACGCCTGATACACACGTCGTCCCTCAGTACGTCGCCTAATAAGACGCCTGATACACACGTCGTCCCAATATTATAATGTTATTTTTCCCATGTTGATAATGAAAAGTGAATAGCATGAGTAAGATTGGATTTGCAATAGGCTATATCGGGAGACATGATTTTGACGACTTAATAAGTTTTGTTTTGCAGGAAGCCTTTCTTTAAAGTGAATTTTGTTTAATTGTATCTTAATTTTAAGCAATTTGTCATCAACCAATTGCATGGATTTAATAAAAAAGAAGTGAATATTCCATAAACAGGCTCTAACTTGTTGGTCTTTCTGCAGCAGTGTTTCAATAAATGGTCTATCTTTTCTAGACAGAAAAGTTAACAACAAAGTAATAAAAAATCTTTTATGTGCAAAATCTATCCCTGCCTCCAGATACAAATGGTCCCCCTTGTATGAAAATATTAATTGGAATAGAGCATGGAGTAACCCACATACATTTTTAATTACAAACAAAGTATTTTGAAGGAGTAACACCGCACTCACGAAAAACAAGGTGCCAGACAAACAAAACTGAAGATCTCAAAAGATAAATAAAACTGTCTGCACACTTGAATCCTTTCAGCAAATTTAATAGCCAAGCTTTCGGTCAAACGACCATCCTCAGGGCATACAAACAATCAATGTAGCAATCAACTTAACTGTGTTCAAACACATCAGGACAATTAACAGTGATTACCACACCTGTGGAAGCCAGGTAGGAGAGTTGTAGTCCAATGGTGGGAGTTGTAGTTTTTCTTTAACCTACCCAACATATTGAGTTATCTACATAATTTACACATTTACTCCCCATAGTGAAAATCCCCAATACAAGAAACAAACATAAGTACAAATATACAAAAATACAGAAATACAAGCACATATATACATACATGCTGTATAAGTACATGGAGACTGCAAGGACATCAGTAAAAACCTTCATAAACTGCAGTATTCAAGACTTATAAAAACAGTACAGCTGTGACTATAGCATGACACTCATGTCGAAATCCACATTTAAACCTTTGGGATATAAGGCATCCAAAGTATGAATCCAGTACAGTTCCCTTTGGCATAGCACTTTGTCAATGTTGCCTCCTCTAGATAATTTAATCTGCTCAATTCCCTGAAAACGGAGAGAAGAGACTGAGTGAGCACACTCTGTAAAGTGACAGGCCACAGGGTAGTTAGGATCAGCACGTCTGATAGAGCTTTTATGCTCACTTATCCTCTGTTTTAAACTACGTGTGGTCTTTCCCACATACACCATGTCACAAGGACATCTTAAAATGTAAATAACATTCTTAGTTTTACATGTAATAATGCCCTTCACATTGTAGCTCTTACCGGATCTGGGATGTTTAAAGTTACAGGTCTTGTGTGTATTATTACATTGGGCACAATTGCCACAGGGATAGTTACCATCCCTAAGAGGTGCTAAGAGTGTTTGGGTAGGAGCTGATCTTATGCATGCTTTTACTACCCTGTTGCGGAGGTTAGGGCCCCGTCTGGACACAAACAAAGGTGGATCCTTAAATTTATCCTGAAGAGAAGAATCATCAGATATTAGGTGCCAGTATTTCATAATGGTGTTTTTAATAATAAAGGATCTTGGAGTAAAAGTAGTTATGCAAGAGACAGAAAACTTTTTATCCTTTTTAACACTCTTTTTCAAAAGGTGTGGCCGTGGTGTGGAGAGGGCGATATTATATGCCTCTTCAATACTTTTAATGGGATACCCCCTGGCTAGAAATCTTTGCTTCATATCTATAGCATTCTCCTTGAACTCTTCAATTGAATGGCAAATCCGTCTAAGTCTATAGAATTGACTCTTAGGCAGGCCGTTTTTTAGGGCACTGGGATGCGAGCTGCTTGCCAAAAGGAACGAATTGCGATCCGTCTCTTTACGATAGAGGGTTGTGGTCAATCTACCATCTTCTAGTTTGATCCACATGTCTAGGAAATGCACACATTTGGAGTCAGATTCTACAGTAAATTTTAGATCTGAGCTCATCCTATTGAGGTGAGTAGTGAATTCATTCAGCTCATCTTGGGACCCTTTAAAAACACACAAGACATCATCTAAGTATCTAAAATATCTGATGATATTACTGTAGAAGGGATTTCTGTCCTCGTTAAAAATAAACTGTTGTTCAAAGAATCCAACATACAAGTTCGCATAACTGGGGGCAAAAGTACTCCCCATACTTGTGCCTTTAACTTGGAGGTAATATTCTCCCTGGTGGAAGGCAAAGAAATTTAATCTGAGAATTGATGATGCCAGATCACAGATGAAAGTATTAGGAGGATTAACATCCTCAGGGCGATTCTGCAAATAATATTCTAGTGCTGTAATACCTCGTTCATGAGAAATATTGGTATAGAGACTTTCTACATCAAATGTAGCTAAAATGGTATCAGGAGGGAGATCCCGAAGTTCAGAGATTTTATTAATAACATCTGTAGAGTCTTGTACATAAGCAGGCAGATTTTTTACAAAAGGTTTGATGAAATAATCCACAAAGTTTGATAATGGCTCTAATAGTGACTCGTTACTGGCAACTATGGGTCTGCCCTTGGGTTTAATAAGGCTTTTGTGTATTTTAGGAAGCATATAAAATGCCGGAATGACCGGATGTTGTCTATTGAGATCTTCTTTGGTTATCCAATTTTGTTCTAGGGCTTGAGTAATCAGCTCACTAATTATTTTTTGAAAATCAGCCGTAGGGTCACACTTAAGCTTCCTATAGAATGTTTCATCATTCAGTTGACGATATGCCTCAGTTACATAGTCAGTTGTATTAAGGATAACAATAGCCCTTCCCTTATCTGCTGGTTTTATTATAATGTCTGTATCTTTAGCAAGCTCTTGAATGGCACTTCTTTCATCCTGACATAAATTTTGCTGATGGGAGTAAGGCGTAGTCTGTAGCTTCTCAAGAATCTCTTGTGCAACAACCCTACAGAATGTATCGATCGAGGGGTGGTTTACATGAGGTACAAATGTACTTTTAGGCTTAAACCTAGGTTTATTACAAACAAAGTAAAAGAAATATCATTTAATATTCTTCACGATTATTACCCCTGTAACAAGATTATCTCTATACCGTAGACGAAAAATGCAGCTTTTGCTTTACGGAAATGGAAATGTTAGACCATTTATTCTATAGTTGTTCACATAGCTTTTATCTGTGGAATGATATAGAATGTTACATTAATGGACAACTTGGCTCAAACATACATTTATCTAATTTTGATATCTTCTTTTACTTTTCTGACTCAAACTTCTCTGTACAATATATAGTCAACTTAATAATTTTGCTTGGAAAATTCTTTATTCCACTCAATTATGTCGTAATAACGAGATCTTATGTCGATTTAACAACATCTTTTTCTCGTAATAACGAGATCTTATGTTGTTAAAACGACATATTTGCTTGGCCATATAAGGACATGTGTAGTCATGTACAAAATATGCCTTTATCCACATAAAATTGATAGCCAATCATGTCTTTACCATAAAAGCTGAAGAAATAGCAGCCCCCAACGGACATTCATGTTAAAAGATCAAATTCTGTACACACCTTATTAATAGCAGATGAGCCCAGAATACGAACATTGTGTTTAATTGCACATTAGGCTAAGCGTTTTCCTCCCATAGAAAACCCTTATAATAAAGAAAAAGCTTAATGTGGCTTAATAGGCTACTTCAGTGATAAAGATCAAATGCTGTACACACCTTATTAATAAACCATACTATCCTACAAAAAAGCAGATGAACCCAGAATATGAACGCAATGCATTTAATTACACGTTAAGCGTTTTCCGATAGAAATCCTTTATTATAAAGAAAATATAGGTGGCTCTTAACGTGTCTTTCTATGGGAGGATGGCATTGCGGTGCACAGCAAATCCTTTAAATGGTATTCAATGCAAAACAAAAATGAAAAATAAAAGTAGCCAATAAAATAAACAAATTATTGTGGCATTAATTAGCCCACAAACAATATTTATTTTAAAGACTAAATTAATTTGTTTAAAGAAAAACTCCAGCATTGGGCGTTTATCTGTATAGGCGTTTCAGCCGTCCTTTTCAAACTGGCACAATAAAATGCTACAGAATTTGATTTGTTAAACATGAAGAGGACTTATCAGTCTGGCATGGCCGCTCGCTCTAACGTTAACCTAGATAAATGTTTTATTATTAAGTTATTAAGCGCATATCCGAGTGTTTGTGCAGAGTGTGGAGCGCGCACTGCATGACATGGAGGCGCCGGTGCCATCAATTGCATTTTCCTATCAACAGTGGAAACAACTTAAAATACTCCATCATTTCTGGTCATACAGAAAAGAATAATCCATCAGTCGCAACTACTTTTATTTGTGTAAACTCTCAACAACAAGAAAACGTTGTGCTTTTGTAAAATAAAAGAAAACGAACAGGGCGCACTTTCATGATCCCTGTGAATTGGAAAAATGAAATGAAAAACAGTGTGTAGACAAGCCTCACAGACATGAGAAATATAACTATCTATATAAATCTTATAAAAAAAATGTCCACCAACTAAAAAAAATCAAATCGAAAGCAAATACGGTACCATCTGATTATGTGATCCTGTCCGTATGAAAGGCGCATAGGCTACATTACAGCGGAGATGTATGGAGATATGTTTGCAGGCAGCCTACACTGATTTAGAAAAGACTAGTTCATTAATAAACAATTAAAATGCTTCATTATTTTTTTCATACACATTTATTATATCATTAGCTTACTTTTGCAAGTGCTTTGCGGCAAGTTTTATGCATGCGCTTGAGCGCGGAATATAGGCTATAGCCATATATACACCCAGGATTGAATATAAACGTGCGATTAGTCCTAATTGTCTAGAAAAATCCTTTAGTCTATGGCAACTCTAATCAATAGCCTACATTTAATATTTGACATTATTTAATTAGTAATTAGTATCCAGCTCTTTACATTCAATTAGTTGAGTTAGCATAATTAGTTAATGAACAAATAAAATAATAAAATAAAGTTTAAATTAAGATACTTCCGGTAAACATATATTTATATATAGCATTGCTTATTCCACCACACAAAGGACTGTTTATAAGGTGACAATCCATTATACACATGTGAAGATTGTATATGGCTGTATCTTGAAGATTTTTGTATTGTATCTTCTGTTATAAAGATGAAGATGGCCATTTCGTTAATTAAACAAAATAAGAACACAATGTTGTAAAAAAATAAACAACTTAGGCTATGTTCTGTTAGATGTGTTTTGACTACTTTTTGTTTAATTATATCTCTAGGTAATGAAGATATAGCCTATTAACAAAAATAAATCTTAGGCTATATATAATATATTATATATAAAAAAAACTTATAGGCCTATATAAAATATATTTAAAAAAAGGGCCTCATTGATTCATTTTGCCTGATTGGGGGCTGCTACTATTTGCTTAAGCTTTTTGAACATAGAAGTGTGATAAAGGCGCGATAGGCTGTCAATTTTATGTGGATAAAGGCATCCCAGCAAACATTGGTCCGACGGCGACGTCCTGTCCCTGGCCAAAAATAGTCGCGGTAGGACGACAAAATATGCAACAAATTGTAACAAAAAATATTTCTTAAAAATGCATTCAAATACGTTTGTACATGTCTACAATTCTCTGTGGTTGCATGTAAAGTTGTTTCTTTGACTTTTAGCTGCGTGTAGTTCAAAATATACCCTGTTGTGATTCAGTTGTGAAAGGACGTCCAGCAGGTGACGTCTTCTACACGTGCATTTATAGTCCATCGTCAACCTCTTTAAAATCCTTATGAAATATGCAAAAGCCATTGTGCTTACACATTCACATACTACAGTAATTTATTTAAGTGCACAATTATTTTTTTAAGAGGTTGTTAGTCGTCCACTGACGTCCTTTAAACGTTTAGTAAGACCCAAACAAACCAGCACGGAAATCTTTATTTAAAAAAACCCTCAGTTTGTTTTACATCTTTTTTTATGTCAAATTCTATTCACAAAGTGCCCCTGTAGTTAAGTAATTGTGAAATCACTGCATTTACTCATTATTCCACCAGTTTCCCATACATTACAATATGATTTCATTATTTTGTTTATATAATTATTAAATATATATAGGCTATATCCATAAGTTATTCATACGTTATTCATAAAGTCACAATTTAAAGTCTGAGCTGGATGCAAAAACTGCTGCCAAGATGTTGTAACAAATCTCGCGATATGACAGTTTGTATACTCAACATTCCAGATCAGTAGGTGGCGGTAATGCATCTTTTTATGCTGGTTTGGCAAAACCGCCAAAAACACCAGAAGAAGAGGAGTGGCTGTTTCTCAATTCCAAGAACGCAGAGAACGGACTTGTGTTCTCGTGGAGACCGGTCTTGCCAAGCTTCCTTGGAAGAACGAACTCGGAACCGGCCGCAATGACTTCTGGGACACCAGGCGAGTACTAGCTCAAGTCTGCATTCGATGCATCCTCGGTATCAAGAACACATCCGGGTTCTTTCATGCGTCCTCTGTACTTGCGTTCTTGAGAATTGGGTCTGAACTTCGACGGTTATGATGACGTAAAACGAGAACACAAGGACGCAAGATCGCTGAAGAACGCATATTGAGAAACACCCAATTTCTCTGGCGGTAACTTATTTCTATCTACAACACGAGGAGAGTTTTTTTTGCGTTTACGAATCATTAAAAATTTACTGGTGGGTAAGTACATTTTGAGGTATTTTATTAATGTATTTTATTTTTACTTGTTTTACTCGGAACAAAAATCCAAAAGCAAGTATAAGCACACTGTCAAGTTAAATTAAATTTGGCTGAAGTTAGCTAGTATGCTAAAAGGTAATGTATAATGCTAGGGCCTTTTTTAACCCTAAAAACAAACTCATCTGTGGCAAAATAAAACGTTTATGGAACTTAAAAATTGAAGTAACCACCTTTCGAATATTTTCACAGAATGTTAAAGTATGTTTGTGTTATGAGATACATAAATAATGATATATTCAGTATAGTACACACACACACACACACACACACATGTATATATATATATATATATATATATATATATATATATATATATATATATATATTTCTTTATTATTAGGGAAACTTCTTGAGAAAAATGTGGGATTACTTTGCTTAAGCAAACCTCTTGGTGGTAAATTGATTCAGTAAAGACAAAAATTTGCATAAAAGGAAAAAACAGTAGTAAAATGGATATTTACTTTGATATCAAAGACATGCAGCACATAAGAGCACATTGGTTAATTAAACATGTTTAAAGATTAAAATAAAAAGTGCTACTCAGATGTAGCATTCTGACAGTTTTTTCTGAAAATAAATTAAATGAAAGGCACTGCAATGTTAAAACTGTAGGAGGAGCTGATGAATAATTCACTGAAATCTGTAAATTAATTCGAACATGGCTGACTTCAATAAGTGCTTTAAAAGTATTTTGTCATTTTAGATTTGCTAAACATGTCCTCTGACTATCAAAGAAAGTGGAGACGTCGAAGGGCAAGAGTTGACTGCCATTCTTGACCCTGGAAAGTCGTCATCATCGTTTACGAGACTAGAGTCTGAAAGTGACCTGAAATCCTTTGAAGAGTGCATGAAAGATGACCAAAAGAAGTGGATCTGTGTAAGTTTAAAATGTGATGAGGATTTTGGGTATATTTCCAGATATACATAAATGCATATGTACGTGCACACACAGATAAGTGTTATTTAAATATCATATTACATTTCTTTTGATTGTGGTGTCACTTTTAGGTTCAGCAACTGTCCAGAGTTGGCGGAATGTCAGTCAGAGACTGTGTAAACAAAGTCATGAACAGGTATGTATTTACCTAGCATTGTTTGTGTGTTTAGCTGTGTCATATTTCAGAAAAAATGACAATAATAACAGTAGCTACAATAATGACCTCAACCTTTGATAATACTATAATTCTGTCACGCATTATATCTACTTATATAATTGCCAGTTTTTGTGTCAAATAAGTTTTAATGTCTGTGCTAAATCAGGCTGTTCGTAGGACTTTAAACAAGATATAAAAACCATAATGTTAGTGTAAGAAATGAATGAGTTATTACGTGTCACAAAAACTTTGGATAGGGACAGAGGCAGAGCACTTATTACATGATAGACTAGTGGTTGTGAAAGTGTATGTTTTAACACTGCATACACTGCATGCAACTGTCAAGCTGCACAGTACTGCTAATTTGCAATGCATTTTAATATTATGAAGTAAATCCTGAATTGTTTATTTCTCAGAATCATGTCAAATGCCTTAATGACAAAATTCAACATGAGGGGTGGTGGCCAGCTGGAAAAGAAGGCATTCAAGGCTACACCTTTATATAATATAATACAAGGTAATTTGTGACACACATTGTATGTTCCTTGTGTCTTATTTATTTAAAAGACCTATTTTTATCAGAAATGTCCAAACGCATAATAAACATGTTTTTAGTCCCAGTGTACTCATATGTGGACATGTAAGAAATCAACATCCTGTGTCATGAATTAAATCTTCATTTTAAATTTTGAAGTCTTGTTCGACTGCATTGTACAATTAGTTTGATAAACAAAAACACTTTCTAAATAAGTGCTTGTTTAACTTCTTGCTTTTTACATTCATATTCTCTTCCCTCAGATGCTGTGAAGAGGTGGAGCCCAAATGCTACTGACTTGGAAATTGAAGTAGCAATGGCGGAACACTTGAAACATGCTCCAGGAAGAGCTGGGGGTGGGGGTTATAAGAAGTCAATGGTGGTAAACCCAATGGCAAAGTTACTGAATCAGTGTTTAACCTGTTTATTGTTATACTTTATAAATAAATATACATACACACACAAAATATGCAATCATGTTGTGGAGCACTAAAATAAAATAGTTTTTTTTTTGGAAAAGAATGGCGTGTTTATACTTATATCCTGTGTTTTTGTTATGTTGTTTGATTAAAAACTACACATTAATTTAAAAATACTGAAAACACAATTACTGCAGATTTGGTTAACTAAATTGCAATACTTGTAGAGTCTTGTTTGAATGTTTAATAACTGGAAGATATTATTCAAAAATGTTAAGTTCATGGTATCTTGTGGTAAAGTAAAATATTTAAGCTCACAAATAATGTGTTATTGGTTGTAAAGTACACGTGGGAAAAACATTTTATAGACGTCCAGGTCGGACTGGACCGCTTTTGGACCTTTTTGGAACCTTAGTCAAGTTCAGCAAATGTGTAAACCTCGAGACATAATGCATTTCACGATGTTAGACAATATGGTATGTTTATTTTATATTTTAATGTACACACGTAAATTATGCAGCAGTACATCTTATTATAAACATCCAGAAGATGACCTATTTAGACGTCCGTGGACGTCCAGAAAAGACGTGCATTTCACGGCCAGAAGACGTCAAAGACGTCGGTTCAACTTTAATTTCGGAACTATTTTTCAACCATAACGGGACTTGACGAAGGGACGTCTTTTCAACGGTCTTTACACGTCTCAATGTTTGCTGGGATATTTTGTACATGACTACACATGTCCTTATAAAGGCAAAAAAAGATGTCGTTTTAACGACATAGCATCTCGTTATTACGAGAAAAGATGTCGTTTTAACAACATAAGATCTCGTTATTACGAGAAAAGATGACGTTAAAACGACATAAGATCTCGTTATTACGACATAATTGAGGGGGGAAAATAATATGCATGTGGCAGCAATGCATCACCGTAGTACTGCTCTTGATGTAAAGTGTAACAGTTATCGTCAGCCCTCTTGCGCCCTCTGTTGGCATTTGTACATAATATACATATGTTCATTGTTTATATATTTCTTCATGTATTTTAATAGTGTTATTAAATAAAATAAAATAATTAATTACTTTTAATACTTTATTTGAACCAATTATATTGCCTCATTTGTAATATGTATTTTAGTCATTCTAAAGGCTATTGTTCACTTCAGATCTATCTTTATGACCAAAAAATATATAAATAAAATAGTCGACACTGACTGACAGCCCTAGTTTTGAACATTTGAACATGAACCTACATTGTTTTGCATTTTGTGACTAAAAGACTATTTCCCTGTCTTATATTTTTTCATTGTTGATTTCTTGAAAATAATAGGCTATTAAAATACTTTCGTGTCACCTTCTCCTGTAAACAATATCGTGAATAGTTTCATATTGTGTATTCGCCCATTATGGTCAACTGTGTTAATTAAAATTATTACCACCTTCAAAAGTAAAAACTCAGAATGACATATTCCAGAATATTATGTTTATAGATTACAATTAATGAATTTATCTGTTCAACTTTAAATTTGTTGTTAATAATTGTGCAAAAAGTTGTGACTTTGGTGGTGTATAATTTCCATAGTCCATATCCAGTAGAAAGTGAGTGAATTATTTTTTAAAAAAAATATTATGTTCGTAAACCATTCAGAGATGACATTAATGACATACACAACTTTGTATACAATACAAAATTTGTATCAATGATATTTTCAATGCACAAGACAACACAACACAACACAAGAAAAGAATGATTGATTAGAAAGATAACAAAGGAGTCACACGTTGGTGTCACGCGTCTGTGGTGCGGCGTGCTGTGGTGCGACGTTGGAGTCACACGTTGGTGTCACGCGTCTGTGGTGCGGCGTACCCCTTCTGTCACGTAAAAGTACACGACTGTCGACTTCGGTATGTTATCCGTGGCACTATCCACTCGTCATAGGAAAGTGCTTCCTGGAACAAAGAAGACGTCTGAGACGGATGAAAACCGAAAGTAATTAAGACGTCCGGCAGCTTTTCATCTAAAGAGACGGGGGAAAAAGGATTGACATGCAGGTTATTTTTTGACTGTAAGTAACTACATTTATCAAGCTAAAACATTTTGTCAGTTAGATATTTTGTAATTATGAAACTACAATTATGTACATTACGACAATTATCATTTAGCCTACTTCTCGACCCTATCTCTGAGTTTAGGCTATGTGAAGGCTGTTCTATGCAATGCTGATTTTTAATATCGTATTATATATATATATATATATATATATATATATATATATATATATGTGTGTGTGTGTGTGTGTGTGTGTGTGTGTGTGTGTGTGTCAGTTCGGATCTTAATGGTGTCAGCGTTTTTAGGCATTCGACCAGTAGCCTATGCCAGCCTACTGATAAATCTCACAAGAGACTGTTTATAATTATTTCTAGACAAATAGACAACAGTAGGCCTACTACAAAAAAGAAAAAAGTTTGATGACGGGCCACTTGAATGTCTAAATGTTCAGTCAATATATGACATTTAATCTGTTAATAATCTGAGGTGAGTTTCCTGTATAGCCCGTATTTCACTGTCCTTTGAACAACATTTTTGTTCTTTGTTATTACAACTAGTTTCAACACACATACAGGGAAATATTGCATACAAAATATTATAAGGAGGAGAAAAAAGAAAACAAACAAAAAAGATAAAATTATTATTATTAATATTATTAAAGTATTTGTCCTAGAGACAAATTTGAGATCAAATGTATTTTGTGATTTATTGCGGGGACATTACATTGTAAATAATTTCTCCATAAAGCTTAACAATGTATCATTATTTTTGTTCAAAATTAAGGACTTTTTCAGCCACCCGATTTCTAGTAAATTTTTTTTAAATGTATGTATAATTTACCATGTAAAATACAGAAGTTTACAACAAATTCAAACATTTTGCTTTTGTGTGTGTAAATGCATACCATCTGTTGTGGCAAAAATATTCATTAAACAATCAATCACTGCGTAAGAGACATTTCTGAGTCAAATTGTCTTTTAAAAGTATTTATTCTTGCAAGAAGGCCCAGTTGCCACACAGAAGTCACCAGTACAGTCTGTGAAACAAGTGCGACGACGAGAGGGAGGGCAGAGGAGCCTTTATACTGCTTTCAAGGTCTCCTGCTTACAGGCCCTTATCTAAACAAGGGAAGGTTTCTCTGCTAGTCATCTAATTCTGCTGAGTTTATTCTTACAAACTCACAAGTTCTAAATTGGACGGCCTCTGACCCTAGGGGTCAGAGCCCCTTTTCAATCTGCCTCCTCTTGATGTCTCACCTGTTTCCCAGTGTTTAAAAACACACACACACATTAGTCATATGTTGGCAGACTACGTACAGTCCAGCAAAGATCATTTCAATGTCTTAATAATGAAAATAATGAAAATCAACACTGTAAATCAATGAGAATCAAAATTTTCCATTACAATTCCCCCTTTTTATCATTTACTGATAATTGATTAATCAAACACATCAAACCATAACAATACTTATACTCTTCATCTCTGATTTTCATATGACTGATTACTCTTCTTTAAACTTGTAGGAAAAGAAAGGATTAAAAAATGAAATAAGCTTAGGCTGTTTTTGTAAGGATAGGCCCTTAATTTTGTAGCAAGCAAGTAAAGGTTTATATAAGGCCGGGCTAGGTGAACAAGCACTGTTATTGCACTCCCAACACTATAGATCGGACCCTCAGTCACCTCAATATAAACAAGAAATAGTGTAGATTATATTTAGTAGGAAAACATCACATCAGTTCAACACATATCAATTCAACACCCCTTGTTGATTTCAGAAAACTATTACACAAAGAAAAGAAAAAAGTAGATTAAAAAATATCCCTCAATTCAAACCCTGTCCTTGAATGCCACCTCGTAACACGGATGGCTACTGTTTTTAACCCTCTTTACACATTATCATCGTCCTTAGAAAGAAAGAATTTAGAAAGTAAGAAAATAGTAAAATGAAAAACACCCCCCAATTTACCACGTTACTGTAGCTTCCGCTACTTCCACCGTCTGCCTAATTTTGTTCATCCTTGGGATAGGCTGTCATTTTCGCCAATTGAACAGACATTCCAGTACTCGTATTCACCCATGAATAACAAAATTTTCAGAATAACATATACAATCATAACTCTTATACATTCAGCCTTTTCCATTAATCCACACCCATCTACATATTTCCTAACCATATTTTGTTAACTTTTAATTCAATCGGGCAATGGTTTTACTTTGTAAGCTCTATTTAATACCCTATTTAATCAATCTAACCAGAAGAGTTTTATGATTTTATCCATTCTATCCAATTTGGTTGTTAAAAATTAACTCTTACTTTTCCATTGCAGACCGACTGTCTTTTTTTTGTTTATGACTGTACTTCACATCATTGAATAGATTTTATACTTTTCCTGAAAACATTTGCACCAATCAAATCATTAGATCTATATCAATACTATGCCCTAGTTTGATTTAATCAAATAAAATCATCAACACCATCACAAAACAAATTATTCTACTAAACTTAAACCATTAGTAGGGCCCTATAAAATCCGTTTTATTTTTTCCCAAATTCCGTTTTATTTTTTCCCAAATTCCGTTTTTTCCGTTTTAATTTTTGCAAATTCCGTTTTTTCCGTTTTAATTTTTGGGAATTCAGTTTTTTTTTTTACCCTTTACTGTTATTTTTGTCGTAAAAAGAGTGTTTTTAATGTTAATGATTAAAATGTAGGCCTACATAAATAAAATAGGAATGACCCTAAATTTATCGAGGTAACAAACAAAATTCTCATTTTAAGAGGTGTTAAATATGGTTTGGTTTGTTTACATTAGTGAATGTATTAGGCTAACTAACATGAACCACGAGCAATACATTTGTTACTGTATTTATTAATCTTTGTTAATCTTAGTTAACCCTAACCCTGCATTTTTATTATGTTACTTCACACAGTGCATTAAGCTAACTAATGTTAACAAATACAACTTTTCATTTAAATAATGTAGGCTACTAAATGGTGAAATTAACATTAATAAAGATTAATAAATGCTGTAGAAGTGCAGTTTATTAATAGTTAATGAGTTTAATAAATGGAACCTTATTGTAAAGTGTTACCGATTTTGTTATACACCGAACCGATTCAGTGTTGGACAGATCAGTTGTTTTAACTATTCATTAAAGTAAATCGGTTCAAAGGAGTCATTAGTTCGCGAATCGGACGTATCATTAGCAGACTTGTACGCGTTGTGTGATTATCCCGGCAGTTAGGATATCGCACAAGATTTGTAAACACAGAAAACATTTCATCATTGGATAGGTTTTGTTTAGTTTATTGAAAGTGTTTTTTATGTCAGCTGAATGGGCGGAACGCTTTTCAGAGAAGAAGGCAAGGTAAAAAGTTTTTTTTTTTTTTGCACAATTCACACCCAGCGGTAGCCTAATTCAGGAAAAAAATATCCGAATGCTCCACGTGAAACTTCGTTCTTCCGATCTTTTACCATTGTGTCAATTCTCAATTGATTTAGATTAATAAGCGCGAGGGAGTGAGAGAGAGCAAGCCAGTTTGAAGACGCTCGCGCGACCGGGCCTCTCTCTCTGCTCGTTCTTTCAGTAATATGCGATTTTCCTCAGACATACGTTTTTCTCCCACTCAAAAACAGAATTTTATTCCAAATAAGTAAAATTCCGCGAAATTCCGTGTTGACATTAGATTCCGCGTTAATTTGCCAATTCCGCGATTCCGTCCGCGATTCCGTGATCGCGGAAATTATAGGGCCCTACCATTAGTTGGTCCACATCTCCCTCCAGGTGTGTTGACCATCTCGTTCGCCCCATGGACATTCCGTCTTCACCAGGGTGACTCTTTGCGAACCGTTGCAATGGGCTTTCCATCGTTGGCAAGGGAGGCTGTTACTAGCACGAGCCTTTGATCCCTCACTTTGTGCTCTGCTCTATGGGATGGTTGAGGCTTGTCGGTGTAGTATTAGGTGAGAGGCTTGGACCCATGTGTCGCCCTCTCCAACCATTTTCCCGATCCTTACGGGATTTTCCCTTAGATCCCGACCGCACCTCCACTAGAATGAACCATTTCCTGCCTGCTGTCACCTGTGAATGCAGACCCTAGCTATTTTGTTACTGACCGCTCGTCTGGCCAGTCGTCCCTTTTGGTGTGACCTGTGGAGTCAACAGCCTAAAACATATTGTCACCAGATAATTTTGCTCACTGAATGGCACTCAGGGTCCTTGTTTTCCCTGAAAAACACTTAACCCACTTTGCTCATGTTAACAAAACAATATTTATACATTTGGAACAGAATCAGTTCTGTTTGACACAATCCATCCTGACATTCTGCAAAAGGAAAGTTTTAAAGTCTGCATGCCCTGTATCAAAAGTCTGCATGCTCTGTAAAGAAAAACAAAATGTTGAGGTTATTGTCAGATAGTGAAGTACACGTAGTTTCTTTTGTCTGCTGTGCTGCCGCGGCCTTCGCTGTTATAAGCACACTTACAATGGTGTTTGGGTAAACAAAGTTTTCAGCACTAACCCAAATGTTGTCCTTCAGCCAAATTTCCCCCAGACATCTTTCTCTGCCTCTGAAACAAAACATTACATAAGCCACAATCTCATCTTCTTATCTAATAATTTGAAGGGCACCGGCCCTGAGTCTCATTGCGTTTCAGGCCTTTTGTTTAGTCTCTTAAGTCAGTCATCTACAAACATTTTTCAATGTCAAAGTCATCAATTGTTTCTATCAGGTCAGGTCGTGGTGTACAGACTTGGTCAGTATCAGTCAAACAACCTTCTCCTCCCTTTGTTCACAATAATCTACAGAGCTTGATGACCAAATTTCTTTCAAATTTGTCATTTGCCTTAACCCATCTGTAATGATAAAACTCTCGTTCCAGAGGTTAATGACACAATATACACACTATAGGGACAGAATAGCTCCCCTAAACTAACACATACAAACATGAATCAACACTCATAAAACATACGATGCTGTCACCATCCAACACACACACATACCTGACTATTAACCGCTCATATTCTCATATTCATATCTTTGATGTTTACTCTAAACATATTTACATTTTAAATAAGATTTTAAACTTCTCATTTTCCTGTAGCTTTTATCTAATTTTACATGGTCTCTTTACATGGAAACATTTTCTCTTAGAAAAGTCAGCTGGGTTGTTTTGGTTCATTATCATTATTTTGCTTCAGCTTTCTTTAGCAGGCTGATAACAGAAAGACTGACAGAATACCATCCGTTCCTTCACTCAAGCAGTCTCTCTCACTATCATTAATAATCTTTTCAACAGCCTCCTAAGACTGTAATTTAGACAAAACATAATAATAAATTCATTACAATAACCTTTGACCATTAACCTTTATCCAGACTTTTCTTGAATCTACAAAAGCTGTCTTCATCTTTAGCCACCAACATGTCTAACAACCTTCAGGAGTTAAAACTATCTTACAGGCCTATTATTTCAATATCAACACTTCTATAATTTTCCCTGCCCATAAGACAACCAGCATCATGTTCCTGACATAAATTAAGTTTTGTTACTGTCTCCACAACAAATAATGACAATCACCTCACGGTTTCAGCTGGCTCTTGAAAGCCCATTCCCATCAGCTCTTTATCTATAATCTCCATCAGGGTGTTGTCCCCTGGCATAGTTTCAAACACTTGTCATAATGAAAAACAAGCCATACAATGAATGCGGTTTCTGTTGAGTGGTATGGAGGAAATCACATTTTCTGGGTTAGACTGCCGTAACTCCTCACAGCTCCATCTCCCCTTAATGATTTAAGGATGCTGCTGGCCTCACAGTCATCCGTTCCACTCTCATACCTTTCTCACATAAAACACCTCCCTTCTCTATTGGGCAGGTGCCCAGTGGCGGCGAAGCCCTGTCTTAGGTTGTCCCCCTCTGGCCATCGGAGAATCTTACCCGTCTTTGGGTCGACACCTCATGCACACTGGTAACCGCTCTTTCCCATCACGAAATCAGTTTTCTTCAACAGACTAAGTTGTTTTCTGGAGCTTAGGGAAGGCACATTCAAGAGTCACCAGAGCACTCTGGACTGCCTAATAGTGTTAACACAGGGAGACAGGTTAATAACAACAGTATTTAATCACTTAAATATTTTAAACATCTTCAAATCAGCAAAATCGCAATACTGAGCTTACACTCAGTGAATTTAGTTATCACAACGTCCATTCAGTGTACTGTTACATCTGTAGCCGGAGCCATCAGCCCTGTTTCATGGTGGAGGCTAAGATCAGACAAAGAAGTTACTGGGCCTAAAATAAACTAGTCAAAATGTCACTTCTATCATTTAAGGTCATTATTCTTCTTAAAGACTTCTTTAAAGTCATTTTAAAACATTTGCCCTCTCAATGTATAAATTCTGAACTGCCTGTAGCATGATTTCTTTTAACATCTCTATGTCTATGGTTTTCAACTGAAACACTGTTCTTTACTAGCACATTATCACTTATGACAGGCTCATAACAGCTTTTAGCTGACTTTGAATGAGAGAGACTCTGAGGCATTCAGGACTGGTACACTGTACTCTCATAAACTTCTAAAATCAAACTTTATCTACCATCTTTTAACTTTAGCCCAGCTTAAGGCATCTTTGCCAGAATTTACATGTATTTTCAAACAACCATATTTTACATTTGTCTTTTGCCCACATCAGGGAATTTAGACATTACATTACAAATTTCCTCTCAGATCGTGTCTCTGTCGCACTAGACGTCTCAGCCACAGCACACACCAGATTCAGATAAGCAAACTGTTTCAGCCAATCACAAGCTTATCTTTTGAAAGCAAAACATCAGCTCCTAGTTCTTTCATGGTCAACACTATTCCTCCACGTTCAAAACACTAACAATCTGTTTGTTTAATCAGATGCCTTTCTACACATTTTACTTCTCATCAGCTGTTACTCCAGTAATACTGCTTCTGCTTATTTGATCAATTCACTTATCTTAAAGAAAGAATAATAATTATTCTAGTTCTTAATAACGTTTCGCATTTCATCTCAATTTTAGTTGTCAGGTTCTCAATTACCATAATTTAATACCTGACTTCAGTGTTTTCTCTTGGAGTTTATCAATCTTCTTTGTTGATAACAGGCTGCCCTCTCTGCTTGTGATGCATTTTATTACAAGTTGTGATACAACTTGTTAGATTTTTATCTCTATATCATCTAAAACCTTATCAAAGAGTTTCATTCAAAACACAATCATCCTTTTATTTACCAGTACTTTTAAAATATTTTGAAACTCATTTGTTTAATTTTACATCAACCTGTATTCATCAATTCACTAGCTCTTTCCTTCAAAAGGATTCCCTTAAGACTTAAATCTTTCAACCTTCCTTCCTTACGACTTCCATCTATTAACTTTGCTTTAACTTTCTTTTCTCCCTTATTTACTTGCACGTTCTTTTCACTTTCTGTAGCACTGCGTTCACATTCTTAGTTCTTTCTCAGACGAAAACTTTAATATCGTCATTTAAATACTGTTCTACTTTCAAAAACCCACATTATACATGTCACTTTCACGTTATCACTTTCTTTTCTGAGTGTCCATTTACAATTACGGGCTAAATGGCCCCGCTGACCACAATTAAAACACTCTCTTTACCTATAGTTTGATCATTGAGCTTGCAAACGGCTCCAATTTACTGCACACCCTTGAAGCAGTGTGTCCCCATCAGGAATGTAAACAGAGCCACTGATAAGCAGTTCTCTGTATTATTTTACAGTCCACCAGTGTGGATTCAATCACAATAGCCAAATCATATTCTTCATCATTATTATTGGCAGCACATTAATTTCCATAAGTTGCAAAGAAAATCACTCAACATATTCTAAAGGGTTTTCACTAAACATTTTCTTTTTTAACTTCACATTACTTTGAAGTCAAAGCTTCAGAGCACAGCTGCTTACAGCATTTGCTCTCTTCTGTCTCACTGTTTGTTTCAGGATTCTTCATAAAGTATAAAATTTGTACTATATCCCATCAATTTCATTTCAATGTTCCGCTATCAAATGGTTAGTCTGCAGATTCAACTTAATGTTATCAATATTTTCTCTGTCCCACTTATCTCTGCTGTTTCACAAAAACAAAATATATCATATTACTCATCTCTCAATCCCTAATTCGCACAGGCAGCCATTATAGCTGCTTGCTCCTTCAACTCTTGTTATGAAAATTCTCTAGACATCACTATTTTACCAGTAAAATAAAATTGTTTCCCATTCTGCTTAATAAAACTTTTGTTCATCTTTATATCATGTTAATCCCTGATAATCATACTCAATGCCTTATCTTTATCTAAAAACTCACTTTTCATACCATTTTTTTAAATTAATTTGACTTAACAGGCGTTCATAAATTGTTCCATGAACTCTATCTTCCCCTACATGCTAGTTCCTTCTGCATCTGTTCTCTTTTATCTGCAATCCAACAATTCTCTGTTTATAATTTCCATCAGGAAAAACATTCTATCTTTCCCTATCTTCTTCAGTTCAACAAACTACTGTCTGTTCACAGTTTTACACAAAACAACCTTTTGTTTTTCAATTATCCGTTTTCAAATCGAGTCTCTCAACGCTGTCAGCCTAGTGACACTTAACATTCCCTCCCTGGGAAAATCATGGTACTTCATCATCTTTCCCATAATTTTTTCATTTGACTGTAAACCGGTGTACAAAACCGGTCACATTTACTGTTAGATGACCCCATTTTGGCTGAATCTCCTTTCTGGATTTCACTCTTTCGACACGTGTCTTACTGGTCTGTCAAACGTCTTCAACAGACCCGATTTGCTTCACCCAAATCTGTTAGGTTTTTAGCAAATATACTGTGCTTCCTGTAATTAGGTTTTACTCAAAATCTTCCCATGAGCACTTTTTAGCGCTCGATTAATTCTGATTCACCTAATAACTAATCTGGTGTGGCTCTTCCGCCCACTTTTACAAGACTTCCTCAGGTTACAGAGATTTTGAGCAAAACTAATTAATCAGCACCTGTGATTATCTGAATCACCAGTGGCGCTTTTGTCCACCAACGAGCTAAGTTTGGTAGAAACCGGTCTGAATCTGTCAGATCAATTTCTCCCTCAAAAACTGTGATTATCTGAATCACCTCTCGCTCGTACCAAAAGCAAACTCAGCCAAGATGGTTCACGTTCACTCATCATTTTTGAACCCCCAAAAAGAAAATAATTTAGCTGTCTCTTACCAGAGATGTTTTGTTGCCACGGGTTCGTTTTCACTTTAATTCCAGTGGTTGCATCCTCCGGACCCCGGCGAAACGGCCCCTCGTCCCTCAAAACTGTTCGGGGTAGGGCTGTGACTCTGAGTCCAGGAGGCCAATTCACCGTCCGCTCTCGGGTCCGAAGGGCACATCCAAGGAAATCCTAACTTCTGACACCAACTGTTGTGGCAAAAATATTCATTAAACAATCAATCACTGCGTAAGAGACATTTCTGAGTCAAATTGTCTTTTAAAAGTATTTATTCTTGCAAGAAGGCCCAGTTGCCACACAGAAGTCACCAGTACAGTCTGTGAAACAAGTGCGACGACGAGAGGGAGGGCAGAGGAGCCTTTATACTGCTTTCAAGGTCTCCTGCTTACAGGCCCTTATCTAAACAAGGGAAGGTTTCTCTGCTAGTCATCTAATTCTGCTGAGTTTATTCTTACAAACTCACAAGTTCTAAATTGGACGGCCTCTGACCCTAGGGGTCAGAGCCCCTTTTCAATCTGCCTCCTCTTGATGTCTCACCTGTTTCCCAGTGTTTAAAAACACACACACACACACATTAGTCATATGTTGGCAGACTACGTACAGTCCAGCAAAGATCATTTCAATGTCTTAATAATGAAAATAATGAAAATCAACACTGTAAATCAATGAGAATCAAAATTTTCCATTACACCATCTTTTAGAGATAACTTATAATTAACATTTCTTGGGGCAAGTAAAATGCAACTAACATCAGACCAAAATTTTAAAGACAGATTGCAGCCATAAAACAAATAAGCTTTCTCATCTACAGTACAAAAAGTGAATTTGTTGTCAGTGCACATCTTTAATTTAATTAAAAATATAAAATTTATATGGATTTAACTAGGCCTCTTACCAATCAATATCATAGATCTGTACATTCCCAAAGAAAATCTGTGTAGGAGAAATTATATGTTTGGACTGAAAAATGAATCTAATATATATATATATATATTTAAGAAGGGGGGAAAGTTTAATACCATCAACTTGGAAGTTTCCTTTCGTTACACCTGAAAGTGAGGTGACTTAAATGTTTCAACCCATTTGGAATAGCTTTTAGACTACAACTTGATGAAATTCTTTAAATGGAATAAGTAAATTGAAAAAAAAAAAAAAGTCTTAATTGGATCAGAGGCTGACTTAACCATTAGGCAAAGGTAGGTGACCACTTTGGGCCCCTAAATGCCAAGGGCGCCCTAAAATATTTGTATAAATGAGATGCGTGTTCAGCGCGGGCTCACAAACGGTTGCTGTGGTGTTCGTTACCACAACAACCTTCTGCGTGTCCGTGTTGAATGTGCTTCTTGTGTAGCCTATCCTGCTTGCAGCAAATTAAAATATCATGCTAAATCTTTTTATTGTTTTAAAATGACACTTACTCATTTCTGTGAAGGACACAAGTAGATGACGCATGCGCAGTTACTTCCACACAGGCACTCTGACACTCCACTGTACACACTGCACAAATGTAATTCATTTTTGGTTGAAATAATCCTTGAGTGTTTTAAATGTATAATTTATTTTTCATTATTTTTTTTCAGCTATATTTAAATTTAGTTAAAATGAATAAATGTGTTTTACAGTTCAAAATTACAGTGAAAATTACCACAAAACCACCTAGTGCATCCTACTCTAATACTAGTTTAACCTGTTTTAACGTGAATATCATAAACATACTGAGGTGTGCAATTGTATATGGCCCCATTCCTATATTTTGCTTTGGGCCCCCAAATCTCTTAAATCTGCCCCTGCATAGCAGGGCTCAAAATTATTGTTTTGGCTTTACAGCAGCTCTAGGATAAAGTTATTGTCCAGCTTAAGTTAGTTTTGATTGATTGATTCACTTCCGTTGCGAAGATCATTAGTTATAAACTTAGGGGCCGCTAACACAACACCGTTCTAACAGAAAACCCCCAACGTGCTCCGGCCGCCCATCTGCACAAAACAGTGCCTGGTGGCTCGAGAACGCACTCCCGGAAATAGGTTCCAAGGTGCAAACGATTATCAGTTATCTTTGCTGTCGTAGATTTTTCTCTAAACCTAACTAAGTCCTATCTCATCTGACCTAAGTCTACCGGGGACGTCTCCAGTCGACGCTTAATAAATACCTGGGCCATCTCCAATCGACGATCCCCCTGGGCCGTCTCCAATCGACTATCCCTAAATAGTCTACGTAACTAACTTGCTTCCCTAACTAGCTTTCTTCCTGCGCAGGAATAATCAACAAACAGACCTTAGCAAATGTCCTTTAAATGCTTTAATCACAGCCGGAGGATCTCTCGAGCAGTTCTCAGAGAATCTCCCCCAAGAAGAAGCAAGGCCGGAGGATCTCAGACAAATTCCATTGAGAATCCATTTTTTATAGAAACAGTTTTTCTAGAATAGGGAGGTATGGCAAAATGATATGAATTTGATTTGTTCTTCATATGCAAACCCTTCTGTTACTAGGTAAAGCAAACTTTGTTTTAATGATGACTTCATTGTTAATCACAAGGTTCAAACTTAGTCACCTGTCTAGTTTCAATTCCCAAATGTGTTATTTTTACACTCACACAACCAAAGTAAAAGGGGTATGGCAACACAACATACAACATTCAAAAACACAGGACAGAACGTTTTAGTACATTGTGTTTCAAAGTGTTATGTTAGGTCTGAAAAGAAAAGTAAGGTTAGATGTTAGAGTTAATATTAGCTTTAAAATACGGTTTACTATTTTATCTATTAAAAATCCACCACAGCGCAAACCTACGCAATCTCTGCGCAAACACCGACGTCGTGCACATGGGCATCACGTGTTCAGTCCATAGGTATGTGCGTTTGAATATATATGTGGGCAGGCGTGTAGTCCTTCTTTACAAATCAACCCTCAACAAACTACTTGTCTGGCCTTAAAAATTTATAATACAGAATTATTTATTGTGTCCGCGTAGCCATGTGAACTGGAATTATCCAGACAACATTTTATCTGTAGAGTGGTAAAGGGAAGGGAAGGGGGCCTTCACAGGGGAGAGCCTAGTTGACACTTCGGGACTGTGTTGTCGTCGCGTTCAGGCGCAGTTCCTTCATCAGATCTGGATACGGCCTGGATCCGGTGGACTGTGGTAAACCTCGGGATAAACAGAGAGACTAATATTAGCGCAGACGCCATCCTTCTTATGATGTAACAAGTACATCAGGATTTATGTGAAGTGTTCCCAGTTCCTAACCGACGACGAAGACTTGACAAAGCAGCCATCAAGAGTTAGACAGTATTCTAGGTTATTACGTGAGGAAGTTTTTTGTCCAATAATTAGAATCTCTGTTTTTTCAGAATTTAGAAGTAGGAAATTACTAGTCATCCAATTTTTTATATCAGCTATGCATTCCGTTAATTTTGTGAATTGGTAAGTTTCGTCAGGGCGTGAAGAAATATAGAGCTGAGTATCATCAGCATATCAGTGAACACTAATACCATGCTTCCTAATGATATCTCCTAAGGCTAGCATGTACAGAGTGAACAGCAACGTTCCTAGTACTGAGCCTTGTGGTACTCCATACTGAACTTTTGATCGATAAGACATCTCTTCATTTACTGCTACAAACTGATAACAGTCAGATAAGTATGATGCAATTCCACTAATGCCAACATAATTTTTGAGTCTATTTAAAAGAATGCTGTGGTCGATAGTGTCAAATGCAGCACTAAGATCGAGTAACACTAATAGAGAGATACAACCACGATCGGATAATAAGAGCAAATCATTTGTGACTCTAATGAGAGCTGTCTCAGTACTATGGTACGGTCTAAATCCTGACTGAAAATCCTCGCAGATATCATTTATTTCTAAAAATGAACATAGTTGTGAGGATACTGCCTTTTCTAGTATCTTTGACAGAAAAGGTAGATTCGAGATCGGCCTGTAAATGACTAATTCTGTAGGATCAAGTTTAATCAGTTTAAGCAGTTTAATCATAGCCAGCTTAAAAGTTTTTGGTGTGTATCCTAATGACAAAGATGAATTATTGATATTAAGAAGAGGATCTATGACCTCTGGAAGCATCTCTTTCAATAGCTTAGTCGGTATAGGGTCTAACATACATGTCGATTTAGATAATTTAACAAATTTAGTAAATTCTTCCTCTCCTATAGCAATGAATGAATCAAATTTTTCCTCAAGTAGACTACAATGCATTGCCTGACGTGATACTGTAGTAGACGGTTGCATAGTTAAAATTTTCTACCTGATATTATCAATCTTGTAAGTAAAGAAGTGCATAAAGTCATTACTGCTGTGCTGCTTGGAAACCATTTATTTTTCGTTAGTTTAGCCACTGTTTCAAATAAATACCTAGGTGTTTTTTTGTTTATTTTCTTCTAATAGGGTTGAAAAATAAGCAGATCTAGCAGCTTTTAAGGCCTCTCTGAATGCAATCGTGCTCTCTTTCCATGAAATGCGAAATACCTCTAGTTTTGTTTTCTCCCAGTTGCGCTCCATTTTTCTGGCTGCTCTCTTAAGGGCCCTAGGGTGCTTGTTGTACCACGGCGTTGGACTTTTTTCTTTAATCATCTTTTAGCGCAAAAGAGCAACTGTGTCTAAAGTGCTGGAAAAGAGAGAGTTAAAAGCTTATGCTTCTTCCTACTCCTTTTCGGACTCTAAATTAAGTTTACACGAGACTAGATAATGATCTGAGATGTCATCGCTCTGCTGCAGAATTTCAACGGCATTAACATTGATTCCATGTGATAATATTAGATCTAAAGTATGATTACGACAATGAGTAGATCCTGACACGTGTTGTCTAACTCCAATAGAGTTCAGAATGTCTTTAAAGGAACACGCTGACTTTTTGGGACTTTAGCTTATTCACCGTATCCCCCAGAGTTAGATAAGTCCATACATACCATTTTCATCTCCGTGCGTGCTGTAACTCTGTCTGATGCACCCACCGCTAGCCTAGCTTAGCACAAAGACTGGAGGTAAACGGCTACAGCTAGCATACTACTTAGAGCCCTGCACGTGGCAAAACATCGAGCCCTAACCGAGACCTGGCCTGTGGTGTTCAAGCCCTAATCTGGCCCCAACCCGAAAACGTCTGCAATTTTTCAGCCCGAATCCGACCCAAGACCAACATCAATATCACTTAAAGCTCCCTCTGACGCCCGCTCTCTGATGCGCGCTGTCTCTGCTAGACGCACACACATACACACACGCTACTAGGTAAAATGGTATTATAGGCCTCAAACATAACTACCACCACCGACAATTATGCCCACAAATATTAATACAGACTGTCCATTACAGAGAAGCATAAGCATGCAGTAGAGAATATTATATAGCCAAATGTGATCCAGCAGTAAATAAAGATTTACGGCCTACCTTTTTTTGATAACTTTACTGAAGAACAATGTTTCAAAGAACTCTTCGCCAATTGGCTAACTTTAAATGATAATAAAAATCTAATAAAGAAAAAAAAAATCCATTGAACTGAGGCTCATTCACTGTTTATTCGCGAGTGTTGTGAAGAAAAAGAATAGCATCCACTGGCTTCAGGCTCATTGTTTGTTGTGGTAATCAAATCAAAACTCTTTCAAAATGCAGCTTTTCCTGAAGTAGTGGAAACTTTTAGTAACTCCCCACGCTCCAACTTCTCCCTGATGCTCTCCATAGTCAACTGTCATGCATTGCACGCGCGCAATCGCATATTGCGTTGCATATTTATAATATTATCAATATAACAATATTTCATACAGTATCCTGTGCTCTGCACGTATATTATGGGCACGATGAAATGAGCCCGAGTCCGACCAAAGCCTGATCTGTAAAAAAAAAACGAAAACAAAAATTGACCCGACTGCTCCCAATAAGTGACAAATTAACGCCAACATTTTCCTATTAACATGTTGTGATTTGTATAGTCACAGCGTGTACGAATAACAAGGTCACATGAGACACAGACATCTTCTAACCGTATACATACTGGGAACTATATTCTCAGAAGGCGAAGCACTGCTACTTGGGCGGAGTGATTTGCTCGCAGCGCCTAAGAAGCCCCGTGGTGAGGAGCAGAGTTCGCTCAGAGTTGGAGTAAATCACTCCGCAGAAGTAGCAGTGCTTCATCTTCTGAAAATATAGTTCCCAGTATGTATACGGTTAGAAGATGGTTGTGTCTCATGTGACCTTGTTATTCGTACACGCTGTGACTATACAAATCACAACATGTAAATAGGAAAATGTTGGCGTTATTTTGTCACTTATTGGGAGCAGTATGCTAGCTGGAGCCGTTTACCTCCAGTCTTTGTGCTAAGCTAGGCTAGCGGTGGGTGCGTCAGACAGAGTTACAGCACGCACGGAGTTGAAAAAGGTATGTATGGACTTATCTAACTCTGGGGGAAACGGTGAATAAGCTAAAGTCCCAAAAAGTCGGCGTGTTCCTTTAAATGCCAATCCCAATGCATATTTTTCGTTATCTACATGTATATTAAAATCACCAACAATTAGGACTTTATCTGCAGCCAGTACTAACTCTGATAGAAAGTCAGCAAATTCTTTGATAAAGTCTGTATGGTGCCCTGGTGGCCTGTATACAGTAGCCAGCACAAATCTCAAACATAATTTATCATTTATCATATTAAAAGATTTATTTTATTTACAAATAATAAAATATTTTGTAGAGAAATGAAAATGGTAGTGATGCACCGACCATGCTTTTTCATGGCTGATTTTTTACAAGTAAATTGGCCAAATACGATACCAGTTGAAGTTTTTTTTTTTCTTTAACCCTCTTATGGTCTGCGTTTGGAGTCTTTAAAAGCCAATAGCCAAATGGATAGAAACAAACTTCTTAAAATTCATTTTCACTTTGTGAATCACAAGTTGTGATAAATGTTTTTAACAACAAGGCATGGTTAATATTCCTCCAGATTCCAGCTGATTGACCCTCTAGGCATCCTAGAGGAGATTGGTTCATCCAAACCAGCACAAAAAAATGTCCTTGAGGGCTCTGTCATCAAAACCCACCAGATAACTAAGTCCACAAAAGTCCTCTACATACGTCTCCAGGGGACCATTTCCCTGGCATAGATGCTGGAGGGCAACTGCTGGGTTCATTTTTGAAGGTCAAGTATTCTGTAATGGATTAGTCCACTAAAGGCAAGCTTGGAGAACCCAAATGCAGTTTATTCAAAATAATCCTTAAACAAAGGCATGGCAAAAACTTCAACATAAACAGTTAAAAAAAAGTTTAAAGCTGCAGTCCGTAACTTTTTTGGGTTAAAAATGATCCAAAATAAAATTTGAGCAAGTACACAACCAGCCAGTGTTCAAAACGATATGTTTAGCTTGATTCAAAACGGTAAGCTTGTAATAATGTTTTTAATTCCAGTGGTACTGGTGGATTTTCGAGCAGGAAATTTGAGTATGTCTTTGCTTTATTACGTCACGTCTGTACACATAAAGAACCCAGCAAACACAGAACGTTGGCACAACGTAGCCAACCTTCTAACAACGTTTTAACAACATGGCCAAAAGGTTGCTATAACTACGTTGTGTGGTGAAGGTTGTTACAGCGTTGTCACAATGTTGACATTAAACCATCGTTCAGGGCCATTGCTGTTGTGCCTAGGGTGTCTGAACAACCACTGGACTACATATGTACTCGTCACTACCCTGAAGCGGGAAAATCAGCCTTTTAAATTCCAACCACCTGTTGGGCTCATTGTGTTGTCTCGTTCATCATCGAGCAAGGATATGTGAGTATTGCGTTTAGCCTAACAGTTACCTCAGCTATAAACACAACCTACAACTTTAATTTCTAATGTGATTAATGTAGCATCGCTCGCACTGTTTAGTTTTTCGTTTGATTTTTCCGCTATTTAGTCTCATTCGTTTCTTTGCTCCTCTGGATTTGAGGATGTTTCCCCGGTGACACCGGCTTTCGGCTACTGTCTGTCATACAGACCCGGTTTTGTTCATTAAATGTTCTGATCTGCCTTTGCTTTTTTATACTTTTATTTATACTGTTTTATTTATTATACTTAAAATAAATTTGTATATTCGTTTTTTTTTTTCACAAATGTATGACTTTTGGAAGTGCAATTTGATTATATGCAGTTTTAATAAAGTTGAATTAACGAAACCTTCTGTCATTTTTACTCTTCAAAGTGTAGGCTACACTTGCAGGTGTTGATAGCCCCATTAAATAATAATATAGATAAACAATAAACGATAAAAAGTATATAATTATCTAACAAAATACACCATATAAAAATATTGTCAGAACGTCGTCTCTCAGTTGCTGAATGTCGCGCAACAACGTTGCTACAGCCCTGTCACGTCTTATAATTCTACGTTGTTACAATGTTGCGAGCACGTAGACAGCGACGTTGCCATAGAAGAAATGCAACGTGCCAGAGACATTGCCACAACGTAAATGTGTTTGCTGGGAAGGTGTCTCTGCTAGTAGGCTATATTGCGCGTGAGGATGTTGGAGGTGGAGATTTATAGCCTTTTCTCACAGCACTTGATATAATTAAACTTATCAATTTGATGGTGGATCCAGAAAGGTTCAAACGAGAATCACCAGTGACAACTGGAGATTCACCTATTGTAAAATGCAAAAGACTTCGGACTTCGAAGTAGCTACAGAAAAAATGAGACTGCAACCGGGCCCATGCGAAAATAAGGATAAATATTGGAAGGGCTTTTGAAAGGTGGCGTGAACTCCGTGTTTTAAAGCGGTTCAAAATGGACGCTCAGACGTCTTTTTTTCTGCTGGACAGGTAAGACATAAGCAATCATTAGATTTATTCAGCGCGATTTACTGCAATGCTTTTTTTCCCTTAGTTGGTCAGAACAAAAGTGGATGATTCTTACTTGTTCAGATGACATTTTCCAGTGAAAATTCTTATGTTGGTCATACTTCCAAAACGTAGAATCTGTGATTCCGAATGACAGGATCCACTCGGCACGGTGACTGACAGCCGCACATTCTCCGCAAAACATTGGATTCATCCGCGCTGTGCCGTGCTGAGGCACAACCCATGTAAAGTTGATAATTCCGCGAGTAACTGCAATTGCAGATTTCGAACAGAGGTGGCGACAAAAAGGAAAAAATACGGACTGCAGCTTTAACACAAAAGATTTATTATCAGTTCAACACAGAGGTATAGAAATTCTACACTGATAGAAAAAAAAGAAAAACAAATGCTGTTGGTATTGTATCGTATCTGCAAAAAAAATCTGAAAAAATTGTATCAGTGCATCCCTTTTTAGAGGCCTCTCTAAAGGGTTGCCAGACACGATAACACGACTGAATAGGCTGCTGCCATGGGGCCCAGTAGCCTCTGAAATGTTTTTAATGCTACCTGTTTTGAATGCCAACGCTGTCTTCTGAATTTTCAGGGTTTCAGCGCTCTGACGAAATCAAGGCCCGCATTTGGGGCAAATCAAATACTGCCCTCAGGTATGTGATGTGTTGGCTGGGGGACAACAAGCTTTTGCTCAAGTTGATCCCGAACCCCAGACTTTCTAGATGGCTAAGGAGCAGAGATCTGTGTGCGCACAGTTCCTCCTTCGATTCGGCTAAAAGCAACCAATGTCTGACATACACATCCGTAGTGTGCACACTTAGCACTTGCGGCTTGCCTTTCTGACAGTGTGTAATCCCTTCAGTTCTCTTTTGCGCCTTATTACACTTGAAAGGTCAAATACACACAGACCCTTGAACTGTCTGTGATGGGGAGCATCTGGATATGAAAGTATGCGTCTTTCAGATCCACTGATAAAAAACAATCCCCTGGGCATATCTGCGAGAGGATTTGTTTCAAAGTTAACATTCTGAACAGCTGTCTTTTCAGAGTATGGTTCAGAGATCTCATGTAGAGGATGGGCCTGAGGCCGCCATCCTTCTTGGAGACGAGGAAGTAGCGACTGTAAAAGCCTGACTCAGCCTGACTGACAATCGCTCGCTGTGTGAGGAAAGTGAGTCGCCAGATGAGGAGAGTGAGTTGCTCGCTGCGTGAGGAGAGTGCGTATAGATCCACCGCCAGCCTATCAGTGAGGAATCTCAGTAGCTAGTTGTTATAGTAAAGTGACTTCCCACGACAAGTCATTAGTCCTATTTTTGGACCTTCCAGCCCACCACCTTTGACCTTTCCCGCTGGCCTCGTGTTGCCGACCACTGCCCTATTCAGTTCCGGCATTTGAGGAAATTTGTGTTTGTTGTCTGTACCTGGTCCGTATCCAGGTACAGACAACAAACACAAATTTCCTCAAATGCCGGAACTGAATAGGGCAGTGGTCGGCAACACGAGGCCAGCGGGCCAAAATTGGCCCGCCAGCAAGAATATCTGGCCCAACTAGGTAGGATGAACACACAATTGTCTTTCCATTCTTCTTTGTACGCCCTATTTTCGCTGTCAACTTTCTTCTTTATACTCTGATAGTGCCATTTTCTCTCACCAGCTCGCTTAAACGTTAGCATCACTCTACACACGACGTAATAGCGAACCTCAAGCACGCAAACAATTAAAAATGCAGTTTAGTATGTGAG
Organism: Squalius cephalus; assembly: GCA_022829025.1. Classification (NCBI taxonomy): domain Eukaryota; kingdom Metazoa; phylum Chordata; class Actinopteri; order Cypriniformes; family Leuciscidae; genus Squalius; species Squalius cephalus. The sequence continues at coordinate 11,638,640 of CM040797.1, read as the reverse complement.
GATGTCAAGGAATGCAAGAATGCACTAATATTTTGTTGGTAGTACCAGTTTGCAACAATTATTAGTTAACACTAAGTTGTTAACACTTCAGAAAAAATAATAATTCGTCTTTACACTACATCCTTACGCATCGCTTTCTGCCAGGACTTTTACGTGCTTTTCCCAAACCCCTGAAGTGACGTTGACGGGCAAGTGTTATTTAAATAAACTCCTGATGTACTTACAAACTTTCCAATGCCTCGTTTTATGAGTACAGAACCTATTTGTACTACTGTATCAATTTGGTACCATTCTGGGCATTATTAGTGGGGTAATTTATGAGATACATCCTTGGCTCAATTAAGCCATCTAAGCCATCCAGCTGATTTCTCTAAATAAGCTCTAACTTTAATAATGTTCAACCAAGGGAAAAAAAAAAACTTCTGGTGGGGTGTTTGGCTTGAGGTCATGGTGCAAAGGACCCTAGGTTGATTTTACTCCGAACCATCCCTTTAAAGCAATATTTTATCACATATTGCATATTGCATTATTTACCAAGGTATTGCGTATCACATTTTTCTTCAATTTCGCACAGTCCTAATATGGATTATTATATGTTTACTTCAAATGTTTTCATATATTTACCAAAAATAGTATGGTGTGAGCATTATTAAGCACTACATGTATATACACATGTAATGTATGTTCCATTCATACTGGAAGCCGGAGTGTGAACTCGTGCAGAAAGTCCAAATATGCCTCACAGACGTATTATAACTTATAATTTTCCAGGAAATCCCTAATATGGACTGCATCCATAAACTTAGCCAGCTGACTTGTTGCCTCGCTGGCTTATATACGCAAACCCTGCAGGCAGCGTTTGCGCATGAAGGTACTTCATGACAGACTTCTGAGGCAGCGTAACAGTTCAATGATATACAGCAGAATAGAGCAAGCTTTAGTGAGAACTTAACCCATGATTTACTCCCCTCAAGTCATCCTAGGTGTATATGACATTCTTCTTTCAGACAAATACAATCTGAGTTATATTAAATATGAGTGTGCACGAGGGCACACTCCGGCTTCCTTGGAATGTCCCGGCTCTTCCAAGCTTTATAATGGCAGTTTATGTTTTAAAGTCCATCATAGTGCATCCATCCATCATAAAAGTAATCCACACGGCTCTGCAGGGGGTTAATAAAGGCCTTCTGAAGTGAATTGATGTGTTTGTGTCAGAAAAATATCCATATTTAGCAGCCATATCACTCTGTAGCCCAAGACTGGTTGCCCACTGAAGCTAAGCAGGGGTGAGCCTGGTTAGTACCTGGATGGGAGACCTGGGAAAACCAGGTTGCTCCTGGAAGAGGTGTTAGTGAGGCCAGTAGGGGGTGCTCACCCTATGGTCTGTGTCGGTCCTAACGCCTGTAGCGAATTAGCTCAAATAAAGGGAATATATGGTTATGATCAATTATTACCTACACATTTTAAATCGCCCAAAAAGGGAATACATAGCCCATGTATTTGTATCTATATATAGATAATTAACTACAATGAATTATAATAAATTATGAATATACAGATAGGCTATAGATCAAATTTCATAATAACCTTTAACAGAATTAATTTCAAATCGAATGATCCATTCATCCACCGAACCGACAGTACGATCTTCTTATCAACTCTCAAGAAGGATTCTTCTTCTTATAAACTCTTAAGAAAGGTTATTCTTCTGGTCATGAAGAATAACTTTCTGTTCTATAAGATTACTATCTAAAGTACTCATCTATATAAAGCTTAAGGTCACACATTTAAGAGACTTTGTTCGGTGAGCAGCAGACTGAGACAATCAAGCGTATAATGGGTTTTAATATATGAAACTATAAAAACATACGACTACATTTAAACAAAGAATATATATAAACAGAATAACGAAAGTAAATAAACAAAGAAAGAGCAGATCACAGAATGGCAAAATATCACAAACAGTTAACCTTTGAGAGCCAGCAAAGAATCAAATCACCTTAAAGCAGGGGCAGACAATTTTAAACGCATTTAAATCTCGATAGAAATAATATTTGCATGGTTCTTTGTTGCTGAGCAAGAATGCGTGTGTGTGAGTGTCCGTCCTCGGTGTGTCCATGAGTTTGAAGCGTTCTTTCGGTTCTTCCGGTTATTCTGGACTTATAAGCAAAGTTGCTGGAAATTCAGGCTAAGTCCATTTCACTCGTAGACAGAAATGAATGAGCACTAGACTAAAATGAGCCACCATCATCGTCCTTTAAGGAAATCTTAGTTCACACCTTTTTTGGGTGAAATGACCAATAACACAGAAAACTTTGAGTGGGAGAGAGTCTCTTTGTCTACTTTTGACAGCCTAATTTTGCATGGTTTATGATGGTGTTAGAATTTGTCATTTTTACTCCAAAGGATGGTAAACATAGTATAATACATTTTATTGTAACCTACTATATATGTTTAGCTTAGGCAAACTGAGAGGTTTAATTCGGTACCAAGATAGATATGTCTGGAAGATACAAAAGTAGAGATACATTCTTATTCTTGAAAATAAGCACTTAGAGTTCAACTAACACAACTAGAAAGTCATAACTAGGTTAATATGCGGCGGGAAACATGCGTACATACAGGAATATATCATATACATTTTGGAATGACTTATATTCTTAGAGTATGACTTGAATGAATGAATATAAGAAGAATGACTTATATTCCATCTGGACTTCTTGCTTGCCTTGAGAGGGGAGTTGAGGTGATTACGATCTTTTTGAAGCTCACGAAAAAGTTTGGAGTTGTTTCTGTTTTATCTCTATCATGACACTAACGTGTCAATGGAGCAATTTGATCCAGACTCATTGGCGCTAGGACTGTGATTTACATGAAGGAGTCCAATAGGTTAAAAGCTTTCTGAAACTAAGAATGAATAAGTCATCGTGATTTTGTCCAGACACTACACGCCCCAGTAGAGTGACGGGGACACTATACTGTCAAAGAGCACCGTCCTTCGGATGAGACGTTAAACCGAGGTCCTGACTCTCTGTGGTCACAAAAAAATCCCAGGATGTCTTTCGAAAGAGTAGGGGTGTCCTGGCCAAATTTGCACAGTCCATTGCTCTGTCCATCATGGCCTCCTAATTATCCCCATATACAGTATATATATACTAATTGGCTTCATCGTTTTCCTCTCAACCAATAAGCTAGTGTGTGGTGGGCATCCTGGCACACTATGGCTGCCATCGCATCATCCAGGTGGATGCTGCACATTGGTGGTGGTTGAGGAGATTCCCCCTTCTATGTAAAGCGCTTTGAGTGCAGAAAAAAAGCGCTATATATATGTAATGAATTATTATTAAAATAACTATCTTCCGGTCGATTCCACCTCCGCCAACCTCTGAGGGTTAAGAGAGTGATAGGTCTTCAATTATCTCCAGGGGATCTTTATCTGGTTTAGGGATCAGGGAGATCAATCCTTGTTTCATAGTTTTCAACCTTTTTTAAATACATTCATTAAGAAAAGGGGATCTTCTAATACATCCTTAATACCATTCTGTTGGTGGAATTCAGTCGTGAGTACACCTGACTAACAGACTAACAGAAGGGTTTGTGGAATTATACATATGAAGAACCAATCATATTGTAGAAAAATTATGTAATGAACCATGTCACCTTTGCTATGCTCCTATTCTATAAAAACCGTTGTATTATTTTTGCTGGTGGGATTCACTCTGAAATTGGTCTGAGATCCTCCTAGCTGTGATTAAAGCATATTCTAAGGCATTGTTTGGAGTATGTCTAGTGAATGCTGCACAGCAATTTAGTGGAACATAGAGACCTTATTCCCAAGTGATAGTGTTCATAAGGGGCAAGACTCTGTCCGATTCGAAGCAGGTTGTCGACTGCAGACGCGAGCTAGGGTGTATAAATATTAAGTGTCACCTGTAGATGCATGGGTGTTGACTGGAAATGCCCCAGGTAAACTTAAATCAGGTGCATGGGGTAAAACCTTCTATAACATCCTGTCCAGGAGCCCAAAGCTGCATGTTAATTTGACCTCAGTAGCATATCAACTTCCTCTAGTTGCATGTTAATTTGACCTCAGTGGCATATCAACTTCTTCTAGTTGCTACTAGTTGCCAGTACTGCTGGCCCTGCGCTGGTTTCAACCGCTGCTGCAGGACAAGCATGTATTGGTCCAGACAGACAAAACTTTGACAATATTAGCCGTAACCCACTGCCTTTCTTGGAAACGATGAAGTACAGACTGCAAATCCCTGACTTCATCTCAGCTTGAGCAAACTGTTTCTTTGTGTCCTTCACTGTCAGGAGGGGCTCTGAAGAAGAGTGCTGGGGCCCAACTCAGGAAGCGTAGCTTCCCGAAGTAGAGGCAATGAGTGTGGTTTGACTCTTTCCTGGCTCCAAGAAACCGTTGACTGTTTGGCTGGAGATGTGTGAGGAGGCTTGCTTCCCCGAAACACACTTTTTTACTGTGGTGAGAGAAAAGGGGGTTAGGAGTTAGGAAGCACATGGTCGCTCACTGTCAAACCACGCCTCATGTGATCCAGAGATTGAGGAAACTGCTCTTTTATTGAAACTCTGGTGAACAGAAATAAACTCTTTCAGAAACAAAATATTCTCCACTTCCTTGATAAGAATAGTTCCCTTTATCTCTGGGTCACCATTCTCAGGGATGTTGCTTCACTGACTGGTTGGAGGATTTAGTGGTGGCTGAGATGGGCTGTGTCACCTTCCTGTGGGGAGCTTGAAGTTGCAGCCTAGTCGGCGCCGATGGCCTTGTGGTCAACCAAAAAAACAATATATATATATATATATATATATATATATATATATATATATAAAAAAGAAGTTGCAGCCTAGATGTTGCTTGCTGCTCGGGCCTCACCAGAGCAGATGTAGACACCACAGGGGGACGCCCTCGGCAATGGGCAGGCGGAAGGGCAGCCCTCGGCAGTCTGGTAGCAGCAGCATCCCGCCAGGGCAAGACCTGCTTAATTGCCTCTGTCTGATTCTGTACTGCCGAGAACTGCGAGGCAAAAGTCCTCAACAGTGTCGCCAAAGCGGACAGCGTGGGAGATGGGGGCGTCAAGAAAGTGAACTTTGTCAGTGTCCTTCATCTCAGCCAGGTTCAATCAGAGAAGATGTTCCTGTACCACCAAGGTGGACATCATCTGGCCAAGGGCCCGCACCGTGACTTTTGTCAGCCTGAGGGCGAGGTCAGTCACCGTGCGCAGTTCCTGCATCAACCCCCGCTCAGAGCTACCCTTGTGCAGCTTCAACTACCCAATCTTAAGCATTTAGGGCAGGGTGGATGTTTCCAATCAAACCCAATGCTCGCAGCGGCCTGGGAAGTATGACCGTCAACTATGGGTCTGACTTAACCTGCACCACTCTCTCAGAAGGGGGCAGCACTGCTTAATCTTCATAACCCGGAGGACTCAAGCCCACCCTCTGATGCAGCGATCGACATCTGATCCTCCGCAGAGGCTCAAAATGAGATGCTGGGTCCCCCATGAGAAGGATGGGAAGATCATTGGAAAGCTCCACAGCCTGTGATGTGTGAGGAGTGGAAGGCCCGTGGGGTCTAGCCTGGCGGGAGAGCTCCCACTATAACCCTCAAATCACCTTGCTTAATAACCGAAGTGGCTCTCTGCAGTGAGAGCCTAGAGAGACCAGAGCAGGGAGCAATGGAGGGGACTCCAACTTATCAAGGTACTTGATCAAGTCTTGACAAAGTCTTGATCTCAACATTGCGATGGTCGTGTTCCCACAGCGAGAACATGAACATCAACAAATGCTGCCAAAAGCAGGGATCATGGCTGTCAGACGGACGCAACCACATTCAGAAACACACGGCTGGAATGCCATCTTGAAAAAGATGCAATGTCACCAATGTTTTGCTCTTTTAGGGAAACTGCTCTTTTTTTTGGTGAAGTGCCCAGGGGTGTAATCGCTGCACTTTTCTGTGCACACATGGGATGAAACACCACTGAATGCACCTTTTCTCCAACTGAAGATTGTCTCCTCTCAAGTGAAGGTGAATGGCAGAGCACTGTAAAGACAACCGCTCGGCTACAAAGCAAAAAGCTGAATGAGTGAGTTGCCGGCCAGCTTATATACCCGTATGTCTGGGGGAGTGGCTTGGCATACAATCTCACTTGTCAATCTTCATTGGCCCGATTTCTTACTACCCAAAGGTGATTGGGCTCCCAAGTGAGACCCCATATGTCAGTCATCGACGTAGCATTGAACGTGACTGACCGAAAGGGAACTGAAGTTCACCCTTTACTCTCCGTTTCCATCAGTTAAAATGACAAAAATTGCATACTCTGTGTGTCACACTACTGCTCCATCACAAGCACAGTTTATGCAATCTGGATACTCAGTATTGATTATGTAAATGCCCTTTAAAAAGTTTTTTATTTTACAAGTAAGCGAATCGCCGTTCTAAACTGTGCTGCTTACTTGTAGCTCACACACACACACGAAGTAGTTTGCACATCATATGCAGATCGCATGCACACAGATACATTCAGGAGCACAGAAACTTTTAGTCAACGCTGTCCTGTGATTTATCAATAAAATCACTTAGAAACTGAAAAGATAGCATATATTTATTTCTATTTTGAAATAACTTAAAGCCACAGCTTCTCTAATAGTAGAGAGATGCTGCACAGACGGGCAGGACTAATTCACACACAATCCCTCCCTTATGCATTCAAATAAATGTAATCTTTTTTGTTTGTATCTGATTTAGAACAATGAATGTGTGGTTTTGCCTTTGTCTTTTTACCTTGTGTTATGTTCAGCACTTTGGTCAGTCATGTTTGCTGTTTTTAAATGTGCTATATAAATAAAAACAAACTTGAAACTTGAAAATAAAACAGATCAACATAAATGTCACTTCATTTATATCTTCAATCTGCCGACTCCCATTCAGCTGTATCATTCTCTCATAAATTACCTGCAGTACAGACACTCTATGATCAAATCTCCACACAATAAGTTTTTTTAATTGATGACTCCAATCATCCAGCTAAATAGCCTGGGAAAACCCAGACGAACTTCCGGCAAATTTAGATTTGCTCTGCAAGTCAGTCTGGCCAAGAGCCCATTTCCATTCTTTCCAAATCTTGGCACCAATCACAAACGTTGAGGCGGGCTTTACGCAATGACGATTGCTCTGATTGGTGTTAGGTCTATCCAATTGTTCATTTAGCTTTTTGGGGAAGTACTCTGGTTTTGGGGCAAAATCAGAACCTGAACTCATGAACACATATCGGAGAGCTGATTGTAACTCCGTCTGAAGGTCAGAGTCACAAAGGTTTTTGAAGTCATTACTAATCAATGGAATACAGTCTTGTATTCATTAAACGGTGTACATATGTCATAATTAAAGTGAGACTGATGTATTTCCCTTTCGAGGGAACTTCGACACTGCGTCATTGCGTTGACGCTTAGTGTTAGGTTCGAGTCCACCTTATTCGAATCTAAGTCTTTAACCAATCATTCAGCGTTAAAAGTAACACTGAAGCAGTGTTAAAGTTATTCAGATAATTAAGTGATTGAGTGATTATTGAGCATTATTAAAGACCTGATGATAACAAGCAGAAACACTGAGGAAAAAAGAAACACAAAGAACTACAACTGACTTCCAGCCACAGCCTTAAATTAAATCAACTGAAGATAAAAGACATTAAATCTCTTAAGGTGTCAGCAGAGGAGGATTAAACATCTCTAAAAACAGCATTACCAGCTTCACTTATTACTAACCAGTTAAGAATTACTGAGAATTAACAGAGGTTTAGATGTTGATGTTTTATTGAAAATAATGGTGTTCAGAAATGCAGCATTTTTTTCCCCTCTATATCTTTATATATAGTAATTTACTTGCGAAAAACAAAAAGTTCCTGAAGCAATAATAATTTAACCAACAACACCAATAAAAAGCATCAAAAACATGTATAGTCTAATCATTTATGTGCAGTATTGGAGTCCCAGCTGTGCCAGGAGGCCTTTCTGTATGGAGTTTGTATATTTTCTCTGTGTTGATGTTGGTTTACTCTGGCACTCCAGTTTCCCCCACAATGTTCACGTATAACCGCAAAAAGTGGACGGGACAGAGAAAAGCCAGGGCTGGGTCTGCCTCCTCCGAACATTTTTCCAGTCTTCAACTGTCCAATTTTGGTGAGCTCGTGCAAATTGTAGCCTCTTTTTCCTATTTGTAGTGGAGATGAGTGGTACCCGGTGGTACCCTTCTGCTGTTGTAGCCCATCCGCCTCAAGGTTGTGCGTGTTGTGGCTTCACAAATGCTTTGCTGCATACCTCGGTTGTAACGAGTGGTTATTTCAGTCAAAGTTGCTCTTCTATCAGCTTGAATCAGTCGGCCCATTCTCCTCTGACCTCTAGCATCAACAAGACATTTTCGCAGACAGGACTGCCGCATACTGGATGTTTTTCCCTTTTCACACCATTCTTTGTAAACCCTAATCATCAACTAAGATGTTATTATAGTGTTTGTTCCAATGTAGGTTATATATATTAATTATTAATTATGTTAATTATATATATATTAATTATTAATTATTAAATATATATATTAATTAATAGGTTATATAAAGGTTAATATTCCTTAACTTTGAAATACGTATGATAAAATGTATACTTTAGTTTTTACAAAGAAAGATTACACTGGAAATACTGTTAAAATTTAAATTGTTGTAATTGTGTAACATTTTTAGTAAAATAGTAAAAAAAAAAATACAAGGATAGATGTAAACAAAATCTTAAAAGGTCAATACAAGCCTTCTCTTTAAATTATTTTTATTGTGTTTTATTAGTGACACATTTCGGTAGAGAACATATTCCAAAACTTTCTGAAAATACAGTATGAGAACAATTAACTGCACAATTACTAGAAAATTTTACCTTGGATATTATACAATTTGCAAGCACAATTTGTGAAAAAACAACAACTGTGTTTCCAACTGTGAACCAATTTTGTAATATATATATATATATATATATATATATATATATATATATATATATATATATATATATATACACTGCTCAAAAAAATAAAGGGAACACTTAAACAACACAATGTAACTCCAAGTCAATCACACTTCTGTGAAATCAAACTGTCCACTTAGGAAGCAACACTGATTGACAATCAATTTCACATGCTGTTGTGTGAATGGAATAGACGACCGGTGGAAATTATAGGCAATTAGCAAGACACCCCCAATAAAGGAGTGGTTCTGCAGGTGGTGACCACAGACCAGGGACGGACTGGGGCTAAAAAACAGCCCTGGACTTTCTCCCAAATAGGCCCATCATCCGGCCATTCGCCTCTAGCCGTGTGCGACAGACACTAGTCAGGATGTGCTGATACTACAGTATATGCCACAATACTGTAGCCTATCAGACAAGGTATTCACAGCAAGTAACATCTCAAAACCAATTATGATAATTGGGGTTGTATTTATTAATGAAGCCTCAGCCTTCAAATAAAAACAAAAAATGTACAATGCCATAAAATACAAATAATGAAATGTCACTGGCTACAGTAACCCCAAATTACACAAACTTGTAATTATAAAACATATAGTTACTATATACCAGGGTCCAACCTTTTTGTGTGCGAGGGCTACCTCAAGGGATAAAATAATCTAGAAGGAATTTTTATTTCTTACTCCAATATTTATTATACATAACATGGTGAAGCTTTTTTACTTTTCACCGTCATATGGGAAATAATAAAATATCTTGATATTCTGGTTCAGACTTCCTGAAAAAAATCCTGAAAAATTATGAAAATATTTATTGATTTTTTGTTGATTTTCTATAAACCTATTGTATGTGTTATCAAAAACAGTAGCCCAAACATTTAGTATAAATATTAATGAAAAAATAAATAAATAAATAAAAAAATAAACTGCCATAACTTCTAAACAAAACATTACTGCATTAGGCTACATTTTACATGACTATATTAATATAACAGCATTTTTAATATGAATACAGGCACATTTCTGCCAAAAAAGTTTGTTTTACTAAAGTTAATTCATAAGTTTTGGTGTGAAATGTCTTCTAACTGGTTTGTTCTTGGAACAATGTTTCGCCTGTTTTTTTTTTTTTTTTTTTTTTTTTTGCGTCAATATGTTGAGAATATCAGCGCTGTTTCATCTGGCTTTTTACAAGCTTAAATCACATAGTCATTTGTGGGTTTATAATAGAGATAGAGAATTCTGCGCTGAATTTAAATGCTTCTCAGTGGATCGCGCAGCTCTGTGTAATAATGTTTGCGTGATCGAGATCAGCGTAACGTGCTTTGGCCACGATCGCTGTTTTTTGGGCCGAGCTAATAATGCGCTGCTCAGATCAAACAAGTTTTGTTCCGCTTTTTCAGCGTTTGCCATTTGATGTTTCTCATACGCAACGCAAATGACAGCGTATAATCAAAGAGAGTTGGGTAATTTTGTGGAGGCAAAAGTTCAAATTGAAACGTTTAGTTGAAAAGGTCGCAAAAATTATACTATTTATTCGAAGTCTGGAACCCCGACGGCAAGTTGTGGCTATTTATAGAATGTGTTTAGCGGGCAACTCACAGGCACCACGTTGGAGACCACTGCTATTCAAATATAATGTAAGCAAATTTAAAAGTGCAGCCTTATAAAACTAACTTTCTGTCAGTGGCTATAGGCCGACTCTTCTTCCTCAGTTGTTGTTTTTTACACGTAGCATATAAGTGATCGTATTAGTGCCCCTGCTGTTGGCTGTTCATATTGCTTTATTAGCCTTTTTTATTTATTTTTTTGTGCCGACGGCCCTCGGTTGGACGGCCGTTCTGGACTTTTCCAGAACGCACAGATTGTCAGTCCGTCCCTGCCACAGACCACTTCTCAGTTCCTATGCTTTCTGGCTGATGTTTTGGTCACTTTTGAATGCTGGCGGTGCTTTCACTCTCAGTCTATAACCCACACAAGTGGCTCAGGTAGTGCAGCTCATCCAGGATGGCACATCAATGCGAGCTGTGGCAAGAAGGTTTGCTGTGTCTTTCAGCGTAGTGTCCAGAGCATGGAGGCGCTACCAGGAAACAGGCCAGTACATCAGGAGACGTGGAGAAGGCCATAGGAGGGCAACAACCCAGCAGCAGGACCGCTACCTCCGCCTTTGTGCAAGGAGGAGCAGGAGGAACACTGCCAGAGCCCTGCAAAATGACCTCCAGTAGGCCACAAATGTGCATGTGTCTGCTCAAACGGTCAGAAACAGACTCCATGAGGGTGGTATGAGGGCCCGACGTCCACAGGTGGGGGTTGTGCTTACAGCCCAACACCGTGCAGGACGTTTGGCATTTGCCAGAGAACACCAAGATGGCGCCCTGTGCTCTTCACAGATGAAAGCAGGCAGCAGAACGTTGTCCACGGCGTCTCCAGACTCTGTCACGTCTGTCACATGTGCTCAGTGTGAACCTGCTTTCATTTCGTTTGAGCAGACACATGCACATTTGTGGCCTACTGGAGGTCATTTTGCAGGGCTCTGCCAGTGTTCCTCCTGCTCCTCCTTGCACAAAGGCGGAGGTAGCGGTCCTACTGCTGGGTTGTTGCCCTCCTATGGCCTTCTCCACGTCTCCTGATGTACTGGCCTGTCTCCTGGTAGCGCCTCCATGCTCTGGACACTACGCTGACAGACACAGCAAACCTTCTTGCCACAGCTCACATTGATGTGCCATCCTGGATGAGCTGCACTGCCTGAGCCACTTGTGTGGGTTGTAGACTCCGTCTCATGCTACCACTAGAGTGAAAGCACCGCCAGCATTCAAAAGTGACCAAAACATCAGCCAGAAAGCATAGGAACTGAGAAGTGGTCTGTGGTCACCACCTGCAGAACCACTCCTTTATTGGGGGTGTCTTGCTAATTGCCTATAATTTCCACCGGTCGTCTATTCCATTCGCACAACAGCATGTGAAATTGATTGTCAATCAGTGTTGCTTCCTAAGTGGACAGTTTGATTTCACAGAAGTGTGATTGACTTGGAGTTACATTGTGTTATTTAAGTGTTCCCTTTATTTTTTTGAGCAGTGTATATATATATATATTGTCCTTGCATTCTTTCTTGTGGTTCAGTGACACACCTGAATGAAAGGCTCATTATGCAGCTCATTATACGGGTCGTTGTCTTCTCAGGTGTGAATCACGCCCCTACGCATATTGCCTTTCCAAACAAAAAGTGTCTTACAAAATTTAAATCAAAGTATTGTTTTATGTGAATGATTAGGCAGGATGATTTTCACATCATTTTGAAGAAAAAAAACTCTAGGCAACAAAATGCTTTATTCAGAAGTCTTGTGGACACATATTTAGTATGTGTTTTGTGGCCTTATTTCAGAAACTTTAATTTTTTGTTTTTTCAATAACCATGCATAAACATTATTCTCTCAAAAATACAAACATGTACATACATGTTGCTCACATATTATGGTAGCCCTGTTTGTGCTAAATAGAGTGTAATTACACCTTTGCCATTATTATGTTTATAAGCAACTGAAAAAAGCACAAATGTCAGGGCATGTCAAAACATCTCAAGGACCCCAAAAACACCTTAGACCCCAGAGGGTTAACTCAGCTGACTGCAGTGGTGCAAAGGGAGGTCTCTGCAGTGCGCTGAGCACCAGAGACAGGTTCCATGGTATAGAGGGGGGGCGAGGTGGATTCAGTCTCCTCGCTCCCCTCAGGAACCTGACGATCAGGTCATGCTTTCCCAACGACTTACCTTTAACTGCATCGTGATGTGCGGCAATAGTGGCAACATACACTTTGAGGGTGGAGGGAGACAGCCTTCGCTCCAACCCATCTTGCAGGAAAGAAAGCACGACTCTGATCGGGCATCTTTGGGTGTCTTCCTGGTGGGTAGAACACCATTCAACGAACAGGTTCGACTTCAGCACATAGAGCGCCTCGTTGAGGGAGCTCTAGCAGAACTGATGGTGTCTACCACCGCTTGGGGTAGGTCAACTAGAACCTCCGCGTCCCTTCCAGGGACCAGACATGGAGTTTCCAAAGGTCTGGACGTGGGTGCCATAGATTGCACCTTCTCTGAGAAAGCAGATCCTTCCTCAGAGGAATGGGCCAAGGAGGTGCTGTCGCGAGGAGCATGAGTTCTGGGAACCAGGTCCAGTTGGGCCAGTACGGCACAACTAACAAGACCTGCTCCTCGTCCTCCCTGACTTTGCACAGTGTCTGTGTGAGAAGGCTCACTGGGGGAAACGCATACTTGCGCAGGCCCCGGGGCCAGCTGTGTGCCAGTGCATCCGTGCTGAGGGTTCTGTCGGTCAGGTAATAAAATAACTGATCAGAAGAAGTCCCATATCAGCTGGACCACCTGGGGATGGAGACGCCACTCTCCCGGAAGCATAGGCTGCCGTGAGAGCTCGTTGGCTGCACGATTGAGCACGCCAGGGATGTGAATGGCACCTCAGATGCTTCTGACTCCATAGGAGGAGATGGCGGGTGAGTTGCGACATGCGGCGTGAGCGTAGACCACCTTGGTGGTTGATGTACCAGTGTTGTCTGTATGGACCAGTACGTGCTTGTCATGTAGCAGCCCTTTGAGGCGGCCCAGCGCAAGACGTACTGTGAGCAACTCGAGACAATTGATGTGCCAATGTAGTTGAGGCCCCGTCCACAGACCTGAAACTGCATGTCCGTTGAATGTGGCCCTCCCAGCCGGTGGCAGAAGCATCCGTGAAGACCACAGCATGCCTGGACACTAGTTCTAGGGGAACACCTGCCTGTAGAAACGAAGGGTCCGACAACGGGTTGAAGGTTTGGAGGCAGTGCGGGGTGACGTGCACCCGGTACGTGCCACTCTGCCACGCCCATCTTGGGACTCGGCTGTGAAGCCAGTGCTGAAGCGGTCTCATATGAAGCAATCCGAGCGCCGTTATCCTGCGGCTGCGGATGCCATATGTCCCAGGAGCCTCTGAAAAAGTTTCAGTGGGACCGCTGTCCTGCTCTTGATTGTACTCAAGCAGCTCAACACTGACCAGACGCGCTCCTCTGTAAGTCGTGCTGTCTGGTTGACCAAGTCCAACTCCATATCGAGATAAGAGATTATTGAGAGAAGAGAGAAGAGGGGAGGAGGGGAGGGGGGTGGGGGGTATGGGGGTATGGGGGTATGTAAAAACAAATATTGCATCACAATAAGAGTAATTGTGATTGTCAAAACATTTGGCAACTAAATAGAATTTTATGAAGTTTAGTGATAACATGTTAAAATGTTTACATTGTACAATGACTGGTAGGATACAGTTTTTATTATTGCTTGACAAAAATTTCAAGATTTCAATTCCATTCTTGTGATTTGATTCCGATTTTAATTTGGATACATGTTTATTTTAAATTTTATTTAAAAAAATAATCTTACCTAATGCTGTAAACATAGAGGGCCCAATCTGCTGGTATTATTAAAGGTAAATATAAATATAATGCAGTTTTTGTTATAATAACAATTATTTAATGACATAAGTAAAAATATAATAATATAATAAATATGTAATATAGTGCTCAGCAACATCTCCTCTCTAGCTATTTTTTCTATTCAGTTAACATGCTATGGTCATTAAATGGCTTTTCCTGAGGTAAATGTAACGTTATGTGACATAATTGTTCTCCTGCTGTTATACTGACCTCTTTCCGTGGTTGAAAAACACTAATTGGTCGATTATGTATACTTTCGGTAAGTTGTACTGCATCTTTAAATAAAAAAGTAACAGATGATCGGTTCACGTGCACTTGAACTGAGGCGCTCAGTGATCTGTCACGTCACATTTACAAGTGCCAAAAGTATTTTTGTCTGAATTTCGTAATAAAATTGACGGAATCTAAGAGCTGAGAATTAGTTTAATATTAAAATGACCTCTTTGCTCCGCAATTTTTCTGTGCGTGAGAAAATGGATGTGTGGCGTGAGAGTGTGTGAAAAGTGTCAATTGCGTGAGTCTCACGCTCAATGCGTGAGAGTTGGCAGCCCTGCCTGGGCCCGCATGATTAACATTGCGCAACATCAGCATCACACGTGCAAATGGAACGCAATAGGAAACCTCGTGAATTACGGCCGTTTCACACCGCAAGCGTGAGTGGCGCATGAGCAGCGTGTATTTTTTTTGGCTTGCATGTTAATCAATAAGTGCATTCACACTGCGAGCAGGAGCAGCGCGTGAGCAAGCAGGAGCGTCACGTGAGCAGCAGTGAAGCGTAGGTTTCGGCGCTGAGTCTATTTTTGCTGCTGCTCATGCTCAATTAAAGTGAAAGCACACTTTTGATGGACAAAATAAGTATTATTTCACACATAAAGTGCCCAAAATGCACAGAATTAGCATGTCTAGTGTGTTTTAACAAGAACTGGAGTAGGCTATGTCAGAAAATAATATTTATAGAAAATGTACCCATTTAAACTTGTTTTTATTATTCAGCTTGGGTAAAAGTATATGGTGTTTTATAAAAAAAAAATTAAAAAATGAGTAAACTAGTCAGAATATACAGTATAAGCTTTCTTTTAGTTTAATTTTAATTAACTTTTCATTTCCCACACCAGGAGTAATTTATATAGTTCCATTTTATTGCAATTATCTGTTAAAAAAAAATTCTATGTTCTATGCAAAATGTTCTATTAAAGAAAAGATAGAAAATAAATATTTGTGTGTGCTGTAAGGTGGTTAGAAAAAATGAAATCGAAATCGGTTAAAATCGGTATCGGCAGGTCAAACTCAATGAAAAATCGGAAATCGGAATCGGCCAAGAAAATTGTAATCGGTGCATCTCTAGTACGCGTCCTTCAGGTCGATCGCTGCAAACCAATCTTGGGGACGGATGCATTTGAAAGTCTCTGCCCACAAGACAGGGCGGAGGTGAAGTGGATGCCCCTGAACTTGGGAGGGCGCCGGGCGAACTGAGTCGCATAGCCGAGTCTGATGGTACGGATGAGCCAGCGAGACGGGCTGGGAAGCGCTAGCCAGGCTCCTAGACAACGGGCTTGGTGGCGTCCCCGAGCCGCACACTGCTGTCCGCTGGCGATGGAAGAGGGGGAAAGGAGTGGCAAGGCATGGAAGCGTCGCTCACTGCAATCTGCGCCCTCTTGTGACCCAGAGATGGAAGGATTCCTCTTATTGAAAATGTGGGTACCGCTGGACTCCGGGGAGCCAGCGGTGGAACAGAAACCAAATGAAACAAAAGATTCTCCACCCAAGCTAAAAACAAAACATTAAAGCCCAATCAACTAAAAGCTTGTATAAATAAAAATGTCTTCAGCTGTTTTTTAAAAGAATCAACAGATTCGACCACATGCTGCGATGGGCAGGGCGTTCTAGAGTTTGGGGGCAAAAGCCTGAAAGGACAGATACCCCTGAGTTTTAAAACGGGTTTTGGGGACCATCAGGAGGTTTTGACCTGAGAACCACAGAGTGCGGGAGGAGGAGTAGGGGGTAAACAGGTCTGTGATGTACTGGGGGGCCTGTCCATGTAGTGCTCTAAAAGTCAAAACAAAAATTTTATTATCAATTCTATGTTTGACTGGAAGCCAATGGAGTGTGGATAAAACCGGTGTAATGTGTGTCCTTCTGTTGGTTCCTGTTAACAGCCTGGCTGCAGCGTTTTTCACCATTTGGAGACGACTCAGAGAAGATTTGTTAAAACAAGTGAAAAGAGAATTACAATAATCTAAACAAGAAGAAATAAAGGAATGAATAACCATCTCCATGTCAGCTTTGGACAACAATGTTCTCAATTTAGAAATATTTCTCAAATGCTAAAAACAGTTTCAGACCAACTGTCTAGATTGACGACCCATGACGATCCTAGAATGAGACATCGATTGGTCAAACAAAACACCAAGGTTTCTAAGGCTTAACTGGATGGATGAGCCCAAGGAACAGAGGTGTTGTTTGATTTGAGGTAGTTTTTGGTCTGGAGCAATAATAAAGGTTTCATTTTTTTTGTAATCAGTTGTAAGTAGTTATTGTTTAACCAGTTCTTAATGCAAGACAGGCATTCTAATAGTTCAGTTAACTTAATTAACTCTGACTCTTTAAATGAACAATACAACTGAATGTCGTCAGCATAAAAGTGATAAGACACACTTTGAAATTACAAATTATTTCACCTTGAGGGCTAATATACAATAAAAACAAAATAGGACCTAAAACCGAGCCCTGAGGAACTCCACATGACAGAGGGGATATTTAAGACAGAATGCTGTTAACAAACACACAGAATGATCTGTCACTCAGATAAGAGGAGAACCATTTAAGAACAGACCCAGAGAACCCCATTTCATTTCGTTACCAATTTGTCAGCACATTATGGTCCAATGTATCAAATGCAGACGATAAATCAAGTAAACTAAAAACAGTGTACTGTCCTGAGTCTGCAGCCATCAAAATGTCACTTGACTGCCCCGCCACCACTCTCTCCAGGGTTTTTAGATAAAAAAGGCAGTTTTGATATAGACCTGTAGTTATTCGGTTCAAAAGAATCCAAATTGGGCTTCTTCAGTATGGGGCTGACAACTGCTTTTTTAAAAAAGCTGGGCACAGAACCAGTTAAAAGGGAAAGGTTGATCAGTTTTACAACATACGGTCCAACTGTTATGATGGTGCAAGGAGATGAACCCAAATGCAGACAGTATGCAAGTGAACTACGTTTATTACAGAAAAACAGGGAAAACAAAACCCACGAGGGGGCAAAACAAGACAGGATCGACTATATAAGACTAACAAGACTAGACTAAGACTAAGACAGAAAACTGAACAAACTAACAGCTAAGACAGGAACAAACTCTTCACAAGACTTTCAACAGGTTACTCACAAATGAATCTTCACATAAAGAATGACAATGAACCGGCACAGGACAGCAAACACAAGGGGATTAAATAGGGAGAAACTAATGATAACAACAGGTGACACAGATTAATTAATAATGACTAAACAAGGGTAACAAGGGGGCGGGGTTACGTGACGAGACAACGCAAGCACACAGCCCAAACAAATGGCCATGTGCTTACACATAAAACATGGGTCTGTCATGATCCTGCCTCAAGACCAGGGAAAATTAAAGACTAGATGGCAGGATCATGACAGAACCCCCACCTTAAGGAGCGGCTACCAGACGCTCCCCAAGGGGACACTAAACACGGGACATGACGGACTGAGACAAGGACACGAACCAACAAAACATGACAAATAACAATAAAGGCATACATGAATAAAAAATAACAGGGTTGGGGTGAAAAACCAATAAACAATAAACAAGGCAAAGGAGGTGGAGGAAACACACAGTTCTTAGGGGGCAGTCCAGGGTGAACGGGTGGACTAGGGGTCTTGGGTTGACGGGACGATGGCTGATGGCGAGGGGTCCGGGCAGACTTGGATGGGGACACATGAGGAAAAGTCTTGGGGGAAACATTCCGGGGTTTAGTGGAGACAGGGGTGACCGGGGAAACAGTCCTGAATACTGCATTAGTGGCAGCAGCAACAGACTCAGGCACAGAGGAAACAGAGGAAGACGAAACAGGACTCCTGACGGGGGACAAGGCAGGCGAAGGACACGAGACAGGGGGTGAATCAGACGATAGTGGAGCTGGAACAGGGACAGAGATCTCGGAAGACGATCTGGAATCGACGCTTCTCACTTCAAATTCAGTTGAGGCGTCGAAGGCAGCCGACTGGGTATCGGCGCTTACGGCAGCTGACTGGGGTACGGCGCTCACGGCAACTGACTGGGGTACGGCGCTCACGGCAGCTGACTGGGGTACGGCGCTCACGGCAGCTGGTTTCGAAACTGCGCTCACTGTGGCTGGCTTAGGAACAGCGCTCTCAGTAGCTGGCTTCAGGTCAACGCTCTCAGTGGCTGGCTTCAGATCAGCGCTCTCAGTGGCTGGCTTCAGATCGGTGCTCTCTGGAGCATTAGGAACAGGGACTGGGGACAAAACAGGACTGACTGGGACATCAAGAATTCTGACAAGATGGGATAAATATTCGGACAGGGTTCTGGCAGCGATGATGACTGGCATCTCCTGGTGAGCTGATACGGATTCTATCACAGCCTTTGCAGCGGAATCGGCCGCTGCTTTCTCTTCAGCAGACATGACTGAAGACTCAGAGACGATATTCACGGTACAAGTCTCTGGAATGGATCTCCCTAACACCGACTGGGAAACAGCGCATGCAGTAGCGGGCTCTGGGACAGCGCTTGCAGTAGCGGGCTCTGGGACAGCGCCTGGGACAGCGCTTGCAGTAGCGGGCTCTGGGACAGCGCTAGGGACAGCGCTTGCAGTAGCGGGCTCTGGGACAGCGCTTGCAGTAGCGGGCTCTGGGACAGCGCTAGGGACAGCGCTTGCAGTAGCGGGCTCTGGGACAGCGCTCTTGACTTCAGCGGCGGGTTGGAGAGCCATCGCGGACTCAAGAGGAGGTAGAGACGGAGAACCAGAAGCTCCCCTCCTCCTCCTCCTGGGTCGCGGAGCGGAGACGGTAGCCAGACTGGTGACAGGAGAGGGAGGTGAAGCAGGAACCGTTACAGGAACTGGGGAGCTCAGCGCAGGCGAGGAGGACTCTGGGCAGGAAGACTCCGATGCAGACTCCCACGACGGGTGCCTTCCACGCTTACCATGAAGATTGATGGTGTCTCAGGAGTCGCGGCGGGACTGGGTTGGTCCCCATGTGTAGCGACGGCTAGCAGGCGACCCTCAGGGATCACAGGAAGTGAAGCGGGAGAAGAAGACCTTGTAGTACTCTGCAGCTCCCTCCGAGACAGACTCTCCACCATACTGTGGAATGGGCGGCTGACCAGTCCTTCTCGTTCGGAGAGAGGGACGTTGAGACCCGCGATGAGATAGCTATTGACCAGGGCGTCCGGCAAGAAAAACCTCCTCTCTTCTACGACCTGGGCGTACTTCCTCAGGGTCAGCTTACCCTGAGGAGGGAAAGGAAGCTTGCCCTCCCCGGCGTCGGCGATAACCGACTGCCACCATCGTTCGGGGTCATATGGCTGCAGAGTAGGGAAAACAGGCAAGTCAGCTGGGTTGCTTGTTCGGTGGTGCTCCGATTGACATGGAAACGGGGAAGACATTCTGTCTGCTGGGCTCCTTGTTGGCCGGTTCATTCTGTTATGATGGTGCAAGGAGATGAACCCAAATGCAGACAGTATGCAAGTGAACTACGTTTATTACAGAAAAACAGGGAAAACAAAACCCACGAGGGGGCAGAACAAGACAGGATCGACTATGTAAGACTAACAAGACTAGACTAAGACTAAGACAGAAAACTGAACAAACTAACAGCTAAGACAGGAACAAACTCTTCACAAGACTTTCAACAGGTTACTCACAAATGAATCTTCACATAAAGAATGACAATGAACCGGCACAGGACAGCAAACACAAGGGGATTAAATAGGGAGAAACTAATGATAACAACAGGTGACACAGATTAATTAATAATGACTAAACAAGGGTAACAAGGGGGCGGGGTTATGTGACGAGACAACGCAAGCACACAGCCCATGTGCTTACACATAAAACATGGGTCTGTCATGATCCTGCCTCAAGACCAGGGAAAATTAAAGACTAGATGGCAGGATCATGACACCAACTAAGTCAAACACATTTATGAGCAACGAAGTCGGCAGAACATCAAGAGGGCTTGAAAATGGTTTTTACTTTTTTTAGTAAACCCTTTATATCCTCTAGAGCAGGGGTGCCCAATCCTGCTCCTGCCGATCAACTGTCCTGCAGAGTTAATCTCCAACCCTAATCAAACACACCTGCCTTTAATTTTCAAGTGATCCTAAATACTTTAATTGGTTGCTTCAGGTGTGTTTGATTACGGTTGGAGATGAACTGTGCAGGACAGTCAATCGGCAGGAGCAGGATTGGGCACCCCTGCTCTAGAGTGATGGGTGAAAAGGTATCCCAAGATTTGTTTTATTGTAGCTCTGATATCTTGCACCTTATTTACAGAAACATTAAAAAACCTATTATAATCAGTCTTTGAGTGCACAGGCACTTGAGGAGCTAGAGGAGAGACAATCTTAGATATTGTGTCAAGCAGGAATTTGGCCTGGACAGTTTTATCATGTCATTTAGTTCATGTTCAGTCTATGAACTTTCCACAAACGTTCTATTTTATGGCACTTTCTCATGAAAGATAATATTTCCTCATTCACCTATGGGCAAGGATTCTTAGGAAAAGTGCATTTACTTTTCAAGGGAGCAACATTGTTTAATACAGTCAGACAGTGGTTATTAAAAGACTGTAGAAAAGATTCAGATTCATATCAGAAAAATATGCAACAGTGGTCTGTCACATTAATGTCCATAACACTCCAGAGGACACAGTTTGTTGAGATGAGTGTACTCCATTTCTTGCTGCCAGGTCTCCGTTAGGAACAAAGTCAATGTGTTCCTTTGTGAATAAATCGCTGAGGAAGAACGCCTTGTTTGCGGTGGAGCGAGCTTTGAGCAGAGTAATCCGAGTCGTTTGGTCACGCTCCACAGCCGGTGCGCACTGACCAGCTGGACAGCACAGTGGTGACAGGACGTGGTCGTCACTTGCTACCTGGCATGTAACAGGACCTGCTCTCGCAGAGAGAGATTACGGGGTCGGCGAATCTGAAAAATCCGGTCAGATTGGATACTCCTGAGGGACGGAGGCACACAGGACGAGTCCTCGCCCGACTCGCAGACAGGAACCAGACACAAGCACCACTCGTCCCAGAAAGATTCAGAGCCGCTCGGACATGGTGGTTGTCCCCGATGTTTCCTCAGCTTGGCTTGGACACCAGCCCTGGTTCCGCGCTTTCTTCTTCTGCCGCAGGGCAATAGCGTGTGTCAATCATATTTTAAAGCAGCTGAAACACAGCTACTAGTTGCCAGGGCTAATAAGGCAAAAAACAACACTAGAAAAAACACAAATACATGAGAGAGCAGAGAGGGAGCAGAGGCAAAGCCGAACACAGGCGCCATCATGCTCACCTGCACAAGAATGGTTGCTCAAGTTTTTCTTATCTTAAATGTAACTTATCTTGTAAATAGTTAAAATTAGGCTACTGTAAGTAAAAGTGTATAGAACAATTTATTTTGTATCAAATGTACAAATTAATTGACATGACAAAAATAAATGTACAGCATAATTTCTTTATTGCATTTAGAAGTTATACCTTGCATTACAAAAATAATACACAGAAATTATTTTTTTGTTTCATTTACAAATTATAACCTACATAAAAATAGTTTAAAAAAAGTTTATTTCTCTACCAATCTGTCAAGAAGAGAAAACAATCTGTCCATTCTCTCCCTGCTCTGTCTCTCTCAAAAACTTCATGTCCTCCCTGCTCGATCAACTCATCCTCTCTGTCTCGTTCCTCTTGGCTGGTGCTGGTTTCTCATAGCTGGTGCTGGTTCCTCATTCTATAGCCCCTTTCACACAGAGATTCCGAAAAATACACGGATAAAGTGACCCGGGATTTGACCCGGGTTCGTTTGATTTTGGTTCATTCACACTGCCAGTGATTTTCCGGAATCAGAGAGCGCGTTCACACACAACCCGTGTATGTCCCGGAAAGACACGTGACATCGATGTGACTTGTAATGTCTCAGCAGCGTCTTCAGTTTGCTTATGAGCTGCGATTTCTCTCTCGAGAAACCACGCTTGTGCATTTATTTCTCTGATTCGATCCTAAACTTGCGCATTACGTACCGCTTCACAGCTGGCGAACCATCCCGCGCTTCAGCGTCATCACTGCGACACGGCATTATTACGGCTTTTGTTCACACAGCGCGCGTTCCGGGACTGAACACGGCAATGTTACTAGGTCCCCAACCCGGCATCGATGCCGGCATCAATCCCGGGTCGTGTTTGCGTTCACACAGAAGGCGTTCCGGCAATTTGCCGGCAATTTCCCGGGTTCAATGCGCTGTGTGAAAGGGGCTTATCCTTTGCGGACGGGGAAAGGAGGACGGTAGGCAGGGTTGCCAGGTCTGCAACAAAAGTATCCCCAAAATCCCATCGACTCTTCTCCATCGGGCGGCCGAATTGTCCACTGGATTTGTGCGTCTGAGGGATGATTTGGGGGTGTTGGAGCGTCGAAATCGTACTTACGATTAGCAACACTGATGGTAGGCCGCATTAGAAGGATCCTTCGACTTTGTAACACAATTGGCCTTCAAATATGGCCTCCAGAGGATGCTGACCCTGAATTGGGACACAGCTACTGTCTGGTCTCATCGTTAGACACACAGACTAATTCCTCCTGGGATCTCTCCTACCTGAAGTATACCTACCATTTGGATTCTCTCCTCGTCCCCACTCCAAGTCTCCTGGTCCTCACTCCTCTCCAGTCTTCGTGAATGTTATCATGAAAGATAAGAGAAGTTAAGCTTATTTCATCAGTGACTGCAAAGGTGTGTGTGTACTCACCATTCTCCATTCCCCTCATCATCACTCTGCTACCAGCTTCCATTGCCTGCCTGTTTTGCGAACTTTGTTAATAAGGCATTTGGATTTCTTTGCATTGTGGCATGTATAAATTATGCAGCTAAATTCTTTTACTATTTATATTTGAATATTTTATGATTGTCACCATTGTTGAGGTTTGTATGATGAGTTTCTAAAAATAGCAGTTGTTTAAACCACTTTAATGCAGTCCTTTGACTGCTATTAAACAGACATGTTGATCAGCCTTTTCACCTCTTTTTTTTATCAATGCAGAATAATTTTCTAAAAACATCTGGAACTGCTGAAAGAGAAACAAACTCAAAGAACAACAAAAATCAAGGAACAATAGCCTAAACTAAAACACACACTCAACAAACGAGCCATTTCAACCATCATCCAGATCTTGGTTAACTCTAAATAATAACTTTTGTACATGTATGAAAGACAAACTGGACTGTTATAAGTGAAGATGTAGTACTGTGAGTTGTTCAGTTCTCTGTTGAGATTTTGAGAGATTTAATGTCTTTTGTCTTCATTTAAGTTCAGTTAAAAATGTTAACTGAAATCTATCAGTTCAGTTAAGGCTGTAACTGGAAGTTAGTTGTTGTTTCTGTTATTGTTGGTTCTCTTTCCTTCAGTTATTGTTTGTTAACAGCAGGTGTTTGAATGTTTGACAATGTTTCAGGAACATCATACTAACCTTTAAAAAAACATTCCTCTAACATTAAGAAAATTTGACATTTTGAAAACTGAGCATTTCCATAACCAAAACAGAATGTTTGGAAAAATGTTCTTGGAACAAAAATTTGTTTGCTGGGTATACTAATGTTGTTATTGTTTTAAATATGAGATTTGATACACATGGGCTGGTGTCAATATAATTGGTGTGATATCTATGCTGCTTTCCCACTGATAATTTACATTAATTTATGTTTCTCCTGCTGTTTCTTTGCAGTGATAAGAAGGATGATCTGATCCAAGTTCAGTCCAGATGTGAAACTTGTGCGCAGGTTTTTAGAGAACCAGTCTCTATCACCTGTGGACACAGTTTCTGCATCAGTGCTGTTTAGTACATCAGTTTCTACTGGCATCAGTCAAGACCATTTGAACATTTTGACTGTCCTCAGTGCAGAAAGAGTTCCAGAACATGAGAGGATCCAGTTATGTTCACGGTTACACACAAGCACCCCTGCAAAAGACTAGAGATCTGCAGATAGTCAAAGACCAGCATAAAACCAGCATGAAGAACAAGTATGAGAGATTATTTGAGGGAATGGAACTCCAAGAGAATGAAGCGCTCCTGAACAGCATCTACACACAGCTCTACATCATAGAAAGAGAAAGTGAAGGAGTGATTGAAGAACATGAGGTTTTACAGATGGAGAAAACAGCCAGAACACAACACTCACAGTACACAACAATCAACTGCAATGACATCTTAAAAGCCTCAGCTGAATCAGGATGTGAGGAGAAAGACCAAATCAAGATTGTTCTTACTAAAGGCATTGCAGGGATTGGAAAAACTGTCTCTGTGCAGAAGTTCATTCTGGACTGGACAGAGGGAAAAGCCAATCAGGATGTAGATTTCATGTTTGTGCTTCCATTTCGAGAGCTGAACTTGATTGGAGATCATCAGTACAGTCTTCACAGACTTCTGCTGGTCTTTCATCCTGAACTTCAAGATCTGGACTCAAAGATGTATGAGGAATGTAAAGTTGTGTTCATCTTTGATGGTCTTGATGAAAGCAGAATAACACTGATGTTTTCAGATATTCAGAAAGTTTCTGATGTGACTGAGACTTCATCAGTGGGTGTGTTGATGTCAAACCTCATGAAAGGAGAGCTGCTTCCCTCTGCTCTCATCTGGATCACCTCCAGACCAGCAGCAGCCAAACAGATCCCCTCTAAATACATCAACCGTCTGACAGAAATTCAGGGATTCAATGATCCTCAGAAAGAGGAATATTTCAGGAAGAGAATCAGTGACGTGCATCAAGCCAGCAGAATCATTGCACACATCAGAAGAGCAAAAAGCCTTCACATCATGTGCCACATACCCGTCTTCTGCTGGATCTCATCCACTGTGCTTCAAACGCTTCTGAAAGAAGATCTCCGTGCAGAAATCCCTCAAACTCTGACTGAAATGTACATCCACTTTCTGCTGATTCAGATCAACACGAGGAATCAAAAGTATGAAGACAGAGATCCAGAGAAACTCCTGCAGTCCAACAGAGAAATGATTGTGAAACTTGCTGAAGTGGCTTTCAAACAGCTGATGAAGGGCAATGTGATGTTCTATGAGCAGGACCTGAGAGAGAGTGGCATAGATGTCACTGACGCCTCAGTGTATTCTGGGATTTGCACTGAGATCTTTAAGGAGGAATCTGTGATTCATCAGAGGAAAGTCTACAGCTTTATTCATCTGAGCTTTCAGGAGTTTCTTGCTGCTCTGTATCTGCTTCACTGCTATATAAGCAGCACTTCTGAAGCCCTTAAATTGTTTGATTCAATGCTTAATTTGCTTAAAAGTGCAGTAGATAAAGCTCTTGAGAGTGAGAATGGTCACCTGGATCTGTTCCTGCGGTTCCTGCTGGGAGTCTCACTGGAGTCCAATCAGAGACTCTTACAGGATCTGCTGATACACACAGAGAACAGCTCAGAGAGCATTAGGAGAACCACACAGTACATTAAAGAGAAGATCAAAGATGGACATGGACTCTCCACTGAAAGATCCATCAGACTATTTTTCTGTCTGCTGGAAGTGAAAGATCAGACTTTATCAAGAGAGATTCAGGAGTTTGTAAAATCAGGCAAACACTCAGAGAAGAAACTCTCTCCTGCTCATTGCTCAACAATCGCCTACATGCTTCAGATGTCAGAGGAGGTGCTGGATGAGCTGGACCTCAAGAAATACAACACATCAGACGAGGGTAGAAGAAGACTAATACCAGCTGTGAGGAACTGCAGAAAAGCTCTGTGAGTGTTTAATTCTTTGACAGAAGTTGTCTGTAGACAAAGTGAAATGTTTCTCAGGAAATAAAATTATTCTAATGAGGCTTTTAGTAGTTCAGTACTGCACATAGTATATTAACTTACTGGTATTCATTTTTGTAGAAATTGCCTCTGCTGATTTTTGTTTATTATTATTATTATTGTTGTATATTGTCAGTAATACCCCCAAAATGGTAGGAAATTGTTCAGCTGTTAGGGATACTAGCTATATGGTGACCTGAGTAAATAGAGTCAGCTCTCTAGACACTATGACTCTCTGAGCCATTTTCAATGTAAAGGCCCTTTCACACCAAACTCATGTTTGTCATGAAATATTTGCTTAGAAACATTGGATTTCTGTAGAGCTATTCAACACCAAATGCAGAGTATTTATTAAATAATGATACAAAATAAGCTCAAACATCAAGGAACCAAGGAACAGGAGAGACAAAACCAACAATACACCCATACAAGGACAAGACCTGGAAATAAAAACAGAAAACACTGGGGTTTATATCAGTGGTGTGCTGTGGTGTTTAACATTTTTTATATATCAAATGTAAATGTATGTCCCTTTTACACTTAATTTTCTTGGTAAAAAAAAAAAAAGAGAGAACAAATACAATTATTTTTTAGATTTTTACACTAACTATGTACTGTTCTATTTATTAAAACAAGTATACATTTAGTTAGTGTTTTTATGCATTTTTACATTTATTCCAAAATAATAACTTAAGACAGTAACAATTTAAATAATATATTTTATTTGTAAACTAATGTTAAGATTTTCAGCAGCCATCAAGTTTGTGCACACTGGTCACAGACACTGACACAAAGATGTACCTTTAATTTTCCCATGCTGATTGTTCACTGAAAAAACCCCAGAGTCATAATGTTTTCAGGTCATTTCAAGTTTAATTTTGATGTGATATCTTGCTGTTTATTTACTTTTTAAATAGTCTTCCCATCAATGCTATGATTGTCTTCATTCATGTTAAAAGTTAAAAGGGCTCAGGGGAGGCAAACCTCTCACTGTAACCTGCGGGTTTACAGTGTTGTACAGTGTTACTGTCAGGCAGTGCTGAAGAACAGGCATCAAGAAGAATGTTCTCAGGTATTTATTGAAGAGATTCACAGAAACAGCACATGTAAGTATCACAGTGTTGTGAATGAATTAACTTGATGATAACAGATCTTTGTCTTTTCAGGATGATCCGGGACTCTATATAAGGATTGCAGACAGCAGATGAAGATGTATAGTCAGATAATTCTTTGCTCATGGTAGAGATGAGACCAGACAACTACATGTGGATGAGTGTGAGTATATAATCAAGTCCCAGGTTATTAGAGACAGGTGCAGGGAATCAGTACTCTAATGAGATGGAACGAGTGGGCAGAGCTGCTGGTGGAATGGCTGAATCCGTGACTGGACCCCCTCCACGGGCAGCTCCTGAAGACTGGCGAGATTAATGATGTGGATGGTTTGTGCGATAAGTCCTTCCTCTTATTTTCATGTGCTTTCTCGGACGGCCTGTCCCTCTGGGTGCAGGATGATCTGGCTGGTGAGTGTGGAATTATTGGAGTAGGGTAGGATCAAGAATATCAAGTCGTACCCGCAATCTCTCCTCAGGGCCGTACCCCTCCCAGTCAATGATGTACTCTATTCAGCTGCCTCGTCGTTGTGAGTCTAGGATGGAGCAAAGTCCCAAATAGATGTGGTCTTCATCAAGTTCAACAGGAGGAGATGGTTCTTCTAACCAGGGAAATGGGTGGTTGGAAGCCAAGTATGCACTGAAATGTTTTTTTGTCAGATTGGATCAGAACATTCAGAATATTTATCCAGTTCCATCTGGTTGGAGGTTGGAGTCATCACGCCGGTATGGAGACGAGTTTGTTGAGGATCAGTGCTGATGGCTGGCCATCCTTCTTAGATGTAACAAGTACATCAGGATTTATGGGGAGTGTTCCTGGTTCTAATAATTCAAGCCTAACATTGAATTATAGAAGTATATAATGTGTTGCGTGTATGCTAGGCCAATGAGATGTTTTTTTAGTCTAGATTTGAACTGACAGAGTGTGTCTGCTTCCCGGACAATGTTAGGAAGATTGTTCCAAAGTTTTGGTGCTAAAAAGGGATCTACCGCCAGCAGTTGATTTTGATATACTAGGTATTGTCAACTGGCCAGAATTTTGAGATTGCAATAGACGTGAAGGACTATAATGCGTTAACCCCCTGAGGTCGGCTATCGCGCCGGCGCGATAGGCTCGTTTTTTTCCTTATCAGTGAAAAAAATAAAATAAAATAAAATATTACTTTTTATCTTATATGCTTGTGTTGTACATCAATCGATCCTGCTAAGTGTGTATTATTTTTGTGTATACTCACAATAAAAACAAAGTGTTGTGCTTTTCGCCAAATAAAGAAAAATAAACATGATGCGAGTTCTGCTTTCTCTCTGTCAGTGTAGTCAATTCTGAAACGCGTCCGAAAATGAACCATAACTCAGCGAATACTCAGTCAAACAGGCATACAGACACACAGGCATGAAGCTTGAATTCTCCTCTTTTAAATGAAGTAATTTATATAAAAAACAAATATTCTCAGCTTGTGAAATCTGTATTAAAAGAGAGCGATTCCAGTCGAGCTAATTAGAGCTCATTCAGATGTGATGTGACCCCGCCCACGGAGAGCGCGCGCTATTCAAACGCAAATGTCTGAGGCAATCCACGCAAACTGTGAACGCCCCCATATCAGCTCGAGAAAACACATCAGATCATTGTACTTGTTTACACAGTCTCGCAGCGCTGTGAGGAATAATACTATAATGGAAAATTTACCTCAGAAGTACAAGGAGCAACAGATCCGAGGCTATGGAATAATGTAGTAAGTTTTTTTTTCATTCTCAAGTGCGGCGCGTATCTGTGCATTAATGAATGAATGAATGGCAGAGATGCCGCTGTTTACCACAACTGGCAAAAGACGGTTTAAATTTGAATCGTTTCTGTCTGTGAATGTTTCGCTTTTAGCAAACTGTATTGCTATAGGCTACTGAGTAAAAATCGAGTGAAATATGTTGAAATAAAATGTATTTGTATAAGCAACGTATTAAACTGCAAATTAACATTTATATTTCTTATAATAAAAACGAAAGTTACTTTGTTACAGACATATGAAAGACAACATTTCATTGATTAGTTTTGGATAGATTATACATTTTTACTGTAAAATATCTGCCACCTCAAATAAGCGTTTGTTTGCCAATTTTTGCTCATATGTTAAATATAGTATGTTTTGTCAAAAATAATCAAATAATAAGTTATAGTGTTTATTCCAATGTAGCCTAGGCTATATTCAAGTAATGAATCCTTAACTTTGAAATATGTATGATAAAATGTATACTTTAGTTTTTACAAAGAAAGATTACACTTGAATTGTTGTTGTAATTGTAACCTTTTTAATAAAAATAAAAAAATACAAGGTAGATGTAAACAAACTAATAAAAGGCAAATATAAGCCTTTTCTTTAAAATAATTTTTTATTGTGTTTTATTAGTGACAAATTTGGGGAGAGGATAAATATTCCAAAACTGAAAATACAGTATGAGAATTAACTGCACAATTACTAGACATGTTTTCCTTTTGATATTATAGGCCAATTTGCAAGCACAATTTGTGGAAAAAAAAAAAAATATTGAGATGCGTCCAACTGTTGCTCTTGCATTCTTTCTTGTGACACACCTGAATGAATGGCTCATTAAGTATGCGGGCCCCGTTGTCTCCAGGTGCGAACCAAAATCAAAATTTAAATCAATGCATTGTGTTATGTGAATGATTAGGCAGGATAATTTTCACATCATTTTGAAGAAAAAACACTAGGCGATGACATCCATTAGTCACAAGTCTTATTGACATATATTTAGAATGTGTTTTATGGCCTTATTTCAGAAACTTTAGTTTTTAGTTTTTTCAATAACCATGCATAAACATTATTCTCTCAAAAATGAAAACATGTACATGCATGGTGCTCACATATGATGGTAGCCCTGTTTGTGCTATATAGAGTGAATTTACACCTTTGCCATTAATATGTTTATAAGCAACTGAAAAAAGCAAAAATGTCAGGGCATGTCAGAACATCTCAAGGACCCCAAAAACACCTTAGACCCCAGAGGGTTAAGAGCTCGCTCAACCATTTAGTGCTTTGTTAGTGATCAGCAATATTTTAAAATGTATACAATGTTTAATAGGGAGCCAATGCAGTGTTGACAGAACTGGGCTAATATGGTCATACTTCCTGGTTCTGGTAAGAACATCTCGGTTACGTATGTAACCCTCATTTCCTGAGTAGGGAACGGAGACGTTTACGTCGTGATGACAAACAGGGTTTCGGCGAGCAAGCAAAGACACCTAAGCAGATCCTAGTACCTGCTGGTTGAAGCGAGTACATGAGAGGACACTGGCTCCACTTGGAGATTGTAGAATCTTGCGAATGTGTTGGGTGTCGCCCAGCCTGAAGCTCTGCAGATGTCTGTTAGCGAGGCGCCATGCGCTAGAGCCCAAGTGGAGGCCACACTCCAGGTGGAGTGGGCCTTCACACCAAGAGGGCACGGTCGACCTTGCTGCTGGTATGCCAAAGCAATGCCGTCCACTATCCAGTGAGACAAGCTTTGCTTTGAGAGAGCCTTTCTCTTCAGTTCCCACCATAACAGACAAAGAGCTGGTCTGAGGTCCTGAAACACTGCGTTCTGTCGACGTAAGTACAGACAGCATTAGACAGTATTCTAGATTATTACGTGAGGAAGTTTTTTGTCCAATAATTAGAATCTGTGTTTTTTTATAATTAAGTACAGTGTGTGCAGAATTATTAGGCACGTTGATTTTCTGATCATATTTTATTTCCAGGAACATTTTGCCAATTCCAAACCATATTAAACTTAATAACTACTATTAATTTTCTATTTAATCATGTATAAGTGATATATAATTGTTCATGAAGGCTGGAAATGAAAAATGTCTTATTTTCAGGTGTGCAGAATTATTAGGCAAGTTTTCTTTTACAGATAAAATAAGCCAAAAATGAGATTTAACAAAGACTGAAAAGTCAAAAATTATTAAATCCCCATGAGAAGAATGCAAAACTAATGCAATACTAGAGATTACAGTTAAGGCATGACCATTGGACAGTGAAATGCTCATTGGGTCAGCAGGGTCAGACAAAAACAGGTGGAGAAGAAAAAACACATGTTAACTGCAAAAGAATGAAGAATTAAGGTGAAGAATTAAGTGTGAAACCATCAGGAACCCTTTAGTCTTCAGCGCCACCATTTTCCAGAACTGCAACCTACCTGGAGTCTCCAGAAGAGCAAGGTGTCAGGGTCTCAGAGACTTGGGTTAGGCAAAGAATCCTAAAAAATGACCCCCTCTTAATAAGAATCACAAGCTGAAGAGTAGTAAAATACATGAAGACTGTTTTTTTATAGGCTTTATAGACAGACAGATTGAGAGTGACTCTTGAAGGACCAGCACCACATCCTCTTCTACCACTGTTTGAAGAATTCATCTTCCAGAATATATTTTAATACGTTTTGGGAGTTAATTTTTAGTCCATCTCTGCAAAACGGACTTCAGGGTAGGAGATGGACTAAAAATAAACTCACAAAACGTATTAAAACGTATTCTGGAAGATGAATTCTTCAAACAGTGGTAGAAGAGGATGTGGTGCTGGTCCTTCAAGAGTCACTCTCAATCTGTCTGTCTATAAAGCCTATTAAAAAACAGTCTTCATGTATTTAACAACACTTCAGCTTGTGACTCTTATTAAGAGGGGGTCATTTTTTAGGATTCTTTGCCTAACCCAGTGGTTCTCAACCTTTTTTTTCAGTGGGCCGCACTATGTCTAAGTTCAAGTTTCACGGGCCGCATATAATTTACATTTGACGTCACCAATGCAAACTAACCAGATATTAAGGTATCTAAATGATTACAGTTAGATTTATTATTATTATTATTAGAGAGTATAATTCTACTTACCATTAATGGGACACCTGATGTTGTCGGGAGCAGACCAGTTTGGTGAAATTTGGCTCAAAAGGAGTAACAGTACAATGAAGTTGCGACTGTAAGTTGCAGTCTGTAAGACGCGCACGGAAACGTGACTTGATGCGCGTCATTGCAGAAAATATGCGTTCGCAAATGTATGTCGACCCAAATATGGAAAGCACTTTTGAACTTAATAATCTGAGGTTTTGTCCAGAGATGTTTCGCCACATTTCTGTAACTGAGGATGACTGTTGCGCGGTATGGCTGTGTCCTCTTGCCTGAACATCCATCAGTTCATCTTCGAGTGCGCGGCGGGACAAACCGAAAGTTGCAGCCAAGTCCTTGATTTTTTCCACAGGGAAAGTCAATGGCTCTCTGATGAAATGTCCTGCAGATTTTATTCTCTCAAAATCAGAAAAACGAGAGGTGAATTTTTCCTGCATTTGACTGACAGTTTTAACGAATCGTTCTTTCTGTTGTATGTCCAGTACACCCTCACACGCGTCATTCAGAAGTGGAAAGTGAGTTAAATCATCATCTTTGAGTTGTGCAGTGTACAGCCCTAGCTTCATTTTGAAACTCTCAACACAGCCCAACAGGTCATCAACATGTTTTTCGTCACCTTGAAGTTGTAAGTTCAGCTTGTTTAGGTGAGCTGTGACGTCTGAAAGAAAAGCAACGTTTGTTTTCCACTCATTGTCTCTCAAGACTGGAAATCTTTCTCCCTCGCCGATGTCATTAAGAAAGTTTACTATCTCGGGGAGTACAGCCAGAAAGCGATGCAAGACTTTCCCACGACTTAGCCATCTCACTTCACTGTGCAGAATGAGGTCTCCGTAAGCACTGTCCAGTTCGCCCAACAACGTAACAAAACGGCGGTGCATTAGAGGCCGCGCTCGAATGAAGTTGACCACCTTGACCACAGTGTTCATAACCTCCACAAAGTATCCATCAACTAACTTGCTGCATAGTGCTTGTTGATGCACAATACAGTGAAATGCCAGTCAGGGGAGATTTTTCGCATTTCAGCTACGAGACCCTTGTGTTTTCCCGTCATTGAGGGAGCACCGTCAGTAGTGATGGAGACAACTGAGGATTCCGGTACGTTCATGTCTTTGCATGCTTCACTAAGTGCTCTATAAATGT
Source organism: Squalius cephalus (assembly GCA_022829025.1). Taxonomy (NCBI): domain Eukaryota; kingdom Metazoa; phylum Chordata; class Actinopteri; order Cypriniformes; family Leuciscidae; genus Squalius; species Squalius cephalus. Next base: position 11,604,964 of record CM040797.1, on the reverse strand, counting down.
CCTCGCCCCTTGTTCGTTCATGTAGCGATTTCAATGCCAATAAATCTTCTGTAACCTCAAAAGTCTCTGAATTCACACATCTTACCCAAATGCAAAGCTGAGCAACATCTCCGATGTCTGTCGATTCATCCGCAGCCAAACTGAGTGCTGAAGCAGTGGCTAGCTTAGTTTTTAGTTGTTCTGTCAAATTCTCAGACATTTCAGAAATTCGACGAGTAACTGTGTCATTGCTGAGCTGTAAACTTTTTATCCTGCTAATTATCTCGCTCTTGTTGCTCAGATCATCAAACAGACATTGTGATTCCAGAAAACAGTTCTTAACTAGCTCTCCATCACTGAATGGTTTGCCGTGTTTGGCAAGGAGCCAGGAAATTTTGAACGTTGCTAATGTCACGGCCTGAGACACTTTTAAGCTAGCTCGCATTGTATTCTGTTCAACAATGGCATTTTTTTCAAGACTAGATATCTTGAAAGCTCTTTCCTGAGATCCAGGTGGATATTTCGTGTCAAAAGTTGCATGGGTGGTATCGAAATGCCTTTTGAGATTGTAAGTTTTGCATACGCCCAGTATTTTATTACAGAGCAAGCAGAAAGGCTGTCCATCTCGCTCGTTGACAGCAAACTGATTCTTCCATTCTTCAAGCACTTTCCTACCTTCACTGCTGATGCTACGACTCTTCTTGTTTGCAATTGCATGTGCTCCTTTATCACTATTTTCCTCGCATCTTTTTTCTGCTCTAATAACAAATTTGTCCATTTTGAGTTTTAAATCTGCCAGAGCGCGCGCTTGTAATTGTGTACGTTAACTGTGTAATTGTCAGTTCATAGTTGCGTCAGTACTGCGCATATCTGAAACCACATGATCAGCAAAATTATTTTACAAAAAAAATAAATATTGTTCAAACTTTAAGTGGTTTAATACATAAAAAAAAAACAATAATGAAATATGAATTGTAAAACTATAAGTTATTAATAATTCTTTTTTTTTTTCTTACGTGGTCAGCATGGGCCGCATCAGCATTTGTGACGGGCCGCATGCGGCCCGCGGGCCGCGGGTTGAGAACCACTGGCCTAACCCAAGTCTCTGAGACCCTGACACCTTGCTCTTCTGGAGACTCCAGGTAGGTTGCAGTTCTGGAAAATGGTGGTGCTGGAGACTAAAGGGTTCCCGATGGTTTCACACTTAATTCTTCACCTTAATTCTTCATTCTTTTGCAGTTAACATGTGTTTTTTCTTCTCCACCTGTTTTTGTCTGACCCTGCTGACCCAATGAGCATTTCACTGTCCAATGGTCATGCCTTAACTGTAATCTCTAGTATTGCATTAGTTTTGTATTCTTCTCATGGGGATTTAATAATTTTTGACTTTTCAGTCTTTGTTAAATCTCATTTTTGGCTTATTTTATCTGTAAAAGAAAACTTGCCTAATAATTCTGCACACCTGAAAATAAGACATTTTTCATTTCAAGCCTTCATGAACAATTATATATCACTTATACATGATTAAATAGAAAATTAATAGTAGTTATTAAGTTTAATATGGTTTGGAATTGGCAAAATGTTCCTGGAAATAAAATATGATCAGAAAATCAACGTGCCTAATAATTCTGCACACACTGTAGTAGGAAGTTGCTAGTCATCCAGTTTTTTATAACAGCTATGCATTCCGTTAATTTTGTGAATTGATAAGTTTCGTCAGGGTGTGAAGAAATATAGAGCTGCGTATCATCAGCATAACAGTGAAAACTAATGCCCCTTTTTCCTAATGATATCTTCCAAAGGTAGCATGTACTGAGTGAACAGCAACGGCCCTAGTACTGAGCCTTGTGGTACACCATACTGAACTTGTGATCGATAAGACATCTCTTCATTTACTGCTACAAACTGATAACGGTCAGATAAATATGATTTAAACCATGCTAATGCAATTCCACTAATGCCAACATAATCTTCGAGTCTGTTTAAAAGAATGTTGTGGTTGATAGTGTCAAATGCAGCACTAAGATTGAGTAACACTAATAGAGAGATACAACTACGATAGGATGATAAGAGCAAATCATTTGTGACTCTAATGAGAGCTGTCTCAGTACTATGGTACGGTCTATATCCTGATTAAAAATCCTTGCAGCTATCATTTCTTTCTAAAGAGGAACATAGTTGTGAAGATACAGTCTTTTCTAGTATCTTTGACAGAAAAAGTAGATTCGAGAGCGGCCTGTAATTGACTAATTCTGTAGGATCAAGTTGTGTTTTTTTTAACAAGCGGTTTAATCATAGCCAGCTTAAAAGTTTTTGGTACGTATCCTAATGACATAGATTAATTAATGACATTAAGAAGAGGATCTATGACCTCTGGAAGCATCTCCTTCAGTAGCTTAGTCGGCAGTTATAATTTTCTCCCTGATATTATCAATCTTATAAGTGAAGAAGTTCATAAAGTCATTACTGCTGTGCTGCTTGGAAACTTCTGGGCTTGAAGCTTTATTTTTCGTTAGTTTAGCCACTGTTTCAAATAAGTATCTAGGGTTTTGTTTATTTTCTTCTAATAGAGTTTAAAACTAAGCAGATCTAGCCTCTCTGTAAGGCCTCTCTGTATACAATCGAGCTCTATTTCCATGAAATGCGAAATACCTCTAGTTTTGTTTTCTTCCAGTTGCGCTCCATTTTTCTGGCTGCTCTCTTAAGGGTCTGAGTGTGCTCGTTGTACCACGGCATTGGACTATTTTCTTTAATCTTCTTTAAGCGCAATGGAGCAACTGTGTCTAAAGTGCTGGAAAAGAGAGAAGTTTCTGTCGCAATATCGAGTTCTTCTGAACTATCTGGGATGATGAGACTGATCAGGAAGATTATTAACCCTCTGGGATCTGAGGTGTTTTCTGGGCCCTGGAGGTGTTCTGACATGCTCTGACATTTGTGCTTATTTCTGTTACTTGTGACATTTTCATGGCTAAAATCTGATTACACTGTATTCAGCACAAAGTCTGCTACAATAATATATCAGCAGCATGTATGTAAAAGTTTGTAGTTTTGAGATAATGACGTTTATGCGTGGTTTGTGAAAAAAAAAGTCACTGAAATAAGGTCATAAAACCCATATTGATTATTTCTTCACAAGACTTTTGAAAAGTGTATGACGTAGCCTAGAATATTTGCTCCAAAACTATGTGAAAATCATCATGCATACTCATTCAGATAAGACAATATATTGATTTAAAATTTGCAAGACATGTTTTGTGTGAGAAAGCTTTATGCGAAGAGGAGTGAACACATCATGAAAATTTAATTTCTTTCATACCTGAGAAAGACAAAGACCCTGCCCTAATGGCCCTACCAGGTGATAACAGGCCCTATCATTCTGAGCAACCTTGCACAAAGAATGAGGAGATTTAAAAAAGAATGGCTTTTTGATTGTTTGGATTCATTTACAACACAACATAATCCAAAGATACACAACAAATGACAAAAAAAGTACATTATTGAAAACAATGATCCAAAGACAGAGACCTTTGTGCCATTCCTAAAAACATTGTACTTACCTTTCATTTCCAAGGTGTTTGATTTTCACTTTACCATGTTCATTTACAGAGACTCATGTGAATCTGGTCTCTCATGTGAGACTCATGAGACTCATGTGAACTCTTCTGATTATTCTTTTCACTCCTCTATCAGAAATCTTGCGAGGAGCACTGGTCGAGGCAAATTTATGGTGAAATTATTGTCTTTCCAATTCAGTATTATGGCCCCAAAAGTGCTCACTGGACCATTCAGAAGCAACCAATGTCATCATTATGATTTGCAACAATTAGGTTGCGAAGGTCTTGAGACAGCTCTTTGCTTTTACCCATCATGAGATGTGTCTTGTTTGACACCTTGGCAATGAGACCTTTTTGTAGGCCATCATTTGGGACTGAACCAGCTGTTATTAATTTCCACTGACAGGGGGCTGGATTGCTTTTTAATTACTGTAAGTTTTCAGCAGTTGTCTTGGCTTTCCATGCCCTTTTGCGCCTCCCTTTCTTCATGTGTTCAATACTTTTTCCCCTGTGTCATTTCACATTATTACACATAACTTAATTTCTGAACTTATTTTTGTTTGTTTCTTTGTATGTATGGCTTACTTGGGTTGTTACCAACATCTGGTGAAAATTTCATGTCAATAGCACCATTGGAAATATATTTACTGAGAAAAATGAGGATGTGTTCAATACTTATTTCCCCCGCTGTATAATGAACATCAGGTTTGTTGTGCCTTGTAGGCATAGGCTACGTGCAGTGCTGCCAGTGCCGGCCAGAGCCTTTTGGGGGCCCTAAGCAGAATTTGATTTGGGGGCCCCCTCCCACCGCGGAGTCACCTGTGCTTGACTATTATTGACACAAATGGCACGCTATAATGTTAAATTATAAATTAATACAATGAGGTTATGTATTAATACAAAAAAGCGTACTTAAAAAAGTTTTAACTTTTTCTTTACTCTTTTACTAACTCTTTGAAACTTCTGAAAACAAACTGTCACAAAACATATTAAATAAATTATTTGCAAAATATCATCCAACATTTTGCAACACTTTGCAGTTTGAATGATGTCTTGTATGAACATGACAGAGTATGTTTTTATGTTTCCACTGTTTGATCGCGCCCGCACCTCACACACACACACACACACACACACACACACACACACACACACACACACACACACACACACATATTAAAGCATTGCAATCTTGACATCACAGCCTGTTCATTATAGCCATAATAAAATATAATAATAAAATAGTCAACCTAACATATAAAAATTACACTGCTCTGTTTAAATAGTCAGTAGTACAATTCGTATCATTCAGCGTAAGCACCGCTCCACTGTGATTTTTTTTTTTTGCACAGCATATTTTTGCGCAAGTGAAGAGGATGATTTTTTCCGTCGATATTGGAACGTGAGTGAAGTACAAAGAAGCCTATAATAAAGAATAGTTTACCATCCAAATACATCACAAATGCTGAAACATTTTGATTCTAATGAGAGAGATACGTGAGCCCAACGCCGCTTACTTTCACTTTCGCTTTAAATTATTTCATTTTGGCTTGTTTATAGTTCTTTTTTTATTCTTGTTCTGTTCTGAATATCATTACATTTAAAGGATAAATCATTGATTTAAATGTCAATCATCAATCATTGATCAAATAAAATTTTTGTGACATGGCTTAACATTACCGTGACTTTGCGCACTAATTGTCTATGCACGCGAGGTTATGCGCAAACACTGGCAGACACAGCAGCAGTTGTAGGCAGGTATATTGATCATGAAATCAGAATTTTCTTGTCTTGAATTATTCATTCATTCAATTATATCACTTGTTTAAGTTAATTAATATGTATTAAAAAAAATTACAGTTCGCTTAGTTCGCTTATGCCTCGGGCCGGCTCTGGTGCTGCATAAAATAATAATAATAACAATAACCTATAGCAGCCTATAAATCTTTCAAAAGGAACACTTCAGTAACAACTACGCTAGAGAAAAAATATATTGATTATCATGTTACTTCAAATGTTTCCATTCATTATGATGTTATGAAATGAGATTGGAGTAAAAACATGAAGCCTAATGTTTTGTGCGTTTTGCTTTTCAAACGCACAGCGCGTTTTGAATATGAAACATTCAAACGCACAGCGTGCTCCAAAATATGAAACATTATGGTTACCATATTATACATATCTACGTTTGAGAAATCCAATGTAAGCTGACTAAGCTCACAGCATGTCTTCCAAACTCGACGAAAAGCAGAGACTTATGAAGATTGGTGCTTTGTGTTTGAGGTAAGGAGCGCATTCGCGTTCCATGTGGACGATTTGCATGTCAATCTCATTTGCGCGCGTGGGCGTGGTCACATTAAAAATAATGAGCAAGGGTTTGAGAAACTAGACATTTAGTTGGTTTTATACAAATTTCTTAAACAGAGAATATTTGTTTTCAGTTTGAATCCGATCATTTAAAAGTACATACTTAAATGGTTATAAAGATATATGGCTCATAAATGTGTGACAAGTATTCGCTGAGTTTTGTTTTAGTTTATAGACGTGCTAAAGAAAAAAAAGTTCACAGAGACGGAGAGGCAGAAAGCACACCCTGTTTATTTTCTTTATTTTACAAAAGCACAATGTTTTGATTTGATTGTAAGTAGACACATACAAAAGTACACATCTCACAGATTCTTTTTTCATATTTCTTTTTTCTGTATGACCATAAATGACGGAGTAATTTAAGTTTATTGTGCTACAATGTGAAGAAAATCCAGCAAAACGCGCCGGCGCGTTTGCCGACCTCAGAGAGTTAATAAAGCAATCTTTTGTGGCAGAAGTGATAGGTCTAACATATTTGTAACACGGAGTCGGCTTTGCATCTTTGGCTAAATGAAGTTTACACAAGACTAGATAATGATCTGAGATGTCATCGCTCTGCTGCAGAATTTCATCTGCATCAACATTGATTCCGTGTGATAATATTAGATCTATAGTATGATTACGACAAGGAGTAGGTCCTGACACGTGTTGTCTAACTCCAATAGAGTTCAGAATGTCTTTAACTCTTCCGAGTCGCCGTTCACGCCGGCGTGATCAAATCACATGACCAGTTTAAGACGTCGAAGCATAAAAACAAAGTCACGTTGAGCGCTGCTGTCCACTTCTGTCGAAAGTGCTGGCTTGAAACTCTATTTTACTTTTTGTTTTGTGTTGATAGACCAAGTAAAAACGGAGATATGATCATTTAAACTTTATATAAAAAAATATTGAAAATATTGACGCGTTCGTAAAGGAACGCAAGATGGGATGCGACAGGCGTTGCATTTATTCTCATAACTTCGTCGGTTTTTGTCATAAAACAAAACGGAGAAAAATGTGTGAATCTGCTGACTCTGCTCTTCAGGCTGCACATTTAAGGGAGTGGAGGAGGAGCCAACTGAGCAAAGAAGTGAAATTGAAAGGCGCCCGCGGGAGTCGGGAGATTGACGGAGTAGACAGAGAGACATATATATAGAAAGAGAGAGAGAGAGATATTATTGCTAGTTTTTGGAAAAGTTTGAATAGATTTTGAGAGTAGTTTAGGAGTAGTGTAGATAGCTTAGGTAGTTTAGGTAGTCTTTTGTGGAAGGAAAATGAAGCGAATGTCTTTGGTCTCATTGTTGACAGAAACTGTTTTGAGGAGTGGCACAGATAAAAAAAAAAAAAAACTCACCTGATATTCGTTGTAAATAGTTGTATATATAGTTTGATTTTGTGTTCATTTTACCTTTTGTATAGTATATTTGCACTTTTTAGGAACCCCTCTTACTCAAGGAAGGAAAGCCCTGTAATGTAGCTGTCTGTGTAATTGTACATGAAGTGTTTTGTAGAGTTTCTAAGCAAAAAAGAAAAGAAAAAAAACGCCTATTGCCACACCTGCTTTTTGCTGTATATAGTTAGATTTTATCTAAATGTTACCTTTTTTATGTTGTATTTGCACTAATTGGGAACCCTCATACTCTGGGAATGCAAGGCCTTAAATATAGCTCTCTGTATAATTGTGTGCATAAACTTTTAAAAAGTGGCAAAGCTAAAAAGAGAAAAAAAAGCCTATGGCTACACTCGCTTTTTTTTTTTTGTAAATCATATTTTTTTTGTATATAGCTTGATTATATCTGAATTTGACCTGTATATGTTGACATTTACAACTTGTGTTTACAGTTTAAACCTTTTAAAATGCTTCATTGAGCATGTTTGTGTTTTTTGTAGTAAAAAAACGTCTCGGGTTACGTATGTAACCCTCGTTCCCTGAGTAGGGAACGAGACGCTGCATCGATACTCGATACTTTGGGGAATGCCTTCGGCATGAAGCGTCTGAAGTCAACTGTGGAACTATTCCAATCTTGATTGGTGCAACGTCACCCGTGACGTCGCATGTGACGGTGATCCGGAAGCTACAAAAGGGTCACAGGAACCAGGAAATGTTAGCTTCTAATTGGTCAAAGCAAGTCGTTCTCAGGGGCGCGAAAAGTGTGGCCGAGGGATGCAGCGTCTCGTTCCCTACTCAGGGAACGAGGGTTACATACGTAACCCGAGACGTTCCCTTTCGTAAAGGGAACTCCCGCTGCATCGATACTCGATACTTTGGGGAACGAATACCCACGCCGCCACACTGAGAGAAAAAACGCCCTGGTATAAAGCATCTGGTACACTCACGGACGATAGAATGAGTAGAGGGCAGATCCAAACTAGCTTGTCATAAGATTTGGTGCAAGAAGGGGAGGTCTGGAGCCGGAGGCTCGACTGACCTCATGGCTGGGAGCCCCAGACAGTAGAAAATATTAGATGAGAGGTGAAGGCAGAAGCGCACCTTGTACTTCAAATATGAGTGGTTTTAGATAACCAACTGTACTCTTAATAAAGGGAATAGCTCCTAACCCTTGATGCATAACTAGATGGACTGACTCCTCTCAGCCTGAGTCCTAATGTAGGAACCTCAAAGGCTACGACCTTGACCATCCGACACATGCGATGGAGGATGGAATACCTGAAGAATCTTAACATTGCCTACAAGTACCTCAGTACTGGGCAAAAATAACGTTGAGTGGCTCCCACGCTAGCAAGTAAGAGGGGGCAGCACCACCACTCTTCCAGGGAGTAAGACGAGCAGGAAGCAGACTCAATAGATTCTCCTATATATACTTATATATATATTTGTATACCTCACCCACAGGACATGATGGGTGCCAGGGATAACCCATCAGCCTGATGCCAATAGGCTGGATGACAGGATTCATCCTCCAATCTACAGGAACATGGAGTTTCAGTGGGAACGTCCTTTCGAGAACACCCTTAGAGGCTTGCGGAGGGCACTGAGGCCGCCACAGAGGCCCTAAGCATGAACAGGAGATCCCATTAGAGAGCGGGATGGAACACCAGTACTGAAGCCAGTGGGCAGTAATAAACTGGGTTCAATGCCCTCCCTAACTTAATTGTTTAGTTCCTAGTAGAGTGGGGTTCTAGTATGGATGTCCTGACCACCTCGGTGGAAAGGGCAACCTAATTATGGGTGGGACCCCCTCAGGGGCCAGACCCATAGTCTCCATAACTCTGGTCGGGGATGAAATAATATACCATCAGCCTGAGACAGAAGATCTCTCCTAATAGGAATTTTCCATGGAGGACTCTCCAAGAGACTAATAAGGTCCGAAAACCAAATTTGGGCCGGCCAGTACGGAGCTACAAGGAGTAGTCTCACTCCGTACCTCCTGACCCTTTCTAGAACCCCAGGGAGCAGAGCGATCGGGGGAAAAGCATACAGATGTGACCTCAGCTGTACCGTGGCATCCAAGCCCAAAGGAGCTGGATGTGAGAGAGAGTACCAGAGCGGGCAATGAGAGTTCTCATGAGAAGCGAACAGGTCAACCTCCGCCCGGCCAAACTCTCTCCATATAAGCTCAACCACTTCAGGGTGGAGCCACCATTCCCCGGGCCTCGGCCCCTGCCTCGACAGGATGTCTGCTCCCATATTTTCAACCCCAGGAATATAAATAGATCTGACAGAGAGAAATTTGTCCTGGGACCAAAGAAGAATTTGATGCGCCAGTCTACAAAGAGGGCGAGATCTCAAACCTCCTTGGCGGTTGATATAAGAGACCACCGACATATTGTCTGTCCTAACAAGAACATGATGGCCTCTGAGGTCTACAAGGAAGTGCCTCAGGGCAAAAAATACAGCCAACATCTCCAAGCGATTAATATACAATGTGAGATGATGGTCTTTCCAAGTACCTCGGGTGTAACGGCCCTCCATAACCGCACCCCAGCCCGTGAGGGACGCATCCGTGGTCAGAGTTTTTCTCTCACATGGTGCTCCCAAAACCGGGCCCTGAGACAGGAACCATGGTTTCTTCCATACGACAAGAGAACGAAGGCATCTGCGCGTAACTCTGATCGTACGAAAAGGGTTTCCCAGAGGAGAAAATCCCTTGTTCCTGAGCCACCACTGCAAGGCCCTCATATGGAGCAGACCAAAGGGTACTACCGTGGAAGCTGCAGCCATAAGACCCAAAACTCTTTGAAAGTGTTTGACAGTGATAGCCTGGCCTAACCTAATACTCTTCATTGTGTTTAAGATAGTATTTATACAAGCAGGAGACAATTGTGCCCGCATTGTGACTAAGTCCCACTCTACTCCCAGGGACGTAGTCCTCTGAAGAGGAGTTAAGGAACTTTTCTTGACATTGATTCTCAACCCCACGCACCTCAGATGGCGCAAAACAACATCTCGATGTTGAATTGCTAGTTCTTTTTGACTGAGCCAAAATGAGCCAATCATCTATAAGATACGGACCCCCTGAAGTCTCAATGGAGCAAGGGCCGTGTCCATACATTTAGTGAAGGTGCGAGGGGATAAGGCTAGGCCGACTGGAAGAGTCCAGAACTGATGCGCTTTTCCCCCCAAAAGCGGATCTCGGAAACTTCCTGTGATGGGGTTAGAAGGGAAAGAGGAGTTAAGGAGCTTGTGGATCTATCAAGACAGACCAGTCCTCGGAGTTGGTCTGACTGACAGTCGGTAACTTGAATCTGAACCCCCTCGGAGGTTGATCCAGTACCCTGAGATCCAAAATAAGGCCTAACTCCCCCCCCTCATAGGAACTATGAAGTGCCAGCTGTAGAACCCGGGCTCCCGTAACCAAGGAAGAGCCCACTTTGAGGTTTCCTGTGTTAAGAGGGACTAGACTTCCTGTTCCAAAAACCGACCCTGCTCGGGGCTGGCCGACATGTGAACCACCCTTAGTAGATAATATTTGTATATTAGCTCCACCATAAGCAGGACCCCCTAGGCTATATTTTGAAGACCCCTCGGGGTGTCTAAATATGCCATTATGGGGACCAGTCCCTCGAGACTGGCCTCGGCTATAAATTTCCAAATGGCTTTGGTGACCTGAAGCAGATAACTGGCAGGAACTAACCAAAATATGCTCTCTACAGACCTCCTGAGAGGCGGCGAACTCGACAGTGCCGCAACGTCTTCGGGCAGATACTGCGATTTGTGTTCGCTGGAAGCCGATGTGTCCCGAAGCGCCATCGGCGGCGGGAAGCAAACATCGATTTCCTAAGGGCTGCATAAGGGGGCGAGACTCCTGTACTCGCTCTCCTGGGGGAACGCCCATAAGGGTCTGCGTGTTACGACAAGACCTCTTAGTTGAAGCCTTCTTAGCCCGAGAGACAGTCCTCAGACCTGTCTTCGGTATGGAGAGCTTCGTGCGAGAATGTTTCTTCTGGCCCCAAGCCTTATACGGGGGGGCACGAGAGGAAACCTTCTCAAAATATGAGGAGCTGGCGGCTGTCCCATGAGGCTGCCCCCTGGCAGCAACCCCATGAGACCTGGACTGACAACTGGGGATAGCTGATTGTCGCTCTGCCTCCTGAAGCCTCTCGACAACGGTTCTTGCCGCGTCGCCAAAGAGGCCAGAAGGTGAAAGGGGAGCATCGAGAAGGAAAGCCCTGTCTTTCTTCCCGATCCACAAGCGAATAAGCCATAAATGTCTCTCTGAGACGACTAGTGCTGCCATAGAACGGCCAATAGCACGGGCCGTCTCTTTAATAATACGGAGAGATAAGTCAGATACTCTACGATATTCAGTAATATAGAGTGAGACCTCCCAGTTATCATCCACCTGCTTGAGGAGGTCAGCCAGGTATGCCTGTAATAACCCCATCGTGTGTGGGCATGCACCAGCTCGACCACCGCCATATATGCTTTCCCTAACAAATTCGATGTACGAGATTTGGAGGGAAGTGTCTGAGCTATCAGGGGTGACGCAATGTCGGGGAGAAAATATTTCGCAAAATATTCCTCAACCCGAGCCATCACCTAATAACCATTTTCATTAGATTCCCTAATGGATGAGTAAATATATACATGGGGGAAAATAATTGAAGATGAAAATGGATTTTTCCACGATCTTGATACCTCAGTATGGAGATCAGTGAAAAAGGGAAGGCTCTGACATGAAGATTGTGACTGGGTCTGCAGGAAGCGCTCATTCATTTTATTTTTCTTAGTCGCTTCCTGCTTATTATATGGCCATTGAACATTTAATTTAACCACTGCCCTGATTACAACCTCCAGCAACTCCTCACTAACGGGAATATGGGGTGGCGAATCCCCCTATCCACGTGATTCAGTGTTAATAGATAATATCTAACTCCTCGGAGCCAGATAAATCAAACGCTGTGTCTTTAACACGGTCGGAAGAAGCCGCAGCGCGGGCTTCCGAACCGTGCGCGAGACCAGTGGAGCTGGTTAATAAACACTGAGAAAGGGTCGCAACCGTCTCAGTATCATATGCCAGCCCCACGTGTGAATCACATGCATACAAGCGCCGCGCTGCCTCAACAGACGCGGGACCTGATGCACTGGAAACGCAAGCCTGATCTAATTGATCGAACAAGCTCAAACGGGAGCGGAGCTTTTTCATTGAAAACAGTTTGCACAGACAGCGCCCTCGAGCACCGCCCGTGCATGCTCCACTCCCAGACAAACTACACAAAGCGTGTGTGTGTCATCCTCGCTTAAATAACGTGGGCAAGGGGACGCACACTGCCTGAATAGCTTATCTTTTTTCGCCATAAATAATACTCCTTTCACGGGACAAACAACACCAAATAGAACAGACAAGATGACATAGAGCGCTTGCTGAAGACCAGAAGCTAACATTTCCTGGTTCCTGTGACCCTTTTGTAGCTTCCGGATCACCGTCACATGCGACGTCACGGGTGACGTTGCACCAATCAAGATTGGAATAGTTCCATAGTTGACTTCAGACGCTTCATGCCGAAGGCATTCCCCAAAGTATCGAGTATCGATGCAGCGGGAGTTCCCTTTACGAAAGGGAACTATAATTTTTCTATTCGGATTTTGTGTTTTTTGTGTGATTTTGGGTCCAGTATGTTGATACAGTACATAAAAGTGAAAAAATAATTGTCTGTTCATATAGGTGATGTTGTGCAGAAAAAAACAATACCAAACATTGGTATGGTAAACATTTGTTTATGTCGCAAAATAAAAAATAAATAAAAAGTACTCAAAAACGGCCAAAATAGCCCAAGACTCCGAAGAGTTAACCCTCTAAGGTCTAAGGTGTTTTTGGGGTCCTTGAGATGTTCTGACATGCTCTTACATTTGTGCTATTTTCAGTTGCTTATAAACATATTAATGGCAAAGGTGTAATTACATTCTATTTAGCACAAACAGGGCTACCATAATATGTGAGCAACATGTATGTACATGTTTGTATTTTTGAGAAAATAATGTTTATGCATGGTTATTGAAAAAACAAAAAACAAAAATGTCTGAAATAAGGCCACAAAACACATACTAAATATGTGTCAATAAGACTTCTGAATAATGCCATTTTGTCGCCTAGAGTTTTTTCTTCAAAATGATGTGAAAATCATCCTTTCTAATCATTCACATAAAACAATACATTGATTTAAATTTTGTACAACACTTTTTGTTTGGAAAGGCAATATGCGGGTGGGTGTGATTCACACATGAGGAGACAATGGGCCCCTGCATAATGAGGCTGCATACGTAATGAGCCTTTCATTCAGGTGTGTGACTGAGCCACAAGAAAGAATGCAAGGACAATATATATATATAATTGGTTCACAGTTGTTGTTGTTTTTTCCACAAATTGTGCTTGCAAATTGTATAATATCCAAGGTAAACATTTCTTGTAATTGTGCAGTTAATTGTTCTCATACTGTATTTTCAGATTTTGAATATATTCTCTACCCAAATGTGTCACTAATAAAGCATAATAAAATTATTTAAAGAGAAGGCTTATATTGACCTTTTAAGATTGTGTTTACATCTATCCTTGTATATATGTGACCCGATCTGGCGAAATGAGTCGGAAGTCGCAACGTTCCATTTTAAGATATGGGCCGATTATGTGGAAAAACAATGAAAATGATAGATTTAAAAAAAAAATTTTTTTTGCTAAATCTCGAAGAACAGACATTCAAAAATAATCTCCTAAAGTTTCGTAGTCCAGATAATTGAGTAAATGTATTTAAATGACTATTAAAGTTTACAAAGTTTTACTAAATTCGCTCAAAATGCTTTTCTCAAATCCTCTCGTCACCTCTGAGCATTTCCCGAGAATCCCCTCAAACTGTCTCTGCTCTCCAAATATGGTGTTTCACGTTGTATAGGACCAATCAAAAAGCTTAGAAATGTACACAAACGCTGATCATTTGTCAATGGGAAGCCCCGTTTCGACTGACCGGCACGCGATAGGTCCAGCCATTCTCCTGTCAGACTCGCAAGCGCTCTGTGTAAACAAGCTAGCATATCTCCTCAGAAAGATTAAATATTATTAATTTGAGAAATGTCGCTGTCAAAAGAGAGCAAAGTCACCAAAAAGTCGCCAAAAGCGTTGAACTCACTGGAGGCTTAAACCTAAGCTCTGCTGCTGGTCATCAAGAGTGGCTAAACCTAGTCAGTGATTGTTTTGGATCTGGAGACTCTGATGACAGCGACAGCGAAAGTGACGGCCCTGTGGTATTTATCGTGTATGGATGTGAGTGAGTGCAATTATTCTGTGAGTGTATTTATCTGCAAGGAGACTCCATTACAATGTGTTTGATTTATTTTAACCCAATATTTAAATGTTGGTATCTCCGTTATGAATGTTACACTGTTATTGTCAACTAGCCTACACAAAGATATGATTGCATAGGCTAACATTTGTTCTCTGTTTCCTTGTCTCTCTGCCTCTCTCACTTTCTCTCTCTCTCACACACACACACACACACACACACACACACACACACACACACACAGACACACACACACACACACACACACACACACACACACACACACACACCCTCTCTCAAGGAAAACTGTAGCACCTCTGTTCAATCTTTCTGATTTTTAGTAAATGTTTGTAAAAGTGCCTTTTAAATTATTTATTCAAATAAAAACTTTAAAATAATTTGAGCTTCAGCATGGCATAATAGCATATATTAATGTCTTTGGTCAAATTAAGCTGTACAAAAAATATTTCATCCCTTTAAATGCAATGGATTTTGAAAGATATCAACAAAAAACGGGCAAAAAACTTTAAAAGCGATTTTCTCAGGTTTTCAGTTGGAAAAAGAGGGCAGACGACCATATTTCAAATGTATATATCTTTACAACCATTCAAGGTATGACTTTGACTAGGATATCATTTGAAAGCTTATGGTCTCCTCTTTCCATTAATACCAAAATCTCAATTTTGAAATTTGGGTCACTGTGACTCATTTTGCTGGATCAGGTCACATATATATATATATATATATATATATTTTTTTTTTTTTTTTTTTTTTTTTTGCTATTTTATTAAAAAGGTTATGGACTGGACTGCATTTTTATATAGCGCTTTCACAGACCTATGGCCACCAAAGCGCTGTACATATAGCCTCACATTCACCCATTCACTCACTCATTCATACACCGACGGCGGTGTCAGCCATGCAAGGCGCCATCCAGCTCGTCGGGAGCAGCTGGGGTTAGGTGTCTTGCTCATGGACACCTCGACACTTGGTCAGGTGGAACCGGGGATTGAACCACCAACCTTTCGGTTTGTAGACAACCTACATGAACCACTGAGCCACTACCGCCCCAGTTATACAATTACAACAACAATTAAAATTGTAACAATATTTCCAGTGTAATCTTTCTTTGTAAAAACTAAAGTATACATTTTATCATACGTAA
Source organism: Squalius cephalus (assembly GCA_022829025.1). Taxonomy (NCBI): domain Eukaryota; kingdom Metazoa; phylum Chordata; class Actinopteri; order Cypriniformes; family Leuciscidae; genus Squalius; species Squalius cephalus. The sequence goes on along the minus strand of CM040797.1, from coordinate 11,589,184 downwards.
TTCAACTCATATGAGCAGAAATTGGCAACATTATAAGCTTATTTGATGTGGCAGTATTTTGCAGTACAAACTTTATAATCTATCCGATTTTTACTCATCTCAGTATAGCAATAGAGTTTGGTAAAAGCTGTTCATTCATTCACACACAGAAACGCGATTCATTTTTAAACAGTATTTTTGCCAGCTGTAGCTACATAACAGCGCGCATCTGTGCGTTCATTCATTCATACATAGAAACGCGATTCGTTTTCAAACAGTCTTTTTGCCAGCTGTAGCTACATAACGGCGCGCATCTGTGCGTTCATTCATTCATACATAGAAACGCGATTCATATTTAAACAGTCTTTTTGCCAGCTGTAGCTACATAACAGCACGCATCTGTGCGTTCATTCATTCAGCGTGTACAGACACTTGCGATTAGAACAAAGCAGATATAGAACTGACCTATTCCTCAGCCGGATCCCTTTGCTCCTCGAAATGAAACTTCCAGCACTTCTGAGGTAAATTTTCCAGGATTATTATCAAGATAGTATTATTCCTCACAGCGTCGTAAAGTACATGAGTCTGAAAGTGAACTCGCTGTGTGTGTTATCCAGCTGATGTGGGCGTTCACGGGTTTGCCTGGATCACCTCAGATTATTTGCGTTTGAATAGCGCGCGCTCTCCGTGGGCAGAGTCACATTAAAACTTAATGAGCTGACATGAGAACGACTGACATCTCTCTCTTTTCATACATGTTACATAAACTGAGAATATATTTTTTATTTAAAAATGACTTCATTTAAAAAAAGAGAATTTAAGCTTCATGCCTGTGTGTCTGTATGCCTGTTTGACTGAGAATTCGCTGAGTTACAGTTCATTTTCGGACGCGTTTCAGAATGGACTACACTGACAGAGAGAAAGCAGAACTCGCATCATGTTTATTTTTGTGAGTATACACACAAATAATACACACTTAACAGGATCGAGTGATGTAAAACACAAGTATGTAAGATCAAAATCAACAGAGTATTTTTCGTCTCTGTTGCACTGATAAGGAAAAAAACGAATCTATCGCGCCGGCGCGACAGCTGTACTCAGGGGGTTAAATGCTAATCCCAATGCATCTATTTCGTTATCTACATTAAAATCACCAACAATCAGGACTTTATCTGCAGCCAGTACTAACTCTGATCGAAAGTCAGCAAATTCTTTGATAAAGTCTGTATGGTGCCCTGGTGGCCTGTATACAGTAGCCAGTACAAATCTCAAACGTGGTTTATCATTTACACTATATATTGTTACATTAAGCACCAACACTTCAAAATAATTATATTTGAAACTAGACTTCTTAGTCATTTTAAAAATTTTACTATAAATTACAGCAACACCTCCCCCTTTGCCTTTCAGACGAGGTTCATGTTTATAACAGTAATCTTGGGGGGTGGACTCATTTAAAGTCAAGTAATCGTTTGGTTTTAGCCAGGTTTCTGTCAAACACAGCACATCTAGGTTATAGTCTGTAATCATATCAACAATAAGTGCTTTTGTAAGGGAATAAGTAAGGGATCGAATATTCAGCAACCCAAGCTTTATCATTTTCTCATTTGTATTATATCTGTTTGTTATTTGTTGAACATCAATACATTTTTACCCTTAGATGGGTTTGGAAGTTTTTTGTATGTCTTAATTTGGGGAACAGACACAGTCTCTATATGATGATATCTAGGTGAAATAGTCTCTATGTGATGGGATTTATCTGACCTGGGTGACGTGAGACATCTGGCAGATGGTCGGTTTAGCCAGTCTGTCTGCTTCCTGACCTGAGCCCCAATTCATGTTTGAGCTCTAAGATTATGTGCCATATTACTAGAGAAAAGAGCAGCACCATCCCAGGAGGGATGAATACCATCTCTTTTAAACAGGTCAGGTCTGCCCCAAAAACTTTTCCAATTGTCTATGAATTCTATATTATTTTGCGGACACCACTTAGACAGCCAGCCATTGAGTGAGGACAATCTACTAAGTATCTCATCACTCCTCCAAACAGGAAGGGGAAGGGGGCCAGAGCAAATTACAGTGCCTGACATCGTACTTGTGAGCTCACACACCTCTTTGACGTTAATTTTGGTGATCTCCGACTGGCGAATTCAAACATCATTATTGCTAACGTGAATAATAATCTTAGAGAATTTAAGATTAGCATTAGCCAGCACTTTTAAATTTGCTTTGATGTCAGGCACTCTGGCTCCCAGCAAACATGTGACTATGATGGCTGGTGTCTCTATTTTCACGTTCCGTGTAATAGAATCACCAATAACTAGGACACATTCAACAGGATTCACAGTGGGTGATTCACTGAGTGGGGAGAATCTATTTGTTATGGTAATCGAAACGGAAGACCATTTCAGCCAGAACCGAACAAAGTACAGAGTTCACTAAGCTAGTTGCATCCAAAGCAGTATCTAAAGCCCTTGCACTCTTACAATTAACCTCGATTAAAGTTTGGATGCATGTCTCTAGTTCTGAAATCTTCTCCGCCAGCCTGAATATCTCCCTGCATTTATCACATGTAAATCCTTTGCTGACAGAGAAGGCTACACTATACATGTTACATGAAGTGCAAGAGTTATGTTAACAATAATGACTTACTGTGTTTGTTGACTGATCCTACTCACCTAAGTTGTTTGATGAACTCGTAAAAAAGGTGCGAGCCTAAATGAATAAATAAATAAAGAGCGCACGGATGCCACGCTAACAGGCTAGCGAATTACTAGCGTGTTGTGCTAGCAATAACGATTTAGATTGAAGCTAGCGATGTCGGGTTAATGTGTGATGTTGAGTAAGCTATATTTAGCAGTATAAACAACAAGGAATGATAGTAAATAATGGTTCAAAACAGAAAGATATACAAAGCTGACAGACGCAAACTAACGCAGCAGCAGCAAACGAGGCAGACAGGAGCCCAAAATGAGGCAGACAGGAGAAACCCCAATACAATCTCAGGAAGCATCCTATGTCCTCTATCTTCCTGTCCATCTGCCCATTCGATTGAGGATGGTAGCCGGATGTGAAACTCATAGCTAGGAGACAGAAAAATGCCCTCCATACTCCAGAGATTAACTGATGTCCAAAATCCGAGACAATGTCTTCAGGTAAACCGTAATTTTGAACCACTTGATTGAACAGGGCCTCAGAAGTATTCCTGTGAGGATGCAGTCTTTGGAGAATCGATCCACGACCACAAGGATACTGGTAAATGAGTCGGAGGCAGGTAGTTCCGTGATGAAATCCACTCCTAGATGTGACCGGGGTTAGCGAGAAATGGGCAGTGGTTGGAGCTTTCCTCCAGGAAGATGTCTTGGTGACTTGGAGATGGCGCAGGTGGTAAAGCCTTGGACAAAGCGGTTGACTTCCTGAGACATGCCTGGCCACCAATAATGGTTGCGGATAAGCAAGATGGTTTGTTGACTGCCTGGATGACCAGACCCCAGGGAAGAGTGTACATAAGAGTGATGAAAAGAGTCCATAAGGGACAGCCACAGAGCGGAAGGAACAAAAATCCATCCCTCAGGACCTCCCGATGGATCAGGTCCCCAATTACAGATGTCATAATTCTGCTCCGCTGAGGATGAAGCACATGGAGGTTAGGTGGGTCCCCCTGACACTGTGACAACACTGCTCCCACACCAGTTGTAGAAGCATCAACTTCAACAATGAATGGTAAATATGGGTTAGGATGGGTTAAGGTTGAATCGGTGGTAAATGCATAAGCTGATGGAACACTTCTTTGGAAGCTGAGTCCAGGACAGAGGCTTATTGCATAATAGTGAGGATATGAGAGGAGCTGACAAGGTGCTGAAGTTGGAGATGAAGCGGTGGTAGAAGTTTGCGTGGAAGTGGCAGTGGGCCAATTCTTCTCGTCCACATTACCCTGGTCCATCTAGATACCACTGGCATTAATGTAGCCCAGGAACTGCATGGTTGAACGATGGAATTCGCAGTTCTCCAACTTGAGGTTCTGGTTGTTATCTTTTAGCTTTTGCAGGACCTGCACAACTTGGAGGCGATAGTCTGTCTCATTCCGGGAGAAGATGAGGATATCGTTAGTGTAGATGATCCCAAAGCGATGGATGTACTCCCGGAACATGATGGTGAGGTGCCCAGATGGTGTTATGAAGTCAGTCTTTCATTCATCTCCTCTTTGGATCTGCATAAGATTGTACGCACTGTGGAGGCCTAACTTGGTGAAGATGGTTGCACCTCATTCCTTTTCCAGAGCTGCTGGGACCAGAAGAAGAGGACATTTGTATAATCAATGTACGGCTGCAAGCCTCCCTCCTTTTTTGCCACAAAGATGAAGCTGAAAGCGGCAGGGAATGTAGAACGGCGGATGTGTCCCTGGCAACGAGCCTCTTCTACATACTTCTCCGTGGCCTCCGTACTGGTATGGATAAGGGGTACACTCTTCTTTTAGACAGGGTGGCACGAGGCATCAATTCTATTGCGCAGTCCCTTGGCCGATGGAGGTGGTAAACGTGTGGCTCGTTGTTTATTGAACACATCCTGGAACGCCCCATATTCCTCAGGAATCTCGACCTGGAGGTGTTTCTCTTGGCTTTCAATGGTGGTTTCTTGTAGGAGCACATTGGAAGAAACACTTTTAATTCTAATCAGGTAGGAAGTTTTAAAACGGAATTAAAGCAGTCCTCACTCCACAAAAGAATGTTGCCGGTAGTCCATGAGAAATGAGGGGCATGCTGTTGTAACCAGGGGCGTTCTAGAATTATATCGGCCCTTGATCTATCCAGCACCAGCAACGATATAGATTCGGAGTGGGTTACTCCGATGCGGAGAGTGAGGGACAGAGTGCAGTGAGTTATACAGCCTTTTCCAAGCGGCTTACCTAGGATGGAATGCACATTCAATTTCATCTGACAAAGGATATTCAGTATTTTTAAGTGGTTGATGAATTCCCTTGAAACTAAGTTTCCCTCGGAGCCGGAGTCAATAAGGGCCTCTGCTGAAACTTAATGAAACTTAACGACACCTCTGGTCGAGATGGTCGTATAGGGCAAATGTCCCTCAGCTCTGCGATAAAAGCATAGATGTTGTTGAACACGTCTTTGTCAGCAGGCGGAAAATGTAAGGCAGGTGACTCATGCTCACAGACATGGATGGATTGCTGAATGAGTTTTTCCAAACCAAAGCTGTCATCGTAGATGGTGAGAAGTCTGCATAAAAGGGACAATCCTTGTCAGTAAGCAGTGATAAGGGCAGTTTCATTCCATCCATTAGCAGTGGCGAGCTTAGGAAACTTCACAGCACACTCAGCCACTTTTAGCCCACTGGAGAGTGCAGCCTGATAGCAGAGAAATTATGAATGCAATTTTAGCCTTATCTGTGCGAAATCATTGTGGTTGCATTTTGAACAGCAAGGTGCATTGGAGAAGAAAGCCACAGGAATTCTGTTTGGAAAATGTCGCTGGAAGGGCCATGGGACTGGCAGGCAGATCAGATGAGGAAGAGGTAACTTGCGGAAGGTCCTGGGATCCATATTTACTTTGTTGGCCTGGTCTTCAGTCACGCAGTGCTAAAGAACATGCAACAGGAAGAACATTCTTAAGTATTTCAAGAGATTCACAGAAACAGCACAGGTAAGAATCACAGCACAGGTAAGAATCACAGCATTGTGATTATTTTCTCATCCAATTTTTTTGAGACACTGCCTCCCTTGCCTCCTCGTAGGAAATGCCCCTGGTTTATATACACAAGGGGCAACAAGCTGACAAGACACATCTGGAAATATTCTAAGACTAGTCAACAAGAAAACTACAAGAGACTACAAACATGGCACAAGAAACAGGAAACAAGATTGTGATCAGCTCTACAAATACTCAAAATGTGTCCTCAGCTGGATCTGAGTAACAATGACCTTCATGATTCAGGAGTGAAACTGCTCTCTGAAATAAATGTTACATGATAAAATAAAACTGATTCATTTTCAGTGTAGTGTAATAAATTTGAGTTTTGAATTTATATTCGCAAGTTCTTGACAGATTCCCAGTAGCACAAAGAGGAAAGATTGCACACCTTGCAGCCAAGCCTAAAAACATACCTTAATTGAATATTTTACTAACCTTGTAAAACTGTTCATAAAATTGTGTTTTAATCTGTTTCAGTCTTGCTGGCTGTAATCTCACTGGTCAGCATTGTGAAATTGTGTCATCAGCTCTACAATCCTCAAACTGTGTCCTGAGAGAGCTGGATCTGAGTAACAATGACCTGCAGGATTCAGGAGTAAAGCTGCTCTCTGATGGACTGAAAAGTCCAAACTGTCAGCTGGAGATACTGAGGTATGTAAGGATAGAGTTGTTTACTTAGAAAATGTTTCCATGTACAACATGATAGTCACGCAATTTTATTCTACACTTAAAAAAAAAAGGTAAATAACTGTCAGCTATGGCTGCCAAACAAAAAACATAAAAATGTAAAATGTCCTAATTTTAATGAAGTGCAAAAAATGTTTACAGAAATTTTCATTAAACTTTTTACAGAAAAATACTCAGGTCCGATACTGCGCTTGTGTACTCGTACTCATTAAAATGATCTGATACCAACAACCGATACCACACAGCGTGCACAGTAAACAAGTGCCTTCTTCTGAGGGTTGTTTGTGACAAAGAACCAATGACAATAGAGCAGAATGGATATATCACAGAAAGATGTTTATGAAGTAAATGCATCGAATTAATAGAATGTTAAACTAATTTAAAATGTACGCCTATATAGCTGCTGTGTGAGAGCCGATAAATGAAATGCAGAGTGGATTGTGTGCGAGCAGAGGTGTAAAGTCCAGGTTCAGAAAGTAAAAGTGAGGAAAGTACTGGCTGAGTTCATGGGTGGAATAAACATATGGCAGGACTTTTACTTTCTGACCCCTGGAATTTACATCTCTGTGCGTGGGCTTGTGGAGCACACATCCCTTTTTCACAGACATCGCTAGAAAGTTTGTAGTTTGGTCAGATATGGCAATAGCAAATAAAGTAAAATGAGGAGCATATTACTAACATTAACTGACAGTATAGAGAGTGAGAGAGAGACTTTTGAGTTTTCAACACACTTTATTTAAATCATTACAAAGTCAGCAACACAACCAATCACATTATCCAGAAAACAAAAATGAGGTGCAAAAAGCAAAACTTATTGTAACATGGTAGTAAAGATCAACATGTCTTCTACAACTGTACAAATAGCTTCATTATAACACCATTTATGCAAAAAAACAAAAAGAAAAAACAAAATCCTTTCTAAATCATTCATCATTTTATAGAACTTCAAATCAAACACAACCCTTGCTTTTACCAAATTTTTAAAAACAATAACCACATGTTGTCCCTCTCTAATCCCTCTATTTAGTTTTGGCTTGCCCAATTAAAAAATTCAACAAATTACTTTTTATTCTTTGCGCCACTTTATTTGGGTCCAAGAATCCAAACCTTAGATGAAAAAGTCTCCCCAAAATTAAATTCAAAACATCAAGAAAACAAAACATATCATACAATCATGAACATTCTTAAAAACAATGAAAAGTTGTTTCCCTCATTTTACAAAAAGGAGAATCACTTGATATATTAGGATTAATTACACTCACTTTTCTACATGCCGTACCGACTGCACAACTAGATGTGAGGCCAAGGACTGAGACAATAATCCAAACAGTAATCCAAACAATAATCCAAACACAAGGTAGGCCGTTTCTCTTAGCCACCTATATACAACACTAGAGTTCGCTCGTGCCTGACATTGGCCGGCAAAATCTGGTGGTTTCTACCATGACCAAGTAACTCTTATCTTGATCACGAGCCACTTCCTCTATTTATATTACTCAGCTCCTGTAAAAGGTCTACCTTTATAGATTCAGGAGGAGTCAGGTAGGCGTATAATATTCTCATCTTTAATTATTTTATCTCAGGGTCTACTCTGATCACCACCGGTACGGTGAATCCCTAGAATCCCTAGGCCTACGGTTAGCCTTCCGTTCAGTGCATCACAGCTGGCTCTCTGCCCTCAGAGAACAGCTATGCCTGCTTATGCACTCCCACGGACAACTCGTTGACTTTGTAAAGTTCATCGGGATATCGCTATACAAATCTATCTTTTTCAGACAGTCATTTTATTATACCGCAAAAGGATTCTTACTCTACAGCAATATACAGACTGGGACAATACTATTAAGAATTATGAGGTCAGTCCTCATTCTCATTTTATTATTTCTTGCAGAGGAAAAAGCTAAATAACCCACTTTATGCCAGTTAAGCTGGAAGTTCCATGGGCCAGAATACACAATAAAATTTTAAGGCTCACCCTGTCTTTGTTCAATATATGCACTCTCTCCAAGAAAATCAAGTGTCTTCTTCTGAGGGTTGTGGTCTGTGGCTGGCTTCTCTTGCTGCTTGCTCTCTCTCTCCAGAAGATCTTACACACACACATCTACTCTGAGAAAGCTCAAAAAGGCCCCATTTTATAATCACTAATGACACACAATATCTCTACATTTGTGTACATGTTGCTTCTACTTGTGTCAACATATTTCCTGCGTGTGTTAATTGTTACATTACTTGCTTCAATGCTTGGTTCTACCTGCGTCTATGTTTTTCCTGTTTGCATCAAATGCATTAGCAATACACACATTTTTTATTGTACATTTTATTAGTTTTCTACCTAATATTTGTAAGGGGCATTGAGCCAATATTTCCCGTAAGCTGTCAAAAGCTAGCCAAAACTAGTCAAAATATAATCTGAAAATCATTTGAGTTTTATATTATCAGAAAAAGAATTACATAACACTAAACAGCTTACTCTAAACTTATATCCTCAGCAGGATCAATTCGCTCTTCAAAATGCAACCGTTCATCGTCTGAGTTGCAATCTTCCTCCGAGGAAAAGGTGAATATTTCCTCGTTGTCCAGAATCATCTGAAGGGCCTCTTTACCAGAATAGCATGCCATCCTCAAAACGCGATGAGCGGTCAGTGAATCTGATGTAGAATCTCCATGTTCCCTTTCAGTTGGTCACTCCCAACTGACGTTGGGTCAGTGAACCGACGGATTGGGATCTCGCTTGAGAGACCCATCCACGTCAAATGTAACTAAACGAGCCAATGCACATTAGCATTTCGGGTTTTGCATCCGACGATCCACCCTGCTGCGCCGGTATAAATACGGAAACGGATGTATCGCATATTTGCCTTTAGCTTCGGAGCCGACCGGTTCATCTGTTCTACTCCTGCTAATTCATAGTGTAAGTAATTTAGGATTATGAAATATATTAATATAAATTAATGAGGTTCACAAAAGTAAATTAAAGATTGGTGATGTTAACAAATAATTTTCATAAAATAAATTGTGAGGAAAAAATTATTTATAATACTTAAAATAATTATTGGTTCAGCCAATCAGAATTCTGTTGATAGGAACAGCCCACTTGCTGACTGAGGAGATTGCGCAAGACCAGAGAATGGAGAAGGCTGAGAGAAATTCTCTGAGAGAAGTTTAGTGATCAAGAAAATCGAAATAACTGAGTAAAACTTTGTAAAACTTTAAAAATAGTCTTTAAGTCTGTTCAAATTAGTTGAAAGAGGACGATATTGAGTGGATTCTGTAGTCATTTTACCCCTGTGACGATCGACGGGTTAATTACATTGTTATATTGCTGGAGTGAATATTCAGATGTGGTGAGTTCATTTATGTATGTATGTTGAATTTAATGTTTAAATAAGAAAATACCCCTGGAGGGTAGTTATCAGTCAAATGAATTTTTACTTTGTTTATATAGTTTTTCATTTTTACCCAACAAACATAAGGATACTGATAAACAGAAGGCACATGCATTTTTACTTCTTGCGTACTCAATCTATGGCAAATTTTTGTGAAGGAAGACAAGCATGTGAAGTTTATCTGGTTTCAAACTAAAGCGAAACACTGTCTGAAGGTTTCCTGAAGAACTGAAATGCTCTTAAACATATTGTTGCACCGGCGCCAATAAAGTCATGCAGATAGCAGATTTGAACAAAAAAATCAAGTGCAAATACAAATACAAAAATAAGATGAGTAAAGAATACGGGGTTCTTAATAATCACCCTTTATTAAATATATGAACACAGAAACCCCCTGTTAACAGGTTAATGCCATGTTTCCCATTCCATGACTAATAAAATAATAGCAATTTACTCTCTGTAAAATGGCTTAATCCGCAGGGTGATGGACACGGAGATGGGTAAAAAGGTTGATGGCTACACAATCTGCAGTGTCGTGTGTAGGACAGCTCGAGGTATCGCACACCGGACGCGCACTTTCTCAGCTTATGGCCAGCAATATTCTTATGTTTAAGGACATTATGAAATTAAGATAATGTCTGTACTATGTTATGATTGTACTGTGCAATTAAATACAATAGTTGCTGAGTCTGTGATCTGAACACTTTACCTCAGAGCATCCGTTAACTGAATGAATTGAGAATATCACCTAAAAATCCGATAACATCAGCAATTTTCATTCAAGCAGCTGATTTCTGTAAATTAATGTAAAATTAAATGTATATTGCAGCACAGGGTGAAGTAATTTCCGATGATTTGAGACAAATATAATGTAAATTTAATATAAAACTATGTAAATGGCGCTCTGTGTCGCGGCAAGATTTTGAACAAGGTCCTGAGCCGTAGCTGGGCGCCGCGGACAGACGCCGAATGGCACCGCCGGTGCGTACACTCATAGAGAATAATGTGTTCGAATTTTAAAGACGTGGCGCTGCGCTTCTCGTCCGGTGTGCGACCCCCTTTAAGGTGCTGTTTTCTTTGAAGCCGAAGAACTCCATACTGGCGAGCTTACTTTTTTCGGGTGTGGACAGAATGTTTCACTCTAACTGCGCGGGCGCGGGCGAGCGCTGCGTCGTCTTCTTATTTGATAGGTGTCCGCGGGTGCAATACAGCCATCTGAGAGGTCAACCAGGTACTGGTGCTGGAGTATTTACGTGTCATGTTATCATAAGAGACCTATTAATTTTAAACATTGTGTTATCGCCAATACCGGTATATTGTCACACTCTAAATTAACACTATGTCGATATTTCATGCTTTGAATGTCACGATTATCGTCAACACCAGTATATTGCGACACCCCTAGGGCCTACTTACCTTAACTGTGGTCTCCTGTCATCCCTCAGCAATTTCCCTCCACCTCCGTAGTCGAACATAGTGATCTTCTGACTTCCTAATTACTCCATAAAGTTGAGAACTAAATTATAAGTAATAAACATCAAGCGTAACGTTAGTTCTGGCAGGTCACGTTAGTCAAGCTCGCATCAGCTGACTCTCAGCTGATCCACATCTACCTATAGGAATACGACACCTATCACCGTATACATATAAGCTCCTGCAGTATTATCAGCAGCTATTGCGTTTCTTAGGAGCTAATTAAATGGCGAAATTCAGCAGGCAAACAACATCATCTTACAAGGAATCGTGCAATTGGGAATTTAGCAAGAGGAATTCGATCCCCACAAGGATTTCACCTCAGATTCATCTTAAACTTGAACACGAGATTTGCTGCATTGATCATAAGTTGCCTGATTTGGAATTGACCTCATTCTGCATTGCTGCTCGCATCGCTGCATTATTGACACAGGACTCAACGTTATTCATTCTCCATTCAACTCTGAAGGTCTTCACAAAGCTAAGCTAAGTCCTTTTTAATACTCATTGCTAAAAGCTATCAGGGTATTGGCAACATGCTTGTTGCTAATGCTATACGTTTGGCTTGGGCTTATCTAACTTAGTCGTTTTCATTAAAATGCTCTTGCCAGGCTTATGCGATCATATTGGCTATGTGCGTTACTATGTGTTGTCATTGGCAACTGATCGCGTTGAACACGCTGTGCTTTTAGTACTATGCAGCACAGATTCAAGCAGCTTGCTTGATAGGAATTAACAATTCATGATGCAAACGGAATAATTCTGCTGTGGCACAGCTTTAAAAAAAAGACAGCTTTAAAAAAATAGTAAACAGTCACTATTCAGTTGAGTCACTTCAGCGGTATCGGACACGCTTGGTCTATCTAGTTCTTGGAAACGCAGCGTTCTTAAAGCTATAGTTTACTGTATACCATGCTTTCATTTTAATGCATTGTTTTTTAAGGGCTTGCATTTTTATAGGCTGAAATTCAACATGGTGGTATATTTAAGCTGTGTATAAAATATATATTGTTTAAAAAATATTATTGAAACACTGCTTGTTCTAAATGGTATCTAGTGGCTATTGAAAGCTGCTTGCTTTAAAAGCTGTTAGTTGCTATTGGTAACATGGTTGTTTTACTTTTAAGGTTATTTAGCCCAGTCGTTATTTGGAACATGGCTGTGTTTTAGGCTTATCCCTGGTGTTATTGTCACATGCTGTGCTAAGCTTATCAGGCATCAGCAATATGCTGTCATTTCAGCAACACTGCTATTAGTACCGTATGGTGGTTACTAGTGAAATGTTATTGAATATATGCTTGTTACTTCGGCTTCTAGTATTTTGAGCATACTGTCCTCAGCAACATGCTGTAGTAATCAAGCATTGTTTTATGCTTATCTGGTTGCATTGGAAAAATGCCTGTTCTTTATTCTATCTGATTATTACAGCATGCTGTGTTAAAGTTACCACATGCTTGTGGCTAAAGCTATCTAGATATCGGTAACATACTTGTGCAAAATACACAGTACATTCAACGCAGAGGTCTGGTATTCAACACTAACAACATCGTAGCTTGATGGTCCTGTGAAGGAGTGTGGAATCATGGGAGTTGTCATCTTCACCTCCACAGCCGATGGAATCCGTAGGATGGGAGCAGAAATCATGTTAATGAATGAGGAAGCACAATGTATTTCATTGCTTAGCTGCGCACTGCATCTGACTCAGATCTAGAGGGTGTATGCTTCTCCGACTGGACTACACTAGTTTTAATACTAGTCCTATGGTTATACAAACATGCTAGTTGTATCAGTTTTGTTGCCGCTAGTCTGAGCTATTGCTGTAGGGTGTATGCTTCCTCTGCCAAACTACACTAGTTTTAGCAATATTTCTGTGATTTATACAACATGCTTGTTGTATCAGTTTTGTTGCCGCTAGTCGGAGCTATTGCTGTAGGGCAGTGGTTTTCAAACTTTTTCAAGAGCGACCCTTTTTTTTTTTTTTTTTAATTGACGCGACCCATAGGCCTATATAGGCCTATTCTTAAGCCTTTTGTTAACAACCGCTTTTGATGATGCACGTGCAGTGGCTTATCCGTGACGCGATCGTAACGCAAAGTTGATTCTGCACTCTTTTGATCTAGCTAAAGCTACAGGGATGCTAATGAACCGGTAAACCATTAACCATTGTAAGAATTTTAACCAATTAATAGCCTACTATCGTTTGCTGTATGCTTAAAAAATTCACTAAAAATATTCCACAACAAATCCTTTAAATTTAATGATATTCAGAACAGAACAAGAATGAAAAAAAATATATATCTATAAACAAGCCAAAGCGAAATAATTTAAAGCGAAAGTGAAAGTAAGCGGCGTTGGGCTCACGTAACTCTCTCATTCGAATACATTTTTTTCCATATTCGCGATTTATTTGGATGCTAAACTATTATTTATTATAGGCTTATAAGAAAAAATGAAAATGATTATCCCCCCAAATTTTAAATATTTATTAGGCTTCAAAAAATATAAAAACTTTTAATTTAAGTGAACTTAAAACAAACCTTACATAAACCCATTATAAATGTCTGTGCCTTTCCTGTCTAACAGGTATGAAATATACAAAAAATTGAATAAGATTATCAAAACATTCTGCACTGCATAAATTATAAACTAAATGTAGATAAATCCTTATTAAAGCTACAAGCATTCTTTAGTCAAGAGCAGTTAGTAATTTTCTCCGAGAATTAGCTGCTGCCACTTTAGGACCAGCCACAGCTGACGATCTGACGCATCCCATTCTCTCACTACTCTTTACTTTAATTTAAGACTTTATTTAACTCATTTAAGACTGTTATTGTGAGGATACTCGACAAAACGGACATGGCATACATGTGTGTTGTTCGTTCTAGCGCGAAAGAGAACTTGATACTGGCGCGCGTCTATCTGTGGGTCGTGTGTGTGTGTGTGTGTGTGTGTGTGTGTGTCAGGAGGACATTCACTGACAGCGCGTTCTCTTTTGTCTTGTCGCGCATGAAAAAGCATTTGCATGAATAAGAGCGGGATCATATAACGATAGCTTAGTTACTGTTGTTGTTTCTGGCGTTTCATCGCCTGTGCCGCAAACGCGATACCACGGAGGAGCAGGACCGAGCCTATGTCGATGCGTCCGCGTCCGGGAACATCGCGTGCACACTATATAAACAAATTATAGCAAACGGGATTTTGGATTTTGAAAAGTGGGGAGGACATGTCCCCCCTGTCCCCATAGGAAATTACGCTCGTGGGCTTCTTTGTACTTCACTCACGTTCCAATATCGATCCCTCTTCAGAAAATCACCCTCTTCACATGCGCAAAAATGTGCTTGGAAACATCACAGTGGAGCGGTGCTTACGCTGAATGGCACGAACTGTAGGCTATTGACTATTTAAACAGAGCAGTGTAATTTTTATGTGAGGTTGACTATTTTATTTTGATAAATGAACCGGCTGCGATGTCAAGATTGCAATGCTGGAATGCGTGTGAGGCGCATGATGGAATGATGGAATCATTTAAATATACTCCGTTATTTTGTTCAGGACATCATTCGAAACTGCAAAGTATTTATTTATATTTGTGTACACTCGCAATAAAACACAACATTGTGCTTTTGTAAAATAAAGAAAACAAACAAACTGCGGTCTCGGTTTCCTTTCCGTCAACTTGTTTGTGAGGCGCCGCGCCAAACGAACCAAACTCAGCAGCATGCTGTCAGTTTTTTCTTTCGTTTTATTAATCTATTAATTGTTTAAATAGCCATATTGCGTGTGTTTCTTTTATATAGGCCTATAGACTATGGTTTTATGAAAACAAATTTTGTTTTTTAATTTAATTATATTTTCCTTAAATCATCCTGGCGACCCATTTTTTAAGTCTCGCGACCCACCCGAGGGTCGCGACCCAGGGTTTGAAAACCACTGCTGTAGGGTGTATGCTTCCCCTGCCAAACTACACTAGTTTTAGCAATAGTTCTGTGATTTATACAACATGCTTGTTGTATCAGTTTGTTGCCACTAGTCAGAGCTATTGCTGTAGGGTGTATGCGTCCCCTGCCAAACTACGCTAGTTTTAGCAATAGTTCCGCGATTATACAACATGCTTGTTGTATCAGATTTTGCTGCCGCTAGGGGTGTAAGCTTCCCCCAATAGATCCCATACAATTGTTAAATTGGCTACAGCAACACGCTTGTTGCAGTGTGTCCTTGCTTGCTCCAGCTTGGGGTGATGCTTCCCCAATAAGATTGGATCTATAGTGCTCAACATATGACGATCTTAGGTCTCTCCCCAGACCGTCCCGCTGGCTCATCCACACTCTTTGTATGTCTATTTAATAAAGACAAACACCTAAAACTAACTTGACTCTTTAATAAACTACACACATTTTACGTGATTACTCTCTGCTGTCCCTTTTTCCGGTCCCCACTCCAACAACATATACAACAATAGTTCCTATTGTTACATCCTTTCTTTTTCTTTTTCTTTTTTTTTTAGGAATAAGAACTAACGTTCCAAACAAAACTCCTAATCAATTTATGGTACAGTCAAGAACAATATACCATTTAACATATATCGCATTTCCATCACAAAAGTTTCACAGTTCTTTCTATTCTTTTTTCTTTCTTTTTTTTCATGTGACATAGTCTTGTAAGTGTTGAGGTTTCTTTACTAAACGTCTTGCTTTTGTGACAACGGGTTCTGGGATGTCTGGCTGTACAGTGCTTTGCATCTGATTCTCCATGTTGGTGGTGAGTTGTGAGTGAGTGACAGCAGGTTTTTAGTTTTTTGTATTGTCAGGATCAACAGTCTCTGTTTGGTTGGACTCTATAGGGGTCACTGCATGATCCCTTCGGAGATGTCACATATTTCTCCTTATAACACCTCCTGAAGCCAACTGGACACTGTATGATCTCAAGTCAATGGGCCTCACCACTGTACCCTTTCTCCAGATCTTACGGGGCTCAAGTGGTTGTATTCTCACTGATTCCCCCTGTTTAAAGTGTGTCTAAGTCTTTGGCTGATCTGTTAACCCTCTGGGGTCTAAGGTGTTTTTGGGGTCCTTGAGATGTTCTGACATGCCCTGACATTTTTGCTTTTTTCAGTTGCTTATAAACATATTAATGGCAAAAAAAAAATTACACACTATTTAGCACAAACAGGGCTACCATGAAATGTGAGCAACAAGAATGTACATGTCTGCATTTTTGAGAGAATAATGTTTATGCATGGTTATTGAAAAAACTAAAAACTAAAGTTTCTGAAATAAGGCCATAAAACACATTCTAAATATGTGCCAATAAGACTTTTGTCTAAAAGATGTCATTGCCTAGTGTTTTTTCTTCAAAATGAAGTGAAAATCACCCTGCCTTATCATTCACATAACACAATACATTGATTTGAATTTTGCAAAGCACTTTCTGTTTGGAAAGGCCATATGCGGAGTGGGCGTCAACGGTCATGTATATGTAGTGGTTCACACCTGAGACAATGGGGCCTGCATACTTAATTAGCCATTCATTCAGGTGAGTCACTGAGCCACAAGAATGCAAGAGCAACAGTTGGAAGCATCTCAATTCTTTTTTATTTTTCCACATATTGGGCTTGCAATTTGGCCTATAATATCCAAGGAAAACATGTCTAGTAATTGTGCAGTTAATTCTCATACTGTATTTTCAGTTTTGGAATATTTTTCCTCTCCCCAAATTTGTCAATAATAAAACACAATAAAAGTTATTTAAAGAAAAGGCTTATATTTACCTTTTAATAGTTTGTTTACATCTACCTTGTAAATATATTTTTTTATTAAAAAGGTTACAATTACAACAATTCAAGTGTAATCTTTCTTTGTAAAAACTAAAGTATACATTTTATCATACATATTTCAAAGTTAAGGATTTGATTGATTATTTGATAACTTTATTTTTGACAAAACATATTATATTTAACATAAGCAAATATTGGCAAACTTATTTGAAAGCTTATTTGAGGTGGCAGATATTTTACATTAAAAATGTATAATCTATCCAAAACTAATCAACGAAATGTTGTCTTTCATATGTCTGTAATATAGGTCTTTCATTTTTATTATAAGAAATATAAATGTTAATTTGCAGTTTAATACGTTGCTTATACAAATACATTTTATTTCAACATATTTTAGTCGATATTTACTGAGTGTAGCAATACAGTTTGCTAAAACCGAAACATTCATACACAAACAGAAACGCCTGACTGTAACGTTGTTTTTATGAAATATTAGGGCATATAAATATTAATTTTCAGTTTAAAACGTTGCTTATACAAATAGCCTACATTTTATTTCAACATATTTCTGTCGATTTTTACTCAACTCAGTACGGCAATACAGTTTGCTAAAACATCATCATTCATTCACACAGGAACGCAATTTAAATTTAAACTGTCTTTTTGCGAGCTGTGGTAAACAGCGCGCATCTCTGCCGTTCATTCATCAAAAACAGAAACCCGATTCACGTGAGAAGAAAAAAAAACTTACAGTATTCCTCAGCTCGCTCCTCGATATACCCGCACTTCTGAGGTACTTTTTTCATTATTGTTATTCCTCACAGCGCTGCGAGACGGTGTAAACAAGTAATGATCTGAATAAACTTGTGTTTCTCGAGCTGATATGGGGGCGTTCACAGGATTGCGCGGATTGCCTCATTCATTTGCGTTTGAATAGCGCGCGCTCTCCATAGGCGGAGTCACATTACATTTGAATCAGTTGTAATGAGGTCGACTGGAATCGCTCTCTTTTAATACAGATTTCACAAGATGAGAATATTTGTTTTTTATATAAATTACTTCATTTAAGAGAAGAGAATTCAAGCTTCATGCCTGTATGTCTGTTTGCCTGTTTTACTGAGTATTCGCTGAGTTATTGTTCATTTTCGGACGCGTTTCAGAATGGACTACACTGAAAGATAGAAGGCAGAACTCGCATCACGTTTATTTTTCTTTATTTGGCGAAAAGCACAACACTTTGTTTTTATTGTGAGTGTACACAAAAATAATACACACTTAACAGGATAGATTGATGTACAACACAAGCATATAAGATAAAAATTAATATTTTTATTTTATTATTTTTTTGCACTCGTACGGAAAAAAACGAGCCTATCGCGCCGACCTCAGGGGGTTAAAGTATGTTTGTTGCCATTTTTTGTTTGCTGTCAATTCCCTAAAGGAATTTTGAATCTTTGGTTGCAGGAGGCTGGTTTTCTTGGGTAGTAGTGTCTTAATGCGACAGCTAAGCAGCCTCTGTGCTGGGCTGGTAGATAATCCATGTGTTGGTGTGTTTCTGTGGTCCAGTATTGCTAAATATTGATCCTGTCTGGATATTTGTGTTTTGAGCAACAATCTCTTGGCAGTTTTGACTGCTGATTCCGCCTTGCCATTGCTCTGAGGATATCCAGGTGACGAAGTCTTGTGTAGAAATTCCCAGTGATGACTGAACTTCTAGAACTCCTGTGATGAGAACTGCGGGCCATTGTCTGAGATGACTGTGTCCGGAATACCCTGACGGGCGAAGTGAGCTTTTAGCTTCCTGATGACAGTTGCTGATTTGGTGTCTGGTAGATAATCTATTTCCCAAAAGTTGGAATAGTAGTCTGCAGTGATAAGATAGTCCTTGTTGTCAAAAGTAAACAGGTCCGTGCCTACCTTGGCCCAAGGTCTGTTCGGCATGTCATGTAGTCGCAGTGTCTCCTTTTGCTGGTTCCAGTCCACTGATCGGCAGGTGTCACATTGCTGTACGTACGCTTTGATTAGTTTCATAGTTTCACTTGCTCTTTTACCTATTTAAGGGACAGTACATTTGTTATCCATCACCTGAAACTCCAGCCTGTACAGTTTGCGGTTTCTTGGGTTTCTTACTTTCAGTGTGCACTTTCCTAGTGGTGTCACTTTGCTTTGGTTGTACATTACTAGCACAGTCTTTGTATCCTCCAGTTTTACATCTGGGCTCAGTAGATTAATGGGAATTACATTACAGCTTGCCCCACAGTCAATCTGAAATTTCCTTTCCCAAAAACATCCCTGCATACACCTGTGTTTTCTTTTCATTGTCATTTTCTATTTTGTTTACAGTCTCTGAGTTTGCTACACCAACAGTAAGAATATCCTCATACTCATTGCTGTCCTGTTCAGTTACCTTGTGTACTTTTTTTTTTGTAAACAAGATGCCGCCTGTGTTTGACAATGCGTCGGTCACCTCTCTGCTCTCTCGTACATTTGTAATCCTCCTTGTGTCAACTCTATCAACTACCAGTTATGTCTCTGCAATTATACAGTATGATCGGGCCGTGTTGTTCCACATTAAGGCATATATGCAGGACTTTTGTATTACCTGGGACAGATTTTCTGAGTTTTTCCCTCCAAAATCATCGCCGGAATACCTGTTGCTTACACGGTGACGCGGCAGGAGAAGGAAGCGGGGATCCAGGGCTGGGGTCCAAGTCTGGAGGAAAAAGTGGCGATCCCGTGGATTTTCATCTGGGCCGAACGGATCCAGAGCTCCTGGGAGTGAGCGGTGCCTGAGGCCGGTTCCGGTCTGCGAGTCAGATCGGGACGCGGTCTGTGCGTCATCGCCTGTGTGGAGCACCTCCGACCGGATCTTTCCCACCCGGCCTGCTTGCCATCGTGCGCCCCGCCAGCGTGTCCTGTGCCCGGTTACCTGTTGGATGGATCATGCCATCCAGCCTGTCCCAGGCCAGCCCTTGTCACGCACGCGCTCTACCAGGATTGCACTTCTCAATGCGCGCTCCATTGCGAACAAGGCTTTTACCCTGAACGACCATTTCACTAAGGAGAACTTGGATTTTCTGTTCATTACGGAGACGTGGCAGCGGGGGAATGAGCACTTTCATCTTAAAGGAGAACTCCGGTCAATTTGAACATTGAGCTAATATTTTTGTAAATTTGGAGTGCTGTCAGTACAGAGAACAAAAATCGGTGTTGCCTACACCATGTTATCCTCTTTTTAAAATTTGCACCCTGTTGACTTAAATGGGGCAAGTTTTAAACCTGCTTTTAGCCTCTTAACACCCTTGATGTGTCATTACAAGTGCACAGCCAATATGAGTGATTCCTTCAGAGTGAACACGGTGAATCTGACTGCAGTAGATGTGAAAGATATGAATAAAAAAGTTAATTCGGCCAGCGCACATACCTGTATTTATTTCCTGTTTTCGGTCGAAGTCCATAGTAGTCGATTGTCGAGTTCACGCGCGTGATCATAGGTAGCTTAGCAACAGTGGAGAACTCGACAATCGACTACTATGGACTTTGACCGAAAACAGGAAATAAATACAGGTATGAGCACTGGCCGAATAAACTTAATTTTAGAATATTTGCTCCAAAACTATGTGAAAATCATCCTGACTGCTCATTCAGATTAGACAATATATTGATTTAAAATTTGCAAGACATGTTTTGTGTGAGAAAGCTTTATGTGAAGAGGCGTGAACATCATGAATATTTAATTTCATTCACACCTGAGAAAGACAAAGACCCTCCCTAATGGCCCTATTAGGAGCTATCAGGCACTATCATGAGCTATCAGGCCCTATCATTCTGAGCAACCTTGCACAAAGAATGAGGAGATTTAAAAAATAATGGCTTTTTGATTGTTTGGATTTATTTACAACACAACATAATCCAAATATAGGTAACACTTTACGGTAAGGGTACATGAATTATCATGAATTCATGTATAAATTCATGCATGAAATATGCATTAATTCATGCATTAATATCTCATGAATCATCAGGAACTAACACGAGTTCAACGTTTTTCATTCATGACTTCATGGATGAACAACACCTTAATTAAAACATTAACTAAGATGAGTACATCATCATGAATTATGATTTATTACGCATGATCATGATGTTTTCTTTGTTCACACAAAAAATTGGTCTTTACCACCCACTGTGGATAAAGCTATGGTTATGGTACATGAATCATCATGAATTCATGCATAAAAAAGTATTAATTCATGCATGCAAGATGTAATAATATTAGCTCAAAGGGGAAATATTAATAATAATCCATAATTACCAATTATGATTAATTATTAATATTTTGGTCAGTTAATTAGATTAACTTTGAGGTAAGCCAAATTAATATTACAATCAATTAATCAGTTCCAACGAACTCTTTGATTATTCATTTATTCTAAGGAAAATGTATTGTTCATGGTCACTGAAAAATAATTATTCCTTATGTACAGCAATTAGCATGTAGCAAGATCAAAATCGTAAAAGGGACTTTGTATGCAAACAGAGGATCAGAAACCAAATTCATAATTGTGCACAAGTTTTATTAACTAAATCACAAACATAACTAACACTAAACAAACATAAATACATTCATACATCCATACATACATGCATAGGTAAAGGGGTGAGTGATGTGGAACCGGAAACAGGAAATAGAACTATGGAATACGATCTATTTTAGTATGGAAAGAAATGAAAGAACCATCAGCTTATTTCATAGCAATCTCATCAAAGAATACTTGCATGGCAGTTGCAATCGTGGAAAATTCTTGGATTGGATTGGATTCGTTGATTGGGTCTATGGCCTTGAAGAAAAGCATGGTGGCTTCGAGCACATGGCTGTTGTGAGTCGAAGCCTGCTGTCCTGGCTTGAAGACCAGGAGTGGATCGTTGAGTCAGTGATGGTAAAGTTGCAGTTGTTTTCTAGATTGAAGAAAAGTCTGACTCCCTTTTTGGAGTATGAAAGCATGGCAGGCATTGCTCAGGCCTGTTTGGGCCCAGGGAGCTGGGCCCAAGTGGGGGGGAAGGGGTCCAGCCCCTCCCCCAGTAACAGCAGAAGCTGCCTTGTTGTCGGATGAGAAGCGTTGAGAAGAGAGCGCGGTCACTGTGGTCAGTCTCTAATAAAGCCTGAGAATGGCCACCCCTCTCTGGGTTTGCTGTACCAATGAGAAGGGTGGACTGTCTGGCGGGAGTTTCTTCTGTCACCAGGATTTACAAGCCTTTGTCTTAAGCTTGCTCACTCGGACTGGCATGCTGGATTGGTGTTTAATGACACTACTAAGGAAGATTCTTAGTAATTCTAATGTGTTGCACAGCTATTGGCATATCATGTACACAATCATTTCGATCTTCAAAGTACCAATTTATCGAGACCAAACATGGTTACATAGACAGTTGGTCCCGTAATAACTACATAGTATCAAAGAGATCATAGTATCAACAGAATTATTAAAAGACAAAACACACAACAGTAAATCATTCTCAAAATGTTCTGGAATGCCTGTTCATTTCATGTCAGTCAGTTCATCAATAAATGAATGCAGGAGAGTTTGTTCTGATATCTGTGGCAGAGTTAGTTACTTGTTAGCATTCCTGAGAGTCATAAAACATCCTATCTGATCGCGGCCATGGCAACCAGGCCCCTTTCGCCCCGCCTGGGGGGTTGGGACCCTGCACTCGGATGGAAGTTTTAAAGATTTGTGTGTGCCTATGGCAAATAATTGTGTCTGATTTGTCTCAGTCGCTACAAAGACTACTCTTCGAATTATTAAAGGAATGTACAAAAATCCACATTATCTAATGCATGCATACAGGCTAGAACAGTATATCAATTAATGTGAGAACTTTTTTACTGAATTATGATCTGAGTTATCCAGCATGTTCATGTCTTCTTCATAGCCTGCAGGTAAATGGACAGACCCCAAAATTGGCCAATCACAGCACATAACATACGAATTCTGTTGACGTTCAAATACTAGTCATCATTAACTAAGCATTATTTATCAGTGACTTCATCATGTGTGTGGCCCCTCAACTAAAGTGGTGACTTGGTGCTTTGAAACACTGATGAACAATGTGTTTTCATTATGATCTGAGTTATCCAGCATGTTCATGTCTTCTTCATAGCCTGCAGGTAAATGGACAGACCCCCAAATTGGCCAATCACAGCACATAACATACGAATTCTGTTGGCATTCAAATACAGTAGTCAGCATTATTTATCAATGACTTCATCATGTGTGTGGCCCCTCAACTAAAGTGGTGACTTGGTGCTTTGAAACACTGATGAACAATGTGGCATAACTGTGAAATGACATGAATATGAGCATGAAAGTTCAAGCCTTTGCAAACAATGTACTGTGGACACAAATGGACTTTGATCTTAACTTGCAACGTGATCTCATGAGAATACATGTGTATTTTTACGTAAAGTGTAGTTCTACCATACGTACATTTATTTATGTTTTATACACACAGAAACGTATAATACTGACAGTGGACAGCACAAAAACGTAATTTATTTACTTATAAACAACTTATACAAACAACGACGTACAAATTTAGGCGTATTCCTATTTAACTTATGCATATTAAAATCGTGGTATTAATATTTTGACACATAATACACTAAAACACAACATAAATTCACAAAAGAAATCAATTTTATTAGCTTAATGTGATCCAAATCTTTAGAATCCATACGTTGTTTGCAAGAAACAGATCCAAATGCAGCCCTTTATCCAGTGATCTTCATCTCCATTTCTCGGCAGAGACCGTCATCGTCATATCCCGGCATCCCGCGCTCGTGGTGAATTCAAATTAAAAAATTGCGCCCGAAGCGTTACGACATGTTTTACGGCAGTGATATCAAACGCTCATTGGCTCTCGCATGCTTCGTCACAGATTGCGACATGCCGTGTTTGTTGTGTACTACATTTGAAATGGAGAAGCGCGCGCGCGCGCCTTCACAGAGCGAACAGCAAACCGAAACCGGATTAACATTTTCATGGATTAATAACTTAAATTCTGCTCTGTAACGTTACCTCATACATAACTATTATATACTGCCAGAGAGGACTGCGACACATCGTCATGTGAACGACTTTTGGTACCGGTTTTGACATTTTCTCAATAAATAAATGATTGTGATTGTCTGTCTGTTGTTTTAATTTATAATTGTAGTTACGTAGTTTTAAGAAATGGTTAGGTTTAGGGGTAGGGGTAGGATTAGTGGCTCAAACTATCTTTTAATGCTACATTGTTAATAAAGCTGCCATTTCCCTACACATATCTGTCCATTACGTTTTATCCTTTTAATATTATCTATAAAATGGGTATGTTTAGGTGTGGAGTTAGGGTTAAGGGATCGTACATTTATAATCTATTAAATGGTAAAAGGGAAATTATACAGATATCTTTATGATATGAAATATTCGTAAATAGTTTAACGTACGTTTTTTAGCTGTAAAATCGTAATAATGTTATGTAACTTTACTGCTTTATTCTGAGACCAAACGGTATAAACCAGTTAAATCAACAGCTGGAAAGAGCTGAGAAGGAATTCAGTATACACCATGAACTTTATTTTAAGTGCCTGTATATCTGAAAACTCTTTACAAAACCATAAAGCTGTTTTACAATTTCATGATATGGAGGAGTCACATCAGTTGCTTTATACGTTAAAAGGTGACTCTTTACCCAAATAGAGATCAAGCTGTTTGTGAAACTTTTTTTTTAAACAGCTTTATGGTTTTTAACTGGTTTATACCGTTTAAGAATAAAGCAGTACAGTTAATATCAAAGTCCATTTGTGTCCACAGTACATTGTTTGCAAAGGCTTGAACTTTCATGCTCATATTCATGTCATTTCACAGTTATGCCACATTGTTCATCAGTGTTTCAAAGCACCAAGTCACCACTTTAGTTGAGGGGCCACACACATGATGAAGTCATTGATAAATAATGCTGACTACTGTATTTGAATGCCAACAGAATTCGTATGTTATGTGCTGTGATTGGCCAATTTGGGGGTCTGTCCATTTACCTGCAGGCTATGAAGAAGACATGAACATGCTGGATAACTCAGATCATAATGAAAACACATTGTTCATCAGTGTTTCAAAGCACCAAGTCACCACTTTAGTTGAGGGGCCACACACATGATGAAGTCACTGATAAATAATGCTTAGTTAATGATGACTAGTATTTGAACGTCAACAGAATTCGTATGTTATGTGCTGTGATTGGCCAATTTTGGGGTCTGTCCATTTACCTGCAGGCTATGAAGAAGACATGAACATGCTGGATAACTCAGATCATAATTCAGTAAAAAAGTTCTCACATTAATTGATATACTGTTCTAGCCTGTATGCATGCATTAGATAATGTGGATTTTTGTACATTCCTTTAATAATTCGAAGAGTAGTCTTGCATGCATGAATTAATACTTTTTTATGCATGAATTCATGATGATTCATGTACCATAACCATAGCTTTATCCACAGTGGGTGGTAAAGACCAATTTTTTGTGTGAACAAAGAAAACATCATGATCATGCGTAATAAATCATAATTCATGATGATGTACTCATCTTAGTTAATGTTTTAATTAAGGTGTTGTTCATCCATGAAGTCATGAATGAAAAACGTTGAACTCGTGTTAGTTCCTGATGATTAATGAGATATTAATGCATGAATTAATGCATATTTCATGCATGAATTTATACATGAATTCATGATAATTCATGTACCCTTACCGTAAAGTGTTACCCAAATATACACAACAAATGACAAAAAAGCACATTATTTAACACACTGAACTAAAGACAGAGACTTAACCAGTCATACACCTTTGTGCCATTCCTGAAACATAGTACATACCTTTCATTTCCAAGGTGTTTAATTTTTCACTTTACCATGTTCATGTACAGAGACTTATGTGAATGTTGAAGTCAGCAGGACTCCTCAGTGGAGCATCTGGTCCCTGAAAAAAAAAAAAAAAAAGAAACGCTGTGAACATACTGATATCAAGAGAAACTATAGGGCTGCACGATTTGGGGAATACATTTTAGATTTTTCAGGTTAAAATTGCTTTTTAAAATGTACAGAACACACACACACAACACACACACACACACACATACACACACACACACACACACACATATATATATATATATATATATATATATATATATATATAAAATGAACACCAGGTTTGTTGTGCCTTGTAGGCATAAACTATGTACTGTGCTGCATAAAATAATAATAACAATAGCCTATAAATCGTTAAAAAGGAACACTTCAACACTTCACTACACTAGAGAAACATATATTGATAATCATGTTACTTCAATCTCATTTCATAATGTCATAACGAAAATAAACATTTGGAGTAAAAAATAAAAGATGCCGATTGTTTGGCGCATTTTGCTTTCCAAACGCGTGCAGATAACATTTACTGAAGCGATCAAGCTGCTCAAAACTATTAAACTAATTATTGTTATATATCTATGTTTCAGCAGATATCCATAAACACAGTATTTAACAGTAAACACGGTTCTAAACATTATAATATTCAACATAGTATACACTCATAATACTTTTATCATGCTGTGTTTTATTATAGAATATAAAAACATCCTTGTGTCGGACATGTATTGCCTACCAGTCTAGTTCACATTTCAACGTCTATTTATAGATACATATACATGTACGATATTAGGCTTAGTTCATGTTTTTACTTCAATCTCATTTCATAACATACATTTTAATCTTGCACCACCAGTTTAACATGTCTTACATTAAAAATCTTCTCATCTTCAAATCGCGTTCTTCTAATTCTTCTGAGGTAAATCCAAGTGAAACAGCACAGCACAGCACAAACACAGTCTTCCAAACTCGATGTAAAGCAGAGGAGTAAGTTACCGAAGTCTCTGATTCTTTGTTTTGAGGTAATGAGGGCATTTACAGGTCTGCATTTCTCCGCGTGGATCATTTGCATGTCAATCGCTCGTGCGCGCGCGTGGGCGTGGTCACATTAGAGTTAATGAGGAAGCGTTTGAGAAACTGTACATGCCGCTGCTTTCATACAGATTACTTAAACAGAGAATATTTGTTTTTTATATAACTTACATACTTTAAAAATAGAGACTCCAAGCGTTGTATAGACATGCGTTTCAAGTCTGTGTGACAAACATTCGCTGAGTTACAGGTCATTTTCTGTCGCGTTTCAGAATGAGTTTCACATTGAGAGAGACGGCAGAACGCGCATCATGTTTATTTTCTTTATTTTACGAAAAACACAACATTTTGTTTTTATTATGAGTGTACACAAATAAAAGAAGACATTTAAGCGTTTTGATTGATGTATAACACTTACATGTAAAATCAAAATCAACAGACTATTTAGAGTCTCTTTTGTACTGATAAGAAAAAAAGTGAGCTGGTATCGCCGGCGATACCGCCGACCCCAGGGGATTAATCCTCCACTCATTAGTGTTTGTTCTACTGAGTTCTCACCGGTGTCATCTTGGTCGTCCTTCACTCCTGTCAGCCTACAGGATGTGAAGACCATAACAGGAAATATGAAACCGTCTTCGAGCCCCGCTGACATTGTCCCAACAACTCTATTGTTTAAAATGTTTGATATTGTCGGCCCCTGTGTGGTAAAAATAATTAATCTGTCACGTAGATCTGGCTCAGTCCCCAGCTACTTCAAACACGCTGTGGTAAACCCGATCCTTAAAAAGCCCAATCTTGACTCTTCAGAACCTAAAAACTATAGGCCCATATCTAAACTTCCATTTATCTCCAAAATTTTGGAAAAAGTAGTGGCATGCCAGCTGACCTCCTTTATGGAGCAGCACAACTTGTTTGATACTTTTCAGTCTGGTTTTCAAAAATTACACTCCACTGAAGCAGCCCTTATCAAAGTCTCTAGTGATGTGATGATGGTAGCAGACTCTGGCCGCTACACTGTACTTGTACTTCTTGATTTGACTTCTGCTTTTGACACTGTGGATCACAATATACTGATCAATCGGCTACATAATGAGATGGGACTATCAGGATCTGTCCTCCAGTGATTCTCTTCCTATATTCATGACAGAACCTTTAATGTTGCTGTAAACAATGTACAGTCTGATGTGACCAATTTGTCTTGCGGAGTGGCACAAGGGTCAGTTTTGGGTCCTATTTTGTTTTTACTGTACATTTTGCCACTTGGTCAAATTATCGGTTGTTTTAAGGATGTATCATATCATTTCTATGCCGTCGATGTCCAGTTGTATTGTTCTTTTAATGATGCTGAGTTCCATCGTTTGTCTCTGTTCCTAGAGTGTGTGTCCTCCATCAAAGACTGGCTGGCCACTAACTACTTGCAGATAAATTCAAACAAGACTGAAACGCTGATCTTT
Organism: Squalius cephalus; assembly: GCA_022829025.1. Lineage (NCBI taxonomy): Eukaryota > Metazoa > Chordata > Actinopteri > Cypriniformes > Leuciscidae > Squalius > Squalius cephalus. The sequence continues at coordinate 11,560,729 of CM040797.1, read as the reverse complement.
GCTCCAGACCATAAGATCCCGCTGATCAAACAGCACCTTGGCTCTCTGGGCTCCTCTGTGAAATCCAGCCTCAGAAACCTGGGGGTTGTGTTTGACCAGGCCATGTCTTTGGAGACACACTCAAAACAGCTCGTCCGAAATTCCTTTTATCATCTTAGGAACATCTCTAAAATTCGCAAAATGTTGTCAAAGAAGGATCTGGAAATGATAATTCATGCTTTCATATCAACAAGACTTGACTACTGCAACTCTGTTTTTATCTGCTTAAGTCTGCTCTGAACAAACTGCAATTTGTTCAAAATTCTGCTGCTAGACTTTTAACAGGTGCCCCTCGAAGGTCTCATATCACTCCAGTCTTGTCGGCTCTCCATTGGCTCCCTGTAAAATTCAGGATTGATTTTTAAGATTTTAGTGCTTACTTTCAGAGCTTTAAACGTTCAGGCCCCACAGTACATCCTGAACCTTTTGAAGCCGTATTCCTCTGGCCGCACTCTTCGGTCCTCTGGCCAGAACCTGCTTGTAGTCCCTATGACTCGTTATAAGACCCGAGGGGACCTGTCTTTTCAGTCTGTTGCTCCCAGACTGTGGAACGCCCTGCCCCTGTCCATGCGTCTGGCAGACTCTGTTGTCTCTTTTAAAAAGGATCTGAAAACATGTTTATTTAGGAAAGCTTTTGGTTGATGGGTTTTCACTAGTGTCACTTTAATTTTAATGTATATACCTTTTTTTTATATTGTTTGTTTTACCTATTCTCTTGTACAGCACTTTGTGATTTTATCTATGAAAAGCGCTTTATAAATAAACTTTACTTACTTACTGATTTACGGTTTGTTTGTTTGTTTCATTTCTGTTTATTCATTTTAATGCTCTTTACCACAGAATTTGCATGTGATCATCCTGTCGCGTTGATGTCGATCTTGACACGCTCCTTGTCTGATGGCATGCACCTCTTCTACCGCTGCTCCCGCAATGGCTTTGCTGTTCTGCCGTGACAGCTCCGCTGCTCTGCATATACTGTATGTATGCACGTCTGCAGTGTTAAATCTCTCCCTCTCGAAGCAGCCTCTCTCTCAGTCCTGCATTGTTAATTCTGCATACTATCCTGTCACGTATGAGCAAGTCTTTGATTTCTCCGAAGTTGCATGTTTTAGCAAGCATTCGTAACTCCGTGACATAATAATTATCGATCGACTGGTCCGCTCCCTGGCTTTTTGTGAATAATCTATAACGCTCTACCGTCTCGTTTATACTGGGTGTTCATCAAACTTTGCAAAAAATGTTTGTTACCGTTCTTGCATCCGCGGCTACATCACTCATCAGAGTTTCCAGCAGTTCTCGGCCGCTCTCGCCGATTAGGTAGTGAAACAATTTGACTTTCGTCTTTTCCTCCGCGTCCGACATTGTTAGCTCCAAGTAGAGATGAAACTGGTCCCTCCAGGATTTCCAGGACTTGGAAAGATTGTTGGTGTCCATCAGGGACGTCGTTAGGCCTATTTTAGGGGGGCTGAAGCTACCCCAAAATGTTCCTAAGCCCCCCTAAATGATAATAAGAACAACAATAACAATTCGATTTATCAATAACCGTATCCTCATCATATTTAGGCGCAACAAATGATATATATCCATCTACAAAAAATAGCCGAAAAGTCGGAAGTTGGACAGTACAAAGAGTCGTGCTGCTACTGGGCAATTGACACTTTTCACACGCTCTCACGCCACACATACATTTACTCACGCATAGAAAAATCGCGAAGCAAGGAGGACACGGAGTGACGGAGACCAACAGACTTAGACAGAGCAGGTTACTTTATGATATTAAAGAATCTCAACTCTCAGATTCTGTCAATTTTATTACGAAATTCAAACAATAAATACCGTTTTGGCGCTTGTAGATGTGACGCGACAGATCCCTAGCGCACGTGAACCAATCATCTCTACTACTAATAGTAAAAAAACACGAACACTGTTGAAAGATACAGTAGTAGACTACAACTTACCGAAATATATATTCCTCATACATAATATCGATCAATCAGTGTTTTTTTATCAGCGTGAAGAGCTCAACATAGCTGGAGAACAATTATGTCACATTTACCTCAGGAAAGCCATTTAATTAACATAATATAGGCTATAGTATGTAGTTGGCAAGAAAAAAAGGTCTATAGAGAGTATTTTGCTAAATATGTGTTCTATATTACATATTTATTATATTGTTTACTTATATCATTAAATAAAGTTGTTGTTATTATTTAATTTGAGTTATTTTTAACCTTAAATACTACCAGCTGATAGGGCTCTCTGTATGTTTACAGCATTAGGTCTTTCTTGAGAAAAATTAACACCTATCTTGAGTACCTAATATTTATCCAAATGAGTCAATATTAAATACAATTACAATAATTGAATTGAATTGAAATAATAAAAAAGTGTAGCTTACCAGAAATTGTACCATGCACCATAATTTACACTTATGCTATACTAAAGCCTGAAATTGGCACTTTTTGTGACAGCAACCCTATCATTTTTGATCAAAGATGTGGCTTAACTTCAGAATTTTAACTAAAATCAGTATTCTTATGATTGCTCTGAACATTTCTGACTAAGTTCAACAAACATTAAATTAGGATTAGGTAGTGTGACGGGGTTGAGACTAGGGTAACAGGGTTGAAGATGGTAGCGGGGTTGAAGAGACAAATACAGCTAAACATATACATAGTTGTTTTTTACTCAAATTCACTAAGATTTTCTATAAACACAAGTTACAAATACCCTGGGGGCTAAGCCCCCCCTGTCTTCCAATCCTAGTGATGTCCCTGGTGTCCATGCATAACGGTGATGGGGGTTTCAGTCCGTCCATCGTGCAGCTCTGTTCAGGCGCAGCTCTCCACTGTCTGATTTTCAATTTTTAATCTAGTAATCTAGAAGTGCCCACGCTGCCACCATGTTTGTATGTGTCTTTTCTATTTAATAAAGACAAACACCCAAAACTAACTTGACTCTTCAATAAACTTGTGGGCATCTACACACGTTTCACGTGATTACTCTCTGCTATGTCCCTTTTTCCGGTCCTCACTCCAACAACATATGATTGAACTTTATTGTCCAGTCTGTTTTCACAGAGCGGACATTTTTCTTTGACACTGTAACATACATTCACTGCTTAGAAAAACACATCACACATCAACAGCACAAATACAAAGAATTATATAGTTAAACACTGTAAGAAAGAAAAAAGAATGTAAAATATCAGTCATTCTAATTAAAACACTGTACGATTTAAGATAATCACTGCCATTGGAAGAAAAGATCTTTTATAGACATTTTTCCTAGCCAAGGGAATTTTTAGTCTGCGTCCAGATGGGAGTAATTCAAAAGCAGAGTGAAGAGGATGCGAGTTATCTTTAAAAATCGCAATTGCCATTTTTCCCATAAAATGATCGAACAAGCTCTGAAGTGACTGTTGTTTTTGTCCAGTAATCTTATTTGCTTGATTAATAATTTGTGAGACTTTGTTCTTTTGTTTTAATGTTAGATTGCCGTACCATGAAACAATATTATATGTGATAATACTCTCAATCATTGATCGATATAACATAGTTAGGGTCTGCTGACTAATATTGAAGCTTTTCAGTTTCCTGAGGAGACCCAGGCGTTGTCGTGCTTTTTTTTATAAATATACTCTACATTACTTTCAAAATTGAGTTTCTCATCTATAATTGTACCCAAATATTTAAAATTCGAGACCTGCTCTACAGTTCCTATTGTTACACACACCATCAGACTCAGCTGTGCGATTCAGTTCGCCTGGCATCCTCAAGTTCAGGGGCATTCAGTTCACTTCTGTATGAACCAGCTGTAAGGGAACTAGGATCAATATACCACAAAGGGTGATTGAATTACAGTGAATAAGAATCTAATTAATATACAAATGATTCAGAATTATTATTTAACACTTTATCAACTATTCGTCCACTGGTAAGTTGAGATTTTAGGGTATTTTATCAATTCTGGACAGAATATTATCCTGTGGCCTATGGTAATAATATTATACAATTATGATCACTGATTATGAGCAAGGTAACAAGATCTACAGTTTAAGTCAGTGACTTGTAAGCACACAGCACAATACACTTGTATGTAAAATCAACCAAGATTTTATTGAACTACTCTAATACACACAAACTAATCTAACGAAAACACACAAACATTCATTCAAACAGTGACAGAGAAAAGTGATGTTATTAACGGAATGTGAATCCCAAATGTCTAGCGTTAGACTATTTCTTGACCGCAACCTGAGAGAATAAATCTACTAGCACTTTAATCTTAGTTTGTTTGCTTAATAAGATTTGCACCAGTTCAGCAAGAATTAGGAGATTGTGTACTTGTGTTTGGATGCTCCTGTGAGCGTGTGCGTTCCCTTTCGTGGCGAAGTTGCTGGAGGAAATCTCTTTGGCGCTGATTGGCTGGCAGTCGGTCGATGATGCCAATCAGGGACAGCACTCGATGGTGAATGGTTGGTTGGCTTTACTGTGTGCCGCTTCGTGTGCAGGTTTTCCTGGATTGCAGGTTGCTATGCAACTGAGTTTCCTCTGAGTCTGGAGAAGCTGCTGGAGTGACACTGAGAGGGTTTTATTTGACTAAGTTCAACGAAGGCTCTTACGGAAGAGTTGATGAGTTTTGAGTGAGCTCTTGGTGGTTTGAAAAGCATGTAAGCGTACATGCTGGACGATGGAAAGGTCTGCACAAATCAAAGCAAGAGCAAAAGTCTCTGCAAAAGCAAGGCAAAAAAGCAAAGCAAAACTGCTTGTCATTGGGTTATAAGTGTGTCCATCTGACCCATCCTTCCGAGCCAATCAGATATTGTCTTGGGCGGGACCTATGCCCCATTCTCCGGTTCTTGCATGTAATTAGCATAATGTCCACATGATGTGTGCTCAAACTCCTGAGAGTTTAGTTAAACGCTTTAATAAGCCAACTTTATAGTTTAAATATGGTGCATCCTACAAACATCTACTTTATATCAAAATTCTAGAAATAATTTACCCATCAAGTAGGTACCAAAATAACATATATTTCCCATAGTTGAGGTGGAAGTTAATAAGGATTTAGCTGTGATAAATGTTTAACACGCAAAATGAACTTGGGTAATATAAAGCTTACATATATGAGGCAACTTATGGTGATTAGACTCTATAACTGAGGTAGAAAACCCTACAAATAGGCTGTAATAAAGGTTAAACACACAGAAAGAACTTGGGTAATATAAAGCATACATAATACAGAGTATAACATAATAACCCTACACAGCGACGCTCCTATCTTGCGGTCAGAGATCAAGGTTCCTCCAGCCGATATAAAGACTGGCTTCTACAGCCCGTACTTCATTGTACCCAAGAAATGCGGTGGGTTACGACCAACCTTGGACCTGTGAGTTTTGAATCAAGTTAGAATTTTTTTTTTCCGAATGCATCCGTCCCCAAGATTGGTTTGCAGCGATCGACCTAAAGGACGTGTACTTTCACGTCTCACTTCTCCTTCGACACAGACCGTTTCTATGCTTTGCTTTAGAGGGGCAGGCATATCAGTACAAAGTTCTCCCCTTCGGACTGTCCTTGTCGCCTCGCGTCTTTACAAAGGTCGTGGAGGCGCCCATTGTTCCCCTGTGAGAACGTGGTTTTAGCATCTCAACTACCTCGACAACAGTCAGTTATCCGAACACAGGGACATGGTGCTCCGTCACATCAGCCTGTTGGGGCTTCGGGTCAACTGGGAAGAGAGCAAACTCTCCGCTGTGCAGATGATCTCTTATCTCGGTATGCAGTTGGAATCAGTCAACCAGACAGTGCTCCTCACAGAGGAAATCATTTCAGAGGCTCCTGGGACATAAGGCAGCCGCAGTACGCAGCTGGGGTTGCTTCATATGAGGCTGCTTCAACACTGGCTTCACGGTCGAATTCCGAGATGGGTGTGGCAGAGTGGCACGTTCTGGGTTTCTATTACCCCGCACTGTCGCCAAACCTTCGGCCCATGGTCTGACCCTTCACTTCTACGGGAAGGAGTACCCCAAGAACAATTGTCAAGGCACTTGTTTCCCCCAGTGAGCCTTCTCGCACAGACACTGTGCAAAGTCAGGGTGGACAAGGAGCAGGTCTTGCTAGTTGCGCCGTACTGGCTCAACCGGACCAGGTCCCAGGAACTCATGCTCCTCGCGACAGCCCCTCCCTGGCACATTCCTCTGAGGAAGGATCTACTTTCTCAGCCTCCAGACCTATGGCATCTCCATATCTGGTCTCTGGACGGGATGCGGAGGTTTTAGGTGACCTACCCCAAGCAGTGGTAGACACTCTACGAGGCACCTCTATGCGTTGAAGTGGAACCTCTTCATTGAGTGGTGTTCTTTCCAACAGGAAGACCCCTGGAGATGCCCCATCAGGACTGAGCTTTACTTCCTGAAGCATGGGTTGGAGTGAAGGCTGTATGTGTATGTTTGCCACGATTGCCACACATCACGATGCAGATTAGGGTAAGTCCAAAGGAAAGCATGACCTGATCGCCAGGTTCCTGGGGGGTGCGAGAAGACTAAATCCTTCTTGCCCCACCTCTATTCCCTCTTGGGACTTGTCTCTGGTGCTCACGGCACTGAAGAGACCTCCCTTTGAACCTTTACAGTTAGCTGAGTTAAAAATCCTGTCGATGAAAACAGTACTCCCCATTGCATTGGCTTCCATCAAAAGGGTTGGGGACCTGCAAGCATTTTCTGTAGACTAATCATGCATGGAATTTGGGCCAGCCAATTTGAATATGTGCCCAAGGTTCTAACCACTTCCTTTTGGGACCAGGAAGTGAACCTGCAAGCGTTGCCCTCGGAGGAGGCAGACCCAGCCCTAGCTTTGCTCTGCCCCGACCGTGCTTTGCACCTGTTTGTGGACCGAACACACAGCTTCAGAACCTCAGACCAATTTTGGATATATGGGTATCCATATGTAGAGACCCCAGCGGCGGTAGGGCTGGTAGGGCTGACCATACTTCTTTAGGGCTGGTTAAAAAATATCGATTTCTCAATTTTAATCGATTCGCATTTTACGAACCGATATCGATTCTTAAATCCCAAGAATTGATTAGTTATCCTGTTTTCAGTTGATGAATGAATGTAACATTGTAGCTCGCATCCCATCCAATAAATCGCAATAATCTTTGTGCTTTGATACTATTGATATGAAACAAAGTCTCAGATTTCAAATTACGTCCATTTTCTTATGAAATTCAAAAACATAAATACCATTTTGGCGCTGTGGCATGAGATCGCTCTGGCGCAGCTCTGCTCTAGAGAAGCAGCAGCGCGGAGCGCACATGATCTTCTCTTCCGCCTTAATAATACCAGTTACCACACAAAATAAACATGAATGAGCATCTGAAAGTATGTTAAAAAGTAGAGTACAACTTATCGAAATCCGTATCATGTGACGTGGAATCGCTCAATCAGTGTTTCAACCGTGGAAAGACGTCAGTAAATCAGCTTGTAAAAAATGTCATGTAACGTCACATTTACCTCAGAAAAACCATATCCAGTGACCATAAACTCATTAGTCAGCTAGAAAAATTAACTCTAGAGAGGAGCATTTTGCTAAATATATGCACCATATTACATATTAATTATAATTTTTAATGTTCTTCAATTTTGAATGCATGTTTGAATAAATCTGGCAGGTTTTTATGACAGCCACCATTTAAATGTTTATATTTCATATAACTTTATTATTATAAAAATAAATAAAAGTGTAATTTAAATGTTTGTATACAAACCAGTTCATTTTTACCTTTCAATATTATAGTAGGCTAATGAAGCCTAGTAGGCTACAACTGACTCCCATAGTTTACAGCATTAGTTAAGAGATTTGTTTTCCTTGAGAAAATTTGGATGTGGCTCAGGGGCCAAGGGTTACATACATAACCGAGACGTTTTTGTTGTTGTGGCATTGATCGGAGGCATGTGCGATCCAAACTATTTACCATGTGAATGGCGCCAGGGGTGTGGCAGCCTAAACTCATTACAGATAACGAAGTTAGAATGAACTGTACCTGTACCTCTCCTTGGTTTCAAACGGATTACATAAACTGAGAATATTTGTTTTTGATATGAATTACTTTTATTTAAAAGAAGACAAGCTTCAAGCTTTCTAAAGACATATATCTCATGTCTGTGTGGCAATTATTTGCGAAGTTACAGTTCACTTTTTCAGATGCGTTTCAGAATGGACTTCACTTAGAGAGAGACAGACGAACATGCATCATGTTTGTTTTCGTTATTTTGGAAAAAACAACATTTTGGACACTTAACGGTTATGAATGATGTGTAACACTTATCTGTATGACGTAAATCAACAAAGTATTTTGAGTCTCTTTTGCACTGATAAGAAAAAAAGCTAGGGGGTCATGACGGCTGACCCCAGGTCAAGTCAAGTCACCTTCATTTATAGAGCGTTTTTAACAATGTGGACTTTTTCAAAGCAGCTTTACAGTGATAATAGGAAATTAAAGCGACAGATATTGTTTTGGCTTTACAGTAGCTGTAGAATAAAGTTATTGTCCAGCTAAAGTTAGTTTTGATCGATTCACTTCCGTTGCAAAGATCATTAGTTATTAACTTAGGGTCCGCTTACACAACACCATTCTAACAGAAAACCCTTAACGCGCTCCGGCCCGCTCATTCGCAGAATTATTTATCGCTTCCGAGAATATGAACCGGAACTATTTTGACAACGTTTTATCTGTACAGAGGTAAAAGGAAGGAGAAGGGGGCCTTCACAGGGGAGAGACTAGTTGACACTTCAGGACTGCGTTGTCGTCGTGTCCAGGCGCAGGTCCTTCATCAGATCTGGAGTGTGTGTGTGTGTGTGTGTGTGTGTGTGTGTGTGTGTGTGTGTGTGTGTGTGTGTGTGTGTGAGTGTCTTCATCAAATCTGGATACGGCCTGGATCCTGTAACAGGCTGTGACTGTTACATAGCCAAGGATTGAAAATAACTTTTCTGTAGGAAGGACATCTATATGACCACTTAAAAACTACAGACAAGTCTGATCTCATCCTGAGGAAATTGACTTTTGACGTCTCATTGAACCTACCATTAACTTATTCTCCAGAATCCTCTTATGATCGCCTACGGTTGCTTTTTGGGATGGTTTGCTTGGCTGGTGTTATTGTTTGGCATGTGTTTATGTAAATATCGTTTATATATGAAGGCTTCAGATGCCATCTGAAATTTTCTTCTTGAATGATCATTTTTATCAATCTTGTATGTTTATGTTCAGTTATTTCACTTTAATGGCAATGAAAATGACCTAATAATTGTCATTAAAGTGAAATTACTGGACCTAAATATACGAGCTTGATAAAAATGCTCATTTTAGAAGAAAATTTCAGATGACACTTAGAGGCTTTTGCATCTGAAGTCTTCATATCAATATATGTTTGGAAAGAGTTTCTGATCTTTTGGCTGTTTTTTTTTTTTTTTTTTTCAATTTTCTTTGTTTGATTCTTGAAATACATTATATCCTTCCCTGGGTATTTTGCAAATATGATCTCCCCTTTATTTTCTGTAACTCATCAGTTCTAAGCAGCTGAGACAGTTAAAGAGTGGCACCTGAACAGGGACTCTTTGCAAGTTTCAAGAATATTTTGTACATTTTGTTTTGGAAATTATGCTGTAAAATGTCAGTCTCTTCAGATGTTATAGGGGATGAGTGTGAGCCCAATCCAGATTTCACTGCTGGACCTTTTGTCACACGAAGAGATCCACGTCCTGTACGAGAGCTCATTACTACTTTCAGTGAACTGTACATCAACTTCAAAGAGGATAATGACTCTGAGGCCCCGCTGGATGTTACAATTCCTCCACCACCACCTCCTGATGTACTTGATCCTCAATTCTGGCTCAGTCAATGGATGAGATAACCCGTCGCATTACAACCCTGGGAGAAGACCTTCAGGACTGTGTACAAAAAGTGAGTTTATGCTGCTTAAATGCAGAGTTTTTAAAGTTTAATGAGAGATTAAAGGTGAACTAAGTAACTTTTTTTACCTTAACTGAACAGCTTCGGAGTCATTGGAATGGTTATATTACTTATTTTGGGTTGAATGGTGGTCGTTTCGCACCCCGCTGGTGCCCGTGAGCGGAAAATCCGCACTTGCAACTTTGAGCCGGCGGGCCGCCGCCGCGTCAGGAAGTCTCGCGTGATATCAGGTCTCGCGATGTAAACAACTGCTTTACGGCCAAAAGAAATCTGCTAAATTGCTGTCATTATTGCGCTCCCTCACGCTGTTTGAACCCGAATGAAGAAGACGTTTTAAAGAATGTCCCATCTGCTTTGATGTCGTTGATCTACTAGCCTTGGGTGTCTGAGAATCGCCAATGAGTTTTTACAACAGTGTTGTCAAATATCTGTTCCGAAGCTGTGGGGGGAGCTCTAGAGAGAAACCTGCGAGCAAAAAGCGAGAATACAGCGAAGAAATCCCGAAACTACTGAATGCTGCTTTAAACTATAAAATGGAACAAGAGTGCGAGAGAGTCAAAAACATTTTTGAGTTGAGTATTCAGGATTTGGGCAAGTCAGTAGTGGATTGTTTGAAGAGGAGAGATATGCCAAATTAAAATCTCAAGCTCCCTTTATATCTACTCCCATTGTTTCTCCAATGATTACTCCTACCTTACCACACCACAGAGCTTTCAATGCTCAAACTCAGCCTCCTGTACCTGCCAACCCAGATAGTGGTAATGTTTCTCAATATCGTCCTCCTGTTAGAGTTGAATTCCCACAGTTAAGCTCTGATGAAGAAAATGACCCCATTTCATTTATTGAACATTGTGAAGATTATCTTGCTCTTAGACCTCTTACTGATTCTGAGATTTTAGCTTCTCTCACCTCAGTTTTGAAGGGAACAGCTAAGGATTGGTGGCTAGCAGAACGACTATTCATATTCACATGCAGCCAGTTCAAGCAAACTTTTTTCAAGATTTCTTAAACGATGAAACAGAAGTTGCTAAATGGTTGGAGTGGAAGCAAGGTCCTAAAGAGTCTATATGTGATTTTGCCTACCATTACAGAACCCTGTGTCTACGATGGAAAAAGGAGATGACAGAGAAAGAGATTGTCCAGTCCATTTTAAGAAATTGCAAACCTCGCCTTGCCAGTCTCCTGAGAGGAACTGTCAAGGAATTAGGTGAGTCGGTGAGGATTGGAACTCAAATTGAGAGATCAATTTGATCAAGAGATCTGGAAGAAGCCAAGAAATATTGGAGTGAGATCAACGCAGATATACAGAAACGGTAAACCCAAACTGACAGAGACATTCACACAAAGTCAAATCCCTCAAACACACGTGTTATTCAACCTATTCACACCCCTGCTCAGATCAACTTGATGTGACCCAACCGATGGTGATCCGTGGAAGATATTTCCAGGCCATGATCGACACAGGGAGTTCACTGACCATAATGCAAGAATCTTGTTGGAATCAGTTTAAGCACAGAGAATATTTGGATTCTAGTCATGGAAAGACTTTCTAACAGGCCATTGGACAAGTTTTAAGTGCTTTGGGTTTGTGGAGATATGATTGTGAGTTACAGCAGAGAAAGTTTGCGCTGGCATTGTATATAATGAGGGATGTTGATCTCACTGTGCCTATAATCTTAGGAATGGATTGTCTTGTGTCATCTGGAATTTGTCTGGATTTTCATAAAGTCCAATATACACTGCCTGCCACAAATGGATGCCAAGAATAAGTATTTTCATTCACCCCTGCCCATTCTCCCAATGCTTTGTTGTCCTTCTATCTAGCCTTTCCCATACCAGAAGAGTCATCTGAAACCCGCTCAGGATTGAAGTCACGACTTGAGTAGCTCATGCAAGACTGGCCCATAGTGTGCACCAATGAAATAGGGCACACCAATATAGTAAAACATTGTATCATAACCACTAATGAAGTACCCATCGGCCGGAAAGCCTATAGAGTATCTCCTGAAAAACAGCTTTTCATCGATTTACAGCTAGTAAATTCCTGCTTACCTATGAAAAGACTTCCTCAAATATGCGCATGACAACTCATTAAGTGGCCACCTTGGTAGACTTAAAACTCTACTGATGTTAGTAGATATCTGTTATTGGCCTACACTACACTCAGACGTCTGGAAGTATTGTAAAGAATGTCAGGTTTGTCAACAATACAAACCCTCCATTTCCAAGTTAGCCAGTCATATGCAGTCGACCCCTGTGGTGGAACCTGGACATATGTTAGGGATCAACCTCATGGGACCCTTTCCTAGGAGTTCTAAACTAAATGAGCATCTCCTTGTTGTAGTAGACTACTGTTTGAAATGGGTAGAGTTGTTCCCTCTGCGTGTGGCCAAAACACCTCAAATCACTCTTATCTTGGTAGAAGAAATCTTCACCAGGTGGGGGAATCCAATGTATTTGGTATCCGACCGAGGAAACCAGTTCACTTCCCAACTTCTTAGACTAGTTTGCAAGCAATGGAGTGTCATCCAAAAATTGACTACCACAGCACATCCTCAAACTAATGTCACTGAAAGGGTCAACCGTACTCTCAAGACCATGATCTCGTCCTATGTTCAAGATCCGTTTTGCCATAAACACGGCTTGGCAGGAAAGCACAGGATTCATTCCAGCTGAAGTCGCACTTGGCAGGAAATTGAAAGGACCTCTAGAAAGAACCTCCAGATCAGGACAGTCCTGCGTACCCAGTGTTAGAAAGACAGAAAGGCCTGATAAAAACTGTGCAAAGGAACGTGGAGCGAGCTCAGACAAAACAGAGATGGTATTACGACCGCCGGAGAAGACCTGTGCATTACCATTTTGGGGATTTGGTTTGGGTTCGCACTCATCCTTTGTCTCGTGCTAGCGATGGCTTTATGGCTAAACTTGCTGTGAAGTGGAAAGGTCCTGCTAGGATTGGGAAATGTCTTGGTCCTGTTAACCCTCTGGGGTTTGAGGTGTTTTCTGGGCCCTGGAGGTGTACTGACATGCTCTAACTTTTGTGCTTATTTCTGTTACTTGTGACATTTTCATGGCAAAAGTCTGATTACACTGTATTCAGCACAAACTCTATTACAATAATATGTAAGCAGCATGTACTGTATGTAAAAGTTTGTAGATTTGAGATAATGACTTTATGTGTGATTTGTGACTTTTGAAAATTATATCACGTAGCCTAGAATATTTGTTTCAAAACTATGTGAAAATCATCCTGCATACTTAGATAAAACAATATATTGATTTAAAATTTGTAAGAAATGTTTTGTGTAAGAAAGCTTTATGTGAGGAGGCGTGAGTCATCATAAATATTTATGTTTCACACCTGAGAAAGACAAAGACCCTCCCCTAATGGCCCTATCAGGTGGGGACTGTGAGGAACCTTGCACAAAGAATGAGGAGAGATTTAAAAAATAATGGCTTTTTGATTGTTTGGATTTATTTACAACACAACATAATCCAAAGATACACAACAAAGGACAAAAAAGCACATTATTGAACATCATTTGCATCAGCTGTGCAGCCTCGCAGTGCGGGTATAATAAGCAGCTGGTGTTCCGTGATAACCCATACAGTGAGATTATTGGATAACACTGGGAAAGCGTGCCCGATCTGAGGGAGGGGAACGCTGCGGGAGCCACATTCTTAAAGAGAGTTATGTGGGAATACACATATGGACTAACCCAAGGGTTGTACTGCATATGAATAGTGGGTGACTTAGCCCAAGGGAAGAGACAGGCTTCTGTTAGGAGCAGCCGTGGAGAATATACACACATGGGATCCCCGTAGGGTCAACCATGTGGGACCCAGCCTAGACCCGGTTCTCAAGGATTCAGCGGATAATGGCCTGGCACCGGACGCTCTGCCATGTCCGGGCCGAGGGTGTTGGAGGACTCAACAGGTTTGACTCTGGAGCAATAAGGATGCACAGTAGGGTGCAGCAAGCCGACAGAGCCGGTACTCACAGTGCTTCTACCTGTTTAGGGCTAGAACACGAGAGGACACGGGCTCTACACGTAGGCTATAGTATCTAGCGAACGTGTTAGGTGTTGCCCAGCCCACAGCTCTACAGATATCTGTTAGCGAGGAGCCACGTGCCAGCGCCCAGGAGGATGCAACGCCTCTCGGGGAGTGTGCATGCAACCTGAGCGGGCAGGGCACGCCTTGAGCTTGGTAAGCCAAGGCGATGGCATCCACTATCCAGTGGGCCATCCTCTGCTTGGAGACAGCCTTTCCCTTCTGCTGGCCTCCGTAACAGACAAAGAGATGGTCTGAGGTCCTGATGCTTTGAGTTCTGTCCACATACATACACAGAGCGCGAACGGGACAGAGCAAAGCCAGGGCTGGGTCTGCCTCCTCCAGGGGCAGCGCTTGCAGGTTCACTACCTGATCTCTAAAGGGAGTGGTAGGAACCTTGGGCACATAGCCAGGCCGGGGTCTCAATACAACATGGTTGTCACCTGGCCCGAACTCTAGGCATGATTCGTTGACCGAAAATGCTTGCAGGTCCCCTACCCTCTTGATCGAGGCCAGTGCAATCAGCAGCAAAGTCTTCAAGGAGAGAAGCTTTAGGTGTGCTGACTGCAAAGGCTCAAAGGGAGCATCCTGAAGTGCTCGAAGCACCAGGGAAAGGTCCCAAGAGGGTATGGAGGGGGGACGAGGAGGATTTAAACGTCTCGCCCCCCTAAGGACCCTGACGACCAGGTCGTGCTTTCCAACTGTTTTGCCATCTATGTGGTCATGATATGCTGAAATAGCGGCAGCATGTACTTTGAGGGTGGAGAGAGACAGCCTTCGCTCCAACCCTTGCTGCAAGAGGGAAAGCACTGACCCTATCGAACATCTTCGGGGGTCCTCTCTGTGAGAGGAACACCACTCGACGAACAGGTTCCACTTCAAGGCGTACGCACGTCTCGTAGACGGCGCTCGCGTAGAAGTGATGGTGTTAAGAACCTCTGGGGTCACCTAGAACCTCCACGTCCCGTCCAGAGACCAGACATGGAGTTTCCAGAGGTCCGGACGCGGGTGCCATAGGGTGCCCCGTCTCTGAGTCAGAAGATCCTTCCTCAGAGGAATGGGCCAGGGAGGGACTGTCACGAGGAGCATGAGTTCTGGGAACCAAGTCCGGGTGGGCCAATAGGGAGCCACCAGAAGGACCTGCTACTCGTCCTCCCTGACCTAAAACAACTGGCAGTGGGAGGTATCTGAGGAGGCAAACAGGTCTACTTGAGCCTCCCCAAACTCTCTCCAGATCAGCTGAACTGCCTGGGGGGGGAGTCGCCATTCTCCCGGGAGCACAGCTCATGACAGCTCGTCGGCCACACGGTTGAGCACACCGGGGACATACATGGGTCGAAGCGACCTCAGATGCTTCTGACTCCAGAGGAGGAGATGGCGGGCGAGTTGCGAAATGTGACGGGAGCATAGACCACCTTGACGGTTGATGTACGCAACGGTCGCAGTGTTGTCCGTACGGACCAGCACGTCTCTGCCCTGTAGCGGCCTCTTTAAGCGGCTCAGAGCGAGACGTACTGCTTGCAACTTGAGGCAGTTGATGTGCCAATGCAGTTGGGGGACCGTCCACACCCCTGACACTGCATGCCCGTTGTACGTGGCACCCCAGCCGGTGGCAGAGGCATCTGTGAATACCACAGCATGCCTGGACACCTGTTCCAAGGGGATTCCTGCTCGAAGGAACGAGGGGTCTGACCACGGGCTGAAGGTCTGGCGGCACGCCGGTGTGATTGTCACCCGGTGAGTGCCGTGATGCCACGCCCATCTCGGGACTGGGCCGTGAAGCCAGTGCTGAAACGGTCTCATATGGAGCAGCACGAGTTACCACTGCTGCCGCAGCCTTATGCCCCAGGAGCCTCTGAAAGAATTTCAGTGGGATCGCCGTCCTGCCTTTGAACGTGTTCAAGCAGTTCAGCACCGACTGAGCGCGTTGCTCTGCGCCTGTCTGTGCGACCGAATCCAACTCCATACCGAGAAAAGAGATCCTCTGCACGGGGGCGAATTTGCTCTTTTCCCAGTTGACCTGAAGGCCCAGCTGGCTGAGGTGCATGAGCACGAGGTCCCTGTGTTCACATAACTGATCTCGAGAATGTGCTAGTATGAGCCAGTCGTCGAGATAGTTGAGAATGCTAACGCCCTGTTCTCTCATGGGAACAAGAGTCCCCTCCGTGACTTTTGTGAAGACACAGGGAGACAGGGACAGCCCGAAGGGCAGGACCTTGTACTGATATGCTCGACCCTCGAACGCAAAGCGCAGAAACGGCCTGTGTCGAGAAAGAATTGAGACATGAAAGTACGCGTCCTTCAGGTCGATCGCTGCAAACCAATCTTGGGGACGGATGCATTCGAAAATGCGCTTCTGCGTGAGCATTTTGAAAGGTAGCTTGTGAAGGCTCCGATTCAAAACTCACTGGTCCAAGATCGGTCTTAACCCACCACCTTTCTTGGGTACAATGAAGTATGGACTGTAGTGCCCTGACCTCATATCAGCTGGAGGGACTGGCTCTATCGCGTCCTTCGCCAGTAGGACTGTGATCTCCGCGCACAAGACATGGGCATCGGCTGCTCTCACTGTAGTGGAGTGGATGGCCCGAAACTTGGGGGGATTCCGGGCGAACTGAATCGCATAGCCGAGCCTGATGGTCCGAATGAGCCAGCGAGACGGACTGGGGAGCGCTAACCAGGCTCTCAGAGACAGTGCAAGCGGGACCAAAGGGACCGTAGGCGTACTTGGAGTGGGGCAGCGAGGTAGAACACAGGGACTCGGGTCGGGAGGCTCTCTCTGGGAGACGGCCCATAGCGGAGTCTGAGTGTGCTGTGCAACACTTACCTGGTCCCACGAGGCAGGAGGTGCAGGAGGCGGCTTGGTTGCGTTCTCGAACTGCACAGTGCTGCCTGCTGGCGATAGAAGAGGTGGATGAGAGTGGTGAGGATTCTCTCCCCCCACTGCTCTCCGGGCCCTCTTCAGACCCAGAGATGGAAGAAACGGCTCTTTTATTGAAAATATGCCTGCGGCGGAACAAAAACAAAAGGAAAATGAGGATTTTCCACCCGGCCCTCTTCCGGGGGATGGAGCGATGTGGTCATCGTCTCTTGGAGAGCAGTCCCTTCCATCTCTGGGTCGCCCGTCCTAGGGCCGCTTGTTTCTGGCTTTGCCGCCAGAAGGCTGGAGGCTGCTGCTGCGGCCCGGGAGCAAGGGCAGACGTAGGAGGCCGCCCTCGGCGACTAGCAGACTGAGGAGTCACAGGCGGTGGGGTGGAGGCAGCAGCTGTCCATCGCGGCAGGATGTGTTTGATGGCCTCAGTCTGCTTTTGTACAGCCGAGAACTGCTGGGAAAAGTTCTCGACCGCGTCGCCGAAGAGGCCGGTCTGGGACATGGAGGAGTTAAGGAACCGGAGCTTGTCGGTCTCCCTCATGTCGGCCAGACACAGCCAGAGATGGCGTTCCTGGACCACCAAGGTGGACATCGCACGACCCACCAACCGTGCGGTCACCTTTGTTGCACGAAGCGCGAGGTCTGTCGCAATGCGAAGTTCCAGGAGAACTTGGGGATCATGACCACCCTCGTGCAGGTACCCCAGTGCCTTGGCCTAATGGACCTGCAGCAACGCCATGGCGTGCACGGCAGAGGCAACTTCCCCACAGGCCTTGTAAGCCTTTCCGGTTAAATCCGACGAGTACTTACAGGCCCGGGAAGGAAGACACGGTTCTCCACACCAAGTGGAGTTAGGGCACAGCTGCATAGCAACGGCCTGTTCCACTGGCGGGATACACGTGTATCCCTTAGCCGCCCCGCCATCAAGGGTGGTGAGGGAGGAGGAGCCACCGGACGGTTTCTGCCAGTAAAAGGTGCCGTCCACGTCCCCGTAAGCTCCTCATGCACTTCCGGGAAGAAAGGCACTGGAGTGGGTTGCTGAGAACCAGCGCGCGCCACCCCGAGATACCAATCATCCAACCTTGAGAGTTCGGGACACGGTGGAGGGTTCCACACTAGCCCGACCCCGTTGGCAGCCCGAGAAAGCATGGCCATCATCTCCGGGTCCTTCTCAGGCACCGCTGACACACCCAAAGGGAGTGAGAGGGGCGAGGGCTCCTAGAGGGTTGGTTCCCCGAAGGAGACGCGCTCACCATAATCCTCAGGTCTCTCATGTCACTGCCGTAAGCAACCCTCTGAGGAGGATTGGATCGAGGCAGAGGCACGGGGACTCCGCCCCTTTGCAGGACTGAGCGTCTCGACCGCAGCTCCGCGATGGTTCCCACAATGGGTAGTGGGTACATGACTCATCCACAAAAGCTGCCTCAGCGTGTTTAATGCCCAGACACACGAGGCAGCGATCATGACCATTCCGTGAGCCCAGGTAACGACCGCATCCAGAAACACACAGATAGAATGTCATCTTTAAAAAGATGCGTTCTATCTGTGTAAGCTCTTTTAGGGACTGCTCTCACTGGTGCTGAAGCACACAGGGGAACGTTCACCACGAACACAGACAGGAATGTGCACCTGTCTGTGCGCTGTCTCTCTCTGCTGGTCTTACCAGCCGTGAAAACGGCCGTTGAGCGCTCTCAGGCACACCTTACCAGCTGTGATAACAGCTTCTTTTTTTTTTTGCTCAATTGACAAAAAAAAAGAAAGGGAGAGAGAGAGAGAGAGAGAGAGAGAGAGAGAGAGAGAAAAGACAGCTCGCGCTGCTGTGCTGTCACGCCCGCACTGAAGATGGAGAGGTCCAGAAAGGCTTGTCTTTTTTGAAGTCACTCTAGTAGAGAGCATCGAAGTGCTTCGCTCCGAAGCAAAAAGCTGAAGTGCAGTCATCACCAGCTGCTTATTATACCCGCGCTGCGAGGCTGCACAGCTGATGCAAATGATTGCACGCCAATGTGTATTGGCATGTTTTAGTTTCACTCGAAGTAGATTGGCCTCTCTAGCGAGATTCCTATTCGTCGGTCACCAGACGACGTACATCATAGTGACCGGATGATAGGGAACTATAGGGCTGCACGATTTTGGGAAACTACATGAGCTCTGGTTAAAATTGCGATTTAAAAATTACTATATATATATATTAAACTATACGTTTTTTCCAATTGCTAACACACTAAAATGACATGCACAGCACAATTATTTTAACTGACACATAGGGAGCAAAACCTCTTCTCAAGTCTCCAAAAGTCTAAACACATTTTCTGATTTACACACATTTTGCAATTCAAAATGCCACTTTTTAAATGCACTAAACACGGTTCTCTGCATAAGACACAACAATCTGACATAAAGTCACATGTTTGCCATTTCGAAACACTGCCATTCAAAATTACACTACATGAGCTAATTGGCCAATACATGTGCCACCAAACACCTCAATGGTTAATTAACACTTCAGTCTTTTTCAGTTTACTGTTTTTGTGAGCATATTCTTGTTCAGTCCAATGTAAATATATCTGCTGTACCTATGTTGCACTGACTTATTTGGTGAAAAAAAAATAAAAAAAATTGTTTCAACAGCATGTGTGTCTATCTGCAAATATTTCTGTGCATGTGAGCAGTCTGAAGAATTTTCAAAAATTTTAACTATTTTAGTATTATGGCAAAGCATACTAAAGATGAGAGTGCTTTTCATTATGCCCAACAGTGTATAGTTGGTTAGACAACAATCTGGTAATATGAATGTTTTCATAATTATAATAGTTTTGGTTGCAGTGCTTCATTTTGCAGGATATATTAGGTAGTTTGGGTGTGTGGTTTTGTGAATTATGTTAAGTAATTTGATAAAACCAGCCTAGTTTGTAAAATTGTGTGTTAGCAATTGAAAAAACAAAAAAACAAATACACACACACACACACACATATATATATATATATATATATATATATATATATATATTAGAGGTGGGCATAGATTCATTTTTTTAATCTAGATTAATCTAGATTAATTTTGAAATTAATCTAGATTAATCTAGATTAAAATGGCTCATTTGAATTCTGCCGAAGGCATTCAGAGTATGTGTGCTACCCAAATAATGACTATAAAAGTAAGTCTTTGAGAACGGGTTTCTCAAGCCAGGTTGGCGCATTAGACCAGGGGCTCATCTCCTGTTTCCAAAATGCATCACAAACTGCTTGAGAAAGCTGTTCTACTCATAGACTGTAAAAGGTTACTACTGTACTGTTACCGTCCGTAGGTGTGATGTGGAGTGCCCGTGTGAGCCACTGGAGGGCACTCTCTCCCTGCATTATGTTTCACCATGGACTCATTATGTTTAATTATGTTTCAGTGGTGTTTGATTATGGGTCATTGAGTTCCTTATTTAAGCCTGAGTGATCCCTGTGTCTGGTGCGAAGTCTTGTCACACTGTAAGCGTACATCTCTGAGCATTCTTCCCTGTTTGAGTATTCCGTGTTTCTCTGGACTCTTGACCCTTGCCTGCTTCTTGGACTGTGTATGAACCTGTGCTGCCTGCCTCGACCTAAGCCTGTTATCACCACGAGTTACTGGATTGCCCCTTGTTTAATTGTATGCCGGAGTTTATGTCTACTTGTGTGTGAGTTGAAATAAAGTGCTGCATATGGATCCGACTGCCTCTGTCCTTACGTTACAGAAGACTTCGCCACTACAGGATCCAGCAGACTTTCAGCATCTATCGATCGTGGCCAAGACTCAAGTTTCCATGCTAGCCTCTCACCATTTACAGCTGGAGAGACTAACATCTCTCCTTGAGGAACTTACAAGCTTTTGGCAATCTGTGTCTCCGCAGAGCTTAAGCACAGTCACTAATCAAGCCCAAGCTCCCGCTGCACCTGTTCCACCGCAACCCAGTGTGAGTACTGCATTGAACTATTTCAGTCTGTCACTTCCTGAAAAATTTAATGGCTCACCTGTGGCGTGTGAGGGATTCCTTCAGCAGTGCAGCTTGTATATGAATCTTCAGCCCCAGTTTTACTCCTCGGATTATGACCGCGTTTCCTTCATTTGCTCACTGTTCACTGGAGAGGCTCTGGAGTGGGTAGGCGCGTTCTGGGAATCAGGTCGGGTATCGTTCCCTTCTTATGATGTGTTTATCGCTCTATTCAGAGAGGCTTTTGAACTCCCCGCAGGAGAAGAGGATCCTGAAGAACTGCTCTTGTCTCTGCGTCGGGGAGATTCGTATGTGGCGGATTTTTCTCACTCATTCCGCACGCCACTAAAGCCTCATCTTGCCAAACTGTTCGATCCTCCCTTGATGACCGTTAGAGGGGCTTTCAAGTATACAGTTTCTGCCAAACCCATTCATCGTGTCGGACCCCTCAAGCCCGAATTCCTCACTGGTCTTGTTGAACTTGTTAATCCAGAGACAGCGGAGGTTTCGCCGGCCGAACTGGAGTTTGAGCGCGTGCCAGCCGACTCGAAAGAATCGAGTACCGAGTCGAGTGAATCAAGCGAGTCCAGTGAACCGAATCCCGAGTCCAGTGAGTCCAGTGAACTGAATCCCGAGTCCAGTGAGTCCAGTGAACCGAATCCCGAGTCCAGTGAGTCCAGTGAACCGAATCCCGAGTCCAGTGAGTCCAGTGAACCGAATCCCGAGTTCAGTGAGTCCAGTGAACCGAATCCCGAGTCCAGTGAACCGAATCCCGAGTCCAGTGAACCGAATCCCGAGTCCAGTGAGTCCAGTGAACTGAATCCCGAGTCCAGTGAGTCCAGTGAACTGAATCCCGAGTCCAGTGAACCGAATCCCGAGTCCAGTGAGTCCAGTGAACCGAATCCCGAGTCCAGTGAGTCCAGTGAACCGAATCCCGAGTCCAGTGAGTCCAGTGAACCGAATCCCGAGTCCAGTGAGTCCAGTGAACTGAATCCCGAGTCCAGTGAACCGAATCCCGAGTCCAGTGAACCGAATCCCGAGTCAAGTGAATCTAGCCCTGAGTCAAGTGGATCAAGTCCCGAATCAAGTGAATCCAGTGTGGAAAGTGAGTCAAGTTCGGCTGAATTTATGGAGTCAGGTCCAGTTAAGCGAAACGATTATGTTCCCCTGGATCCAGAGTTATCAGTTCCAACAGTGCGCCGTCGCAGGAGGAGGAGGAGGAGGACTCACTCGGCTCGCCAGGCTCCAGTGAGCGTACCTAGACTCCTCGCCCTGTCGGTCCCGCCTCTGCGCCTCGCCCTGCCGGCCCCGCCTCTGCGCCTCGCCCTGCCGGCCCCGCCTCTGCGCCTCGCCCTGCCGGCCCCACCTCTGCGCCTCGCCTCGCCAACGCCTATCAAGCTCTGGGAGCCTTTTCCAGAGGCTGTTTCCAGCCCGGAGGCTATAGCCTTAAATTTCCCCAAGAACTTTTTGGGGGGGGGGGCAGTAGGTACCCTGTGAGGGCCATGGAGGTGGCGCTGACATGGACCTTGTCTGTGCTATTTCCACTTGAGCTTCTTATGCCGCTAGTCCTGTCTGATCCTGTGCTTCCCATGCCACTGGTCACGTTTAGTCCTGAGTCTGCTTCGTCCTTGTCTTCGTTTAAGTGTGCTTCGTCCTGGTACCCCTCCAAGTGTGCCCAACTCTGGTCTCCGGTCAAGTGTGTTCCACCCTGGTTGTCTATGACACGTGCTTCCCCATGGTCTCTTGTCCTGCTCTGGTTTCCAGGCCCCAGGTCTCTCCATGGGTCTGTCCTCCTGCCTTTCCACGGGCCTGGCCCTCCATCCCAGCCCCCGATGACCTCCCCCCAGAGCTCTTAGGAGCGTCTGGAAGCCGCTCCTTTGGGGGGGGGCTATGTGATGTGGAGTGCCCGTGTGAGCCACTGGAGGGCACTCTCTCCCTGCATTATGTTTCACCATGGACTCATTATGTTTAATTATGTTTCAGTGGTGTTTGATTATGGGTCATTGAGTTCCTTATTTAAGCCTGAGTGATCCCTGTGTCTGGTGCGAAGTCTTGTCACACTGTAAGCGTACATCTCTGAGCATTCTTCCCTGTTTGAGTATTCCGTGTTTCTCTGGACTCTTGACCCTTGCCTGCTTCTTGGACTGTGTATGAACCTGTGCTGCCTGCCTCGACCTAAGCCTGTTATCACCACGAGTTACTGGATTGCCCCTTGTTTAATTGTATGCCGGAGTTTATGTCTACTTGTGTGTGAGTTGAAATAAAGTGCTGCATATGGATCCGACTGCCTCTGTCCTTACGTTACAGTAGGCAACATTAGGTAGGCCTATATTATTATCAACTACTATAGGCTATCAATTAGGGATGGGCGATATGGCCTAAAATCCATATTGTGATATACATTGCAGCCTCTTGCGATAACGATAATAAAACCATTTCAGAACCGGTTACACAGACCCTGCTAAACAACTGCTAAATGTTTTTTTTTTTTTTTTTTTTTTTTTTGAAAGGGTGTATGTAGTTTTGAGAACATATATTGTGCAAAACTGTAAGTATACAACATAATTTTGCAGATAAATAAAATTTAAGTACACTAGCTGCAGAGACTTAAGTAGGTCTAATGTTTATTATGGCTTGGAGCTTATGAAACCCCAAATTTAAAATTAGAATATTGTCTAACTGATGTCTTTTCAGTTAAAAAGAAACACAACAACGATTCTTAAAATCGGGCGCTTTTAATAAAAAGAGATTATGTGCTACACCACTCACTAAGATATATTGGGAATAATACGCGCGCGCTGGTATTCAGTGATATGTTTCGTTTTGAATTTGAGGTGGTAGAACGGATTAGTCGTGTGTTTACTTACCGAACTGTTACACCACACAGTCTATGTCGGACGGCTTAAATACAAACCAAGTCCAAATAATGGATGTTGCACGGATCTTTTACACCAGCTTTCACTTTCAGCCGTGTTTACTTAAGATGACGACGAATATGATGCGTTGCAGCCGGGTATTCCTCGCGGCCGCGGGTAGATTGCGTCATCATAGCTTGTGTAGCTTGAGCCAGCTCCCAACCCAACTTGGAGAATAGATTAACGGCGATATTTTTTTTATCGCGCGATAAGAGTCTCGCGTTAACGCCGATAACGGCCCACCACTAATATATATATATATATATATATATATATATATATATATTTCCATTCGTTATGACGTTATTAAATGAGACTGGAGTAAGTAAAAACATGAAGCCTGTGACTCAAGACGTGAGGCGTGCGGATCCATGTGCAAGCTTTTATTTATAAACATAGTAAACAGGCAAGGGTCAGACAACGGTAAACAGGTATAGTACGGGTAAGACACAAGAGAGATCCTAGGGCAAGCGTGGGTCTACGATCAGTGAACAATATCCAACAGGGCAAGGCAGAGAGATAATCCGGGTACACAAGCAATGATCCAAACGAAGGGCAAACAGAGTCCGAAGGGCAAGGCAAAGGGTTAATCCTGGAAACACAGGCAGATATCAAAACACAAGAAAACAGGCAAGGCAAGACTTAAAACAACTGAGTGGGCTCCATAAAGTAGCTATCGCTAGGATATGACCTATACAATACTCAGCGATCACAGAGAGAAATTCCAAGGCTTATAAAGAGTGTGTGATTGGGTGATAGTGATTGTGAGATAGTTCTCAGCTGGGAGCGTGATTAGTGTAATCAGCTGTGTGTGTCGTCTGTGCAATGGATGATGGGAAATGCAATCCAGTGTGCTGTGTGGTGTGAGAGTCAATATGATGGAGAAGCGACCTCTGGTGGCTATCGGGCGGAAGGCCACAGACCAGATTCGTGACAGCTCCAAACTATTAAACATTATTTTTACCACATTATACATATCTATGTTTGAGCAGATATCCACAAACACAGTATTTAACAGTAAACACAGGTCTAAACATTATAATATTCACTATATTAGAGTAAACACTCATACTAGCCTACTTTTATATCATGCTGTGTTTTATTATCGAACATAAAAACATCCTCGGGCCCTATCTTGCACCCAGCACAATTGACTTTGTACACCGACGCATGTATCATTCCTATTTTGCACCCGACACACAGCAGACTTTTCCCTCCACAGACGCACGTCAGTAAATTAGGGAATGAACTTGCGCTCCCTGGGGCGGTTCAGCGGAAAGAGGAGGCATGTTCCGGCGCAAAAGTTCCCTGGTGCTATTTTGCAGTTCCAGAAAACAATTCCGCCACAGACCAGGAAAAACCTAGTTTAAAGTCAGTGGCGCGTTATTCAGATGCTATTTTTAGGGCGTATGCTTGGCCATAATGTAGCGTGTGCACAACGCACATACACTTTGCTTCTCTCATCTACACAGACGCAGCAGTTGCTATTTTTGCAACCCATACATAATTACAAGGAAAATTAAAGCTGCAAGCAGCAATGAAAGGGCCCTCGCACTCGTGCCATCGTCACTCGGTGGCTTTAGGAAGACAGAGCATGGTTGGGCAATGTGCATTTAAGGAGGTATATAGTAAGAGTATGTCAAAGTCAGTTACAAAATGTTTTATGTTGATAGAACGGCATCAACGTGTTAAACCTGTCACTTCCTGTTGCCAGTAGGTGGCGCTATTACTATAACTGAATATTCTCATGTAGATGTGTTCAGGCCATGACTCTAATCAAACGTGTGAAGTTTGGGGCAGATTGGACATTCCATGCCTGAGTTACAGCAAATTCCTTTTTAATTGCAGTAATAGCATGCTTTAGCACTTAGCTAAGTGTTTGCTAGCATGTTTTAGCATGTTTCTAGTATGTTGTTAGCATGTTTAACACTTGCTGGCACTTTTTTATTTGTTATTAGGAGTCCACAACAGTGTTAAACATGTGACTTCCTGTTGCCAGCAGGTGGCGCTATGACTGTAACTGAATATGAGCATGGTCATGTGTTCAGGACAGAACGCTTATCAAAATTGTGAAGTTTGGGGCAGATTGGACATTCCATGCCTGAGTTACAGTAACTTCCTGTTTCATTGCAAAACATCAAAATTTGTCAGGCCGCCGAGGACCCGCCCCTCGACGAAAACTCAAGATCTTTGCAATTTAACGTCGCAAAGGCTTTAAGATTACACTCACCAAATTTGAAGATGATCAGATTAAAACTGTAGGCGGAGCTCGTTAAAGTATGAGGCCTGAAAATGGCAAAAACTGCACAAAAATCTGAGAGGAAGTTCAAAATTGCTGACTTCGTGTTGTGTTGAACGAGCAGAACAGTCAACGTTTTTTATTTCATTTCTACTTCCATAGGAATTCATTGAAAAATCTCGCTCTACTCCGCATCATCAATGTCTGTGCAAACGAACATATTTTACTTTCGTTTTTAAGTTAGCGATTCAAAAGCCCCCTGCGGTGTCACACGTCGATTAACCGGTGGTTAAATATTCTCACTGTCACATACCTAGTATATTTTTAAATAGATAAAATAGGCCTACCTGGTTTTGAACACAAGAGGGCAGTATAACACTATGTATGACTTGATTTATTTATTTTTTTGAACTAAACAACCATTATGGCTGTTTTTAAACATAATTCTTAAAAAAAAAACATATTTAGTATGTGTTTTGTGGCCCTATTTCATAAACTTTAATTTTTAGTTTTTTCAATGACCATGCATAAACATTATTCTCTCAAAAATACAAACATGTACATACATGTTGCTCACATATTATGGTAGCCCTGTTTGTGCTAAATAGAGTGTTATTACACCTTTGCCATTAACATGTTTATAACATGCAACTGAAAAAGCACAAATGTCAGGACATGTCAAAACATCTCAAGGACCCCAAAAACACCTCAGACCCCAGAGGGTTAATCCGTCGCCATAGCAAAACCGTTTGACATATTTATTATCCGTTCACAATTTAACATCTTTAATGTATTTTAATCATGTTGAAAAAGTTTGGTGGGAATAAAATAAACCACTTAAGAGGAGTGGGTAAAAATTCAGAGGCTGATTTTGCAAAAAAATCCACATTCAAACCAAAATATCTCACTTCCTGTTGGTCGGAGCTAATGACTGTAAATTGTCCGGCTCGATGAGACCAATATACGTACTGATTTTTTTAACTGTTGGTAAAGCTAACCCCCCCACTTTTGTCAAAAGCATTTAGAAAGTGACACACTTCCTGCTGCCAGTTGGTGGCACTATAACTTTGACTCACAATAGTTGCATCCATCTGATCGGCCTCTTACCACGAACACACTGCTGAAGTTTCATCAAGATCAGTTAATGTATGCAGAAGTTATAACACTTTGTGTTTCTCTTTTCTCGCCATAAATTCGTTTCCTCGCCACGGCCAAACCATTCGAGATATCAAAAATCCGTCCGCAATTTAGCATCCTCAATTTCTTGACTTCATGCACATCGAGTTTGGTGGGGATTGGATGAATTCTCTAGGAGGAGTATTTCAAATTCCACATCAAGCGTTTTCCAAACAACTTATAATAGCCGACTTCCTGTTGGGCTGGCGTTAAACTTGACATAGGGAAAGTTGTTCGGCCCAATGAGATCTATATGTGTACCGAGTTTCATATTAATTCATGCAAGCGTGTTTGATATATGGGCCAAGTTTTCAGACCCAGTTCAAGGGGGTGCTGTTGAGCCCCCCTGCCACGCCAGTTTCTGAAACTTTTCACATGTGTACTGGCTAATAAGTGTGATGTGTCTGTCGAGTTTCATCCAATTTCAAGCATGGTAAGAGTCTCAAAAGCATCCGAAAAGAATATTAAAGTTTGATGCGTTACCACGGCAACAGTATCTAAGATATCAATAATCCTTTCATAGGTCTACATCTGCCGTGTGTCTACATTATACACATAAAGTTTGAAGCAAATCGGGTAAAAATAAGAGAGTGATTTCAAAGCATTTTGAAAGTGACACACTTCTTGCTGCCAGTAGGTGTCGCTATAACTTTGACTCACAATAGTCACATCTATGTGTTCGGCCTCTGACCACGAACACAGTGCGGAAGTTTCATCAAGATCAGTTAATGTATGCTGAAGTTATAATACACTTCCTGTGTCCCTTATTCGCCATAAATTTGTTTCCTCGCCACGGCCAAACCGTTCGAGATATCTAAAATCCGTCCACAATTTAGCATCCTCAATGTCTTGACTTCATGCTGACCGAGTTTGGATGCGATTGGATGAATTTTCTAGGAGGAGTATTTCAAATTCCAGAGGATGCGTTTTTCAAACAACACATAATAGTTGACTTCCTGTTGGGCTGGCGTAAAACTTAGAGCACGAAAGTTGTTCGGCCCGATGAGATCTATATGTGTACTGAGTTTCATATTATTATATTCAAGTGTGTTTGATTTATGGACCAAGTTTTCGGACACCATTCCAGGGGACGCTGTCGAGCCCCCTTGCCACGCCCGGGTAACAGCTTCAGTCCGGCCATCAGATGATGGCCGCGGGTTCTGACGTGTGTGCAAAATTTCAGGAGTTTTCGAGCATGTTAAGGGCTCCAAAAGTGCCCGAAAGGTTAAAAAATAAATAAATAAATAAAATAAAATATAGCTGCGAGCAGCGATTACGGGGCCAAGCCGGTGGCACCGCAACCCCGGTGCCTTTAGGTAACTGGGTGGCGGTACCGCTGGCTTTGGCCCTTCATCGCTGCTCACAGCTATATATATATATATATATATATATATACTGTATATATAATATATATATATATATATATATATATATATATATATATTAAGGGTGTGCAAAGCAGCCGGTATTTGTATCTGTATTTGTATTTGTTGAGGGGGGAAAAGTATTTGTATTTGTATTTGTATTCGAGTAAAATTCTAAATAGGTGTAAAAATCCAGTTTTTTGCGTTACACTTCTAATTTACGTTATAGTGCAAGTATTCTTTAATTATATCCATTATAATAATTATGGATATGCAATATTGGTTGATGTTTTTCCATAAATCCAGCAATGAACATGTAACAAGGAACGTCATTGAAAAGAAAATAACATAACAGCCATTACCTACGTTAACGTTACTCTGTCAACAGCCTATTGTCTAAATTACCGAGCTAACAGAGCTACTAGTGTTGTCACGGTACCAAAATTTCAGTATTCGGTACCAATACCAGTGAAAATCCATGGTTCTCGGTACCAATTTCGGCACCAAAGCTTAATTTAGATTAAATTTACATATATTAAAGTGTACATCACGGTTACAAAGATGGATACTGTAGTATTAAAAACACTTTACAATAAGATTCCATTTGTTAGATAACATTAGATAAAATGACCTAACAATAAACAATTATATACTGTCGCAATTATTCTCCTTGGGGTTAATTTAAAAATACATTTTTAAAATCAAAAGTTAACATTATTTATGTTAACATCATTTAATGCACAATGAATGAAGTGAACAAACATGACCAATCAAGTGTTTGTATTAAATAACATTCACAAACATTAATTAATGTTGTAAAAATATATTGTTCACTCAATGTGTTGATGTTAGATAACGCATTAAGTAATGTTAATGAATGGTATCTTATGTTACCAAACTATACAGGAGATAGAACGTGTTTTATTTGACTTGACTGTACTTTTATTTAATCCAAAACTGCATTCATATTTAATTTTAAAAGGGCTTTTTAAACCTGCCAAGAGTTATCCAGCCAAGAATAAGCCTAGAACTGCTTTTCTGACGGACTGATATTAATGACATAATGACGGCTTTTTATTTAATTTCTCATCTCCATATCTAAAGCTAATGTAAGGGCTAAAAAAAATCAATTAATTCTTTGCTGATACTTCCTTGTCATCATGGAGAGCGCAGTTCGCACCCCTTTCCACAAGCGCTTACTCTGTCGTGGCGTCTGTCGTTGCTATTCAACCATGGACATAGGCGCGCCTGGAAAAACGAGCGCGCCGCTCACTTCTATTATAAGTGCGCTTGCCGCGCGCCTAGATTTGAAATCTGCACGCGCAAAAAACGCGCTATGTGAACGGCCCCTTATGACAACGTGACATTAGCCTAATCCAAAATATTTCCATATGTGGCTCTTTCCTCCTTTCTTATCAACAAGTGGATTTACAGCCACCACATCAGCAGCGCCGCCGGTCGCCATGTCTCATGAGGAAACGTAGCTTTTTGATATAAAGTTTTTCTTGTTCCCGAATACAAATATTTTTAAAGTATTTGTTCGAAATAAGTATTCGTAGAAAACACATTATTTGTGCCTTTCCGAATACCGTATTCGGGTTCGGCTCCACCCCTAATATATATATATATATATATATATATATATATAAAAAAGACTATTATATAAAGTTTATATAAACTAATATTAAAGTTTGATGCGTTGCCACGGCAACAGTATCTAAGATATCAAGAATCCTTTCACAGGTCTACATCTGCCGTGTGTTTACATTATACACATAAAGTTTGAAGGAAATCGGGTAAAAATAAGAGAGTGATTTCAAAGCATTTTGAAAGTGACACACTTCCTGCTGCCAGTTGGTGGCGCTATAACTTTGACTCACAACAGTCACATCCATGTGATCGGCCTCTTA
Organism: Squalius cephalus; assembly: GCA_022829025.1. Taxonomy (NCBI): domain Eukaryota; kingdom Metazoa; phylum Chordata; class Actinopteri; order Cypriniformes; family Leuciscidae; genus Squalius; species Squalius cephalus. The sequence goes on along the minus strand of CM040797.1, from coordinate 11,530,230 downwards.
CAGCGAACACACTGCTGAAGTTTCAGCAAGATCAGTTAATGTATGCTGAAGTTATAGCACACTTCCTGTGTCCCTTATTCGCCATAAATTCGTTTCCTCGCAACGGCCAAACCGTTCGAGATATCAAAAATCCATCCGCAATTTAGCATCCTCAATGTCTTGACTTCACACTGACCGAGTTTGGTGGCGATCAGATGAATTCCCTAGGAGGAGTACATCAAATTCCACAGCATGCGTTTCCAAACAACCCATAATAGCCGACTTCCTGTTGGGCTGGCGTAAAACTTAAAGCACGAAAGTTGTTCGGCCCCATGAGATCTATATGTGTACCGAGTTTCATATTATTACATGCAAGTGTGTTTGATTTATGGACAAGTGTTGTATAGGTGCACTTTTTGCACCTATTATGCAAAAAGTGAATTTTGCATAATAGGTGCCCTTTAAGTAGTAGGAAATTACTAGTCATCCAGTTTTTTTTATATCAGCAATGCATTCCGTTAATTGTGTGAATTGGTAAGTTTCGTCAGAACGTAAAGAAATATAGAGCTGAGTATCATCAGCATAACAGTGAAAACTAATGCCATGCTTCCTAATGATATATCCCAAGGGTAGCATGTACGGAGTGAACAGCAATGGTCCTAGTACTGAGCATTGTGGTACTCCATATTGAACTTGTGATCGATAAGACATCTCTTCATTTACTGCTACAAACTGATAACGGTCAGATACGAATGATTTAAACCATGCTAATGCAATTCCACTAATGCTAACATAATTTTCAAGTCTATTTAAAAGAATGTTGTGATCAATAGTATCAAATGCAGCACTAAGATCGAGTAACACTAATAGAGAGATACAACCACAATCGGATGATAAGACCAAATCATTTGTGACTCTAATGAGAGCTGTCTCAGTACTGTGGTACGACCTAAATCCTGACTGGAAATCCTAGCAGATACCATTTCTTTCTTAAAAGGAACATAGTTGTGAGGATACTGCCTTTTCTAGTATCTTTGACAGAAAAGATAGATTTGAGATCGGCCTGTAATTGACTAATTCTGTAGGATCAAGTTGCGTTTTTTAATCATAGCCAGCTTAAAAGTTTTTGGTACATATCCCAATGACAAAGACGAATTAATGATATTAAGAAGAGGATATATGACCTTTGGAAGCATCTCTTTAAATAGATTAGTCGGTATAGGGTCTAACATACATGTTGTTGATTTAGCGAGTTTAGAAAATTCTGCCTCTCCTATAGCAATGAATGAATCGATTTTTTTCCTCAGGGAGACTACAATGCACTGCCTGATGCGATACTGTAGTAGACGGTTGCATAGTTATAATTTTCTCCCTGATATTATCAATCTTTTAAGTAAAGAAGTGCATAAAGTCATTACTGCTGTGCTGCTTGGAAACATCTGGGGTTGAAGCTTTATTTTTCGTAAATTCAGCCACTGTTTCAAATAAATACCTAGGATTTTGTTTATTTTCTTCTAATAGGGTTGAAAAATAAGCAGATCTAGCTGTTTTAAGGCCTCTCTGTACGCAATTGTGCTCTCTTTTCATGAAATGTGAAAAAACTCTAGTTTGTTTTTTTCCAGTTGCGCTCCATTTTTCTGGCTGCTCTCTTAAGGGCCTGAGTGTGCTCGTTGTACCACGGCGTTGGACTATTTTCTTTAATCTTCTTTAAGCACAAAGGAGCAACTGTGTTTAAAGTGCGGGAAAAGAGAGAGTCAAAAGTTTCTGTCGCAATATCGAGTTCTTCTAAGCTATCTGGGACGCTGAGGAAATGAAACTGATCAGGAATATTATTAAAGGTCCCGTTCTATGTGATCCCATGTTTCAAACTTTAGTTAGTGTGTAATGTTGTTGTTAGAGTATAAATAATATCTGTAAAATTATAAAGCTCAAAGTTCAATGCCAAGCGAGATATTTTATTTAACAGAAGTTGACTACAAAAAACGGCTGGATTGGACTACACCCCTCTACATCCTGCTTTAATGATGTCACTAGAACTGTAACCTCCGCCCACAGGAACACAGACATATTGATGGCGAAATGTCAACAGACGTGGTTGATGTTTATCTATAATCGGATACCGCAAAAGTTTAATTCGAAGTTGTTAGTTTGCTCTGTCCATTTCACCACGGACTGTTTTTCTAACCTGGAATAATATCAAGCAGGCTTCTCTCAGCGTTTCATACTGACGAAGGGGGCAATTTCAACTATATTCCAGCAAGCGGTAAGTAGTGATTTAATATGGAAGTAGCGATCACTCTTCACATCGTTCGTTTCTCTTAGTAGGATGAAAATAATATTACTTAAACTGTGATTAATATACAGAAAGCGATCAAAGAACAATCCCTTTCCAATCGCCCAAGCTATCAATCACACAGCGCGAGTTTATCTGGACACTTGAGAGTGCAGGAACTGCGTTGCAATGATAAGATCTTTCACGCGATCAACAGACTGTTATCTGCTTAATGCTCATAACTGCAACCTTTTATGTGATGGTAATAGATCTAAATACTTAAAAAACTTCTCACGATTCGTTAATCCAGATAGCTGTAATAGTAAAAACGTATAATAGCTGTAATAGTAAAAGTTTTCCAGATAGTTCCACATGTAATGCCAGATATTTCATATGCAAGCATGTCAGCCAATCACAGCAGAGGGCGTTTACATTGAAGTCTCACAGCAGACACGACCCTTCAAACAGAGTGTTCAAACCAGGGAATGAAATCAGGCTAGGAAATATGCCTTTTATTTCTAAATTATAACAATTTTTGATCTAAAAAACATACTAACATTATAAGGGCACCCCTGGAAACATTATAAAATAATAAAAATAATCCATGGAATGGGACCTTTAATAAAGCAATCTTTAGTAGCAGAAGTGATAGGTCTAACATATTTGTAACACAGAGTCGGCTTTGAAGCCTTGGCTAAATGAAGTATACACGAGACTAGATAATGATCTGAGATGTCATCACTCTGCTGCAGAATTTCAACGGCATCAACATTTATTCCATGTGATAATAATAGATCTAGAGTATGATTACGACAATGAGTAGGACCTGACACATGTTGTCTAGCTCCAATAGACTTCAGAATGTCTTTAAATGCCAATACCAATGCATCTTTTTCGTTATCTACATGTACATTTTAAAATCGCCAACAATTAGGACTTTATCTGCAGCCAGTACTAACTCTGATAGAAAATTAGCAAATTCTTTGATAAAGTCTGTATGGTGGCCTGTATACAGTAGCCAGCACAAACCTCAAACGTGATTTATCATTTATTCTAGATAGTGTTACATTAAGCACCAACACTTCAAAAGAATTATATTTGAAACAAGACTTCTCAGTAATTCTGAAGATATTACTATAAATTACAGCAACACATCCTCCTTTGCCTTTCAGACGAGGCTCATGTTTATAACAATAATCTTGGGGGGCGGACTCATTTAAAGTAATGTAATCATATGGTTTTAGCCAGGTTTCTGTCAAACACAGCACATCTAGGTTATAATCTGTGATCATATCATTAACAATAAGTGCTTTTAAGTAAGAGATAGAATATTCAGCAACCTGAACTTTATCATGTGTTAATTTGTATTATATATGTTTTTTTATCTGTGAACATCAATTCAATTTTTACCCTTAACCCTCTGGGGTCTGAGGTGTTTTCTGGGCCTGGAGGTGTTCTGACATGCTCTGACATTTGTGCTTATTTCTGTTACTTGTGACATTTTCATGGCTAAAGTCTAATTACACTGTATTCAGCACAAACTCTGCTACAATAATATATCAGCAGCTTGTATGTAAAAGTTTGTAGTTTTGAGATAATGACATTTATGCGTGGTTTGTGAAAATACAAAAAAAAATTCTCACTGAAATAAGGTCATGAAACCCATACTGATTATTTCTTCACAAGACTTTTGAAAATTGTATGACGTAGCCTAGAATATTTGCTCCAAAACTATGTGAAAATCACCCTGACTGCTCATTCAGATAAGACAATATATTGATTTAAAAATTTTACGACGTGTTTTGTGTGAAAAAGCTTTATGCGGGAGCTCATTAATATGTAAGCTTTCCACACCTGAGAAAGACAAAGACACTCCCTAATGGCCCTATTAGGAGCTATCAGGCCCAATCATTCTGAGCAACCTTGCACAAAGAATGAGGAGATTTAAAAAAGAATGGCTTTTATATTTTTTATATTTTTTGGATTTATTTACAACACAACATAATCCAAAGATACAAAACAAATGACAAAAAAGCACTCATTGAAAACAATTATCCAAAGACAGAGACCTTTGTGCCATTCCTAAAAACATTGTATATACCTTTCATTTCCAAGGTGTTTGATTTTCACTTTACCATGTTCATCACAGAGACCCATGTGAATGTTGAAGTCAGCAGGAGTGGCATCTGGGCCCTGAAAAAAAAAAAAAAAAGTGAACATACTGATATCAAGAGAAACTATAGGCCTGCACGATTTTGGGAATACATTTTAGATTTTTTCTGGTTAAAATTGCTTTTTAAAATTCACAGAATACACACATACACACACACATAAATGTTTCCAACAATATATAATATAATGAACACCAGGTTTGTTGTGCCTTGTAGGCATAGGCTATGCGCAGTGCTGCATAAAATAATAATAACAATAACCATATCAGCCTATAAATCTTCCAAAATATTTCAGTAACAACTAAGCTAGAGAAAAATATATTGATTATCATGTTACTTCAAATGTTTCCATTCGTTATGATGATATGAAATGAGATAATAGTAAAAACATGAAGCCGTTTGGTGCTTTTCAAACGCGATCTCGATCCAAATATGATACATTCAAACGCGATCGCGCTCAAATATAAAACATTATGGTTACCATATACATATCTATCTACATTTGAGCAGATATCCACAAACACAGTAACAGTAAACACGGGTCTAAATATTATAATATTCACCATATATCTAGCAACAGTTCAACTGCAATGTGAAATTCATGCAACAATAACAAACTAATATGTAAGAATTTCTTACCTTACATCTTTCTTGTCTTCAAATCGCGTTCTTCTTCTTCTGAGGTAATTCCAATGTAAGCTCACCGCGCGTCTTTCAAACTCGACGAAAAGCAGAGACTTGTGAAGTGTTTTGGTGTTTTGTTTTTGAGGTAAGGAGCGCGTTCGCGTTCCATGTGGAGATTTGCATGTCAATCTCTTTTGCGCGTGTGGCCGTGTTCAAATTAAAAAATAATTAGGAAGCGTTTGAGAAGCTGGACATCTTGTTGGTTTTATACAAATTACTTAAACAGAGAATATTTGTTTTCAGTTTGAATCCGATCATTTAAAAGTACACACTTAAATGTTTATAAAGGTATATGGCTCATAAATGTGTGACAAGTATATGCTGAGTTTTGTTTCAGTTTATAGACCTGCTCAAGAAAAAAAAGTTCACCGCGACGGAGAGGCAGAACGCACACCCTGTTTATTTTCTTTATTTTACAAAAGCACAATGTTTTGATTTGATTGTAAGTGGACACCTACAAAAGTAAAAATATCACAGATTCTTTTTTTATATTTCTTTTTTCTGTATGACCATAAATGATGGAGTAATTTAAGTTTATAGTGCTACAATGTGAAGAAAATACGGCAAAACGCGCCGGCGCGTTTGCCGACCTCAGAGGGTTAAATGGGTTTGGGAGTTTTTTGTATTTCCTAATTCGGGGAACAGACACAGTCTCTATATGATGATATCTAGGTGATAGAGGCTCTTTGTTATGGGATTTATCTGACATCAGTGACATGAGACAGCTAGCAGATGGTCAGTTTAGCCAGTCTGTCTGCTTCCTGACCTGAGCCCCAATTCATGTTTGAGCTCTAAGACTATGTGCCATATTACTAGAGAGAAGAGCAGCACCATCCCAGGAGGGATGGAATACCATCTCTTTTCAACAGGTCAGGTCTGTCCCAAAAACTTTTCCAATTGTCTATGAATTCTATATTATTTTGCGGACACCACTTACGCAGCCAGCCATTGAGTGAGGTGAGTCTTCTAAGAATATCATCACTCTGTCTAACAGGAAAGGGGGCCAGAGCAAATGACAGTGCCTGACATCGTACTTGCGAGTTCACAAACCTCTTTAATGTTAATTTTAGTGATATCCGACTGGCGAAGTTGAACATCATTAGTGCCGACGTGAATAATAATCTTAGAGAATTTATGATTAGCATTAGCCAGCATTAGCCAGTCAGGCGCTCTGGCTCCCGGCAAACATGACTATGGTGGCTGGTGTCTCTATTTTCACGTTCCGTGTAATAGTATCACTTATATCGCACATTCAACAGGATTCTCAGTGGGTGTTTCACTGAGTGGGGAGAATCTATTTGTTTTGGTAATTGGAACGGAAGAGCAGTGTTTTGTCCCCCGAATACAGCATCTCACCATCACCCAATTGCCCTGCTGCACGGGCTCTACAGCCGGAACTGAACAATATACAGAGTTCACTAAGCTAGTTGCATCCAAAGCAGTATCTAAAGCCCTTGCATTCTTACTATCCTCGATTGCGTGTCTCTAGTTCTGAAATCTTCTCCGTCAGCCTGACTATCACCCTGCATTTATCACATGAAAAGCCCTCTGTGCTGACAGACATTGGCAAGTGACAATAACAGAAGACATTACTCATGTGTTTGTTGACTGATCCTACTTACCACAGTTGTTTGATGAAAAAAACAAATCAAACGTCAAGCATGTATGGCAGGTTAACAGGCTAGCGATAACGATTTAGATAAAAGCTAGCGATGTCAGATTAATGTGAAATATTAGACTACATCTAATATTATGTTGATGAGTAAGTTATATTTAGCAATATAAACAAAAAGGAATGGTAGAGATTCAAAACAGAAAGCTATACAGAGCATACATACGCAAACGAGCAGCAAGGCAGATGGGAGCAATCGATCAGCAGCAAGGCAGACAGGAGCAATCGCAGTTACTGCAATTCAACACTGTCATGGTCACACTGAAATTAACATTAGACTCACCGGAAACTCTCAAATATGAACAAAGTAACAGTGAACCACTGAAAATGCCAGGAAGCACCCTTCACACCTTCTTGGCCGCCTTATACATGACATTAGAAAGTACAAAATTTTACCAGACTGTAAAAAACATTTTTGTTTACTTTTGTGCACCTCAAACTGTATATTAACTTCTTATATTGTATATTTAAATGTATCATTGCTAATCATTTTCATTACAAGAACAAAACTTAACCAATAAGCTGGACATAAATAAAAATAACAGTTAGCTGCACATACAGCATACACTTGTGTTTTAAGACGTCTAAATATCAATTGAAAATGTTTGTTAAAATGGGAATGACCTTCTGATACCTTCTAGTTTCTTATGTATTGTAACCGCACTGGGTAGTACATTAACATTAGCTCAAATGATCTATAGGGAATTTTAATAATTAATCATGAATATTATTAATATATTGCATATTACAGTTACATTACATTATCGAAGTTGAAAATAGATCGATTGTATATATGAATAATCAATCACAACGAATTATAATTCCTCATTCATATATCAATAGTCTTATTTCAGATCTATTCTATGAGATAACCCTTAATGGAAATTAATGTAATTATCAAACAGTTGTTTGTCCAGCAAACGGCCATAAGATTAACTTATCAACTTCTCAATAAAGTTATTACTTCTTATAATTTCAGGAAAATTATGTTTCTGGCCATGGAAACTATTCTCCTGTCCTTATACAATTTAGGTTACTGAAAATTAACAGATCGTAAAGCTTTGTAGCTAGGATCAACATTTCATTGACTCAGTTTTCAAATTTGATTAAAACCAATCAATCCTTGATTGCTTCTGTCTAAAATGCTCATATTACAAGTACACAGAACACATAAACAAATACAAGACTAAACAAATAACGAAAATGAGAGAGAGAGAAAGAGATCGGAAAATGAGAGAGATGAGAGAAAGTGAAAGAGGAATAGGGAGAGATCACAGAATGATCGCACAGTAGGCTATGGCAAAATCACAGACAGTAACCTTTGAAAGACAACAAGGAATCAAATCACCTTGAAAAAGGGAATAGACAACCTTAAGCAAATTAAAAGCTCGATTATACTTGCACATGTTCTGCGGTGTTGCTGAGGCAGGCGCGTGTATGGGCCTTTTGGAGCTAGGCGTGTTCTCTCGTGTCTTCCGGGGCGAGCAGACTCGCGCAAAGTTTTAAAGGTTCACTGAAAGCGAAGTTACTAAAGAAATAATTCAGGCTAAGTTCATTTTCCCTCGTAGATGGAAATGAACAAAGGAGAATATGAAAAACAAAGACAAAAGACTAAAAGAAAAGAAAACGGAGATGAGAGCTCCCTAAGGAGCCATGGAACCAGAAATTATCTCAGACAAAGTGCACCTAGAAATTTCCTGAGTCGGTCTTTTATGGAAAAGATGGGTTCATGCCTACTTTGCATACGTGGACCAATCACTTTCAGAGGTTTCCGAGCGGGAGGAATTCTCTTTGTCTTGTCAGAAAAACTTCTTTGCATAGTTTATGATGGTATAAAATTTCGTCATTTCTACCCAGAAAGATTGTACACACAGAACAATACATTTTACTGTAATCTCCTATGTATGAGTGGTTCAGTCAAAACAAGATGGTTAAACAGATACCAAGAATGAAATATAAAACAGCTAAGGATATAAAGTTACAATCAAATGCACGAGTATAGGCATTTAAAGTTTGATTCACACACGATAAAATTGTAGAATACTCTAATATGACATGTGAAGACATCCAAGCACAAAAGGAATACATTTAATACATTTAAAGGTACTTTTCTCTGAAAAGGTCCATGGATGATGTTTGTGTGTGTGTGTGTGTATGTGTGTGAGGTATCTGTTGCATCCCCTGGTACGCGTACCACGTGAGGGGTTGGGGGTTTAATTTGAAAATGGCAATCTCAGAGACAAAGGTAGTTTTGTATGCAACTTCACTTATCAGCCTGAGGAGTCGTAAAATTGATGAGGGAAGCAGTTAGTCCTAGACACTGAATGGAGCCAGTCTTTGTAATTTGCCTTCAGTTCACAAAGAACAAACGTTAGACACAGTAGGGAGTTGTTCTTGCGCAGCACGGTGATAGTTCGATAACAACAGGGGCCTGTTTGTTGATTAATCAATGCGTCGTAAAAAAAAATGTTAAAAAGCGGCCTGTTTGCAGACAATTGTAGACATCGCGGCACCAAGCCACATCATTTAAGGCTTTCTGAATTTGAACATGTATGTGTTCATATTTGTTCAGCATGAGAAAAACAATCAGGATTCGGTCAGTCGCTACAGTTCCCCCTTTTCGTCGGAGGAAGTCCCGGTGTGGACTTCATCGGACGACAGTCATCCTAATGGCCGGCTTGCAGGTGAATCCTGGTCGTTAGCAGGTGGTTGTTAGGGCTGAGGATTCAGCTCGATGAGGTCCGAGGCGATCTCTGGCGTGGTATCCTCTCTCCGCGGGTTCCGTCGGAATCCTACGGACACGGCTTGCGTGAGCTTGGCTGTAGAGGCCCGCGTCTCGTTGAGTCTCCGATATAGAAGGAAGGCCAAGACCAGGGTCAGGGTGTAGCTGACTACCGTAGAGATACACAGTGCAGTGTCCGCAGCGGTCCAGGCTTGGACAACAGGTGAAGCATGATGGTCATGTAGCAGGTGGATCATGATGGTAGGATGGCAGGTGGCTCTTGGAGCTGAGGATTCAGCTCGATGAGGTTCGGCGTGGTCTCTGACTTGGCACCCCCTTTACGGGGATTCCGTCTGAAACCTCCAGACACGGCTTTCGTGAGCTTGGCTGTATCGCATCTGGTTGAGTCTTCGGTACAGAATGGAGGCCAAACCTAGTGTCGGGGTGTGGCTGATTACCTGTAGAGATGCACAGCGCAATGTCTACGGCGGTCCAGGCTCGGACCGCAGATGACGGGTTCAGAACGGGCCGTCGAGACAGTGCTCGGAGGGCTGTGTCGACAGGAGCAATGTCAATGAGTTGGGACCCCTTTTCCTCAATCCAGAGTTCCAGTTCTGGATCTAAGGTGAAGTTGTAGTTCTTGGAGGATGGGAGTTTCAGTGCTGTCTGGTACTCTTTGCTCGGAAGATGGTACAATGCCAGATCATCAAGGTGTAGGATGGCACCTTTCGGTACTTGAATCCCCATGTTCTGGTTGAACATGTTGACACGGCTGGTTGTGTCCTGCTGGTTGTAAGTGAGAGTAGCTGTATGCACGGGAGTGTTGACGAGCCATCTGTCGCCTGCAATCTCTGCTTGCGTCTCTGTGACTTGTGTGCGAGGCTTAGCTCCGGCAGGGCAGCGTGTGTCGCCGACCAGGGGTTGCAACCCGCAGATCCCTTCCCTGTTGTCTCTGAGGAAGGGTTTGCTAGGGCAGAGATAATGAATGTCTCTGGTCAAAGTACACACGTGCAGGTTTGGAGCCGGGTACAGCTGTGTGTCGCTGTCGTGGTAGGCCACCACGTCTGGAGTGCGTATCTTGATGTGGGTGTTGCTTTCCCAAAACCCAACATTGACAATGTCTTTAAGTCTGTAGATTCGGTTTGACTCGATGATAGGCAGATTTAGGAGAAAGCCCACTTCTCTCTGCTCGGGATCGACGTAGAGTGGGATGACGCTACCCAGAGAGTAGGCCAGGTGTATTTGTAGAGGGTCAGCTGGCGTGGTGATGGCGGAAGCCAGCACAGTTAGCATCAGGCTTAAGGGTATCAGGTACGGTGGGATTACACCTGTGGCTAGGCTGTCATTGGAGGTGCTAACCTCCAACGCCAGCGGCGGCTCCGAGCAACGCTCCCAGGAACCGTTTGGAGGGGTGGTTGTGTTCAACTAACTCCGCTTGTGTAACAGTCACTTTCTCAAGTTGGCTGAGCATGTGTTCAACATTGGCCTCGGCGTGAGAGAGGGAGTCCTCTGTCCATCGGGCACTTGCCCAGCTGTATTGGGCTACGGTGCTGGGGTAGTGTGCTCTGTAGGCCGGGCGGGGCTGGATGAGTCGAACATGCACTTGCTGGGTGTAGGTCCTGTAGTCGGTGATCAGGAGTCTCGGTTGTTCTCTCGGTGGCAGCTGTCCTCTGGTTGGCTGACAGCACAGCATGGCGAATCACAGCAGCAACCTGGTACAGACAACAGGGAGAGAGAGAGAGAAAGGGGAGGAAGAAGCCAGTGAGGGTTGTCTTTGGTTGGACAGGGCAGTCTTTTTACTTTGTGGGTGGCAACTAGGTTTAGCTCGCCTAGGCCCATGTTTTGCCATATCTTGCTGCCGGCATGTCGCTTGCTTCAGTATCTTGTCAGTGGCTCTGGTGCTGTGGCATGATGCGTCATGGACATACGTTGGCCTTATCCCCCCTTTGCGCCGTGGCATTACAAGCCTTTGCGTTGTGATGTCAGACGGTGCACAATATAGAATGTTGTTCTGTGCACGCAGCATGTTCTTGATGTCATACAGTGGCACTGGTCATCAGTGAGTGTAGATGGCGTGCGAGGGTGGATGGAAGGGTTTAAGAGGTGGATAAGCAAAGTCTTTATGTAGGTGACAGAAGCCCGCATGTCCGTTATGTTTGTGTTTGCAAACAGCGGAGCCAGCGTGAGCGGCTCTGGGGTAGGTAATTTAGCTTGTAAAGTTTTTATGCTGTGTGTCATAAGTTCAATCTTGAGGGTGGGTGGGTGGGTGGGTGGGTTGGACGTGACCACAGCTTGTTGTTTAGTGCGCCAGGCTTGGCGAGGGCATGGGTTTGGTCATGTAGCTGCAGGTCGGTCATGACCTTGAGGCAGCGGGTGTCAAAGTCTTTGGTGAGCTTGACGGTGCAGGGTAGCGGATTCAAACCTTCAGTTGGTGCTGAGTCTGTGTCTTCCTGGCTGGCTGTGGGAGTTCCTGTGAACTCTGTGACCTGAAAGTCTGGCTTTGCTGGAGTTCCCATGAACTTTGTGACCTGACCGTCTGGCTGTGACTGGAGGGGGTAAAGTTCTCGTACTTGAGCCCAGACTTTGAGCTGTTTCAAGTCCAGTAACGGTTCAAAGCAATCTAGAAGGTCTCTGCTGATGAGGAACGGGAAAGTGTCCATTTTTGAGATGAACACGGGATGGACTAGACTCAAAGGACCAATTGTCAGGTGAATGTGAGCTACCTGTTTGAGCCAGATGTCATTTTGACTGTATGACTGTACTTTCAGTTCACAAGTTTGAGGTGTAAGAGTTCGATCTTGTCTCTTAGCTTCAATTTGGAGTCTTTTGAAAAGTTGAGATGAGATCACCGTAAGGTCTGATCCTGTGTCAATCAGGGCTTCCATGCTCACTTCCTTTTCCAACGTGATGTTCAGGTGGAGTTTCCGGCCCACCCCCTTTTTCGACGAGGTTGCCCAGGAATGTTGGCATCGGGGCAGGTGTGACGATCGATGGGTGGTTAGGACCGATCTCGTGTAGCTCGCTGCGGAGGCAGTTAGTCAGAACAGCATTTTCTGGTACTTTGGGATAGTGGTACCTGGTGTGAGGAAGTGTGCTGTCTCGTTCAGGGTGTGCAGCTGTCAGCTGTGGAGCTTGGGTGATGCTGTCACCTTGTGATGTGACAGTTAGCTCTGTGGTCCGTGGATGATGAGCAGTGTTCGGGGTGCTTGGCTCAGGCAGATGGCAGTCAGACAGGGCGTTGGTTTCAGTTCTTATGCTTAGACATAAGATGTCTGGTTTGTCTTTCTTGTCTTCCTTGCGAGTTTTCCTGTACAGAAGCTCTTTCAGCACCCTCAGGATCTCTGCTGTCTCAGACGTGGCTGCACTGTGTTTTTCTGATGTGGGCTCAGGATTGAGCTTACCAGTGTTGTGTCGAGAGTGGTTCCACTGCCGGCTGTCGGGGCTTGGTGTCCTGTACGGTGGAGATCGGCTCTTTTTGGGTCGCCGGCCGGCTTCCCATGGAGCTCTATCCCTTGGGTTGTTGGATGGGTGTTGCCGGTCCCAGAATCTTTCAGAGCGCTCGCTCTGGTGCTTTGGACGAGCATCACCACGATTGTGTTGCCCTCTGCTGGCTTGGAACGGTCTTGACTCTCTGTAGAAAGGTCTGTGACTGTGGTGTTGTTGTGCGCCCTCTAGGGTCAACTCTGAACAGTGCTCAGATACAGAGTAGATTGTGGGGTTTTTCACAGTCTTTTCAGAAATAGTCTTTTGCTTGGTGTAAGCTTTATGGGCTAAGTCCCGTAACTGTTGTGTCGTCATGCTACGCGGACACGCTGAGACTCCGAGATGAAAACTCAAACTGTGATGTAGGTTTCGGAGGAACAGAGTTCTGAAATTAAAGTCTTCCTCCATACCTGGCTCATTTCATGCTCCGAAGTAGGCACGTCGAAGTCGGCTGTAGTAGGTCTGTGGGTTTTCAAGTCGACCTTGCTCGAGGTCCATTTCGGTGATGAGCCCTGCTTGGTCTGATTCTGGATCAGAGAATTCATGAATCAAAGCTTGTCGTAGCTGTTGGTAGTCCATTTTGACAGTCTCTGGTTGACGGTCTAGAAATCTACGCACATCACGGCTAGACGTGATTCTTAACAGATACAAATTGTCCCAAGCTGTCACGTTGGCGACAGTTTGCAAGTGAAAGTCAACGTCTTGCAGATATGCATGCACATAATTCCTTCCTGCAAGATCTGGGTTGAAAGTAGGGATGTTTCTGGCTAGCTTGTCAAGTTCTCGGGGGGCCGTGCCGTGGTTAGTGGCATGGGTTCTCTGGAAGGGTTCTCCCCCCTTCGCTGCTGACAGGTGGTCTTGGAAGCTGGGAGGTGATGTCTTGAGCCGTGGGCTTACATTTCCCTTTTCAGCTCTGGGTTCTTGGCTGAAAGGGTTGGAGTGGCGGGCCGGGAGAAACTCTGTGGTGTGTGTTTCTCCGTTCCAGCCACTTTGCAGTCTGTGATAATGTTTCAGCTCTCTGTGAACAATGTCAAGTTCGTATTTGAGATCGTGTTTCTGCAGAGTAAGCTCGTCGATTTTAGCTCGGGCCGCTTGCAAGTGTTTTTCGCAGGCCCTGGCTTTAGCGTCTCTTTCTTTGAGTTCAGTCTCTGCTCTTGCAAGGAGAGCTTCACGACGTCAGAGTTCTTCGTTGAGTTCTTCTCTGGTTTCTCTCTCCGACTGTTCTCTTTGGTCTGTGTCGAGGCGAAGATCTTGCAGGGCATATTGAAGTCTTTCTACTTCTTTCTGTAGCTCTGGATCTGTGGCGTCCTCTTTCTCGTGCTGGTTCTGGGTCTGGAGGAGGAGCTGATCTAGACGGCTTTGGGTTCGGGCCTGGTCCTCCCGGACCTCCTCCGCTTGAAGCTTTAGCGTTGCTGCTTGCTGCTCCAGGTCGATGTTGCTCCGTTCGCTGAGCCTCGCCTGGGCTACGAGGTTGTGGGCAACGCTTCCGACGATCCTGGCCCAGTCTTTGTAGTTGTAGCTCTGGGTCGGATCCTGGGTCATTAGCTCGTCCAGCTCGGTATCCAGCTGCTTTTGGTTTAGGTGCTGCAGGTTACAGGCGTCCTTGGGTAGGACGGTGTTTGTCATCGCTTCCAGCCATGTCGCTAGGCGATTCCAATGGACCGTGGGACTGGATGAACGGAACATCCTGGCTCACTGTAGGCGATAGAAACACAGCACACACACGCAGAGACCAATGCAAGTTCATTCTAAGGCTAACGAGCTATGCTAATACGGCTATGCCGTCTATGAGAATTTGGGCTAACTGATGCAGGCAGTTAGACGGTGCCAATTAACTTGGGTCGACAAAGGACCTGAAATGTAGATTTTGGCAGGCAGTAGCCTGGCGGGTCACATGGTGACACCGGCTGCTGGTTGTCACTCTACTTATTCAGCGTTACTTGGTGGCTCTCATAGGTTACTGTCTCTAGGTGAAATGAAAGAAACAAATCACAACAGAACACAAGGATAGCAAAGATCAGAGTGAAACAAAACAATGAAAATGAATAAAACAATAGTAACACGGTATGTGTTAGGGAGAATAAGGAGGCGTAAGCCTGCTGCTAGGGTTTAAGATAGGGCCAACAGGTGAGTGGGGGCTATCGGGGTAGAAAACCTAGGAAGATGGTGTGGCTTGGAGAAGAGATGGGCCAAACACTTAAAATATCTGTGAGATATCTAGTATTCTGTGGCTTATAGTAAGTGGAATGAGTTTTACTAAATTTAGTTTACCTGCGGTGAATTGAGACCACTCTGGTGGGAACCCGTGGCTCAGTCAACCCCTCCGACGGTTCCCAACACTTGACCGCAGTGTTCTCTGACAACTTCGTTTTCTCCTTGTACCTCGCTGCACCCTCTCAAACAACTTGCGACTGTAAAACACAACCTGGCAACACCAAGGTGTCCCCGGCCAGACAATACGGCAAAAATGGGTTTTGCCTGGAACTCTCCGAAGAGTGTCTCTCTTTTAGGCCCTAGTTCGGGTTTATTGTCCCAAAATTGCTTTGTGTGTGTCGGCTGGCGTGGTTGACCTTTGGGGTGCCAAATTGCTGATGTCGCAGTTGCGTGCCACAACGATGGTACGGGATTCGGAAGTGTCCGAAACTCACGCACAGCCAGCGTCGGTAACGCCGGTCGGGCCACCTCGCTTACGGGAAACCAATCAGAGATTGCTGCAACTCACCACAGTGCTCTGGTGAATGCCACCTATAAATACACAAAGGCTAAACAAGTGAAACTTAAAGTGGATTAAGGCTTTCTTGTTTAAACCAAATGCATTAATTATTTATGTAGCAATAAGAGTCAAAGGTTTTACTAAATAATAATAAACAAAAGGGGATTATGATAATGTTGGTAATTATCAAAATAACCTAACCCAAAAGAGAGAAGAAAAAAAAAAAAAAATAATAATAAAAAAAATAAAAAAAATAAAAAAATAAAATAAAATAAAAATGAAACGACAGAATGAACCCAGGAGAAGAGGCAGGCCGCAGTAGTGGGTTTGCACCACAAGGAGGCATGCTCTTTCAGTCGTGGTCCACCTGATTGTACAGACAACTTAAATCAAATTAAAATTCAAACAAGTTTAAATTAAATTTAAATAAGCATGTACAGGAAATGTAAAAATCAGAATGATATCCTATAATAATCCAGATACACTAAAGTATCAGTACTAATTATAAAATAATCAGGAGAGAAAAACGATATAAATGCACACTTCAAAAGAGTGAAAGGAGGAAAAGAGTGATGCCGACTTAGTATCCACAAGGCCACACGGTGGTGGCGCAAGTGGATATCAGTGGCTGACAGACAAACACAATTTCAATTCCAAGTTCAAACTGGTTTAAAACCAAATTTAAATAAGCATCTAAGTGGATTGAAAAAAAAAAAAAAAAAAAGAAGATATCCTCTAATAATTAACGATAACAGTGAAGTATCATCAATAATTATCAAATAAACAAAAAGGGTAAAAGTAGAAATACGCAATTCAAAGCAGAATTGAAAAGAGAGAGGAAAGAGAGCTGAAAGCTGTGAACCGACTTAGCAGGAGACGGCCACTAGATGGCTTACTCCCTTCTAAGTGGGTCAATGAGTGGTTGACTTGAGACACTTAATTTACACTATTAAGCAATTAAATTTTAATTCAAATCATGTTTGAACCAAACTCAACATAAGTGTGAACGGTCAAAGGCAGGAAAAATTGTCTAACACAAAATAATATTCCCACGAGCAAAGCTGTAAATGCAAATAATTATTGAGAATTTAGACGGGCTAATTCAATAATCACAGGGAAATAGAAAATAGCAGTAAGAGAGCATTATCTGAAACGGCCACGAGATGGCGTAATTGTAGCCTGACTTCGTCATACTCATATTCTAGTCAGAATGTGAGTCTGATACTGGTCCATAGAGATTTGATTATGGGGCGTGTCTCAACCGAACCAGGAAAAAAAAAACTCTGCACTCAATTGGATAGACCTACAACCAATCAGAGCAACGGAGTAAATGACGCATGTTCTTCATTCATATTGTCAACCAACAAAATGTCGCGGCTCTCTGTTCCTCTTTTAAAATGAATGCGCTGTGGATATCTTCTATAACAGACGCGAATCACGCGATGGCGGAATCTACACATGATGTTTCATAAACAAAATTCGGGAGGAGCACGTACAGATAATCAATCCAATATCAACTTGTCATCAAACAATACCATAACGTTACCCTATATCAGCATGAGGAAATATACACTTTGTCAACTTACCTAACACTACTTGACAGTTTTTCAGCATCCCTCCACCACCCCGAATCCTCAGTCTTGTCTTGTTCTCTCACAACCAGGAACACGGGGGGAGTATGGCTACCGAGCCCACAGCCCTCTCCTCGGACAGCACGTCATATACGCATTTATTCTATCTGACTTATTTGTGTGAAATCGTGAAATCTAATATATACGCATTTATTCTATCTGACTTATTTGTAAGTGTGAACTCGTGAAATCTCAATTCTCCAGCTGCAATCGTCTTTGTTGTAAACTAGTTCAAATCAAGCGCTCTTTGGTGACGTGGGTGATTACGTAACCGCAGATCATCTGTCCATCATCGATTAAAGCCCGCCCTGGCAATTTGATTGGCTCGGCCTTTTGGGAGCCGAGCATAATTACTCCTCAACGGATCGAGTCCAGACCAAACTTCCCGACCAAAAAATGTTGTGGGCGGGGTTCGGGCTGGCACCCAGGCTAGCGTAATTGCGCTCATGCAGGCTGAAATCAGAAGGCGGGGCGTAATTGGAGATTGCAAAACACTTAAAGGACGCCCTCTGGCGTTTAGTCAATGGAATTACACCCACTTCAATGTGATTCAAAAGCTAAGAGCTTTCAGCTCGCGTCACGCACTGATTTTCTGCAACAAATCACAAATAGACAAACAGGCAAAGGTTTTTAGGACCTTTGGGTGCTATATTGCACAAGAGCGTGAGGCAGGATTTCTTCGCTGCAAAAACACGCAAATGTGAAACAACAGGAATTTTCGTCTGTTGCACTCCCATGCACATTAATCACAATAGCACTTATGGTTTAAATGTGTTAGGTTTAAAATTGGGTAGCTAAGCCAATTTTTCGACCAGGAGTTTTACCGTTTATTTTTGAATATCACTGTGGTTAACCACGAATTCAATAACGATACAATTATTCAGGCCTATTTAATACTACTGAAAGAAGAAACTCGCTCCATTCAGATTTACGTCACGCGCTGAGAGAAGAAACTCGTTCTACCAGGCGGTTTAAATAATATTAGCATGTACCAGCTGCAAAGAGTTTGCTTCGTCTTTACAGGGACAGGTGTAATATTATGAACTGCAGTTTACTTTAGCATTTAACAGTGATAAAAATGTCTAGGCATATTTAGCAACTGTTAACATGTGCTGACTGAAATCGGCTTTTTGCCTCAGTCAGTTAGGAGTGAGTTCACGTTGCGACTTACCTCACAATTTCATAATTTCATAGCGCGCGTACACAAAAATTATTAATAACCATATAAACAGACTGAAACTGAATTTCTCATAAAACAAAGTTTGATATGCCTCGCATTTTCCTCCACCATCATGTAACCGCACTGGGTAGTACATTAACATTAGCTCAAATGATCTATAGGGAATTTTAATAATTAATCATGAATATGATTAATATATTGCATATTACAGTTACATTAAATTATCGAAGTTGAAAACAGATCGATTGTATATATGAATAATCAATCACAACGAATTATAATTCCTCATTCATATATCAATAGTCTTATTTCAGATCTATTCTATGAGATAACCCTTGGAATGGAAATTAATGTAATTATCAAACAGTTGTTTGTCCAGCAAACGGCCGTAAGATTAACTTATCAACTTCTCAATAAAGTTATCACTTCTTATAATTTCAGGAAAATTATGTTTCTGGCCATGGAAACTATTCTCCTGTCCTTATACAATTTAGGTTACTGAAAAGTAACAGATCGTAAAGCTTTGTAGCTAGGATCAACATTTCATTGACTTCATTTTAGACAATCAAGGATATACTGGTTTTAATAAAATTTGAACTAAGAATACATCGAACTACGAGTATAAAAACACTACAATTTACACGAGTACACAGAACACATAAACAAATACAAGACTAAACGAATAACGAAAATGAGAGAGAGAGAGAGATCGGAAAATAAGAGAGATGAGAGAGAGAAAGTGAAAGAGGAATAGGGAGAGATCACAGAATGATCGCACAGTAGGCTATGGCAAAATCACAGACAGTAACCTTTGAAAGACAACAAGGAATCAAATCACCTTGAAAAAGGGAATAGACAACCTTAAGCAAATTAAAAGCTTGATTATACTTGCACATGTTCTGCGGTGTTGCTGAGGCAGGCGCGTGTATGGGTCTTTTGGAGCTAGGCGTGTTCTCTCGTGTCTTCCGGGGCGAGCAGACTCGCACAAAGTTTTAAAGGTTCACTGAAAGCGAAGTTACTAAAGAAATAATTCAGGCTAAGTTCATTTTCCCTCGTAGATTGAAATGAACAAAGGAGAATATGAAAAACAAAGACAAAAGACTAAAAGAAAAGAAAACGGAGATGAGAGCTCCCTAAGGAGCCATGGAACCAGAAATTCTCTCAGACGAAGTGCACCTAGAAATTTCCTGAGTCGGTCTTTTATGGAAAAGATGGGTTCACGCCTACTTTGCATACGTGGACCAATCACTTTCAGAGGTTTCCGAGCGGGAGGAATTCTCTTTGTCTTGTCAGAAGAACTTCTTTGCATAGTTTATGATGGTATAAAATTTCGTCATTTCTACCCAGAAAGATTGTACACACAGAACAATACATTTTACTGTAATCTCCTATGTATGAGTGGTTCAGTCAAAACAAGACGGTTAAACAGATACCAAGAATGAAATATAAAACAGCTAAGGATATAAAGTTACAATCAAATGCACGAGTATAGGCATTTAAAGTTCGATTCACACACGATAAAATTGTAGAATATTCCAATATGACATGTGAAGACATCCAAGCACAAAAGGAATACATTTAATACATTTAAAGGTACTTTTCTCTGAAAAGGTCAATGGATGATGTTTGTGTGTGTGTGTGTGTATGTGTGTGAGGTATCTGTTGCATCCCCTGGTACGCGTACCACGTGAGGGGTTGGGGGTTTAATTTGAAAATGGCAATCTCAGAGACAAAGGTAGTTTTGTATGCAACTTCAATTATCAGCCTGAGGAGTCGTAAAATTGATGAGGGAAGCAGTTAGTCCTAGACACTGAATGGAGCCAGTCTTTGTAATTTGCCTTCAGTTCACAAAGAACAAACGTTAGACACAGTAGGGAGTTGTTCTTGCGCAGCACGGTGATAGTTCAATAACAACAGGGGCCTGTTTGTTGATTAATCAATGCGTCGTAAAAAAACATGTTAACAAGCGGCCTGCTTGCAGACACTTGTAGACATCGCGGCACCAAGCCACATAATTTAAGGCTTTCTGAATTTGAACATGTATGTGTTCATATTTGTTCAGCATGAGAAAAACAATCAGGATTCGGTCAGTCGCTACAGTATATACTGTATATATAGACATTAAGTTACCTATTAAATCTACATGTTTTTTCCCTATTCTACTACATTAGATACCTCCGTTAGATCAGGTAATATTAGAGTTTTGTAAATCCAACATGATTTGCATTGTGAATGTATTGTTTCTTTGTATTTTTCCACATAACATTGTTTTTGCCTTAAGCGAAATGGCTTATAACCTCTATGGTATGTGTAGTGATTCCAACAGGTCAATTTAGCTCAAAAGGAATTATTAATTAATTTATGGGGAATTCGAAATAATCACTTATTACGGCCATGCAAATGACTCGTCCAGCGTTCATTTGAACCGGCTGTAACTATCAGCTCTGCAGCGGATATAAATATCCAAACTATAGTGAAACACTATTTATTAGCAAAGTAACTTAGATCAACAGTTTAAGACATTCAATTCGTAAGCACATAACACAACTAACACTTCTCTTTAAAATACAAACAAGACTTTGATTATTCAAACACATAAAACTAATATCTAACACAAACACACGCACACACATTCATACGAGTTGCAAAAAGAAAGAAAGTGAGGAAAAAATGAGTTTTAAGAGTGAGATGATGAATTCCCAAGTTTCTATATGCACTTATAAGACATGACCTGAACGAACCATCAATCATTAATTTAACCCTTCTATCGTTTCTTAGGCGGGTTATTAAATCTATATCAATGCACCAGTTCAGCTTAAGAGTCTGTAGGCTACTTGCTTGTCTTTGCGTTCCTTTTGGGGATTCCCTTTGTCTGTGTAAAAGGGGTTTCCCGGGTTCATTGGCTGGCATCTCCTCGTGCCAGGACAGATGTCTGGGGCGGCCAATCACGTGGTGTGCTGGCAGATGGTTGGAAAGTCTTTGAAGGTGGAAGCGGGCTTTGCAGTAGAATCGTGGACCGAAACTTTGCCACAAAACTTAACTTAGAACCGAGACTCACAACGGAAAAGAAAAGAAAACTAAGAAAAGAAAGAAAATTGAGACGAGAGTTGTTAGATGGCTTGAATGAAGCTGTTTAACCCATGTCCTTCTGATCTTGATTTGGGTTCTTTCGTCTGCTCGTCTACATGGTTACTCGTCTGTCTGGTTACTCCGTCATGGCTTCTCCATGATCGTTTTTTGAATCTACTTTTTCTCTCCCCCCCGAAGCTTTGTTCGGGTCCTAAGATTTTAAACTCAAATGTTTGTCCAGCCTCCTGGATGAGTGCTGACCAATTAGACACTGTCTTTATTTGAGAGGTTAAAATACAACAGTTAAATACAACACTGAAATAACAGGAGAACTGAGTATTCTGAAAAACCACTTGCGCGCTCTTGCCGTGCGTGCTGACCGCTGGTCCTTTGTGTGGTTGCACAATGTGTTGCACAATTATGTGGTTGCACAATGTTTGATTATAAGTCCATCAAGAATTGTTTTGGGATGATTTTATGTATTTTTATAGGTAAAGTCTCAGTCTCTGTGGTTTTAAGAGATTCCAACCCTGGGGTCATTCAGAGGTCCTTAAGAAGAAGGAAGTCTGTTTTGTATATCTGTCGTGGGATCAAGCAACCTCTGCCGTTATCTTGGTCGGGCCCTGAGCTTTGCCATCTCTGAACCAATCAGTCTTTTCCAAACTATCTAACATTGACAACGTTCTTCCTTTAGTTGATTGCATGGCTATAAAGTTCTTAGCTGGGGTTTTTCGTAATTTAGATATATTTTTAAGATGGAAAAATGCGGTTTTACAGATACTAGACACATGACTTTCAAATGAAAGACTGGTATCAAAGAGCACACCCAGGTTCCTAACTGACAATGAAGACTTAACAGAGCAGCCATCAAGTGTTAGACAGTATTCTAGGTTATTACGTGAGGACGTTTTTTGTTCAATTATTAGAATCTCTGTTTTTTTCAGAATTTAGAAGTAGGAAATTACTAGTCATCCAATTTTTTATATCAGTTATGCATTCCATTAATTTTGTGAATTGGTAAGTTTCGTTAGGTTTTGAAGAAATATACAGCTGAGTATCGTCAGCATAACAGTGGAAGCTAATTCCATGTTTCCTAATGATATCTCCTAAGGGTAGCATGTACAGAGTGAACAGCAACGGTCCTAGTACTGAGCCTTGTGGTACACCATACTGAACTTGTGATCGATAAGACATCTCTTCATTTACTGCTACAAACTGATAACGGTCAGATAAGTATGATTTAAACCATGCTAATGCAATTCCACTAATGCCAACATAATGTTCGAGTCTATTTAAAAGAAGGTTGTGGTCAATGGTGTCAAATGCAGCACTAAGATCAAGTAACACTAATAGAGAGATACAACCACGATCAGCTGATAAGAGCAAATCATTTGTGACTCTAACGAGAGCTGTCTCGGTACTATGGTATGGTCTAAAGCCGGACTGAAAATCCTCACAGATATCATTTCTTTCAAGAAAGGAACACAGTTGTGAGGATACTGTTTTTTCTAATATCTTTGACAGAAAAGGCAGATTTGAGATCGGCCTGTAATTGACTAATTCTGTAGGATCAAGTTGCATTTTTTTTAACAAGCGGTTTAACCCTCTGGAGTCTGAGCAGTTTTCTGGGCCCTGGAGGTGTTCTGACATGCTCTGACATTTGTGCTTTTTTCAGTTATTTATAAACATGTTAATGGCAAAGGTGTAAATTCACTCTATATAGCACAAACAGGGCTACCAAAATATGTGATCACCATGCATGTATATTTTTTAATTTTTAAGAGAATAATGTTTATGCGTGGTTATTGAAAAAAATAAAAATGAAAGTTGCTGAAATAAGACCACAAAACTCATAATAAATATGTGTCAATAAGACTTTTGACTAATGGATGTTGTTCCTTCGAGTTCTGGCTTCAAAATTATGTGAAAATAGTCTTGCTTTATCGTTCACATAAAACAATACATTGATTTAAATTGATGTAAAACAGGTTTTGCTTGGAAAGCCAATATGCGAGGGGGCGTGAACGAGGAGTGGTTTACACCTGAGAATACAATGTCCCACCCACTCTGCATAATTAGCCATTCATTCAGGTGTGACACTGACTGAGCCACAATGCAAGGACAAAAGATATATTTAGAAGAAGACTTATATTGACCATTTAAGATTTTGCTTACATCTATCTTGTAAATATGTTTTGCTATTTTATTAAAAAGGTTACAATTACAACAATAATTACAATTTCAACAATATGTAAGAAAAAAAGGATTATAGGCCTACATTTTATCATATGTATTCATTAGTTTAAATATAGCCAACATTGGAACAGCTAACATCTTAGTTGATGACTTTATTTTTGACAAAAATAGTATTTTATATATATAGAAATTGCTAAACAAAAGCTTATTTGATGTGGCAGTATATTCTACAGTAAAAACTGTACTCAAATCTAGTCAACAAAATGTCTTTCATATTTCGCCTGACTGTAACGTTGTTTTTATGAAATATTAGGGCATATAAATGTTAATTTGCAGTTTAATACGTTGCTTATACAAATAGCCTACATTTTATTTCAACATATTTCAGTCGATTTTTACTCATCTCAGTATAGCAATACAGTTTGCTAAAACATCATCATTCATTCACACATGCGATTTAAATTTAAACTATCTTTTTGCGAGCTGTGGTAAACAGCGCGCATCTCTGCCGTTCATTCATTCATAAACAGAAACCCGATTCACGTGAGAAGGAAAAAAACGTACTACTGTATTCCTCAGCTCGCTCCTCGATATACCCGCACTTCTGAGGTACATTTTCCATTATTATTATTCCTCACAGCGCTGCGAGACGGTGTAAACAAGTAATGATCTGAATAAACTTGTGTTTCTCGAGCTGATATGGGGGCGTTCACAGGATTGCGCGGATTGCCTCAGCCATTTGCGTTTGAATAGCGTGCGCTCTCCGTGGGCGGAGTCACATTACATTTGAATCAGCTGTAATGAGCTCGACTGGAATCGCTCTCTTTTAATACAGATTTCACAAGATGAGAACATTTGTTTTTTATATAAATTACTTCATTTAAAAGAAGAGAATTCAAGCTTCATGCCTGTGTGTCTGTATGCCTGTTTGACTGAGTATTCGCTGAGTTATTGTTCATTTTCGGACGTGTTTCAGAATGGACTACACTGAGAAGGCAGAACTCGCATCACGTTTATTTTTCTTTATTTGGCAAAAAGCACAACACTTTGTTTTTATTGTGAGTATACACAAAAATAATACACATTTAACAGAATCGATTGATGTATGAAACTCCTATGGAAAATCAAAGTCAACAGAGTATTTATGAGTTTCTTTTACACTGATAAAAAAAAAGCGAGCTGGTATCGCCGGCGATACCGCCAACCTCAGGGGATTAATCATAGCCAACTTAAAGGTTTTTGGTACGTATCCTAGAGACAAAGACGAATTAATGATAGTAAGAAGAGGATCTATTGACCTCTGGGAGCATCTCTTTCAGTAGCTTAGTCGGTATAGGGTCTAACATACATGTTGTCAATTTAGATGAATTAACGAGCTTGCAAAATTCTTCCTCTCCTATAGCAATAAATTAATAAAAATTTTCCTCAGGGAGACTAAAATGCACTGCCTGATGCGATACTGTAGTAGAGTTTTGTCCGTGATATTATCAATCTTATAAGTGAAGAAGTTCATAAAGTCATTACTGCTGTGTTGCTTGGAAACTTCTGGGCTTGAAGCTTTCTTTTTAGTTAGTTTAGCCACTGTTTCAAATAAATACCTAGGATTATGTTTATTTTCTTCTAATAGGGTTGAAAAATAAGCAGATCTAGCAGCTTTTAAAGCCTCTCTGTAAGTAATCGAGCTCTCCTTCCATGAAATCCGAAATACCTCTAATTTTGTTTTTTTCCATTTGCGCTCCATTTTTCTGGCTGCTCTCTTAAGTGCCTGAGTGTGCTCATTGTACCACGGCGTTGGACTATTTTCTTTAATCTTCTTTAAGCGCAACAGAGCAACTGTGTCTAAAGTGCTGGAAAAGAGAGAGTTAAAAGTTTCTGTTGCAATATCAAGTTCTTCTAAGCTATCTGGGATGCTGAGATGATGAAACTGATTAGGAAGATTATTGATAAAGCAATCTTTAGTGGCAGAAGAGATAGGTCTAACATATTTATAACACGGAGTCGGCTTTGCAGCCTTGACTAAATGTAATTTACATGAGACTAGATAATGATCTGAGATGTCATCGTATTAGTCCTTGCACTGGCTCTTGGTCAGGTTCCATGTCGATTTTAAAATTATGATGCTGACATACAAAGCATTAGATGGCTTTGCTCCTCATCATCTATCTGCATTATTAATCCTTTACACCCCAAATTGCAGACTGCGCTCATTGCAGTATAATTTGATGGCTGTTCCACAAATCCACTTAAGATTTATGGGTGACAGGGCTTTTTCTGTCTATGTTATATATATATATATATATATATATATATATATATATATATATATATATATATATATATATATATATAAATGTGTGTGTGTGTGTGTGTCTATATATATATATATATATATATATATATATATATATATTTATATTTATTTATTTATTTTTCTTTGAGCTTATAAGTACATCTCACTTTTTTCTCTTTAGATTATCAGGCTGTATGGTGACAGAGGAAGGCTGTGGTTATGTGTCTTCAGCTCTGACTTCAAACCCCTCACACCTGAGAGAGCTGGATCTGAGCTACAATGACGCAGGACAATCGGGAGTTCAGCTTTTCTCTGACAAACGGAACAGTCCAAGCTTTAAACTGCAGATAATTAAGTAAGTTGAGCAGATTTGGACATAGCATTTGCATAACAACAACTAATAGTAGTAATGTCATAAAGGAGTAAGCTTCCTCATTATGGAGATGAAGATTCCTGACAAAAACTAAACAACACTTACTGGCCACTTTATTAGGTACACCTTGCCAGTACTGGGTTTTGACTTAAGATCTGTGTGGAATAGATTCAACAAGGATCTGGAAACATTCCTCAGAGCATCAAGAAATCAAAAGAAATCAAAACTGTTTTAAAAACTTTTGATCTGACTCAGCATGTACATGGACCCACACACAATCGTGGACACACTCTAGATTTACTTATCAGTAAGGGTCTAAACATTTCATTAATTGTTATTAAGGATGTAGCACTGTCTGATCATTTCTGTATTTTCTTTGATATATTGATCTCTCCTGCCATTGAAGCTAAATCTGTGTCTGTCAAGAAGAGATGCTTAAATGAGAACACCAGTGTACTATTTATGAAGGCTACATCCTTAACACCAAGTATATCTGCTGACTCTGTTGATTTTCTCCTTGATTCTTTTAACTCAAAAGTTAAAGGTATAATTGATGATATTGCTCCTGTTAAAGTCAGGAAGAAGAGTGGCAGACAAAAAGCACCTTGGAGAAACTCAACAGCAGTGCAAAATATGAAAAGACAATGCAGAAAAGCAGAGCGCATGTGGCGGAAGACTAAACTTGTAGTCCATTATAACATCTACAAAGACTGCATCCATGCTTTCAATATGGAACTAGGCAAAGCTAGACAGACTTTCTTCTCAAATATTATAAACAGCAATTTAAACAACACACGCACTCTTTTTGCTACTGTAGAGAGACTGACAAACCCCCCAAGCCAGATTCCCAGTGAAATGCTCTCAGTGAACAAGTGTAGTGAGTTTGCTTCGTTCTTCTCTGAGAAAATCAGTAATATCAGAAAGGTGATCAGCACATCCTTGAGTTGCACTGAGGTTAGACAGATCAAACCACCTGAGAAAGTAGTTACTATGTCTGATTTCAAAGAAATTGATGGCAAAATTTAGGAAGAAACTGTACAGCACCTTAAAACATCAACATGCGCTCTTGACACACTTCCCACATCATTTTTCAAAAGTGTGTTAAACAGTTTAGAAGCAGATCTCCTAGAAGTGGTAAATGTCTCACTTCGCTCTGGGAGTTTTCCATACTCCCTGAAAACTGCAGTTGTCAAGCCCCTCCTGAAAAAGAGCAATCTGGATAAGACCATATTAAGCAACTATAGACCGATCTCAAATCTTCCTTTCATAGGCAAGATCATTGAAAAAGTTGTCTTCAATCAGCTGAACAAATTCTTGAGCTTGAATGGATACTTTGACAATTTTCAATCTGGTTTCCGACCGCACCACAGCACAGAGACAGCGCTCATAAAGATAATAAACGATATTCGCTTAAATACTGATTCAGGCAAATTATCAGTGCTGGTACTACTCGACCTCAGTGCTGCATTTGACACTGTTGATCATAACATACTTCTTGACAGGCTGGAAAACTGGGTGGGGCTTTCTGGGATAGTCCTAAAATGGTTCAGGTCATACTTAGAAGGGAGAGGTTATTATGTGAGTATAGGTGACCATAAGTCTGAGTGGACATCCATGACATGCGGAGTACCTCAAGGCTCAATTCTTGCACCACTCCTGTTCAACCTGTATATGCTCCCAATGAGCCAAATAATGAGAAAGAACCAAATTGCTTACCACAGCTATGCAGACGACACACAGCTCTACTTAGCCCTATCGCCTAACGATTACAGCCCCATTGACTCCCTGTGCCAATGCATTGACGAAGTCAACAGTTGGATGTGTCAAAACTTTCTTCAGTTAAACAAAGACAAAACTGAAGTCATTGCGTTTGGAAACAAAGATGAAGTTCTCAAGGTGAACGCATACCTTCACTCTAGGGGTCAAACAACTAAAAATCAAGTCAGGAATCTCGGTGTGTCCCTAGAGTCAGACCTTAGTTTCAGTAGTCATGTCAAAGCAATAACTAAATCAGCATACTATCATCTGAAAAATATTGCAAGAATTAGATGCTTTGTTTCCAGACAAGACTTAGAGAAACTTGTTCATGCTTTCATCACCAGCAGGGTGGATTATTGTAATGGACTCCTCACTGGCCTTCCCAAAAAGACCATAAGACAGTTGCAGCTCATACAGAACGCTGCCGCCAGGATTCTGAGCAGAACCAGAAAATATGAACACATCACACCAGTCCTCAGGTCTTTACACTGGCTCCCAGTTAAATTTAGGATTGATTTTAAAGTATTATTACTGGTATATAAATCATTCAATGGCCTAGGACCTCAATACATTGCAGATATGCTTACTGAATATAAACCCAACAGATCACTCAGATCACTAGGATCATATCAGCTAGAAATACCAAGGGTTCACTCTAAGCATGGCGAGTCCGCTTTTAGCTATTATGCCAGCCGCAGCTGGAACCAGCTTCCAGAGGAGATCAGACGTGCTCCTACAGTAGTCACATTCAAATCCAGACTCAAAACACTTCTGTTTAGCTGTGCATTTACTGAATGAGCACTGTGCCAATGTTCGTCCGACTGTTTGTACTGTATTTTATTTTATTTTTCTAAACTGTTTTAATTATTCTTATTTCTTTTATTATTTTAATTTCTTCTATGTAAAGCACTTTGAATTGCCATTGTGTATGAAATGTGCTATATAAATAAACTTGCCTTGCCTTGCCTTGCCTCAGAGATTTGGCAAGGTGGCTTGGCAAGGGAAAGACACATGGTCAGAGAGGCTTACAGTGGAAATACACATGTGGGGGTCGCCCAAGGGGGGGAAACCATGCACATGGAGGTAGCTAGCCAACACGAAAGCTGCAACAGGCATAACTCTGGCATTGACATCAACAGTGCTGGAGGAACTCAGGGTTTCTCTGAGAAACTCACCTGAGGAGAATATCGCATGCATCCAGTCCGAGGAGTGGAATGGCGAGCAAGCGATGACACCGAGCAGATCCTAGTTACCGGCTACTTGATGCGAGGACACGGGAGGACACTGGCTCCACTCGGAGATTATAGAATCTCGCGAATGTGTTGGGTGTCGCCCAGCCTGCAGCTATGCAGATGTCTGTTAGCGATGCGCCATGCGCTAAGGCCCAAGATGAAGCTACACTCCGTTTTCCCAAATCAGCTGAACCGATTGGGGACTGGAGTCTCCATTCCCCCAGAAGTTGCTGAAACCTTGAGAGCTCGTTGGCTGCACGGTTCAGTTCTCCCGTGAACGGCATGTGAATGTGAACGGCACAAAGCAACCTCAGACGCTTCTGACTCCATATGAGGAGATGGCGGTCGAGTTGCGACATACAGCGGGAGCGTAGACCACCTTGTCAGTTGATGCACGCTACTGTGGCCGTGTTGTCTGTCCGGACTAGTGTTGGCCCTTGAGCAACACCCGGAAGCGGTGCAGAGCAAACCATACTGCCAGCAACTTGAGGCAATTGACATGCAGGAGGCACTGGGGCCCTGTCCAGGTACCTGTGGCAGCATGTCCATTGCACATGGCACCCCAGCCCGTGGCAGAAGCATCTGTTGATACAGCAATATGCCTGGAAACTAAGGGTTCTAAGAGTCTGCCGAAAAGGCCAGGCTGGGATATGGGAGATTTGAGGAAACGGGTTCGCTCGGACTCTCGCATATCGGCCAGGTTGAGCCATAGGTGTCTCTCGTGGACCACTGCTGTGGACATCACCTGACCCAGGGAGCGTACAGTCACTTTCGTCGCCCAGAGAGCGAGGTCGGTGGCGTCACGCAGCTCATCCAAGAGCCCTGGGTCAGCTCCACCCCGTGCATGTCCCTGAGCATCCTGGCCTGGTAGACCTGAAGGATGGCCATGGCATGCAGTGAGGCGGCGGCTTGCCCCGCAGCTCTGTACGATTTTGCCAACAGGGTAGACCTACAGGCCTTGGAGGGGTGCTTAGGATCACTACGCCATGTCGAAGCACTCTGAGGTCACAGCATCGCAACAGAGCGTTCAACAGGGGGAACCCCAGTGTACCCTTTAGCCACGGCCTCATCAAGGGTAGAGAAGGCGGAGGAGGTCGCTGAACGATCACGGGAAGACAACGGGGACTTCCAGGATCTCGTGACCGAGGAAGCATCGTCGGGGCTTTGTTCCACACCTTAACCCTCAGGTCACCCTGGCCACCAGCCAAAGTACCACATCTCGTGGAGGGGACAGATTGGGGTGTGGCAGAGGGGACTCTACCTCTAGTGAGGTCATGGAGTCAGCACCGCAGCACCGCGATAAGCCCAAAAACGCTAGACAGCGCTCGTGCCCATCAGATGACAACACGGAACAACCACACCCAGAAGTGCAAGGGCGAGACATCTTTAAAAAGACGTGCCACGTACAAAGCTCTTTTTGTGAGAGGAAAACTCAGCAGCTGTGCTGAAGCGCCCAGGGAGAACACACACACTGTTGCAGACCACTGCACTGATCAGCAGGCGGGAATGTGAGGCGGAAATGTGAAACTCGCTGGATTACGCCGTCACACCAACACAGACTGGAGAGCTGCTCGTCTCATAGAAACTCGAAGTAGACACTCAGAGAAACAGGCTTGCAGGAGTGAAGAGGACCTCTTGGCTCCGAAGCAGAAACATGACTGCATATTGACAGCGTCTGTCCTTATATACCCACGAGGTGGGGCGGAGTTACGCTATGCAAATTCTGCAGACCCATGGCATTTCCTTGCCATTGGCTCGTTTTGTAATACTCAAAGGTGATATGCTTTCTAAGTGAAACCTTATTCGTCAGTCACTGATGTAACTCGAAGTGACTGAACAAAAGGGAAACGCACTTCCCTGTCATACAGTGAGCTATAGGACGTGGTTACTCGCGCTGTAGACAAGCTGGGGGTAGAATGGGACAGCAAGCCCGCTAAAAAGCAGGCACAGTCGAAGCCGGACGACCGATTTTTGACCAGCCGCACCCCAGTCCAGCCCAGCCCTGCAAGCCTCTACCTTTCTTCCAAGACCTCCACCAC
The DNA here is from genome assembly GCA_022829025.1 of Squalius cephalus. Taxonomy (NCBI): domain Eukaryota; kingdom Metazoa; phylum Chordata; class Actinopteri; order Cypriniformes; family Leuciscidae; genus Squalius; species Squalius cephalus. Next base: position 11,498,766 of record CM040797.1, on the reverse strand, counting down.
GAGGTCTCAAAGTCTTGGAAGTAGTCCTTTTCAGCACGCATTACTAATCTTGCTGCTGTTGATTTCACTCTTTCCAAAATGGCGGAGCATGGCTATGCTGCGATGCTGGTCGTAGAAGAGACTCTTGCGGCCCATCTCGTACCGACTTCTGCTCCAACTTGGAAGTCACGGCCCCTGCTGCCATCCAAACCGTGTAGGATTACTTCCACTTTGGTTGGAAAATCTTACATGGCCGCCAGACAGGCAGCAGCCACTCTTCATTCTATGGCTGTGCTCCAAGCTTATCAAGCTGACTTAAGGAGCTGGATGAAGGAGAGGGCCTGACTCCAGAGGCTGTTAAGGAGTTCAGACGGGCTTCTGACTTGGCGGTTAGAGCTATCAAGCAAACTGCCCGGCCAATAGGCAGGTCCATGGCAGGAATGGTGTCAGTAGAGTGCCATGTTTGGCTCACTCATACTGACATTAAAAAAAGGATAAGACTTTCCTGTTATATGCCCCCATGTCTAAGGACAGACTATTTGGTGAGTCTGTGACTGCTGTGGTGGAAAAATGTCAGACAGCGAAACAGCAATCTGCTGTTTTTTGCCAGCTCATCCCACTCAGGTCTAGGGAGATTGAGTGGCAACCACCTTCAGTTAGTTCACGCTTGTCTTCTTTACAGCACCCCCGTGAGGTGCAATGAAGTAAGCCATCGCCTATGGAGTCCCCTCACAGAGACTGTGGCAACGCAGAGGGATAGACCTGAGTTTGACGGCCAAGGCCTCCCGTTCTCAGATAAACGGCAGCAGTTCCTGATTCCTTCGCTCATCCTCTGAGGCCAAGCCCTCCATTGGAGAGTTTGGATGAACTGTGCAAGCGTATTTGCCTCTCTCATTGTGGCCTCCTGGCTCCGGTCTTAACTGTCCCACCGCAGATTGTGCCTCTGGCAGTTTTAGACAGAGCCGTCTTGACGAGCAATGCCTCAGACACGCATTGCAGTTTGCGTCAGATTTTGGACTTATGTCGGTTAAACCTTGTGCTCAGAGTGAGCAAATTCAAAATGCTGACGTTAAAGTCCATTTTATCTCATATCTGAACCGGAGATTGGATTGTGACCATCGATCCTAATAATGCGTACTTCCACATTCAGATTGTCAAGAGACACAGGAAGTTCCTCAGATTCGCTTTCGAGGGCAAACCTTACCAATACTGTTTTCTTCCGTTCGGACTGGCTCTGGCACCATTGCGGCTCCAGGGCATCCGGATCTTGAACTTCCTGGACGATTGTCTGATATTAGCTCAATCTCAGGATTTGGTAATAGTTCATTGAGACTTGGTACTCAGTCATTGGAGGAGCCTGTGTTTATGTCACGGGTGACTAGTCGCGGAGAAGACGGAACGAATATTCGGAGTTAAGGTTCCTATGGGGAGCGCTTTCAGCGTGGGACCCACCGAATCTCCGGTTTCGGGTAAACCCGCAAACGCCGGCTATTCTAATGTTTTAATCAGAAACAGGTGCGTAAGGATGGTCCGCGGGGTCCCGATTGGAGAGCGCTTGGACTGAGTTTAAAAGGGCATCATATCGAGTCAGAAGGAGGTTGTTGCTCGGTGAGGTCGTTGCTCAGCGAAGGGGGTTGGTTCCGGGTTGCAGATGCGGCAGATGAATGGAAGCCATGAGCAGGGTCTATCAAGGAGAGAGAGATGAGTGATATTCTGAGTTGGATTATGACATTATTGACGATTCTTGTAACTGTTTCAAAAAACCTATGATGTGAAACTGACTGTCTAAAGGAAGTTGTCGTTGCAGTGAGTGACCTACACTTCCCCATTGTTGCGATCAGGATTATCTTGATGGGGGATGGATGAGACGCCGTGCTGAAGCCTTACCTTTGTGAGTGGAGTGATTCACAGTATCTTATAGTCTTTATTCATGTGTGTTTACCTGTGTGGATTGTAGTGAACACGAGTGTGGAGAATGCATTGCTGAAGCAATGGTGGTTTCAACCTAACTCCATTCTCTCTGCCTGAGCCCCGAACAGAACAGTTACACTGGTGAGCAACCTACCTCCATTCTCTCTGCTTGTGCCCCGAAGAGAACAGTTACACTGGTGAGCAACCTACCTTCATTCTCTCTGCCTGAGCCCCGAAGAGAACAGTTACACTGGTGAGCAACCTACCTCCATTCTCTCTGCCTGAGCCCCGAAGAGAACAGTTACGTTGTTGAGCAACCTACCTTCATTCTCTCTGCCTGAGCCCCGAAGAGAACAGTTACACTGGTGAGCAACCTATCTCCATCCTCTCTGCCTGAGCCCCAAAGAGAACAGTTACACTGGTGAGCAACCTACCTCCATTCTCTCTGCCTGAGCCCCGAAGAGAACAGTTACGCTGTTGAGCAACCTACCTTCATTCTCTCTGCCTGAGCCCCGAAGAGAACAGTTACACTGGTGAGCAACCTATCTCCATCCTCTCTGCCTGAGCCCCGAAGAGAACAGTTACACTGGTGAGCAACCTACCTCCATTCTCTCTGCTTGTGCCCCGAAGAGAACAGTTACGCTGGTGAGCAACCTACCTTCATTCTCTCTGCCTGAGCCCCGAAGAGAACAGTTACACCGGTGACATTTACATATACATTTTCAAAAGAGTGTTGCTATCATGTCAGCAAATGACTTTTCTGGGCATGGATCTAGACTCTCGCATGATGCTGGCATGACTTTCTCCCGTACGTGTTCAGTTATTACAGTGCTGTCTAAGTCAGTTTAGGACAGGAAGTCTAGTCCACATGGGTTTGTGCCGCAGACTGATGGGTCTTATTGCAGCAGCGTCCCCTGTGGATCATATGGGCCTGCTCCACATGAGAATCAAGTAGTGAGCCTCATATGTCAAAGGTTTGGCCGACCAGAGGTGAATTTGTTTGCTTCGAGCATGACGACTTTATGCTTTCCTACCAATTCGATTACTCTCAGTAGTTCTGCTTAGAGTACGAGCGGACGAAGTGGGACATCTGTTGCTGGTGGACCTGTTCTGGACCACTCAGATATGGTTTTCAGGCCTTGTCAGTCTGTTAGTTGGCTTAGGTTTCCCTCAGACCAGACCTGCTGACTCAGGCCCAGGGTATGATTTGACACCCCCATCCGGACTTATGGATGCTGTGGGTGTGGCCCCTGAGCGGGGAGTGCTAATGTATTCTGATCTCTCGGCTGAGATTTCAGATACTATTCTTAACTCTAGGGCCACCTCTACAAGGCACCTGTATGCTTGTATGAGAGTTCAATACTGAAGTTCCTGCAGAGTCGTTTTTCAGTGGGGGCAGCGCCATCCACTCTTAAGGTTTATGTGGCAGCTATATCTGCTGAGCATGTGCCCATAGGAGGTATTTCTGTAGGACGTCACCTCCTGGTTTCTCGTTTTCTACAGGGGATGAGACGGCTTAGGCCTTTCCGCCCTGTACGAGTCCTCTCCTGGGATTTATCTATTGTCCTGGAAGGCCTAGCATATCATCCATCCGATCCATTGGAGTCTGTGTCAGAAAAGTTTTTGACCCTTCAGGTGGTTCTTTTGGTGGCTCTATCATCTCTTAAGAGAATAGGGGACCTGCAGGCTCTTTCTATCAGCCCTTTTTGTATGGACTTTGCCCGGGTGTTGGTATAAGTCTTGCTGAGACCTAGGCCAGGTTATATTCCTAAGGTTGCATCAACCCCTTTTCGTTCCCAGCAGGTGGTCTTGGAGGCTTTTCACCCTCTGACTCGGAGACTGGTAGTGATGTGCGGCCTCTATGCCTCTGGCCGGTGAGAGCGTTAAAGATCTATGTCGACTGCTCAGCCCAGTGGCGTAGACCGGAGCAATTGTTTGTGTGTTGTAATGGTAGAAACAAAAGAGCTGCCGTCTTGTGTCGTACATGTATATGAATTTAGCATTAGGCTTTATGTTTTTACTCCAATCTCATTTCATAACGTACATTTTAGTCTGGCACCAGTTTGGCTAGTTGCTACAATGTAAAGTCTATGCAACAATAATATGCTTACTATTATGAGTGGAAATGTCTTACCTTAAAAATCGTTCTCATCTTCAAATCACGTTCTTCTAATTCTTCTGAGGTAAATCCAAGGTAAACAGCACAGCACAAACATAACGTGTCTTCCAAACTCGATGAAAAGCAGGAGTACTGAAGTCTATGATTCTTTGTTTAGAGGCAATGAGGTCTGCGTTCCTTCACGTGGACGATTTGCATGTCAGTTGCTCTTGCGCGCATGGGTGTGGTCACATTAGAGTAAATGAGCATGGGCAGGAGAAACTGTACATGTCGTTGCTTTCATACGGATTACTTAAACAGAGAGTATTTGTTTTTGATATAATTTACATCATTTAAAAATAGAGACTTCAAGCTTTGTAAAGACATGTCTCACGTCAGTGTGGCAATTATTTGCCAAGTTACAGATCATTTTCTGTCGCGTTTCAGAATGAACTTCACATAGAGAGAGACGGCAGAACGTGCATCGTTTTTTTATCTTTATCTTACGAAAACCCAACATTTAGTTTTTATTATGAGTGTACACAAATAAAAGAAGACATTTAACAGTTTGAATGATGTATAACACTTATATGTAAGATCAAAATCAACAGAGTATTTTGAGTCTCTTTTGCACTGATAAGAAAAAAAGCGAGCTGGTCTCGCCGGCGCAACCGCCGACCCCAGGGGGTTAACTTGTAATCCGTGCTTACTGTCTTTTTTTTTTCTCTTGTACACTACTTTTTTACCAGTCTATCAAACAACTGTGGTAAGTCGGAAACAGTCAACAAACATGGTAAGTCATGTCATCTTCACCTGTTATTGTAACTTGCACTGCCTGCCACATATTTAGTGTAGCCTTCTCTGTCAGCGATGAGGGTTTTACATGTGATAAATGCAGAGAAATAGTCAGGCTGACAGAGATTTCAGAATTAGAGACATGCATCCAGACTTTAATCGAGAATAGTATGAATGCAAGGGCTCTAGTTACGGCTTTGGATGCAACTAGCTTAAGGAAGCAGAAATTGAAATATACAAAACACAGCCATCCGATTAGAGCATCAAACAGGTTTTCTCCTCTCAGTAACGCACCAACTGAGAAACCTGTTGAAACTGCCCTAGTTATTTGCTCTAGGTAATTCTATTGTACAGAACGTGAAAAAAAGAGACATCAGCCACCATAGTCACATGTTTGCCGAGAGCCAGAGCGCCTCACATCAAAGCAAATTTAAAAGTGCTGGCTAATGCTAAATGTAAATTCTCTAAGATTGTTATTCACATCGACACGAATGATACACTATATTGCCAAACGTTTTGGGATGCTTGCCTTTACATGCACATGCACTTTCAACGACATCCCATTTTTAATCCATAGGGTTTAATATAGAGTTGTGTTTGTGGGAATTTTTGACAATTCTAGAAGCACATTTGTAAGGTCAGGCACTGATGTTGGCCTGGCTCACAGGCCTGGCTCACAGTTTCCGCTCTAATTCATCCCAAAGGTGTTCTATCGGATTGAGGTCAGCACTCTGTGCAGGCCAGTCAAGTTCCTCCACACCAAACTCTCTCATCCATGTCTTTATGGACCTTGCTTTATGCACTGGTGCGCAGTCAGTTTGTTCACTGGTGCGCAGTTGGAACAGGAAGGGGCCATCCCCAAACTGTTCCCACAAAGTTGGGAGCATGAAATTGTCTAAAATGTCTTGGTATGCTGAAGCATTAAGAGTTCCTTTCACTGGAACTAAGGGGCCAAGCCCAAACCCTGAAAAACAACCCCACACCATAATCTCCCCTCTATCAAACTTTACACTTGGCACAATGCAGTCAGGCAAGTACCGTTGTACAACAACCGCCAAACCCAGACCTGTCCATCGGATTGCCCCAGACAGAGAAGCATGATTTGACACTCCAGAGAACACGTTTCCACTGCTCTTGAGTCCAGTGATGGTGTGCTTTACACCACTGCATCCGACGATTTGCATTGCACTTGGTGATGTAAGGCTTGGATGCAGCTGCTCAGCCATGGAAACACATTCCATTAAGCTCTCACTGTTCAACTAATCTGAAGGCCACAAAGTTTGGAGGTCTGTAGCTATTGACTTTGCAGAAAGAAAGATTTCTGCGCACTGTGCACCTCAGCATGCGCTGACCCCGCTTTGTGCTTTTACATGGCTTGCCACTTCGTGGCTGAGTTGCTGTTGTTCCCAATTGCTTCAACTTTGTTATAATACCACTAATAGTTGACTAATAGTGAGAAAATTGCACAAATAGACTTATTGCACAGGAGGCAACCTATACCTGTACCACGCTTTAATTCACTGAGCTCTTGAGAGCGACCCATTCTTTAACAAAATGTTTGTAGAAGCAGTCTGCATGCCTAGGTGCTTGATTTTATACAACTGTGGCCATGGAAGTGATTGGAACACCTGAATGTGTCAGTCGGAGATCACTAAAAATAACATTAAAGAGGTGTGGGAACTCGAATGTATGATGTTAGACATTGTATTATGCTCTGGCCCCCTCCCTGTTCACCGGAGTTATGAGATCCATAGCAGACTGTCATCACTCAGTGGCTGGCTTTCTGTCAAAGTGGTGTCCACAAAATAATGTAGGGTTCATAGACAATTGGAAAAGATCTGACCTTTTGAAAAGAGATGGTATTCATTCTTCCTGGAGTGGTGCCGCTCTTCTCTCTGGTAATATGGCACATAATCTTAGAGTTTAAACTTGACTAAATGGGGCCAAGGTCAGAAAGCAGAAAGACTGATTAACCTGTTAAGCCTCACCAGTGCGTCGGCGCACTGAAGCGTTTTTTTTTTTATTTAGTTCAAATTTACTATCAGATTTAATGTTATACCTTGACACACTATACATCATTAAAAAGATATGAGACTCAAGTTTCAGTATTTGACCACTATTGTATTCTGAGAAACTCATAGCGACAGTTATTTCTTAATTTGTGTCAGGAGTTATGAAATGAAAAAATGAGTCGATACCTTTGATATGAATTATGCGCGTCAGCTGCTTTCATTCATAAAAAAACTCCCGTGCCGTCGTCATGACAGCGATACACAAAACAACGTCCTTCTAGGCTTTAGCTCAAAAATGTGCAGATTTGGAGAAATATTGATATATTCTCATAGGTTTACATCAGATTTCTATAGACAGGAATAATATTTCTACCAGAAAGACTCGGAAGATAAAGTGATGTAACAAGCATATTTTTATTGGCAGCCCAGCAAGCATTGTAAAGTTCTTTGGCGTAGGCCCCGTCCATAGTTCGTAATCCGAGGGTAGCGGATCTGCATCTCCTGCCTGAAGACGAAGGCAGGGGCGCAGCCGACCCCCTAGAAGGTATAGACAGGACCATCCTGGTGGTGGTGGGGAGGGTGGAGGTTGATGTCGCGTCGGCATCTGCGAACTCAAACATGAGTAAGTACCATCTTTTATACAGAAAGTATAAAGACGTGATTGGATAGAGATGAAGGTAGTAATGACGTAGTGATTGAGTCTTCCTGGCAGAACTTAGCTAAAGCTTCCATTTATTGAATTTATACCCAAATGCGTCGATGTAATCATTATACGCGAATGCATAACTCTGATACTGTGTTTTCAATTCATACCAATAGCCTGAGGGCGCCCTCGCCGCCCTGTGCACAGTTTTAGTCCATATATAGAACACATGAAGAAGTGCCATAATCATGTGACATTCGGCGTCACTGATACACACAAAGCTAACAAGACATGCAGATACAGACGTTTTGAAGACAATAAACATGTTTGCTATGATATTTGAGTTACCTGTGTTTTTCAAGCCATGCCAGGTATTTCCATAATAATAGATTATATTTATAATGTAATGCTAATCTATATAGACTAATTGTGCAGAATGCTATACCAATAGTATATTTTCTGTCTGATTTTTTTTATCTGAAGCCAAATTAGATCACAGAAGATTATTTAAAATACTCGATTTGCTTTATAAAGTAAGTTTATAAGCACAAACATGGTTTTAATCTCATAAATTGTCGTGTATTGATGGTGTGCTAAGCTAACATGCTAGCTAGCACTAGGTGCACCTGCCAGGCTGCCACCTAGAAGTTATACTTTTATGATTTTTTGAACGCTTACTGAAATGTTTCTTTATTCAAAAAATGCATTTGATACAGTTTAAAATGTGGGGTGAACTTTGAGAAAAGAAATTAGGCACTGAAACCCTATGAATAGCATGTGAATAGCCAGTCGTTAGTAACTATAATGCAGACAAAAGAAATGCATATTTAGAGCCATAACCAGGCTGGAGAAGTGTGAATGTGTGCAGGGGGAGACTGAGACTGAATGGGGCTCGTTTGCACCACAAAACAATAGAGACAATATACTGGATAGATGCTTAGAAGATGGCAATAAACATCAGAAGCATCTTAGCGTCAAATCAAAATAAAGTCACATGACATGGTCTTGAAAAACATTTAACTAAATACAGAGTTTTGGACTTATTATCTTCAGATTTTAAACATAAAATGTTTAGACATGTGACTTTAGTTGTAGTGCATTTCTAGATTGCTACAGTGCCAACTTCAATTTTATTTTCATGAGGATGTTTCATAAAAAATAATTTCTAATAATTTTACAAAACTTTGAAGCTATTTATAACATTTTTTTTCATTATGACAATAATTAATTCTACATTTACAATAAACTGCCAGGTGTCAGCTTTCAAATGAGATCATACTTGTGCTGTTAGTACAAAGGGTTCATGAACTGTATCTGTTTCAGTTTGGGTATGTCATTTCTGGGGATTTTTCAAAAGTGGGGTTGCAGCTTAACAGGTTAAACCGTCCATCTGCTAGCCTCCTCATGTCATAGAAGTCAGATAAATCCCAACATACAGAAAGACTTTCACCTAGATATCATCACATAGACACTCTGTCTGTTCCCCAAATTTGGAAATACAAAAAACTCCCAAACCCGTTTTATGGTAAACAATTTAATTGATGTTTAATAAATAAAAAAAAACAATATAATACAGATAAACAAATAATAAAGCTTGGTTTGCTGAATATTAGATCACATTCTACACAAGTATTTTTTGGTAAATTATATGATCACAGATCATAACCTAGTCCTAGATGTTCTGTGTTTGACAGAAACTTGACTAAAACCAGATTACTTTAAATGAGTCTACCCCTCAAGATTACTGTTATAAACATGAGCCTTGTCTGAAAGGCAAAGGGGGAAGTGTTGCCATAATGTATAATAATATTTTCAGTATTACTCAGAGGTCTAGTTTCAAGTATAATTCTTTTGAATTGATGGTGCTTTATGTAACATTATAGTGCAAGTTATAAATCCAGTTTGACATTTGTACTAGCTACTGTATACAGGCCACCAGTGTGCCATACAGACTTTATCAAAGAATTTGCTGATTTGCTTCGGAATTATTACTGACTGGAGACAAAGTATTATTTGTTGGCGATTTAAATATACATTTAGATACTGAAAAAGTTGCATTGGGATTGGCATTTACAGACATTCTAAACTCTATTGGAACTCACAACACGTGTCAGGACTTATTGTCGTAATCATACTGTAGACATAATATTGTCTCATGGAATCAATGTTGATGCCAGAGCGATGACATCTCAGATCATTATCTATATTTGTATATACTCCATTTAGTCAAGGCTGTAAAACAAACCTCCTGTTACAAGACACTGGCACAAAAAATCAGATCTTTTACTCGCATCTAACAGATCAAAATTTGTTGCACATGTGTAAACACAAAAATCCGCACAAGATCCAATTTTTTCGCATCTGATCTGAGCCACTTGCAAATGTGGTTTTAAATCTGATACATATCCGATATATGGACATCCGACCTACGTCTAAACACGCATATCCGATTCCCCTTTGAATTCCAAGCCACTACAAGGTTTTAAGTTGTATTATGGGGCAGAGCTTTTTATTGGGAACTTTATATTTATCTTTGTAAAGAAAAGAAATTGCACAAACACAGAAACATTCAGCATCTGGTTTTCAACCTCTGCCCGTGACTTTTATAAATAATACAGCTTCACTTCAGAAACCTACATATTTCTCAGCAATGAGGTGATAACTTCGCTGCAATTAATTAAACCAACAAGCTTCACTATTAGGTTACTCACTCGCGCACTCACTCACACTCTCTCTCTCTCTCTCTCTCTCTCTCTCTCTTTCCTTTGCTCTGGTTAATTCATAAAAAATATATTACAGCGCTACTTTATTTCACTTCAGAAATCTAGATCTGAGCTGTAGATAAACGAAAAATTAATAAATAAATCAGAACGATATATCTTTTCCGTCAGACTTTTGACCAGCAAAATATTCATGAGTCAGGACAGCTGTTACCTTGTGCCCCAGGGCCCAACAGGCCCCAGCAGGCCTGATGTCATCTGCCTTGCCTAGTCAGACTTTTCTTCAGACTGCAAAACTGCAAACTTACCATCACTGAACGGTCAACCATCAACTCTTGGCCTTCTCGGCACTTCAGGATGCCACGGGACGCCCAGCGTGCCCTCAGCAGGCCAGGCGACTCACAACAGCCATGTGATCGAAGCCACCATGCGAGCTCCGACCCACAACAGCATCGGAACCACACGATGGCAACTTGCACCAATGACTTTTGACACTCAGGGACCCATCAACGCACTCCAATTTCAACCACTTCAAGAATTGTATCCACTGCAACCGACTTGGAAGTATCAATTTAATGAGGTGCTCTGAAATAAGCTGATGGTTCTTTTCATACTAAAATAGATCTTGCTCCATAGTTCTATTTCCTGCTTCCGGTTCCATAACACTCACCCCTTTACCTATGCATGTATGTGTGGATGAATGTATGTATGTTTGTTTGTTTGTTTAGTGTTAGTTATGTTTGTGAGTTAGTTAATAAAACTTGTGCACAATATGGATGTGGTTTCTAAGTGTCTCTGCTTGCATACAAAGTCCCTTTTACGATCTTGATCTTGTTACATGCTCTAAGCACTGTAGTCTAGATGGAAATAGGGGTCCACGCGCACCCCCCGGCTTTTTTTATGCCACCTGATTTTTTTAAATCCTTAAAGTGTCTATTTTCAGAATATGCAAGGTACCAAGCTGAAATAATGTCCCAAAGGCTTCATTTTTAACCCTTTGCTGCACCTGACCGGAACCTGTAAAATCAAAAAATTATATAGAAAGTGGCATAACATTTTAAGTAAACAACATACAGAGACAAATGAACAAATTTTCCCATACAATTCTGACCCCAGGAATTTAATGGAATGGTTATTTTTGACATTTGACAACATATTGACCCTATTTCTGGACAAAAATAGCAAAAAATGGCCAAATATGTGTAGAGGATCAACTATATTTTCGTTTTCTCAAGCGCATAGGGTGAATTTTTTTTCACAACCTGTTATTTCTTTATCATTCAAGTGTATATTTTAAGATTAAATTTGGTACCAAGCTGAAATAATGTCCAAAATGCTTTATTTTTAACCCTTTGCACCAAACCCGAAAAATCTAATGTGATATAAAGTGCCATAACTTGTGATGTAAACAACTCACAGAGACAAATGGACACATTTTTCCATACAATTCTGACCCATTGAAATTGTTATTTGTTATATTTTACAACATCTTGCCCATCTATGGTCAAAAACAGCAAAAAAAGCTTATTTGACAACGTTTTTATTATACTAATAGCAGCCTAAAATGGGGTTTATTTGAACCTTTTACTGCACTTATCCTGAACCTGAAGAAATTTAAAATAGCTTTACATTTGAAGTAAACAAAACAAAGCAAATTAACTTAAAAAAAAAAAAAAAAACTACAGAAAAAATTCCAAAAAGGTCCAAAAAGTTGACTAACTGCCAGTTTGGGAATGTTGGTGCTTTGCAGTTGGCAGTTGGTGGCCGTTGGTTGGTACCTGCAGATCGCCATCTTCCACTGCTCTCTCTTTTGGAACAATTTCACTAAGTATTTGAAACTATAATTATGATATACTGTACCTTTGTAGTCATAACTTAAAGTAATTTTTCAACAGTTCTTACAATAATCACAGGCTTTCGGAAAGCAAGAAGCTGTCATATCTTCACAGTATCCGAGATATGAGACTCTGTGAAGCAGCCAGTTCACCATACCGCATGATGGATATTTGTGAACAGATTCCATTAACATTAGAGGACTTGCCTTTGGATACATTTGGCTATCACCAATACTGCTATAAAAGCTTGCAGGGAAAATAGATCGTTTACAAGTGTCAAAGGCTTCTACATCTGGTGAATCATCATCATTGAAAAAGGACTCTCCGCACCATGTCAAATCTCTGTCAATTCAATCTGAAGGAGCTCCAAGGAGGTGTTCCTTCTTGTTTCCCAATCAGTACATTTTCTGTGACAAAGCAAAATCCAAGTTCAAGCGCAAGACTGAAGAGCTTACAAAGTTTCAAAGTTGGAAACATAAGGAACCAGCCTGGAAAGTTATTGAACCTAGGGCACAGGAATTAAAGAAAGAGGCTCTTTATCACAAGGAGCAGGACAAGGACCTTTTTGCAATGGAAGCTAAGTATCATCCATCATGCAGAAACAACTTCAACACAGAGTACCAAACCCATGAGCGTGGAAGGGAGAGAGCAGAAAAGGCAGCAGACAACATTGACAGCCTGCAGGCCCATAAGATAGCAGCACATAACAAGTCGTATTGTAAAGGATTACATTCTTTGGAATGTGATTTAATGCAAAGAGGTTGTCCAGCTAAGACCCATGTGCAACTTGTACATGAAGACATTGGAAAATCAAGGTTCCCTTTCGAGAACAGTCACTTCATATTGCGTAGCTAATACACAGTGGCAAACTCCTTTCCTCGAGAATATTGAAGCTAATAATTTAAAACGCAGTGCAGCTGCACAGCGAACACAGCAGAGCGTCTAGCTCGCCCATTGGCTATGCTGCGGCAACTGCACAACCTATGACCAAGCGCCTCTGACACGCGACCCAATCAGATGACATTGGGCCCAACACATCAGAGCGCACCTAAATGGGCGTGGCCTTAGTCTATAAAGGAAGCCCATTCTGGCCAAACAGCAGATTTTCTCTCCTTCAGCTACTCTTCACTTCTCTGACCTCCTCTGAAGCTTTCGCCATCGAAACAAGCCAGAACAGCTAGAGCAAGCCTTGGATACAGCAGACAGCGCCTTCAACTCACCTCGAAGTCGCTTCTCTTCTGTCGCTGCTCTCCTGAGGCCATCCGGCGAGAAAAATGCTATATCCTTTTACTGCTACTGTTGTGTTCGCTGCTGCGACACTCAGTTCTAAAAGAGTCAAATTAAGCGAACGTTGTTTCAAATGCCTCGCCCCTCGTGCACCTCATGCAGAGCACTCATACACGAGGAAGATGGGCGCTCGGAGTGTGCCACGTGCCTGGGACCCACCCACACTGAAGCTGCACTCTCTGCCGCGGGCTGCTCTCACATCTCAACGCTGCGGACATGGCTAGCTCTCTTTCGAGACGGCGACACTGCTACTCCTGCACTTCCCTTTCCGGCACTACTTCAGCCGCCGAAGAAGTTCCACAGCCAACGACAGCCCGGGCACATGGAATTAAGGGAGCCCACACCGGCTACGTCCCTGTGTGCCTCACTTTCTCCATCGCAGTCTACTTCGCCGGTCCTGTTCACTCAGGCAGACCAACGCCCCTCTCCCTTCAAGCGGCAGGTCTCGTCTCCTTCGGCGGATTGCTCAAATTACACAACGACAGCCTCTCCATTGCTGCCTCTGAGGAAGAGTGGATGGGCTCGGTTGACCCCGCCCTCTCACAGTCTGGTGCTAGCGCTGCTGCTACCGGAACTAATTCAGATGCTGAGATGCTGCGTATCTAGCCTGGGAAAACCCAGACAACTTCCGGCAAATTTAGATTTGCTCTGCAAATAGTCTGGCAAAGAACTCATTCAAGCCCATTTCTAATCCGTCGAAATCGCGGCACCAATCAGAAACGTTGGGGCGGGCTTTACACGATGACGATCGCACTGATTGGTTTTAGGTCTATCCAATTGCGCCCAGAGGCATTTGAGCGATGTGCGTTGGTGAAGCGCACATTATTATATTCAAATTGCAAACACATAAGGACAGTCTCCATGAAAGACCCTGTGGCAGATGAACGTGCTACTACATTTCTCTCCGAAACGGTAGGAAATTAAATTAGATTTAATAGAGGATTTTAACTGTGACAAGATGATTGACAGGGCAGTTTACGTGACAGGATGCACGCGACAGATCCGTCCGATAAAGATGAAGTAGTATGTCCCAAAGCTTGCCTACTTTTTTGCTACACATTCAAAAGTAAATACCTTTTCTTCACAAAAAGAGTTCATACTTTTATGGCGTAGTGTAACTTAGGCGAATTGGGACGCAGCATATGGCTTTATACGAGGACGATCGCTCTGATTGGTTTTAGGTCTATCCAATTGCGCCCAGAGGCATTTGAGCGATGTCCGTTGGTGACGCCCCTTTGGAAATGAGTTATTAATGAAGCTTTGCCAGACCATAACTCAGTTACTACTGAGAATGATCTGGTTTTAACCAGGCTACTGCGTATCCTCACTGTGGCCGTTTCAGACCTCAGTCTCAAATGGGCCTCGTCTGAGGAGCCACCTAGAAGCCGGCTGGATGGATGGTTTCTGCCTGGGTGCCAGCAGGCCCCCGTCACAAGCCAGCGCCTTTTTTTCCTGAGGTCCACGACGAACTCACAAAATCATGGCGTGCGGCGTACTCAGCATGCACGAGCGCTTCTACTTCCGCCACGCTCTCCTCTGTTGACGGCGCACCGGAAAAAGGTTATGAGAAGCTGCCACCGCTCGAAGAAGCAGTTGCCGTCCATCTATGCCCGCCCACTGCTGTTGGCTGGCGATCCAGAGCGCTTCACCCTTCTAAGCCCTGCCGAAACACTTCAGCCCTCGCTGGACGCGCCTTTTCTGCTTCCGGTCAGGCTGCATCAGTTCTACACACCATGGCGGTGTTACTGGTATTTCAGGCCAAGCTTCTCCAGGCAATGGATGAGTCTGGCCCGAACCCTGAGGCGTTCCATGACCTACGCAGCACCACAGACCTAGCACTGCGAGCTACAAAGGCTATCGCCCAAGCGATCGGCAGAGGTATGACTAACCTCGTCATGCTCGAGCGCCATCTGTGGCTGAACCTCATGGACATCAAGGAGGCGGATAAAACGGCTTTCCTCAATTCACCTGTCTCCAGCACCGGTCTCTTTGGCCCGGCTGTGAAAGGGTTTTCTCAGAGATTCACCTAGGCACAGAAATCTTCTCAAGCTATGAAGCACTTCCTGCCTAAGCGCTTCAGCTCTGCCTCAAGCCGCCACAAGAACACGCCGCCTCCTCAGCCAGCGAAACCAGTGCCTCGGGTCTCTCAGCCCTGCCCTGCGGCTGATACCCGCCATCGAGGGAAGAGAGAGGGTCTGAGTCTCGCTCTAGACAGACCGCCCTCGAAAAGAGCTCATTTAAATCTCGTAGCTCCCTGTTCAGTTCAGGCGGCTGGAGATTTTTATATTGTAGTCATTGGACCCGTTGCACGGCACGCGCCTATACAAACAAACACTGTTTTTACATCGACCCAAATAAAGCACAAAAAGAGTATGTTTCATGGGTAATCGGTCCCCCTTCACTAGGCGGCCCCACCTGTTGTCACTCTATCTCTGTGACGGGCTTGTCATAGCCCAGAAGAGAAAATGTGCACAAAACACAACACAAGGTTATTAGGTCCCCCTATGCTAGGCAGCCCAGCCCCAATGTATATTCAAACCCTAGCCACAAGGCCCAGGTCTGGCAAGCCATCCCTGGAGTGTCGAAATGGGTTTTGTACATTATAAAGCAAGGTTACTCGTTCCAATTCGCTCGCAGACCCCCACGGTTTCAGGCGGTCGTCGAGACCTCGGTGAGAAGCGGCGTGGCTCATGTGCAATCTGCTAGAAAAAAGGGCGTTAGAATTAGTCCCCCCCGCGCTGAGCCGGTCAGGCTTTTATAGCCGTTACTTCCTTGTACCAAAAAAGGATGGTGGCACTCGCCCCATTCTAGATCTGAGACATCTGAACAAAGGTTCGCCCGGGGGATTGGTTTTTTTTACGGTGGATCTGAAAGACGCTTACTTTCACATTCAGATAACGTCCCATCACAGACCATTCTTGAGATTCACCTTCGAGGGGCAAGCTTATCAATACACGGTCATACCGTTCGGTCTGTTTCTAGCAGCCCGTACTTTCACAATGTGCATGGACGCAGCGCTTTCTCCCCTGAGGCAACGAAGTGCACGTGCTGAACTATCTCGGCGATTGGCTCATTATGTGTCAGTCAAAGACCGAATTATTGACACACAGATCCATTCTCCTCAGCTATTTGGAATGCCTGGGGCTCAGGGTAAATTTTTCCAAGAGCAAACTATTACCCAGCCTGAACGTAATCTTTCAGGGCACAGTTATCGAGTCCTTTTTCAATGATGATGATTCACCAGATGTAGAAGCCTTTGACACTTGTAAACGATCTATTTTCCCTGCAAGCTTTTATAGCAGTATTGGTGATAGCCAAATGTATCCAAAGGCAAGTCCTCTAATGTTAATGGAATCTGTTCACAAATATCCATCATGCGGTATGGTGAACTGGCTGCTTCACAGAGTCTCATATCTCGGATACTGTGTAGATATGACCGCTTCTTGCTTTCCGAAAGCCTGTGATTATAGTAAAAACTGTTGAAAAATTACTTTAAGTTATGACTACAAAGGTATATCATAATTATGGTTTCAAATACTTAGTGAAATTGTTCCAAAAGAGAGAGCAGTGGAAGATGGCGATCTGCAGGTACCAACCAACGGCCACCAACTGCCAACTGCAAAGCACCAACATTCCCAAACTGGCAGTTAGTCAACTTTTTGGACCTTTTTGGAATTTTTTCTGTAGTTTTTTTTTTTTTTTTTTTTTTAAGTTAATTTGCTTTGTTTTGTTTACTTCAAATGTAAAGCTATTTTAAATTTCTTCAGGTTCAGGATAAGTGCAGTAAAAGGTTCAAATAAACCCCATTTCAGGCTGCTATTAGTATAATAAAAACGTTGTCAAATGAGCTTTTTTTGCTGTTTTTGACCATAGATGGTCAAGATGTTGTAAAATATAACAAATAACAATTTTCCTGGGTCAGAATTGTATGGAAAAATGTGTCCATTTGTCTCTGTGAGTTGTTTACATCAAAAGTTATGGCACTTTATATCACATTAGATTTTTCGGGTTTGGTGCAAAGGGTTAAAAATAAAGCATTTTGGACATTATTTCAGCTTGGTACCCAATTTAATCTTAAAATAGACACTTGAATGATAAAGAAATAACAGGTTGTGAAAAAAAAAATCACCCTATGCGCTTGAGAAAACGAAAATATAGTTGATCCTCTACACATATTTGGCCATTTTTTGCTATTTTTGTCCAGAAATAGGGTCAATATTTTGTCAAATGTCAAAAATAACCATTCCATTAAATTCCTGGGGTCAGAATTGTATGGGAAAATGTGTCCATTTGTCTCTGTATGTTGTTTACTTAAAATGTTATGCCACTTTCTATATAATTTTTTGATTTTACGGTTTCCGGTCGGGTACAGCAAAGGGTTAAAAATGAAGCCTTTGGGACATTGTTTCAGCTTGGTACCTGGCAGATTCTGAAAATAGACACTTTAAGGATTTAAAAAAATCAGGTGGCATAAAAAAAGCGCGTGGACCCCTATTTCCATCTAGACTACTGTACATGCTAAGGAATAATTATCTTTCAGTGACCATGAAAGATACACTTTTCTTAGAATAAATGAAAAATCAGAGAGTTCGTTGGAACTGATTAATTGATTGTAATATTAATTGGCTTACCTCAAAGTTAATCTAATTAACTGACCCAAATATTGATAAATAATCATAATTAGTAATTATGGATTATTATTAATATTTCCCCTTTGAGCTAATATCATTACACTTGTCCATGCTGGCAAATAATCATGACCCCCCGACATGAATTATATAAAGAATTTGAATAGCACAGCCATTCAAAACCAGGCTCTCCCATGTGCATAGAAAAACTATCAACGAAAATGATTTTGGGCAGGAATTAATGTAAACACAGATATCAGATTCCAGTCCTGTCTGTAGTGACTTGCAGTGTAAACGCAGCCAAATAAATGTCTTATCCTTTAATGCAGTCCAAAGTACACAGCAATGAAAGGGCTCTTATCAGACTGTAACCTACAACTGTCACCCAACCAAAATATCACACACACACACACACGCACGCACGCACACACGCACGCACACACACACACACAAACACACACATGAACACACAGAGAGAGAGTGAAAAGCTGTCCAGCGCTGGAAAGAGCAAAGGATGTTGCTTTGATTCAGGTTCACACGTGAGTAACACTGGGTTTGAGTGTCATTGTGTGTCTGTTGTGCTGTTGGCAACTAATAAACAACTTTTGTTTGTAATTACTATTGTGTACTGTACGTATTTTTTTTTTTTTTTTTTTAATTCCTTATCATCTGCTCTTTATTTTTCGTGAAGCCTTATTCTGTTGCACTTTTGCTATGATAAACAAACATCCTCTCTTGGATTGCTTGCGTAATGGAGGCCAGTTAGTCAGAGTCGCGCTGATGATTTCTAGTGAATGCAGTGCTTAGCGTCATTGTTAGTGCACTCGACTTGCTTACAGGGGGATTGGGGTTTCGAGACCGACTCGGAGCAGGTCTGTTATGATTGGATTATGAGTTTTGGAGGCGGAGTAATAAAGAAAGGGTGTGTTTGTTTGGGTTGATTTCAAATATCAACATTGGCCAACAGCATATTTCAAAAACTACTGATCCCACCTGTAAGATGTATGTGGTGGCTATATTTACTTACCAACCTCATTTGGGTGGTGCATCATAAGAAAGAGATCCTCTGATTACTCGTTTTCTTCGTAGCACTCTGAGGCTGAGGCCTGCACTGTGCACTAGAGCACCAGCTTGGGATTTGGCCGTTTGCTTGAAGACCTGGCTTTGACTCCCTTTGAGCCTATTGAAGAGGTTTCAGAAAAGTTCCTCACATTAAAAACTTTATGTCTCCTTGCCATTTCTTCTATCAAAAGGATTGGAGACTTACAAGCCTTGTCGGTTGCTCCTTCGTACCTAGAATTTCCACTCCCTAGACCGGGTTATGTTCCTAAGGTCCCAACTAACATTGCGGTTCCTATTAAGCTGCAGGCCTTCTGTCCTCCACCCTTCTTATCATCAGATCAGGAAAAACTTATTCTGCTATGCCCTGTGAGGGCTTTGGATGCTTATGTCCACAGAGTTGCCCTGTGGTAAAAGTCGGATCAACTCTTTGTCTGTTTCGGGTCACTTAGAAAAGTGTACCCTGCATTTAAGCAGAGGATGAGCAAGTGGGTGGTCGAGGCTATCTCACTTGCTTAAGAAGCGACTGGTCAGCCTTGACCTATGGCTGTCTGGACCCAGGAGTATGGCTGCTTCAAACGCTCTACTGTCGTGTGTCTCCCTTTAGGACATTTGTGATGCGGCAGGCTGTTTCTCTCCGCACACCTTTGTCAGATTTTATAAATTGGATTTAGGCTCCACTCCAGGGTCTATGGTGCTTGTGTCTTAGGCAAGGCAAGTTTTTTTTATATAGCACATTTCATACACTATATGGCAATTCAAAGTGCTTTACACAGAAATCACAACATAAAAGCAAGGAAAATCAAACAGTTATAAAAGAAATTAAACGAGATATATGCTAGTTATAAAATGAATTAAAAGAGTAAAGAGATGATGCGTAGATAAACTTCTCATCTGGCAAAACATCAAAATATCATATTTTTCACAACTCACAGTTTTACTCTGAGATTTTCCCATGGTAATTACACTGAGTCTGTGGTGTTCTTTCGGTGCGCCTAAGAAATCTATTGGACGTCTCAGATGAACCCGATTTTCCCCTAAACCTCGAGTTCACTGCCCCATCAGTCCGCACCCCAAAGATTTGTTCAGAAGCTCTAGGAGTGGAATCAATCCAGTCCGCACTCCACAGTACCTCGAGTTTAATTACACGTCAAACTCACTACTCCACCACAGACCCAGGTTATCAGCATGGTTTCATCTCTCAATTTCCCCAATTAAGTAATTTATGTTTACCCCATTCTGAGTGCCATTTTAGTTCAGTTAGAATCAAAAGGAGGAATACAGTGCAATCAGTCAGATGTACAGTGGATACAGTTATAAAAAGAATTAAAAGAGTAAAAAGATTATACATAGATAAACTTCTCATCTGGCAAAACACCGGTGTATCATATTTTGTTCAGCTACTTGTTTTACTGTGAAATTTTCCCATGTGGATTGTTGTGTTTGTGGTGTTCTTTCGACGCGCCTAAAAATCGATTGGACGTCTCCAATAGACCTGATTTTCCCCTAAAATTGGACAGGAGGAGCTCTAGGACTGACTCACGGGGTAACCTCGGGTTCACTGCCCAATCAGTCCGCACCCAAAGGGAATGTCTCAGGTTACGTATGTAACCCTGGTTCCCTGAAGAGGGAACAAGACGCTGCCTCACCCTGCCATACTCCCTGCATGCCTGTGATCGACTTGCTTCAGCCTATCAGAAGCTAGCACGGTCTGTTTCTGGGTATGCTTTATAGTTTCCTGGTCTGTAACGTCACTCGCCTATGACGTCTCGTCACAACACTGGACCGATTTCACATGTGCTTCATGACGCAATTACACATGGGCATTCCCACAGCGTCTCTTTCCCTCTTCAGGGAACCAGGCTTACATACTTTCTTCCCATTCTAATGCTCAGTTTGAGCTTGAGCGGATCATCTTGATCATGTCTAATTGAGTTGCTGTCATGTGATTGGCTGATTAGACATTTGCGTTAAAAAGCAGTTAAATAGGTGTACCTTATAAAGTGGCCAGTGATTGTATGTTGTTTATTTACTAACTTATTTACTCTTTTTTTTAATTGGTTGTTTCTGTTTATGTTATTTTTATTTGTAAGTCAGTCTGAATAAAAACATATGCTAATTTAATAATTGTAAATGCTGTATCTCTTTTCAGTTTGGACCATGGAGAACACTTTAGAATCATGCCAGGACTGCAAAAATGTAGGTCTCTCTCTTTCTTTATTTCTCTCACACACATCTGGTTCATATCTAGGCACTGAATGCATAGACTAATCTTTGAAACATGAAAAGTAAAATTCTATAACTTACTAGAAATAAAGGTAGTCTACTATGCATTTACTGTAAAGGTCCAATAGATTCTGATTCAAATGAATGAATGAATGAATGACCATTTTTGATCAAACACAAGCTCTAAAGACTTTGTCGGACCGGTCGAAGCTTTGTTTTAAAATTCCAATTAAATTCCTGAATTTGGAATGAATTTGAATTAAGATACCTGAATGAAACAGGATGCAAAATTGTGAATTTGAATTCTAATTTAAAACTTATTTTAAAAGATATTTAATATAAAGGTATTGTGAAGAACATTGGAGACTAAACAAGATTAAACCCCATTAACTTCCATTGTATGGAGAAAAAAACAAACAAACAAAAAAAGAATGTATGTGTTCCACAGAAGAAAGAAAGTCATACAGGCCTGGAACAACGAGAAGTAAATGATGAGAGTATTTTTCATTTCTAATCCTTTAAGAAAGTGTGATTAAAATGAACTGAATTCAAAGGAATTCATGTGCTGTATCTGCAATATGTAATTTTGTAATTTTTAAATAGAAAAGTAAGCCATGTCAAGACAGACTTTAAATTATGTCTTGACAAAGCCTTTGTTTGAAAGATGTAGGTTGAAGTTTGATGGTTTTGTAAAGTACTTACAGACAGAATGTGTAGGAATGTGCACTCTCTTTAAATGTAAATCATTTTAACCAGTGTTTGAAGTGGTTGCAATGGCCTAGTTTTGGTTTGAACATTGTGGGGTTGAAGTTTGAACCATTTAACAGGGTCACAGGGCATGCTCCCTGGTGAGCATAACTGCAATAAAGTAGCCTATACTTAACAATCACTTGTTTACAAAGTGCCATGGGAAGTCAAACTATCTTTACTTAAAATGTTCTTATACTGAACAAGTTAATTTCTCTTGGAATATCTGAAAGACATTTTTCCCCATATTTTTCACAACACATTTTACACATTGGGAAAACTTATTGTTTAGTCAATAATTCAAGAAGGTCCATACTTTAACCCTCTGGGGTCTGAGGTGTTTTCTGGGCCGTGGAGGTGTTCTGACATGCTCTGACATTTGTGCTTATTTCTGTTACTTGTGACATTTTCATGGCTAAAGACTGATTACACTGAATTTAGCACAAACTCTGCTACAATAATATGTCAGCAGCATGTATGTAAAAGTTTGTAGTTTTGAGATAATGACGTTTATGCATGGTTTGTGAAAAAAAAAAAAAAAAAAAAAGTCACTGAAATAAGGTCATGAAAACCACACTGATTATTCACAAGACTTTTGAAAATTGTATCACGTAGCCTAGAATATTTGCTCCAAAACTATGTGAAAATCATCCTGACTACTCATTCAGATGACAATATATTGATTTAAAATTTGTAAGACATGTTTTGTGTAAAAAAGCTTTATGCGAGTAGGCGTGAACACATCATGAATATGGATGGATTTCACACCTGAGAAAGACAAAGACCATTTTTCCTAATGGCCCTATCAGGTGCTATCAGGCCCTATCATTCTGAGCAACCTTGCAAAAAGAATGAGATTTAAAAAAGAATGGCTTTTTGATTGTTTGGATTTATTTACAACACAACATAATCCAAAGATACACAATAAATGACAAAAAAGCACATTATTTAACACACTGAACTAAAGACAGAGACTTAATCAGTCACACACCTTTGTGCCATTCCTGAAACATAGTACATACCTGTCATTTCCAAGGTGTTTGATTTTTCACTTTACCATGTTCATGTACTCATGTGAATGTTGATCTGGTCCCTGTAAAAAAACAACAACAACAACAACAAAAAAAAGCTGTGAACATGCTGATATCAAGAAAAACTATAGGGCTGCACGATTTTGGTAATACATTTTAGATTTTTCTGGTTAAAATTGCTTTTTAAAATGTACAATATACACACACATACACACAAACACACACACACACACACACATATACAGTGCAATGCATAAGTTAATACACCCATGCTAAAGTTGACTAAAAAGAGGAATAAAAAATCATATTTTGGAAATTGAACTTAATGCCTTAATTTAAAAAATTAGGAAAAATCCAACCTTTTAGGACACCAATTTTCTTTGTGAATGAATAATGTATCGTAAATAAATAAATGTTCTTCCTTAAAATACATGGTGCATAAGTGTGTACACCCCTATGTTAAATTCCCATAGAGGCAGGCAGATTTTTATTTTTAAGTATTTTTTTTATTATTAATTTTTAGGATACTATGCATCCTGATAAAGTTCCCTTGGCCTTTGGAATTAAAATAGCCCCACATCATCACATAGCCTTCACCATACCTAGAGATTGGCATGGAGTACTTTCCATAAGATCATCTCTCAATGCAAATCAAACTAGCTTTTAGGCTAACTGAAATAAAACCATGCCAATCTCTAGGTATGGTGAATGCTATGTGATGATGTGGGGCTATTTTAATTCCAAAGGCCAAGGGAACTTTATCAGGATGCATAGTATCCTAAAAATTAATAAAAAAAAAATACTTAAAAATAAAAATCTGCCTGCCTCTATGGGAATTTAACATAGGGGTGTACACACTTATGCACCATGTATTTTAAGGAAGAACATTTATTTATTTACGATACATTATTCATTCACAAATTGGTGGATGGTGTCCTAAAAGGTTGGATTTTTCCTAATTTTTTAAATTAAGGCATTAAGTTCAATTTCCAAAATATGATTTTTTATTCCTCTTTTTAGTCAACTTTAGCATGGGTGTATTAACTTATGCATTGCACTGTATATATATATATATATATATATATATATATATATATATATATATATATATATAAAATGAACACCAGGTTGTTGTGCCTTGTAGGCATATACGTGCAGTGCTGCATAAAATAATAATAATAATAACCTATAGCAGGCGGCCTATCAATCGTTAAAAAGGAACACTTAAGTAACACTACACTAGAGAAAAATATATTGATTATCATATGTTAGTTCAAATGTTTACAATCGTTATGACGTTATGAAATGAGATTGGAGTAAAAACATGAAGCCTAATGTTTGGTGCGTTTTGCTTTTTAAACGCACAGCACTGCAGAGTGCAGAGAACATTTACTGAAGCGATCGAGCCACTCCAAACTATGAAACCTCATTGTTACCATATTATACATATCTACGTTTGAGCAGATATCCACAAACACCGTATTTAAGGCGAGACATGGCAGGCAAAAACATCGTTTTTTTTTTACTGGTCAATTTTAAGATTTTTGGATATTTGTCTTCAATAACATGTCTTCTTTCAGACTTGTGGTGAAAAAAAGTCCGAAATACACATTTAGGTCTTTATTTTACTACACTTTGTCTGTTTGTGTCTGTAGATTTCTCATAAATTCAACAAAAGTTGGCGTTCTTAATCAACATGCTGCTCCGCGATCGCTGTCTGCTCCCTGTCATCACATGCACCGCTGGAAAGCTCTCTCTCTCCTGTATAATGCTGTTGGATCCAAATATGGTCATTTCCTTTTTATCAGCAACCAATCATGAAAGTAAAAGGCCATCTTTAAAGCCCGTTTTCTTAAAATGACTTTTCTCTCATACTCCAAGTCTGAAATATCCACTTCAGTAGCACCTATATACACCAAACTTTCCAGTCTTGTACCTAGTTATATTATGAAGACATTTACAGAGGGATTTGTAAATATATTATTCCAAGCCTGATTTATATAACATTTTATTCCAAAAAACATGGCGAAAATCATTTTTTTAAGGCTATTGACAGTATATTCTGATTTACAGGATAACAAAAGTAGATATCCATAAATCCCTCTGTAATTTTTTTCCCATCTAATATGTGAACACAATGAAAAAATATTTTTTAACCTGGCTTTATCCAATACTCAGATTTCGTTTTTTTTAAAATATATGCAAATTAGCGCATATTTAATTAGATATTGCCTAATTTGCATATTTAAACATTAAATTACAGAAAACTTGTAATACATTTTTTTTCTCATCTTAATGTAGGTAATCAACTGGGAATGTTTCATGGTGATATCTGCTTGTTAAAAAATGTACCCTATTCACCTGTAGTGTCTCACCTTAACAGTAACAGGGCTCTCAAGTGTCACGCATTGAGCATGACAGTCACTCATTTCAGTCTTTTGTCACGCACTCCCACCACACATTATATTTCTCACGCGGAAAAACTATTTATAATATATTTAATATGCCGCAGCGGCCAAAATTTTTCTGGCCGCGCCGCTCTCACTATGGAACCGGCAGGAATCAAGCACGTCTCCCCTGGAATTCTTAGTCGAGCCTGCCACTTATCAGTCAATCAAAAAAAAAGAAAGGGGCTAACACAATAGCCAATCAGCAAATAGCACTATTGTATCTGGATAAGATTTAATGCAACAACCAATAAAAAAAAAGCATATTCTGGAATTGTTCGTGTGATTCTGCTATTATCCGAAAGTTTTGTTCACCCACAGAGGAAACCTCTGGAGCTCCGAGCATCACTTTGAGCACAGAGTAAGTCATGATCTCCTGTTTTAATGTTACAACAAATTCACAACTTGTTTGACACAAATTGTGACAACTTGACTGCTGTTAGAGAATGTTTCCTAGATAATTAGCATCAGTTTTTCATGAGTGTCTGTAACATAGCCTACAGTTTTACAGCCTGTTCACTGACAACACCTGCTCAGAACAAGTAGTCTAGGTCTAGTTATATTTTCGTTATCACACGATGACTGACATATTGTCACATTATAAACATCTCTCTCTCCAAATAGGCTTAATAATTTCATTAGCACGAAATAAATTAAAGTGTATTGCATAGTCAATGTTATAGTCACTTTTAAAATCATGTCATATTTTATAATTATATCCTGGCCATGGATGCATTAATCATTGCATCTGTCTTTCAAAGATGTCAGGTAAAAAGCAATTAAGCATCCTCTCATTCGCCCTGAGAGGAAAGTCCCTAAAAAGGCCAGGTTAGAGGATGCTGTCCCAGAGAAGGTGGCGAAAAGAGTAGACCCATTAGAGGAGGAGACAGAGGAAGAGACAGTGAAGGTGGAAGGCAACAAGTCCAAAAAGGCAACAAACACTTACAATAAACAACACCAGTCATAATCTCTCTCTCTCTCTCTCACTCACACACACACACACACGCAGAAATTGAATAAATACTTTGTATTTGGTATTTATTAATTGTATTAGCAATTATTAATAACAACAACAAAAACACTAATAATAATATTATTAATGAAACACCCCCATTTCTGCGACCCGTCCAACCCGTCCCCCCTTTGACCACCTGACGGGGTGTTTGGGGGGGGGGGGGATGTCACTCTTGCCTGTCTTCAAAACTTGAGAGCCCTGCAGTAAACCCGGGTCTAAACATTATAATATTCATCATATTAGAGTAAACACATGAAAAAGCTGTTTAACCATAAATGTTTAACCATAGCATTTGTTACAATAAGGACATAATCACAAGGAAGACCATTGATGGCTCCATATTAATAATACATTTATTTTATATAGCGCCTTTAAAAAGTTGATTTCTCAAAGCGCTTTACAGGCAAACATAACAACAGAGAAACTACACACTTTAAATACAAAAATAAACACAAAAAATGAAAATCAAGTAAAAGCAATCCTAAAATAAAATGTTTTAAGAAGAGATTTAAAAGTCACTAATGTATTTGCTTCCTGATGTCGGCCGGGAGAGAATTCCAAAGCTTAGAAGCATAGAAAGAAAATGCTCGATCACCCCTAGAACGAAGCCGTGTCTTGGGAACAACCAAGAGACCACTCTGAGAGGAACACAGATGTTTAAGGCGTTTTGTTTAAGGCATTAATAAATCAGTCAAGTACTGAGGAGCCAGATTGTGCAAAGATTTATATGCCAACATAAGGATTTTAAAATCAATATGGTACCTGACAGGTAGCCAGTGCAGAGACTCCAAGACAGGTGTGATATGATCCCTAGCCCTGACCCCAGTCAATACTCTAGCAGCAGAATTTTGTAGATATTGCAGTTTGTCAATTGATGATTTAGATACCCCAGCTAGAAGACCATTACAGTAGTCAATACGTGAAAAGACAAAAGAGTTCCCTTTCGTTGTCACTCCGAGTTACGTCGGATGACGACGAATGGGGTTTCGCTTAGAAAGCCTATCATCTTCGAGTATATAAAACGAGCCAATGGCAATGAAATGCCATGGGTCTGCGGAATTTGCATAGCGTATCTCCGCCCCACGCAGGGGGTATATAAGGAAGTGCGCGAGCAACATGCAGACTATGTTTTCGCTTCGGAGCCAAGTTGATTCTTCACTCCACAGCCAATTCTGAGTTCATCTCTTCATTCTCTTCGAGACGAGCCTCTCTCCAAGTGTTGGTGTGACAGCGAGTTCCAGCGAGTGCACATTCCCTGCTTATCTGTGCAGTGATTTGCCAGAGTTTGTGTGTTCATCTCCCTGGTCGCTTCAGCATTTGTGGAGAAATCTCCTTTCACAAAAGAGCATTGCACGCAGCACGTCTTTTTAAAGATGCCTCGCCCGTGTATTTCTGGTTGCGGTCTGTATGTGTCTGACTCTGATGGGCACAATCGCTGCCTTGTGTGTCTGGGTGTCGAGCACGCTAAGGCAGCGTTTGTGGATGAGTCATGTTCCCATTGCGGGAACATGCCCATCGCACGGTTGCGGTCGAGACTCAATGACCTTCGTGGTAGAGTCCCCTCACCCGCACCCCGATCTACTGGCTCCGCGAGAGCTAGTACTTCGGCTGGCGGCCAGGGTGACCTGAGGGTTACGGTGTGGAACAAAGCGCTGACTATTCCACGCTCCACACCGCCCTCTAGCACTGTGCAACCCGCGAGTGTTCCAAATGAGCCTGCAGTACAGTCCACTGACTTGCCGCATGTCTCATTTGGCGCTCCAGAGGAGGACCGTATGTCGATCGCTGCATCACAAGGTGGGCAGGAGTCCTTGGGAAGTGACGATTCGGCTGTGCTGCCACCCTCGGGTGTCCCAGCATTGCCCGAGTCTGATCCCGAGCTGACGGCCATGCTTTCCCGGGCAGCCGCGGCCATTGGTCTTGAGTGGTCCCCGCCACCTGGGCCGGTGCGCTCGCGGCTGGACGATTGGTTTTTGGGAGCGGCCGCTGACCCTCGTCGCCGCCCAACCCCAATACCTTTCTTCCCGGACGTGCATGAGGAGGTCACGAGGTCCTGGAAGGCACCATTGTCTTCCCGTGATCGCTCGGCGACCTCCTCCGCCTTTCCTCCTCTCGATCAGGGGGCTGCTAAAGGGTACACTGGGGTTCCCCAGGTTGAACGCTCTGTTGCGATGCAACTGTGTCCTCAGAGTGCTTCATCCCGTGGCGACCCAAAGCACCCCTCCAAGGCCTGTAGGTTCTCCTCCACCCTTGTGCCGAAGGCCTACAGAGCTGCGGGGCAGGCAGCCTCCTCACTGCATGCCATGGCGACACTGCAAGTCTACCAGGCCCAGTTGTTGCGTGACATGCACGAGGGGAGGACTGACCCAGCACTCTTCGATGAGTTGCGTGCCGCCACCGACCTCGCTCTCCGGGCGACGAAGGTGACCGCACGCTCGCTGGGTCAGGTGATGTCCACATGTGTGGTCCAGGAACGACACCTGTGGCTTAACCTGGCTGATATGCGGGAGGCCAAGCGGACCCGGTTCCTCGACACCCCCATATCCCAGGCTGGCCTCTTCGGCGGCGCAGTCGAGGACTTTGCCCAGCAGTTCTCGACTGCCCAGAAGCAGACTGAGGCTCTAAAACACGTCCTGCCCCGGCGGCCCGCTGCTCCGGCAGCGCAGTCGTCGGCACAGGTGCCTCAGGCTGCTCGCCACCGAGGGCGCCCTCCTGCGGCTCCCGCCCCTCCCGACCGGCTCAAGGGTCAACACGTACTAGTCCGATCAGACAATACCGCCACAGTAGCGTACATCAACCATCAAGGTGGTCTACGCTCCCGCCGTATGTCGCAACTCACCCGCCACCTCCTCATATGGAGTCAGAAGCATCTGAGGTCGCTTCGAGCCATTTATATCCCGGGACACCTGAACCAGGCAGCCGACGAGCTGTCTCGAGTTCGGCCTCTCGCTGGAGAGTGGCGACTCCATCCCCAGACGGTCCAGCTGATTTGGGATCAGTTCGGCGACGCACAGGTAGACCTATTTGCCTCCCACGACTCGTCCCACTGCGACCTGTTTTATTCCCTGACCGAGGGCACGCTCGGCACGGATGCACTGGCGCACAGCTGGCCGCGGGGCCTCCGCAAGTATGCGTTTCCCCCAGTGAGCCTTCTTGCGCAGACCTTGCGCAAGATCAGGGAGGACGAGGAGCAGGTAATTTTGGTTGCCCCGTATTGGCACAACCGCACCTGGTTCTCAGAACTAGTTCTCCTCGCGACAGCACCTCCCTGGCCTATTCCCCTGAGGAAGGACCTGCTTTCTCAGGGACGGGGCACCTTATGGCACCCTCGTCCCGATCTATGGTACCTCCACGTGTGGCTCCTGGACGGGACGAGGTAGGTTTGAGTACCCTACCACCAGCGGTGGTGGCTACCATCACTTCCGCTAGAGCCTCGTCCACGAGACATGTCTATGCGTTGAAGTGGAACCTCTTCGTCAACTGGTGTTCTTCTAAAAATCTAGAACCCACGAAATGCCCCATCAGTGCCGTGCTTTCCTTCCTGCAAGAAGGGTTGGAGCGAAGGCTGTCTCCCTCCACCCTGAAAGTGTATGTTGCCGCCATTGCCGCACATCACGACGCAGTTGATGGTAAGTCCTTGGGAAAGCACGACCTGATCGTCAGGTTCCTGAGGGGAGCCAGGAGATTGAATCCTCCTCGTCCTCCCCTCGTACCCTCTTGGGACCTCTCAGTGGTTTTAACTGCCCTGCAGAGTGCTCCCTTTGAGCCTCTGCAATCAGTGGAGCTTAAGTTCCTGTCAATGAAGACAGCGCTCCTGGTTGCATTGGCCTCCATCAAGAGGGTAGGGGACCTGCAGGCATTTTCGGTTGACGAAGCGTGCCTGGAATTCGGGCCGGCTAACTCTCACGTGATCCTGAGACCCCGGCCTGGATATGTGCCCAAGGTTCCCACCACACCCTTTCGAGACCAGGTGGTGAACCTGCAAGCGCTGCCTTTGGAGGAGGCAGACCCAGCCTTGGCACTGCTCTGTCCAGTACGCGCACTCTGTGCTTACGTTGACAGGACGCAGTGTTTCAGGACCTCAGACCAGCTCTTTGTCTGTCATGGTGGGAAGCTGAAGAGAAAGGCTCTCTCCAAGCAAAGGTTGTCTCACTGGATAGTGGACGCCATTGCTTTGGCATACCAGCAGCAAGGTCGACCATGCCCCCTTGGTGTGACGGCCCACTCCACTCGGAGTGTGGCATCCTCTTGGGCTCTAGCGCATGGCGCCTCGCTAACAGACATCTGCAGAGCTGCAGGCTGGGCGACGCCTAACACATTCGCGAGATTCTACAATCTCCGAGTAGAGCCAGTTTCTTCTCATGTACTCGCTTCAACTAGCCGGTACTAGATTCTGCTCAGGTGTCTTCGCTTGCTCGCCATTCCTCTCCACGGACGGGATACGTGCGATATTCTCCTCAGGTGAGCCTAATAAGCCCTGAGTCTCCTCCAGCACTGACGACGTCAACGCCAGAGTTATGCCACCGGCAGCTTTCGCGCTTGGATAGGTGCCTCCATGTGCATGGTTCCCCTCCGGGCGACCCCCACGTGTGTATTTCCACTGTAAGCCTCTCTGAGCATGTGTCTTTCCCTTGGCAAGCCACCTTGCCACCCCTGGGGTTGAAATATTCCACCTGCGGCTGGACACCCCAGTGTTACTCCGTATGCAGCCCTTCGGGGTCATATGTGTATTCCAAGTCCCCCCCTTCGGGTTGGGCATAATTGCATATTTCCACTGAGATATGCTTCCCAGTGTACCTTGGTATTCCTGTGTTAGGTAGGAGTCCTTCGTCCGTGCCAGTTTCACGACAGGGAGCTCAGACTTACGCAGGGCACTGGAAGACAGTCGAGAGGTGGCGTGATTACACTGGGAACCCCATTCGTCGTCATCCGACGTAACTCGGAGTGACAACGAAAGGGAACGTCTCGGTTACGTATGTAACCCTCGTTCCCTGAGTAGGGAACGGAGATGTTACGTCTCCCTGCCACTTCCGCTGTACCGCTGGAACGCCTGAGTTCAGTCTCGGCTCCTCAGCGAAGACATAGTCTGCATGTTGCTCGCACACTTCCTTATATACCCCCTGCGTGGGGCGGAGATACGCTATGCAAATTCCACAGACCCATGGCATTTCATTGCCATTGGCTCGTTTTATATACTCGAAGATGATAGGCTTTCTAAGCGAAACCCCATTCGTCGTCATCCGACGTAACGTCTCCGTTCCCTACTCAGGGAACGAGGGTTACATACGTAACCGAGACGTTTATCAACCTCTCAGCAACTGAGGACGACAACGTAAACGTAAACGTGCTATATTTCTGAGGTGATAAAAGGATGTCTTAACTGTATTCTGCACAAAAGGCTCAAATGACAGTGTGGCATCAAATATGACACCAAGATTTTTTAATTTGCTCTGAAACTCCAAGGCAACTCCATCAACAGACAGAGTAGGAGACCCAACCTTTCGCAGTTGATGAGGAGATCCAAGGAGCATAACTTCTGTTTTTGAGCCATTTAAAGACAGAAAATTATTGGACATCCAAATCTTGATCTCAGCAATACAGTTCGAAA
The DNA here is from genome assembly GCA_022829025.1 of Squalius cephalus. Lineage (NCBI taxonomy): Eukaryota > Metazoa > Chordata > Actinopteri > Cypriniformes > Leuciscidae > Squalius > Squalius cephalus. The sequence continues at coordinate 11,466,725 of CM040797.1, read as the reverse complement.
GATGCACAATGTCCACTTGCTGACCCGGTCTTGAATGGATATAAATCTGTGTATCATCAGCGTAAAAGTGATAGTTAAGGTCAAGAGCTCTTAAAGGGGTCATATAATGGTACATACACTTTTACAAGTTGATTGTACTGAAATGTGTGTTGGCAGTGCCTGTACACAACCATCATATAATGATAAAAATCCATCCAGTGTTTTTTTTTTAAATCTCCTTAAATCTCCTATGTTTTCCCCTGTCTCAAATCGAGCCGTCTGACTGTGTGACGTCACACGGTCGGACGCCCCTCCCACGATTGTTAATTGACAGCAGCGTTTCAACACAGACCCGCCCTGAGCGAGCTGTCATCATAGTCCGCCATTGTTGATACGCTGGAGCAAAATGGCGTCTAAGCGATTGTGGTGTTCTGTTCTTGGGTGTAATAATGAACACAGCAATCATTTTGACGTTCCTAAATCTGAACCGCTGAAACCAACTTTTCCTGCAGGAATTCCAGCACTGAGCCAACTGGTCAGCTAACTGGGTTCCTACCACGTGCTAAGCACCATGCCTCGAACACCTCCCACTTGGAGGAATACAGCCTCCTCGTCGAAGGGGCTCTAGCACTCGCGATGGTCTCCTGAACGTCGGTTGGGAGATCCAAGCTTAAAGCTAACGGCCTCTGATAGGCCATACATACAGCTTCCAAATGTTGGGACGAGGATGCCATATCCTGCCCTGAAGTTGGGAAAGCAGGTCCTCCCTGACTGGAATCTCCCAGGGGGAGGATTCCAGCAGAGTGATCAGCTCTGAAAACAATGGCTGGGACGGCCAGAATGGGGCTACCAGAAGGAGGCGGACTCCGCTCTCCCTCACTCTGGACAGAACCGCCTGGATCAACTTGATGGGCGGGAAGGCATAGAGTTTCTGCATCGGCCAAGGGTGGGTGAATGCATCTATCCCTAACGGAGCTGGGGGGCTCAGGGAGAACCAAAGCGGACATTGGGACGACTCCTGAGTTGCAAAGAGGTCCACTTCCGCTTTTCCGAACATCTCCCAGATCAGGGCCACCGTCTGGCGGTTCAACATCCATTCCACCGACCTGAGCTTCTGCCTCGACAGAAAATCTGCTGCGAGGTTCAGAATCCCTGGGACATGAACTGCTCTCAGAGAGAGGAACTTGTTCTGGGCCCACAGGAGAAGGTGACGCGCATGCCTGTCCAGGGTGCGCGATCGGGAACCCCCCTGCCGGTTTACGTGGGACACTACTGCCATATTGTCTGTTCTGACAATGACATGGTGCCCTTCTAGAAAAGGGAGAAAGTGATGCAAAGCCAGGAGGACGGCTCTCAACTCCAAGCAGTTTATGTGCCAAAAAAGGGTCTCGCCAGTCCAGACCCCGCATGCTGGTCTGCCCTCGAAAATCACTCCCCAGCCGGTGAGAAAGACGATGGCCTAGCGCAAAGCGGGCCAGACATGTCACCAGACTGGAAATCCGTGCAGGAGCCAAACGGGCCTGCATAAGAACAGAGTCCATGCATACCCCCAAGAAAACTGTGCTTTGAGCTGGAGTAAGAACGCTCTTCTCTGTATTTAACCTAAAACTGAGAGATTGAATATGACGGAGGACAATGTCCCTGTGGTGAGACTTTGTGAACGTCCTTGGCGCTAGAGCAAGGCCAAAGGGGAGGACCCTGTACTGGTACGCCTTCTCTCCAAAGGCGAACCTGAGAAACTTTCTGTGTCGCCGTACAACCTGGATGTGGAAATAAGCATCCCTGAGGTCTACTGTCACGAACCAGTCCCCCGGCCGGATTTGAGATATGATAGCCTTCAGCGTCAACATCTTGAATTTCCCTCTGTAAAGAGAAAAATTCAGCCGGCGAAGATCTAGTATCGGCCGCAGCCCGCCTCCCTTCTTCGGGACCAGGAAGTAACGGCTGTAGAAGCCCTGTAGAAGCCCTGTTCGACTTCCCCCGAAGGAAGAAGGGATGAAATCTCCTGCTGTAGTACAGAAGCCTGAGCGGCGCTGTTGACTACAGTAGAAAAGACCCTGTTGAAGCAGGGGGGGTTGCGACAAAACTGAAGCGTGTAGCCGAGCCGAACTGTACGAAGGATCCAAGGCGATACCCCTGGTAAACGCTCCCATTTTTGAAGGAAATGAGATAGAGGAAGAGGAGTGTTGCAATGCAGCTGGAGGCGCTTGTGAGGGTGCTGACGGGGAAACGGACGACCACGGGCGCCCCAGACCGTATTTGGTGGGGGATGGGCCGGGTCACTCCTCCTAATAGGGAATTCAGCCCTATGAACAGAACGCTCTCGGGTTTGAGAAGGGGAAGGGTTGGAGTCTCTTGGCTCTCTAACCCTCCTAGGCATAAACTGCCTGAACGCGGCCGACTGGGACTTAGCGGCACGGAACTTCTCAACCACCACGTTGACTGCCTCCCCGAAAAGACCGGAGTGGGAGATAGGGGCGTCCAAGAGAAAACTCTTATCCCTGTCCCGGATCTCCGTGAGGTTAAGCCAAAGGTGGCACTCTGCGGCATCCGAGCCCGCCATAGAGCGACCAACAGCCCGAGCAGTATGTTTGGTGGCTCTTAGGGCCAGATCAGTGGCCTTACGAAGCTCTTTGACAGCTTCTGGCGTCAATCCGTCTCCTTCATCCATGTCCTTCAAGACGTCCGCTTGGTAGGCTTGAAGGATGGCCATGGTATGCAAAATCATGCCTGCCTGACCGGCAGCCATATACGACTTCCCAATAAGAGAGGAAGTAGCCCTACAAGACTTGGATGGAAGGAGGGGACGTGACTTCCAGGACGGTGCAGACGACGGGGCAAGGTGGTTAGCCAGTGTGTCCTCGACCGCTGGAATAGCGGAGTAACCTTGCTCCACAAAACCAACCAGGTTGGTGAAGTCAGCGGCTGCCGCATTAGTTAACCCTTTAGGCGCCAGAGGTTTTTTCCTAAAATGTTCGATTTTGACATCTTAATTTCAAAAGGCTATATCTTAAAAGTGATAAAAGATAGAGACTTTCAATAAATTAGAGAAATATTAAGGATGACCCAAAGTTTATGTAGGGATTACATTTTCCCATCTAATTTGCATATTATGACGTCATATGGTGGCGGCCGTCTTGGATTATAGAATTTTCATGAAAAGTCACATGTTTAAATGATAAAATGCAGCACTTCTTTCCCCCCAAAATGTCCCTCACCTTCTGTATGCTATATTGCACAATACTGAATGCTCAGGTAAATAGTAAGTAGTAAACAAACTGTGTAAATTATTACTAATAAATGCTGAATGCATGTAGCGGTTGGCCTTTTGCTGTAGAGATTTTCCATTTACTACATACAGTAGGCACTCTGATTCCATGTATGGGGCACATATATATTAGTTCATATGACACACATCAGCTTGCGATAGACTATGCATAATAGCCCCTCTGCCCCGTGTCACACCACCTCTGCTCCTGCTACGAGCAGCGCGGGCGCGGCCAGATCTGCCTCGCGCGCGCGCCGAGTGTGCACAGCTCGGACTACTGTCATTGTCATTGCGACTCCCTACCCTGCCTCCACGTTGCTCCCTAACTGTCCTATGAATACTTCGACCTCGTCTAACATACCCAGTGACATTAGACAAATTCTCCACCACAATACTGTCGGCGCGATTGCGGAGAGGCACACGGTCAGAAGACAAACGTTACATGGCTAGCGCGGTAAAAATCTCCCGCCTCGTTCCCCACAACACTAACACGCCTGCTAACTTCGCGATGAACACTCCGACCCCGGGAAACATTGTTCCCACCACTGAAACTGGGCAAAGGATTCACCGTTTGTGCTTGGTGTAGGACTATACTTTCTCCTTCAGAATCACCGTCATCTTCTAGGCAGATATTCCCCTTCAGAATCAGGGTCCGCGAATAGAAGACCCAACACTTCATTGCGGGTAAGCTTTATTGATGCCATTAGATAATAATAATAATAATAATCTAATGCAAATACTCGCTGACGTTGACAATATTGCTCTGATAAAATGGCTCACTCGCACACTAGCTCCGCTTTTGTTCGCACTGATTCAATGCGCTCTAGCTCCAAGATTTTGTATAGAAGCATGACATTTTTTGAGTCGGGGATGAAGTATGACATGTCTGCCATCTAGTTGAGGGGAGGTTGAATGAAATTTGACACCCTATTTGACAAAATCGGCCGTTTTATTCAGTGCCGCATCTTGTCTTGCTTTGAGGTCTCAGAAAAAGCGCTATATAAATGTAACGAATTATTATTAACGAATTATTGTCGAGTAAACTCGACCGTGGCGCCTAGAGGGTTAAGCACGCGGAGAAAGGCTGCTTCCAGGATCTGGAGATCTCATGATGCAGATCACTGAAAAAGGGCAGCTTTCTCCGCTCTGGCCTAGAATTAGGGCCGCTCAAGAACCTCTCGTCGAGTTTGGACGATTGAGACTCGCGGGGCTCGTCAGGCCAGTCAATAGCGAGCTTCTCAGTAGCGCGCGACAGCACGTCAATAAGCTCCGTGTAGGCCGGAGTAGGCCGCGTATCCTGGCCGCTAGGCGGGATAACGTCATCATTCAAAGCAGGCCCGAAATCCTCGGAGTCGGAAGCTGCAGTGTAAATCACGTCATCCAGCCCGAAAGAAACCGATTCGCGGGCTCCCGGGCTGGGGCATAAATAATCATGCGTGAATTCGACCGCGCCACGTGCGTGCTCGGGAGAGGGAGGGAGAGAAAGGGCGAGGCCCGTCTGCTCGTACTCAATATCCTCGAGCTCAACATCCGAGCCCCAGGCCGCGGATCCACGAGAGGCCTCAGCAGTCTCGGGAGCGCGACGGGGGGAAACGAATGATTCCTTCTCAAAAACCGCGAGTCTCGAGCGGAGGGTTTTGAGAAGGAGATTGTCACAAAATCCTAATCCTAATACAGCCTCACGTGCATGCGAAAACCCATACATTTAACACACTTACTGTGAGGGTCGTCGTTCGAAATAAATCGAACGCATGGCGGAGAGCAGCGTCGATAATCCATGACACTTCACACTTCAAGGAGAACAGAGTTCCACTTATACCAGTCACTGAAGTGTCGAGACGAAAGCTGTAGAAAAACCGAAGTTTTAAGCTCAGAAAAACCGAAACGAAGGGCGCGAAGTGACCGCTTCGTGAAGGCAGAGAAATCTGAGTAGATGATGTCGTGCGCACGTATATCAAATGCTACGACGTAAGTGCGTCGGGGCGGAGCTAGCATTGTGCGAGCGCCATCAGCCAATGGATTGGCGTGATTCTATAAGGCTTCAGACAATCGGCACATCAGAGGATATCCCACTGCGCTTTCCGCAGCGTTGAGTGAACCTATGAAAGAGAACTTAGTGTATTAGCTGCGAGATCAGCAGACCGCAAAGTATGTATATTTGTGCGAATATTGTAAATTTTTTCACTGAAAGATTTGAGAAACTCATTACACAACCAACCAGATGAAGTCAAAGAACTGACACTATCTACATTAAGTAGACTGTTAATTGTATGAAAGAGCTGTCTGGGATTGTTTTGATTATTTTCAATAACATTTGAGAAATAAGCAGATCTTGCAGTTTCAGTGGCTACTCTGTAGTGTGACAAGCAGTCTTTCCAAGCTTGGTGAAACACATTTAAACCAGAGTGATGCCATTTTCGCTCCAATTTCCGACACACAGCCTTCTGTAATTGCAAATCATCATTATACCAGGGGGCTGACTGTACAAATGAAACATTACGTGTTTTTATGGGTGCAAAGATGTCGAAGTTGGCTGTAAGAACGTTGTTAAATACTAAGATTTTATCCTCAAGAGGAGCAGAGGACATAACATCTAAAGAAGAGACAATCGAATTCGCAAAAGTAGCGTGATCAATTGATTGCCATTTATGGAATGAAATAGTTTGTGAAGTCTCTCTACTAGAATGAAATATCTCAATATTAAAGAAGATAGCTAGATGGTCAGAAAGTCCAGCATCCACAACAGAGAAATTAGAGAGAAAAGAATAATTTGCAATAATTAAATCCAATGTATAACCTTTACAGTGAGTGGGGACATTTACAAACTGAGAAAGATTAAAGCAGTCCAAGAGTGATAGGAAATCCTTGGCCATGACACAGGCTTTCTGATCTGCATGTATGTTAAAATCACCCAGAATCAAAATTCTCTTAAATTTGACAGACAATATAGACAGAAGATCAGCAAACTCAGACAGAAAGTCCTTATTCGGTTTAGGAGGTCTATAGATAGTGACCACAGCAGCATGGAGAGCAGAATGAGAATCAGATACGTTTTAAACAAGACATTCAAATGTTTTAAAAAGAGGTACGGACACAGGGTGAATCTTGTATTGCAGTTTCTAGACAACTATAATACCACCACCTCTACCTGTAGTCCGCGAGACGTCAATGAGTCCAAAGCCCGCTGGAGTCAGCTGATTAAAAAGAAGACCATCGTCCTGTTTATGCCATGTTTCCGTAAGGAAAAACAAGTCCAGCTTCTTGTCCATGATAAAATCCGACAGCAGCAAAGCTTTGTTGTTCACAGAGCGCACGTTAAGTAACGCGGCTTTTAAAGGGCTTGCAGACACCGCATCACAGGAATGCCGCTCACACGGCAGAGCTGATAAGTTAGTAAAATCAACCCCAGAGTAAAACAGTCTTTTAATCTTTCATCGGCAGTTCAAAACTGGGATGGAAGAAGACGAGGAAGAGACGTAGCTTCGTCCTGTGCTCCAATGAATATACCACTTGGGCCGCAGTAATCCAGTCCAGTGGTCATAGGTATCCCCAGACAGATAATAATTCCGCTTCTAAATAGCCACTAAAAGACTGATCATCATCCTGCAGCAACTTAAATTTAAGTTTAATTTTTTAAGTCTAATTTAAAAATTGTTTAATTTTGCGCGAATCACCGTAGGCACGTTCACCAGCGTTCTCCAAAAGTGTGATAGGATTTGTGCGAGCTGTTCCTATCGCGTCAGTGATGATAAAACGTGCAACCCATTTGAATTCTATTGAGAATATAGTAAAACGCTGCAGAGAAACACTTTCTTACGGTGATTTGCGCAAAATTAAACAATTGGGCTTCAGTCAGTCATAATGCGCAGATAATTGATCCGTTCAGTTCGTACAACTTATAAAAGCTCTCAACGTTTCTATGTTTCGATGTGGGGCGGTCAGGGTACTGCCAACATGAGAAAGGTCCCAGTACGCAAGAAAAAGTGAGGGTATGCTACAGATTAAAATATAGAAGTGCCGTGCTCACTTCGAGCACTGATTTTAACAAAGTTTGGGAGGAGCATGTTCAGATAATCCAGCACAATCAGCACGAGAGGAAGCCTATAAATAGCCATCTCTCACCTACACTCCTTGACAGTTTTCCGGCATTTGGCCCTGCCACTCAATTTTTAATCCTCTTCCCTATCCTTGGCTGTCAGCTATAGGGGTAGACCCTAGCGTCAGGCTGCCTCTGCAAGTGCTGCATGACTAACGCCATTTTTTCCTCCTTTAGTTCCCCCCTCTGCCTTTTTCCCTGTACCTTCCCCTCAGCCCCAGGGGTTGACCTAAATGTGAGGCTGACTCCGCAAATGACTATAGCCCCGGTCCCCTTTGCTTCTACCTCTCTGCTCCAGCCTTGGTCTCTGTACTATATTTTCTCTGCAATCCCCCTGCCCATATCACCGAACGCTGTGACCTCAGAACCTTCACTGGTGGCCAACAACATCAAAGCGCAAACACTTTTAGGTGCAGACTATTTCTCACTATTGTCTCTCTTTCCTCTCAGTGAATCCTATCGCCAAGTAAATTACGATATTTGACTACAGTAGGAATTGCGATATTTCACTCACCCTCAATAATTCAACTACAAAATTTTCCCGCGTCCTCGCGCTGGCAGAGTTTCCTTTCAGTCAGTCCCTTACGTATGTCAGAACTGACTGACGAATTGGAGATCACTTCGAAAAACCAATCTATTTCAAGTGTAAACTAAACGAGCCAATGCACATTGGCATGCGATAATTGTATCAGCTGCTCTGCCTCACAGCACGGCCGTGGGTATATAACATGCAGCAGGTTCATCGCATATTGGCATGTGAGCTTCAGCACCCTAAAAGAAAAAAACCCTAAAAGAGCTTATACGGGTGTGACACATTCCGCCCATGTGTTTTTCGGATGTGGTGGTTTTCTGTCCTCATTTGATGGCCACGATCACTAGCTACGTTTACATGGACACAATCGGAATGAAATCAATACGATTGATGAATCCGAACAAGGTGTTTACATGAATGATAAATAAAGTAATCGGGTTGATGTGCGCGTTTATATGTCACAAGTTTCAAATCGGATCTGATGTTTTGGCATGTGCACACTGCACGAATATACAGAGTTTCCCGCTTTTCGCGCATACATATTCTCCTCTATTGGTTCTTTATTTGTTTTAAACAGCAGACGTAATATTAATTCATCTCTGGTCATTATTTAGAGCATATTAACCATTTTGCCGTGCTGCTTATTTATCACGCAGTAAAAATGCCCCTCCCCGCGGCCAAAACCAGACGTCTATGGATGAGAATCCAAAACAAGCACTGGTGGGACGTTGTCCTGCTTCACTTCACAGACGCGCGAGTGAAATGAGAATTTTAGAATGACGGGAAACTTATTAATATGACACTTTATTCAACAGGAAGAACAGCTCGTTCCGCGCGTCATACGTCATTACGCTATTTAACATCATTGCACATGCGCAGTCCTTTCAGTTTAGGTTTTCAGTCCGATCAAGTGTTTACATGTTCTCTCGATCGGATTACAAAAGGGATAAACCACCCCTTTCAATCCGATCGAAATTTCATTCAGATCGAGCTCAATCGGATCGATTAAGGTGTTTACATGAAGGTTTTTTAGTCCGATTGAACCGTCAATCCGATTATAAGTATCCATGTAAACGCAGCTACTGTCTCACATGCCTCGACAGAAGCATGCTGAGACTGCGTTCATGGGTGGCCCATGTTCTCTAAGGAGAACATGACAACGTGGGCACTTTGTTACTTCTCACCTTTCTCGTAAAGGCTTGAGTCGCTCAGCCGTCAGTGCTGTCAGTCGTGTGCCGTCGAGCTGACGGCTGACAGCGCGGGTTATTACTGCAACTGAGGCGCATCACTCTGTGCTTTAGATGCCCAGTCGCGACTATGTTACCTCAAATGAGGTGGAGTCCCTTCCCCGATCTAGTTCCTCTTCTGGTGCACCAGGCTATTTCGGCTAATAAGCCTTGGTGACCTGAGGATCACAGTGAGGGCTTCCCCGACGAGACCACCTTCTCAGGTCCCTCACTCCTCTATCACATCGCAAGCATGCTGAGTCTACATTCTTGCGTGGTTTATCTTCTCTCATGAGAGCATGACCATGTCAGCATGTTATTCGTCTTGCCTTTCTCGTAAAGATTTAAGCGCTCAGCTTGATCACTGTCTCACATGCCTGCCAGCTTCCGGATGGGATTGCTGGTCCTTATCATGGGGGACCTAGAGTTTCATTCGGGGCTCCAGCAGAGGATCAGTTGTCGATTCCTGCATCGGAGAGAGGGCTGTTATGCTTTGGAAATGAAGACTGTTGTAATGGTGTGTGCTCATGCTGAATCAGATTCAGAGTTGAAAGCCATGTATTCCCGGGCTGCTTCGGGGGCTCAGCGCGATGCGTAATTGCCTCGCCTTGCCTTACCCCCACCCCCGTGCCCTTTTCCCCAGAAGTGCATGGAAAACTTGGCAGTATGGAAGCATGTTGGAGCCAATATGGAACGCCAAAAGAGCCAAAATCTGCAACAAAAAAAAAAAGTTTTTCCTCTCTGACTACCCTCACAAGGGTAGTTAGGAGCCGGGGTTGAGCTACGCATGGTGACTGACCGTGATTTAAGTCACAGTGCAGGCCCTCGACCAGACGATGTCCACCCTGGTGGTCCAGAAACACCCCTAAGTAAACGTTGCAGATGTGCGAGATACCGTCAAAGTGAGCTTTCTTGATGCTCCCATCTCACGAGGTGGCCTTTTCGGCGTCACTGTCAAGGACTGTGCCCAGCGGTTCTCCGCAGTTAATAAGCAGGCTGAGGCATTTTAGAGCTTGCCCCAACGTGCTACTAGAGTGCCCGGCGAAAAAAAGAAAAGAAAAAAGAAAACAGCTCTACATTGAGCCTGTCTCAGTCGCCGAATGGTCGGTGGAAAACCACGCCTGAGACGGTTCGACCCAGACATGAAGGCAGATGCTCCTCAGGAGATGGTGACCACACCACACCCTCCCCCAGAAGAGGGCCAGGTGGAGAATCATTTGTTATTTTTGTTTCTGTTCCGCAGCTCCCTGGAGTCCAGTGGCACCCACATTTTTTTTTAAAAAGAGCAGTTTCCTTTATCTCTGCATCACAAGAACGCACGTATGCCAGTGTGTGACGCTGTAAAAATGCCTTGCCACTCCCATCCCCCTCTTCTATTGGCAGCGGGCAGCATGCCTCCTGAGTTGGGTCCCTGTGTTCCACTTCGCTGTATCTGGGTGCCTGGCTAGTGCTTCCCAGCCCGTCTCTCTGGCTCATCTGTACCATCAGACTCGGCTATGAAATTCAGTTCGCCCAATCCAATTCTTCCGCGGCATAGGCCGTTCCTGCGCTTTGCGTTCGAGGGTCAGTCCTACCCTTCAGCTTTCGCCTTGCATCTTTACGAAGGTCGCGGCTCCTGTGGCATAATACTGGTCCTTATGAACAACACTGCAACCGTTGTGTGCATCAACTGCCAAGGTGGTCTACGCTCCCGCCACATGTTGCAACTCGCCCGCCATCTCCTCCTCTGGAGTCAGAAACATTTGAGGTCGCTTTGTGTCATTCATATCCCTGGCGTGCTAAATCGTGCAGCCGACGAACTCTCACGACAGCCTGTGCCTCTGGGAGAGTGGCGACTTGATCCCCAGGTGGTCCAGCTGATATGGGATCACTTCGGAGCCGCACAGATAGACCTGTTTGCTTCTCCCAATGGCAGTTGTTTTACTGCCTCTCCGGACTCATCCCATTGCCAGTTGTTTTACTCCCTGACAGAGGGGACCCTCGGCATGGATGCGCTGGCACACAGCTGGCCCCGGGGCCTACGCAAAGTATGCGTTTTCCACAGTGAGCCTTCTTGCACAGACACTGTGCAAAGTCAGGGAGGACGAGGAGCAGGTCTTGTCAGTTACACCATATTTGGCCCAACCGGACCTGGTTCCCAGAACTCACGCTCCTCGGAATTGCCCTGAGGAAGGACCTACTTTCTCAGAGATTGGGCACTGCACTCTATGGCACCCGCGTCCAGACCTTTGGAAACTCCATGTCTGGTTCCTGGAGGGGACGCAGAGGTTCAAGGTGACTTACCCCAGGCGGTGGTAGACACCATCACTTCCACCAGAGCCCCCTCTACGAGGTGCCTCTGTGAGTTGTGGAACCTGCTCGTTGAATGGTGGTCTTCCCACCAGGTCCACCGGTCGGAGTCTGACTTTCCTTCCTGCAAGATGGATTGGAGCGAAGGCTGTCTCCCTCCTCCCTGAAAGTGTATGTTGCCGCAATCGAAGCACATCACGATGCAGTCGACGGTAAGTCCATAGGAAAGCATCGTCAGGTTCCTCAGGTGTGAGAAGGTTGAATCCTCTTTGTCCTACCTCGATACCCTCTTGGGACCTGTCTCTGGTGCTCACTTCACTTCAGAGACCTCCCTTCGAACCTTTTCAGTCAGCTGAGTTAAAGATTCTGTAGTTGAAGATGGTACTCCTGACTGCATTGGCTTCCAAAAGAGGGTAGTGGACCTGCAAGCATTTTCGGTCAATGAATCGTGCCTAGAATTCGTGCCGGGCCAACTCTGACATTGTCCTGAGACCCTGCCCTGGATACGTGCCCAAGGTTCCTACCACTCCTTACAGGGACCCGGTGGTGAACCTGCAAGCGCTGCCCTCGCAGGAGGCAGACCACGCCCTGGCTTTTCTCTGTCCCGTTCATGGTCAGCGGTTAAACTTGGACAGAATGCAAAGCTTTAGGACTTCAGACCAGCACTTCGTCTGTTATGGAGGCTAGCAGAAGTACAGCTTTGTGGTACAGCTGTGGATCAGTTATGTACTGCAAACGCAGCATATGTGAAAGCACTATAGCGCGTGCTGCTCCTGCACCGCATACGCACTGCAACACGCACCGCATACGCACTGCAAACGGAGTATGTGTGAAACGGGCGTTACACTCGTATGCATTGTGTAACCTGTGTTAGGCTATATGTAGTCCACTCTGTCATCTCTGCTGGCATTCTTTCCCCCCTAGAACTAGGCTAGAACCACTTCCATATGTTGTACTAACCTGCTTGGCTTGTCCATATGTGTAATTTCCACATTTCATCTCCCTACGGGCAGGATGTGGCTTTCCGCAGCGTTCCTTTACCCCAGAAGGGCACGCTTTCCCAGCGTTATCCAATAGTCACACTAAGTGGGTCTTGCGGAACAGCAGTGACTGACCTTCTCTGCTTGAGCCCTGATTTTCTGCTCCAACAGTTGGGGGCACACCAGGAGACTCAGGCAGAGCGCTGGAAGGGCCAGCGACATTGGTGTGTTGGTAGATATCCCCAATTTGTAAGTCAGTTCCGATGTATGCCAAACGTGACCGACTGAAAGGGAATGTCTCGGTTGCATATGTAACCCTCATTCCCTGAAGGAGGGAATGGAGACGTACATCCCGTCGCCACGGTTGCTGTACCACCGCTGTACCACAAGCCGGGTCACTAAGCTTGGCTCCTCAGCGGAAAAACAAATATGCAATGCACCTGCTGCTCATAAAATACCCGCTATTCTGCTCTTGCTTTGACAGGTTAGTGTAGCAGATAGCTAACATAAGATCCATGAAATAAAGACCCAGGAAACCGGAGTAGAGAGAGGCCTTTAGTAAGGATCTTTCCAATTTTGTAAAACTGTAGAAACATAATAGTATGGCATTACAAACTGCCCATATATACATATACATGAATATGCAACTCAAGTCTAACATATATAGCTATCCCATAAGAAAAATTAGCCATTATAATGAGACTTGCAGGACTAGTAAGCATTTAAGCTAACTTTAACATGGGTGTCTATGGAGAAATGCTAATCGCGATTATCATCTATTAATACAACATACATATTATGCTAAAACGGACAATACACAAAGACTATAGCAAAGTAGATATACTTCCTAAAGAAATACTTACAGACTTAGACCTTCAAAAACTACCAAAGGCAAAGAGAAAAGAGTAACTGCTGCATGTCCTCTCAGTAGACCAGAGTCAGAAGCAAACAGGAAACCAATGGCAAGAGAGAAGGGACTAAAATATGAAAAATCAAATGCAATACAACTTTACATCACTAGATGTCTCTAATGCAACACAAAGTGGGGGCAGAACACTCCCTGCCTGGTATTAAATAATACCACTATGTCCCTTTACTGAGAAGCAGCACAACGTCTGAAACAGGTCTTGAATACACCTTGGGAGTACCCTGTCTCATGATCTTCACATTGACACATTGAATCCTGCCATCACGGCTGGGGATGGTTTCCACAATAACACCTTTGGGCCACTCATTCCTTTTAACTTGAGTGTCTTTAAGGAGTACCACATCTCCAACTTGCAGGTTCGGTATTTCTGATTTCCACTTCTTGCGGGGCTGGAGTGTCTCCAAGTACTCTTGCTTCCAGCGTATTCAGAAAGTTTCAGTGAGTCTTTGGACTTGCCTCCATTGCTTGCTATAGAGATCTTTGAGATCCATGTTCCCCAGAAGAGCAGATACAGGGTCAGTCTTCTGAGTGAGCAGCATTGCTGGTGTGAGAATAGCTGGCATCCCTGGATCAGAGGACACTGGATCTAGAGGTCTTGCGTTCATGATTGCTATGACTTCAGCCATGAGAGTCACAAGTACTTCATGAGAGAGGCGACAGTTCTCCTTCCACAACATGGCATCCAAAATGCGGCATGCAACACCGATCATCCTCTCCCACACTCCACCCATGTGAGAGGAGTGTGGAGGATTGAATGTCCAGGTGCAACTTTTTTCTTGCAGGTGAGCTTTCAACTCTGGATCTTTTGAGTTTATTTGCAGTTCTTTTCAAGCTCCAACAAAGTTTGTGCCCCTATCAGAACGGAGCAGTCTCACAGGACCTCTGATAGCGGTAAATCTCCTCAAAGCATTGATGAAGCTGGAGGTTGACATGGTCTCTACGACCTCAATATGCACCGCTCGTGTACTCAGACAGGTGAACACAACTGCCCAGCGTTTGTTTTCTACATGACCACCTCTGGTCCTGCGCGATGAGATGGTCCAAGGTCCGAAAACGTCAAGTCCAACATTCGTGAACGGAGGATCCATGGTGAGTCTGTCTAGAGGTAAGTCAGACATTTTTTTGTTCTTCCAACTTTCCTCTTAATCTTTTGCAGATCACACATTTGTGAATCACACTTGACACCAATCTCTTACTTCCTGTTATCCACAGTCCAACTGTTCGAACTGCACCTTCAGTGAAGTGTCGTCCTTGGTGAGCAACCTGTTCATGGTAATGTCTTACCAGCAGAGTAGAGACATGATGGTTTTTAGGAAGAAGGATTGGATGCTTTTCTTCCCAGGACATGTCTGCTGACAATATTCGGCCTCCAACTCTCAGCAAACCATTGTCATCAATGATGGGATCCAAACTTCTGACTGAAATGTGTCTTGAAACTTCTTCACCCTTTGAGAGGTTTTTAATTACCTCTTTAAAGAAGTCCTGTTGTACGCTTCTCATAATTATGAGTTTTGCTTGAGGAAGCTCACCCATTCTCTGTTTATGGTCAGTATTTCTGGAGTAGGCTCTGGCCTTTTGGATGAGCCTGGCTGTTGCACGGGTAAGTGATTTCCAACTGGAGAATCTACTAAACCGATAAGAGCCGATACCTCCACCTGTAGCTTTTGTAGCATAGGTTGAAACCTGAGGGCGAATTTCTGCATCAGACTCTGGATGTAGAAGGTCAAATATCTCTGGCTGAGGAGACTCATCCAACTCAGGTTTTGTCAGAAAAGCTGGACCTGAAAACCATTTGGTGTCTTTTATGAGAGCGGCTGGGACAGACCTGGATCCATGATCTGCAGGATTATGGCTGGTGCTGATGTAGTGCTACTGATTAGGGTGCAAGGATTTCCTGATTCTTGTCACTCTGTTTGCGACATAGACATAGAAGTTCCTGGACGTTTTATGAATGTAGCCAAGTACAATCCTGCTGTCCGTGTAGAACTTGACTGTGTGAATCTCCACATCGATATCATCCATTATCAGGTCTGCAAGCTCTGTTGCCAAGACAGCTGCACACAGCTCCAAAAACGAGGGACAGTGTGGGCAGGACGTGGAGCCAGCTTGGACTTCCCCATGATGAACCCAACATGACTGTGTCCTTCTGTATCAACTGCCTTAAAGTAGGCTACAGCTGATATAGCTAGAGTCGATGCATCCGCGAAGACACAAATTTCTCTGTGTACAGTGGCAAGCAGAGAAACAGAAAGGTAGGTCCTCTGGATCTGGAGTAGCTTAAGTTCCATCAGAGAATGTTTCCAGGCTTTCCACTGGATTATTTTGTCGTCTGGTAGTTGAGTGTCCCAATCGTACTCTTCTATGGAGATATCTCTCACCAAAGCCTTTCCCTGAATCGTGATTGTTGCCACAAACCCCAAGGGATCGTATAGACTGTTGACCGTCGAAAGGATGCCCCTTCTAGTGAATGGATTTTCCTCATCAGACACGCAGAAGGAGAAGCTGTCTGTTTGCAGGTCCCATCTTAGGCCTAGACTGCGTTGGAGAGGCAAAGGATCAGATGACAGATCCAGATCCTTAAGATCTTTGGCACGATCTTCAGATGGGAAAGCATTCATAACAGTGCTGCTGTTTGATGCTATCTTGTGCAACATGATGCTTGACTCAGCTAACATCTCCCTTGTTCTTTTCAGAATGTCGATGGCTTCTTCTGCAGTGGAGAATGAGGAGAATGAGTCCAGCATCCACATAAAAATTCTGCATGACGAACTGCTTAGCATCTTGGCCATGTTCTTTTTGTCCTTCTTGCACTGCCTGTCTCAAACCATAAATGGCCACAGCTGGTGAAGGGCTGTTACCGAATACATGTACTGTCATTCGGTATTCATTCACTGGTTTTGTGAAGTCGTTATCTTCGAACCACAAGAATCTTAGGAAATCACGGTGGTCCTCACAGACTGTGAAACAGTAAAACATCTGTTGCACATCTGCTGTGACAACCAAAGGCTCCCTGCGGAAACGAAGAAGGACACCAAGAAGAATTTTATTGAGGTCTGGTTAACCCTTTAGGCACCAGAGGTTTTTTCCTGAAACGTTCGATTTTGACATCTTAATTTCAAAAGGCTATATCTTAAAAGTGATAAAAGATAGAGACTTTCTGTAAATTAGAGAAATATTAAGGATGACCCAAAGTTTATGTAGGGATTACATTTTCCCATCTAATTTTCATATTATGACGTCATATGGTGGCGGCCATCTTGGATTATATACTTTTCATGAAAAGTCACATGTTTAAATGATAAAATACAGCACTTCTTTCCCCCAAAAATGTCCCTCACCTTCTGTATGCTATATTGCACAATACTGAATGCTCAGGTAAATAGTAAGTAGTAAACAAACTGTGTAAATCATTACTAATAAATGGTAGAAACAAACCGAATGCATGTAGCGGTTGGCCTTTTGCTGTAGAGATTTTCCATTTACTACATACTGTAGGCACTCTGATTCCATGTATGGGGCACATATATATTATTCATATGACACACAAACACAAGTAGACAAGACCTGTTTAGTTCAAAAGCTCACTCTCCACGGCAAGGCACAGATCATGAGTGAGATGACGAGACAAGACGAGAGACAATGTTAGTATTTTTTTTTCTTTTTTTTTTTTTTTGTTGATTTTTTTTTTTTAGCTGACAAAGACGCACACATCACAAGGACATGAACACACAAAAAAGAACACATATTGTACACTACTAAATGGTCAGGGAAATAGATAGTAAATCAACAGTGTAAATCATCACTAATAAATGGCAGACAAAAAAAAAAAAAAAAGAATTTATGTTGCAGGGCTTTTGCTGTAGAGATAATGACTCCCTATCCATCCAGGTGACATTTCTTGTAGTGTTTCATGGTGTGGTCTTGCGATAGACTATGCATAATAGCCCCTCTGTCCCGTGTCACACCGCCTCTGCTCCTGCTACGAGCAGCGCGGGCACGGCCAGATCTGCCTCGCGCGCGCGCCGAGTGTGCACAGCTCGGACTACTGTCATTGTCATTGCGACTCCCCACCCTGCCTCCACGTTGCCCCCTAACTGTCCTATGAATACTTCGACCTCGTCTAACATACCCAGTGGCAAAGCCTCCACCACAATACTGTCGCCGCGATTGCGGAGAGGCACACGGTCACCATGGCTAGCGCGGTAAAAATAGATAAGCGCAGATAACGTTATTCCCCTTCAGAATCAGGGTCCGCGAATAGAAGACCCAACACTTCATTGCGGGTAAGCTTTATTGATGCCATTAGATAATAATAATAATCTAATGCAAATACTCGCTGACGTTGACAATATTGCTCTGATAAAATGGCTCACTCGCACACTAGCTCCGCTTTTGTTCGCACTGATTCAATGTGCTCTAGCTCGAAGATTTTGTATAGAAGCATGACGTTTTTTTGAGTCGGGGATGAAGTATGACATGTCTGCTAACTAGTGGAGGGGAGGTCGAACGAAATTTGACACCCTATTTGACAAAATCGGCCGTTTTATTCAGTGCCGCATCTTGTCGAGTAAACTCGACCGTGGTGCCTAGAGGGTTAAGAGGATGTCGTTGAGGGAGACACCTTCGTGCCTGGCACTGGAGTCAAACACCACCCGTATTTGGTCTGGCTTCTTAGGGTGGTAGACACCAAATGTTGGTAGATACCAGCACTCTTGATTCTCTTTCAATGGCAGAGCTAGTTCTGCCTGGTTTGACTCGAAGATTTTCTGCATGAAATCCATATATTGTTTTTTCATGTCTGGCTTTCTTTCCAGTGTGCGACACAGAGATGAGAGACGTTTGGCTGCTTGCTCTCTATTATTTGGGAGACGGCGCCTTGAGGAATGGAATGGTAAGGGAGCTACTCAACTGTTTGCATCATTCATGTGGACGTTTTTGTCCATGATCTCAAGGAAGGCTTGATCTTCAATAGACAAAGCTATTTTCTCATCCTCTTTTGTTCTTTTGAATACTGTGCTTCCAAGATCATCGGTGTCATCTGCCAGTATGTCCATCTCTTTCAAGGTTTGTATACTGTGACTTGATCTCCTCTTGTCAAACTTTTCTTGGATGTGAATAACACTATGACATGGTCTAAGGAAAGACGTACACCCAGTAGGTAGGACGTCGGTCCTGTAAACATTAACGCTGCTAGGCTTGTGGGCTCCTCTGAGACATACTTCTCCAACAATGACCCAGCCGAGGTCAAGTTGTTGAGCATATGGAGCATTGTTGGGTCCATTATACTGTTTACGTACTTTGTGTACATGCAGTATGTCTCTGCAGAGTAGAAGAAGAATGTCTGCATCCGGATCAATGGCTGGGATTTTATCCGCCACTGGCTTGAGGTGGGAATAATGATGTGCTATTTCTGCTGAGGGGATCTCTGAACGGTCGTCTGGCATCATGTCACACTCTATGAGTGATGGAAGCGAGATCTGTATATTTCCATCTATTGACTCAACTATGAGGTTGCTTACACATCGTCCTGATGTTTCCACAATCCCTGAGCATGTTTTAAGGGTGTATGGTGCAGCATTTGGTCGAATAGCTTGGTCTTGGCCAGGGACTTATTACTCTGCTCATCAAGGCCAGCGTATGCTTTAACAGCTTTCTCTCTTTGGCCTGCAGGGTAGACTCGGACCAAACATATTTTGGAGCATGATCGGGAGCCGAATGAGTCCCCGCAGACTTCTGTGCACTTTGACATAATCTCTGGAGTCTCATCTTCCTGCTGCTCCCCGCTGTGATCCTCCTTAACAGCAGAGCTCAATGACTTCCATAGCACTGGCCCTGGGTGAAGTGTAGCTAAGAGTTTCTTGCTGTTGCACTCTTTGCACTGCACAGATTTGTCACCGTTCTTGGCGAGGTGACTTGTTGAGGCACAACACTTGAAACATATGTTTCTCTTTGAGGTAAGCTTTTCGTTCATCTAAGGTCTTGCTGCGAAAGCCACGACATTTTCTTAAGAGGATGGGGCTTATTATGTAACGGACATAATCTGGATCCTCAACCTTTTTCTCCATAAAGTTTTGCTTATCACCACTTTCTGAAGAAACCTCAGTCTTCCTGGTGAACACAGATGGTTTGGTGGGTTTCAGAGGTTTATCCATCTTGACTGAACCACTGATGATCAATTCGGCAAAGCTGGGGTCATTTCTTGTCTTTGCTTGGTCTCTGATGAACTTTACAAAGACGCAAAAGGGGGGATATTGAACCTGACGGTCGTCTTTATATTTAGAGCCTACTGAGATCCATTTCTCCAGAAGGTTATAGGGGAGCTTCTGTGCGATGGGATTGACTCCCCATGGTGTGTTGAGGTAAGATAGTCCAGGTAAGAATCCATCTTTCCTAGCTGCCTCCAGCTCCAACAACAGGTCCCCTAGCTCCCACAGCTTCTCATTGTCCTTGTTTGATATTTTTGCTCTAACTTCTTAACCCTCTGGGGTCTGAGGGGTTTTCTGGCCCTGGAGGTGTTCTCACATGCTCTGACATTTGTGCTTATTTCTGTTACTTGTGTCATTTTCATGGCTAACGTCTGATTACACTGTATTCAGCACAAACTCTGCTACAATAATATGTCAGCAGCAAGTATGTAAAAGTTTGTAGTTTTGAGATAATAACATTTATGCGTGGTTTGTGAAAAAAAAAAAAAAAAATTGTCACTGAAATAAGGCCATGAAACCCATACTGATTATTTCTTCATAAGACTTTTGAAAATTGTATGACATAGCCTAGAACATTTGCTTCAAAACTATGTGAAAATCATCCTGACTGCTCATTCAGAGAAGACAATATATTGATTTAAAATTTCTAAGACTGTGTGATAAAGCTTTATGCAAGAGGTGTGAACATCTCATTAACCTGTTAACCGTTGCCAGTGCGTCCGCGCACTGAAGCGTTTTTTATTTATTTAATTCAAAGTTACTATCAGATTTAATGTTATACCTTGACAAACTATACATAATTAAAAATATATAATCCTCAAGTTTCAGTATTTGACCACTATTGTATTCTGAGAAACTCATAGTGACAGTTATGTCTTAATTTGTGTCAGGAGTTATGAAATGAAAAAATGAGTCGATACCTTTAATATGAATTATGCGCGTCAGCCGCTTTCATTCATAAAAAAACTCTGTGCTGTCGTCATGACAGCGATACACAAAACAACGTCCCTCAGGGCTTTAGCTCAAAACTGTGCAGATTTGGAGAAATATTGATAGATTCTCATAGATTTACATCATATTTCTATAGACAGGAATAATATTTATTGAATTTATACCCAAATGCGTCGATGTAATCTTTATGAGCGTTTGGTACTCTGATACTGTGTTTTAAATTCATACCACTAGCCTGAGGGCGCTATATGCACAATAATAGTCCATATATGGAACATGAAGAAGAGCCATGATCATGTGACATTCCAGGACGTCACTGATACACACAAAGCTAACAAGAGATTGCGCTGTAACATGCAGATACAGACGTTTTGAAGACAATAAACATGTTTGCAATGATATTTGAGTTACCTGTGTTTTTCAAGCCATGCCAGGTATTTTCATAATAATAGATTATATTTATAATGTAATGCTAATCTATATAGACTATCATTGTGCAGAACACTATCCAATAGTATATTTTCTGTCTGATTTTTTTATCTGAAGCCAAATTAGATCACAGAAGATTATTTAAAACACTCGTCTTGCGGTATAAATTAAGTTTGGAGCACAAACATGGTTTTAATCTCATAAATTGTCGTGTATTGATGGTGTGCTAGGCTAACATGCTAGCTAGCCCTAGGTGCACCTGCCACGTCTAGCAGTTATAATTTTATGATTGTTTGAATGCTTACTGAATTGTTTCTTTATTCAAGAAATGCATTTGATACAGTTTAAAATGTGAGGTGAACTTTGAGAAAAGAAATTAGGGACTGAAACCCTATGAATAGCCTGTGAATAGCCAGTCGTTAGTAGCTATAATGCAGACAAAAGAAATGCATATTTAGAGCCATAACCTGGCTGGAGAGGTGTGAATGTGTGCAGGGGGAGACTGAGACTGAATGGGGCTCGTCTGCACCACAAAACAATAGAGACAATATACTGGATAGATGGTCAGAAGATGACAATAAACATCAGTAGCATTTTAGCGTCAAATCAAAATAAAGTCACATGACATGGTCTTGAAAAACATTTAACTAAATACAGAGTTTTGGACTTATTATCTTCAGATTTTAAACATAAAATGTTTAGACATGTGGCTTTAGCTGTAGTGCATTTCTAGATTGCTCCAGTGCCAACTTCAATTTTATTTTCATGAGGATGTTTCATAAAAAATAATTTCTAATAACTTTACAAAACTTTGAAGCTATTTATAACAATTTTTGTCATT